>OZ018326.1:28510680-29710680 GCA_963969495.1 Ceratothoa steindachneri
GTCAAGGTTTGTCTTAGAGGGTTGGCAATCCTTTATACTATTGATGCTCTTTACAATAATCCACATTTTTTCTTTTTGATCATGTTCGAGTGGAAGGAACATGCGGTAGCGACACCGCTGTTCCCGGTACAAGGACAAGTAACGCAGGGGAAGATCACCCAGAAAGGGTGAACATCCGAGACTGGGGCAGAGAAATCAGTTATTTCTTGAAATGCGGACCACCGCATTTCAGGCGACAGCGGTCCAGAAGATGATAATTGAATGGGAAAATGATCACTACTATGGAAGTCATCGACCCCCCCCCCCCCCTAATCAAAATCAGGCTGTGCATCCGGAGAGCACAAAGATAGATCGAGGCAGGAAAATGAAGCGGTTCTGGGGTAGTGAAGCGTAAACTCATCCACATTTCGGATACCCATCTCAAGCTCATCAATCAGGTCGGCAAAGACCTGACCCCTGGGTTTGATCGAGTAGTCTTCCCAGAGGGGATGTCTACCGTTCAGATCTCCGAGCAAGAGAAAGGTGAGTCGCCAACGTCCAAGTCACCTGACGGTGGAATGTACGCGGAAATAACGGTATACCTCCTATACAGGTGCAGCTGCACAGCTACTGCCTAAAGGGAGGTATCTAAAGCAAAGAGAAGATGGGGGCCAGATGGGGGCCAGTCCTCTCGACTGGCCCCCATCCTGTGCTGATAGGGTCTCAAAACCCTTATACCTCGGGAGGGTGGGCAGGGGGCACGCGCCCAGCATGGACTCCTGCAAAAAAAAGATAGCTAACAGGAAAAGGGAGGATACGAGTCTCTGCAGTTCTCAGTTGGCACATAGTCTGTGGGAATTCTATTGAAGGAATATGCCCCCCAGGACTAGTTCGGAGGAGATGAGGGGGCCCTCTTCGGAGACAAGATCTCAAAGGAATTGCCGCACGCTTGCCAAGGGCAGAACTTGAGGTGCTTTTGGCGAAACAACGCGAAGGTTGGGCTCACTATGCGAGTCTTTTCCCTCCATCTACCTTACAAACTTTGGGGGGTGGGGCGGGTTCGGAGGAGGGGGTCTTCCTTTGGAGGATCAATCGTCTCTGATCCACCTAGTCCAACCTTGGGTAGGGCGTAGGAGCCAAAGCACCTCTGGTGTTCCTCCTTTCAGAAGGCAGCTTTAGGAAGCCCAGAAGACGGCTTCACGACCACCTTCAGGGGTGTGACCTCCTGTGAGCCTAACGACTTGGAGTAGGCACGTGGCCGTTTCGCCTTACAGGAAACGGTCATGTTGGGGGAGATGGGAGACTTGGTTTTATTAGAGACTAAGGGTGAACCCTTTATGTCCCCAGCAATACCAGAGAATTGTTTAGGGTGAGTAGAACGCGCAGAAGAGTTCCTAATGGGCCCGGAAACGACCGTACCCATACGACAAGATGCGCTAGGAGCAGAGTGTGCTTCTTTTTTTTTTTTAAACTGAGCAGAAGTCGTCCCGGAAAGCGCCGAGTGCGCCAGGAGCAATTCGTTAGCCTCGAGAAAGGAGGCTAATGCACCAGATTGCTTCGAAGAAGAGGGGTGCGGCTCTCCGCAATTGACACACTTGGCCATACACGATAGGGACTTATTGTGTACGGCCCTGGAGCAACTTATTCAGACTTCGGGTAAACCCACCCCGCCAGACCGGGGATAGATGAATCAAAACTCTTAGGCGACTAGCCTGCGAAATTAGCCGCCAGCCAAGAAAATAGGTGAGAAAGCTTGTAAAGAAATGTTAAGGAAGGCACAGGTCTCATCAACTGCGGAGCAATTATGCACCCAAATGAGCGCATGCCGGGTCGGCAGAGTAACCGGCCCTATCTGCCCGCAGTTGGAAAGTTGTTAAGTCCTGCTAGGATATAGGCCAAGAGAAATCCAGTCGCCCTTCCTAAGAGACTATAGGAATATAAAAATAGGAGACAGTGCCGGTGGAGAAAAGTAGGTGAGCCGGAGATCAAACCGAGCAAGAAAAAGCAAACAGCTAACCCCTTGAAGATGAGTGTGGATAGAGCAGGTGACCTTGGATTGACAAATGGAGAAACATGGCTGCTCTTCCGCCGTCAGATCTGCCCTGAAACGAGGAGAGGAAAGAAAGGTAACCGGAGATCCAAAGGATCTGACGGCTACCCTTGATAATTTCTTGGACAAACAGGTACAAAAGGAATAAAAGAGAAGGCCCTACAAATTAGCCACGGCACTTTCAATCGATTACTGTTGAGAGAGAATAAAGTGTTGGGGACGCCGGCTCTCGAATTTTCCCACACGACTTGCACCCATTCACACAGCCGGCCCCTGCAACCAAGGAAACATCTGTCTCTCGCTGGGAACGGGAGAGAGTGGCGACCTTTCCTCAGTCCTTCTCAAGATAAGAACGTTACTCTCTCCCTTTTCTCTTTCCGCCGGAAAGAACTTTTCCAAATAGGGAACATGCCAGATTCCCCCAATTTGAGGTAGGAATAAAACCAGCTTGTCTGAAAGTACGAGATCAGTTAGAGGTCAAAATTCATCCACTTGCTACGCACGCTGAGATGACTTCAAGTAACTCCTTTCAAACCAGATGTTCTCATCTCCTGCTGGTACCAATGGTTAACGGCCAAGTACATTTCAACGTCGCCGCTAATTACTTCATTCCTCATCGTCGAGACTACACATCGAAACTCATTTTCTTCATTGCCTGGCAAGTTCTTACATCGAACTTTACCCAACTTAAAGACCATTTAATTCGCTACGCGCATTCACAAACTTCATACGGTAGAAAGTATAATTATCAATTCATATTTATATAATTACAGTGTTACCACATTGTAGCGAATAAATTCAATGCAAAGTATAGCGATTTACTTTTCATTAGTAATTATCGTTGGAGGGATTAATTCCATCTTTATTGAGTTACCAAAATATTTCACAGATTGAAATAATATCGTGAAATTATTTTTCTGTAATAAGGCTAAAAATGCAATCACTTGCAAGCTTCCAGAGTAAAAAGTATACATTAAACATCGTCCAAATTCACTCCGAGCAATCGGTTTTGGATGTAATTGAAAGCAAAAGCAAATAGGCCCTACTGGCATACAGTTTAGTGCCATATTACCTACTAATATGTGTGCGTGAGAGAGAGAGGAAGGGGGAGGTCCCTGAAGGAGTAAAGGATCATTAGGCTTTAACTAGACTAGAGTCAGGAGTTTCGGGTGACGGTGGCAAGGCACTAGCTTTGGATGAACGAGAGGGGGCGGCATGTTGGGAGGGAAAATAGTCAGGAAATAAGGATTATTTCCTTAAATTTAAAGCGAAAACCAACTTGTGAAATCTCCCAAAGAAGTTTGTAATGGGAGGATCTGTAAAGAAAGTGATAAAGAGCAAAAACTTCCTTTTCGATCGATCAATAATTTCGCGGTGCGCCGAATCAATTTCTGGATGCAGAAGAGACGGGGGCCAGGAAGTGCTTCACATTCTTTTTCAGCAGCACGGGGCCAAAGCCTCAATATAGAGTATTTCACAATTTAGGTCCAGTCTTCCATTTTTGTGGTCTTCCTTGGCCTACTGGTTAATTTACCAGCCTTACATAAATCTGTTTAGTCATGGTTGACAGAATATTATGGACTCCACCTTTGGAGCGATTGACAGTCTCTGCAATGGCTCCAATTGAAAGACCATCTTGGTGGCGCAGCTTTACGATCAGCTCGCGGAAAGAGAAGAGTGATAAATTTCCATCTAGAAGAAACCTGAGCGTTTTAATCATTTTGTACACTTGAATGTTTATAGTAAATGGCTTATCTGCTGATGATAACTTTCATTTATTCATTCAAATTTGCATAACCTTTACCCATACGTAGTTTGTACCTGTAAGTTATCGTACACTGATTTTCGAAACCTTGGATTTTCTCTGGCAAACGTTTTGGAAGATCTTGTGATAGAAATACTGGTGTTCTGTTCCTTTTGGACGGTACTGTATATTAAAAAGTTCTATGACTCACACTGAACACATTTAGTAATCGCCACAATTTAACAAAGACTACTAAAGTGTTTGAGCATATGTACAATTTACATCCTATGCTAGGATCCTCGAAAAGGCATTTCAGTACATATTTGAAAGGAGGGGGGATATGCGAATACTGCAAATAAGAGAGATCTAGAATAGCGAATCAGTATTAGGGCCACCCTTGAGTGGCCCTTTAATCTATTCCTAGATCTTGTTCTTTGTGCAATGAACTTTTCTGGTGGTCTCGGTGGACTATGTGGCCTCGATGTGGTTGTCTGCAGCCGTTATTTCCCGTACTGTAATCGAGCTCATTCGCATTCTCTTTTTGAATCCTCATCTGCCTCGTAATTAATCACCGTTTTTAACGTGTACTTGAATAATAGAAATAAAATAATCCGTCTCTATTTAGCACAAAATCATTATAATGCTTCGAGTAACAAAGGTTGCATATGTCATTCTCACCACAATCTTTAAGAAGATCAAAGAAACCTCAAACATACACACACACAACAAAGAAAAATCACAGACCACCCCCATCCCCCCACACACAAACAACAATAAAACGACTAATGGTGAAACGAACCATTCGAGACGTGAAGGGATTTTTTTTCGCTCGGCCAAGAATGACTAATAAATAATGGCGGCAATTAATTATAGAGCCTGGTGCTGAGGAGTTCATGTGAGGGGAGAGAGAGAGCAAACGAACATCATTATTATTATCAGAGTAGCCATGAGGAAGAAAATGCGACAGTTTGATGTCAAATATATAAGTTCTACTTTCGATACCATTTACCCCGTAAAAGGTTTTAAGAACTAGTCCCTTTGACTACCTTTTTATGCAGTCCTTCCTTGAGGCTTCGAATACACCAAATCGCCCTTACTATTTGGATCAGATGAGGTAGCGAGGTCTTCTTATTCCGCATCTTTTAAACTAACTCTGCTTTTCTAACCGTCTTCCCCGGATCGGATGAGGGAAAAATCTTACCCTTCGCTTCTTTATCCAATCGATCGGTCGTATCGGCCGTCCGGGGTGCGAGCGATTTTAGACCTCTGTGCGAGCGACGATTCAATGGAGTCCGTGAAGAGATGTCGACAATGGACTCGGCCATGATCGCAACTTTTCCCACCTCGACGATACACGTTTGTACCTTCGAGTACGCGGGCGGGTTTTTTCTTCTTCGAGCAATTGCATCTAGTCTAATAGTTCACACTAAATACACTGACCCTCATTGGATTACACAGGCTGTGATTTCATTTTTTAATGTTCAGATTTGAATGGCAACTCTTGTCGTGAACGGCAAAAATAGAATTATATTCTCAATCACGGAGCTCTCGTGGCCCGATGGACAAGTGGCTGGGTTTGATTCTTATTCGTGATGCAGGGAACTCCCACCAATCGCGTAAGGACTCCACAACCTTTCGCCTTGGAGAGAGATCGAAGGAGTCAGGGGACAGGAGAGGGATCGCATTAAGCCGACCTAGCACGTCCCTCCAGACTACTTCTCTCCTCGTCCCCTTCCTTAAGTGAGCAGTGGCTAGCAATCTCGTGCAAATAAAACTCTAGTAACTTACTGTATCTTAATACTCTCAATACCCAAGGACACTGCTACGCCAAATGATGTCCGTTACGTTCGGCAAGCCCCTATTATTAAACCAAAAAAGCCAGCTGGTATCTCCTACATTCAACAAAAACTCATTACACGTCATCAGGAACAGCCAATTACAACATCACTATATTTCATTGATTTGCTTCACTCACAACGCATCACTCTTCCGTCTCTTGGAATCCGACGAAGGAACTTCACTCCTCATCCCCTGACGTAGACCGGGTGGCTCTCTCTGAGTTACAAACGCTTGCTGGCTGATGCCAAATACTACCGTTCTTCTTGCCCCTCTCCCCTAACACGGAATGGTACCGGGTACCCTCTGGCTTGCCCGTAATTGTCATTTTGATCTTTATTTTGGTTTCATTATTCGGTCAGGATCACGAGCCCAGATGGAGTCGAAAAAGTGACTTTTCAATCAATTCTCTTTCGCAACTTTCCTTTAGTCACGACGACGGCGGGGACGCCAGTCCCATGAATTTGGGATCCATTGGTCAAAAGCCGAAACTTTATTGAGGACATTCAGGTGAAAGGGTGATTCAATAAGTTCGTGGAAAATGCATATTAACAAAAGACATCCTCCAATTTCAATTCCTGTCGCGGTGTGATAACAAATCGCCATGTATATGGTGTTATGGCGTGTATAAAGAGGAAAGGGTTTAATGGATCACCTTGGAAGAGGCGCCTCTTTAAAAAAAACCCAACTTGAACAACATGGCTTGTGTCAAAATTGTGGCGAAAGATAAATGGAAAAGTTTATGGGGACACAAGCGCCCCACCAAGAATTGAAATTCAAGGTTTAGCATTTTTCTTAATTCGCATTTTCCACGAACTTTATTTAAGTCCCCTCGTATATAACCAACGGCTATTATTATTACTAATTATTATTATCTATAAACAAGGAATAACGATAACCGATACGAAGATCAGAGCTACCGTGGCACAGGAGACAAAATACGGGAAGCAAAGATGTTAATTCCTCCTGCCACCCGCGGCCACATTCAGGCGCCCTCTACAGATTGCAACGCCCTTCATTACTTCTAGTGTCAGATAATCAAAGGAATGCAACCTGCGATTACACGCTAGGCGCAGTTAGAGCGAAGGGTGCAATGTATTGTGGATGGAGATAAAGGAACTACTCATCTCCTTATTCAGGAAAAGAGACCAGTCTTACAGAACACAGGAACACTTGCAAAAATAAGGCAAAGCACGCAACTGTCCCCCAGACAGGCGCCCACTACGAGTAAAAGCCCCTAGGGAATGAGACAACTCTCACCGTCGACCTTCGTTATAAGAGCTCCTTGGTCAACAGGAGAGAAACAAAACAAAAGCAAATAAAGTCGTAAAGAAAAGGACCTCAAGAGATGGATGCTTTGCAAAGCCTCCAGGATCAAGTTTGCTTGAGGATGGCTTTCCGAGGACCGAACGCGCAGCCGCCAAATCCTAACGATTTATTGTAAGACGCTCTAGGAGGGAAAGGGGAGTCACAGACATACCAAAAGGTCTTTAGAAACAATACCTATAAAGGGAAGAAAATCCCCAGTATAAGAGAGTTCAAGTTTGCTTTTTTACTTCATAGACTACGCTAGGAGTATTCGCATTAAAATAAAACTATGAGCAGGGAGTCTGGGTGGTAAGATGAGAAACAAGCATTTGGTTTTATGTGGGGGCAGCCAGAAAAGGATACAAGTCGACTCTGCTATCTAAAATCGATTGTTAGAAATCCAAGCCCATCCTCAGATGCATAGTTCTCTCGCTTTTCTGCAAGAACGAACGAGATGACCAGTGGATTCTACTTTAGAGGGCGAGAGAAGATGAATTCAAGGGGCCTAAATGAATCGTGTAGGCTTTAAAATAACTCCTTTTCTCCTTAAAAGTGGGTGGGAAAGAGTGGACGCTAATCGCACGTGAAGGGAGGAATGGAGTACATCCGTCTCCACTAAACGTAACGCAGCCTAAGCATACTAGTCAGTAGTTTCATGCAGACGGTCGCCATATTGCCAATTAAAATGCATAATTTTACCAAACATTTGAAAAGGCTTTGGACAGAATTGGAATATGAATGAGATTTTTTTGTAATAAAAGATGAAAACTAACGATGGCGTATCAAAGTTTGTGAGGAGAGGGATTTGTAAAGAAAGATAGAAATAGAGGAAACGAAAATGGGTGTAAGATATATAACCCCAGATGAACCTGCAGATGTCGACTGCAACATACAATGTTGATCCCTAGGGTTAAGCAGGTGATATTTGATTAAAATAATTCATGATGGACACAGTCATCAGAATCTTGCGTGCTTGGAATTAAGGTCAGGACGACATTACTCGTGTATACATTTTTTAAGCCATTTTATCTAGCTTTGTCTCCGTTAAGAGAGTGGTTCACATTTCCTAGTGATGATATCCTCCGAGGACCACCTCATTAAAGACCAGATGTTAACAGAACCTGCTTGGGTGCATGCTCGAAATCAGCTGCCCGTCTCGGCGTTTTAACATTCTAAACTTGTACGGATTTCAATCTATCATGAATAACTATCCTCCTCCAGTATTTGCAAAATTGGCTAAAGGTGATTTCAAGTATCCACAATTATGAGCAAAGTTTTGGGAGTAATAATTATTTCACGTAGGATTTTTAGGCAGAAAAGAAGCCCAATGGAAAACCACTCAACGAGTATAGTAAAGTTGGGCAAGAAAAAAAAAATCGGTTGGTTTTTGGGGTAAAACAAATCTCACTAATATCTTATAATATATTATGTAAGTGCATATAATCATATAATCTTACCACGTTTGAGCAACTCTTAACCTTTCACAATATATGTATTTTTTTATTTTCAAAATAAACATTTAGGTCAGGGGCGCATTTCTTGTAAGAGTATACAAAAAAAGTACTAACATCGATTTCCCCCTCCCCCCACCAAGAAATGATCACAAGAAACCCCTCTACCCCCCCTCTGTATAAAATATTATATAGCTTATACTTTGCGGGAGGGGATGATTTATTTCTACCCCCAAATTTGCGCTAAACTGGTGTAAAAAACCATCAATAACTGATTATTTCTTGCCACAATTGTTGATTTTATGTTCCAAATGGTTGTTTTTTTTCATAAAAACATATACCTATATCTATTTTATGCTAATTTAAACTATTTCTGAAATACACTATAAATTAAATAAACCAATGTATAAACTAAAAGACCTTTTTGAGTTAATGCAAAGTATACTTTCTATTACTTTAAAAAAAATTATTCTTAGGAAGTGTAATGATATAAAATAACTAAAATGGTTCGAAATTATAGAAAACGAATGGGGAGACTATCACGAAGGATCTCTTGTTGATGATAATAACATGCCACTACTGACCTTTAATAATATTACCACAGACCAAACACCAAAACGTCCAACAGCTCAAAATGATTCAGAAGAAAAAGAAAATGAGGAAGTTGCACTCAGAACCCAACAAGAGACCCCCATACCCCTAAATCCAGTACACAATGCAGTCAGACAAGAAGAAAATGAGTCAGAATCACCAATTCCAGGATGCAGTTACTGGCAAACTCCTGAAAACTGTGAATTAAGTGATGAAACAGAAAGATATTAAGAAAAATTAAACAAAATATGCAAAAGTAATAAGTCGGCGAGGACTTAGAAATGAAATTAAAGCTCCAGAAGGAACTAAATACACAATTAGGTTGACAACAAAATAATCAGAAACCTCCTTAGAGCAAATTTTTCATTCACGTAGCAGATGCGGTACAGCACCGCCAAAAGGCAGGACAAATATTAATGTACATGGAGAAATAAGAACACAAAAGAAGTGTATTGAAGAACTGAAAAAAAATGAATTGCAACAAAAGAAAAAGGAGTTAGAAACAAAAAAGAAGTTAATTTTTAGTATTAATTAATTAATATACTTTTTCAGGTAGTAAAAAGATTTAGTTATTCTAGTTAAATGAAGAGAATAGTGTACTGGTATTTTTTTGTGTAATAAAGAGCAAGTTTTGTCATCATAATTTCATTAAAATTCAAAAGTAAGAAGAGATTTTTTCTTTCCCAAACATGTTTTTTTCCCACTTTTGGGGGTTAAGAAAAAAATCGCACAAAAAGTGGAATGACAATTTTACTAGTTACTTTAAAATAAAACTCTCTATACATTATTAATGCTTTGTGTCGTAGAAAAGGCTCCCGACGATATACTATATATCTATTCTTTGTGGGGATTATTCTATATTCGAGTGCGGGGTTTTATCAGATGGCCGAGTATTGCTCTACGTTAATAAATAGGCCTGGAGAGGGCTTATTTATATTCAATATACTTAAGAAGTGGAACAGAGCCCAAGAATAAAGAATATTGCAAGCATTAATAAAATAGAATTTCATTAATTAATCTAACAAAAATAACACATGGAAAATATTTACATGACCGGGGATTAAAATGGGAGATACAAATGAAATGAAAAAGGTCATAGGATAAATTTGACTAAGCGGTGGATTAAGATTTGGAGGGATTTAAAATGAAAAAACAAAGGAAGGGAAAGGGTTGGCTAAATCCGTGTTAAAGCACGGAGTTACGTTGGCCCAAAGTTAAATAGTTAAATGCAATTCGTAGCTTAAGTATTTATAAGGTCGTCGTGCAGATGAAGGCGATTTGAAGGAATGGCTTCGGTCCGACTGGCGATTTCCTTCCCAGGAGGAGGGTTTTTTAGGGGGGTTGTCCTTAACGAGGGGGGAAGGACTGACTTCGAGGAGTGGGATCGAAGTGGGGCTCGGAAGTACGAGCGATCCTTGAGACAGGATATCGGAGATGTTCTGGATGAACAATTGAGGTTATTGGTGTAACCAAGCGTTCTCTTGAAGAACGTTAAAGTGGGGAATTAAATTACCACTGACGTGATATCAGGGGAGCGAGAACCGTTTCTTGTCGAACGTGCTCGAAGAACAATTGACTATTCTAAAGTTGTTCTCTTCTGAAAAATTGAACAACAGGGGGGGCCATGTTGACTTGGCGTCTCAAGGGGCACGAACCTTGGCACTCAAGGATATTGTCCTCTTCTGGACAATAAGGGGGTTCTCGAGGTAGAGTTCCTAGGTGCACAAGGGAGACCGGATCGGCGTGATGCCTGGCGAAGATAATCGGGATCTGATTCAAACGCGAAATTCTATCGCATAAATAGCCGGAGCCAGCCCCTCGGGGTAGGGCAAAGGGGGCCTTCAATGTAATGTCCCGCTAGCGCTTCGAACAATCTTATCTTCTCATAAGCCTAATTCAATCTGGCCAGATCGACGCCTGCAGGCAAACGGGGGATTGAACCTCCTTGATTAAACTTGGGGCGGGGGAAGATAATACTCGGGAAATGTTGGGCGATAAGGACGCCATGCTATTCTCTTCTCGCAGGATGCACGTGAGAAGAATGAGTTTTAATATGTGATAGAAGCGAGGCGCGGCAGCCAGCAGGCAATTCCATCACACATTCTTTGCTCAAGTAAATTTTATTCAATTCTGACTATTAAGCTCAGAATAGTGATGTTGATTCATTTGATTTTTTCTTGCCTCACTTTACAATATTTACTTTTATCATCCGCCCCCTCCCCATCAAAGCGCACAAACAAAAACGAACTATAAAAATCACGACCGAAACTGAAACCTATTCTATGTATGTCACCTTGTGATTGAAAGCGAATCTATATTTTTTCCTATTTATTAAGTCTCTTTTCATAAAAGGAATTATGACAAGAAGGTACTCGTAAGTGAAATAATCTAAAACTCAGTCCCAATGAAATATCCAACAGACGAAAATGTCTGCTTGAATGGCACTCTATTATTTATACCCACAAACAGCCTTAAAAATGTATATGGATTATTTTAGGTCGCTATTAATAACCCTAGGAGTTGGGAAGGGGATGGTGTTATCACAAAGTAGGAGTTCAACGGACGTTGATCATTCATAAACATCTATCCTCCGTATACTCGGACGGCAGGGGTGTTATCCTTTTGCAGGTATTCCCACCTGGACAAACAATGAATGCCGACGTTTACTGAAACTATCAGTATCGCTTGAAGGTAGCAATTCCACAAAACTACTTAAGAAGCGATCCCCATCGTTCGTCCATCGTAGTCGATGATGACCAAACACCCTTAATGTTTATCTCGTATGGTTTGAGAGCCCAATCTATGCTATGGAAATTTTGGATTAGTTTGAGGATTCATTAGGCTTTTACGGATGTCAGCTTCCCTTATGGTCTCAAGGGTCCTTTGGTGTTACCGCAGTTAGCTCCCTTGATGCTGCTGCTCTGCCAAATAGGCCGAGCCAGGGATTGATCTTATCATGTAGAAACCTCAATAGTGAGGGACTTGCGAAACTACTTTATGGTATCCTTGAACGTCCTTGGGCAACCGACATTCCCTTTTCCCCTTGCGAGCTCACCATAGAGCACCACCTGCTTTGGTATCCTGTGGTACGATACCCGTAAACATAGGCAGTCTATCGTAGTTGGGCAGTCTATAATATGGTGAGAATGCTGGGTAGTTTTGTCCTGGCGAGAACTTAATTCTTGGAAATTTCGATTTGCCAGTTTATATTTATCAGCCGACATAAGCAGCTTAAATGGAATTGATTTAATTGTTTAGTTTGTCGATTGTATAAACCGTCCGTGTCTCACATGCATATAGTAAAAAGATCTATCTTGAGGTTGGTGTGGTGAATGATAATACTTATCTTTTCCGACACTTTGGTGCGATTTTTTTTAGCGCCCATCTGGCGCTAATATAGACTAATGCTAGGCTAGATTTAAAAAAAACAACCAACACATTAAAGGCAAAAAATAACAAAAAGAAAACAAGAAGCCTTAAGAGGAGGAAGGAAGCAAGCTCCGGCGTCGGGGTGAGGCGGGCGTCCCCCACCCCACCCGTCGACGCCGGAGCGCTCCTACTTTGGTGCGAAGGCAACCTATTTTGCACTTCTGTCCGATGATGAAAGCTCTGGATAGGTTGCTATCAAGTGAGTATCTAGCCTTGTTGTTGCTTGTGTTTTTGGTTGGCCTAACCTTGTGCAAGTGAGTACATCACGTCAGTTTTCTTTGCAGTGATGGTGAATTTAAAGTTGTCACATGCTTGTGAAAAGTCATTCGTGATGTGTTACATAACCCCTTTGTGTTGTTGGCAAGTCTGCACTCATCCGCAAATAGAGTCTCTCCGTACCACTTGTTTCAAATCGACTTAGGTGCCGTATTATGACTACAATGTCGATGTTTTTGATGGTGTCAATAAGCATAACTGTGAACGACATACTAAATAGAGTTGGCGCAAGAACACAACACTATGTCACACCATTTGAGACAACAAAGTGTGTAGATGTTCACTATTGTCTTGCACGTGAGCCAGTATCCCATCATCGAATTGATGGCTGATGTATATAAAGTTTGGTGGGCATCCAAATTTGCCCATACTGCTCCGAAAGTTTTCTCTGCAGACGGTGCATAAACATTTGGTAAAAGTTATTAGCAAATTCATTACCTCCATGAAGAAGGCAATTAATTAAAAAAAATTGGGAAGGAGATGGAGCCGAACTGGCGACTGCCTACTTGGGAATAAGTCACCATACACGGCACAGCCTACTACTAGGCTATATTAAAAAACAAATAACAATATGTATATAACAAATAATAACGATAAAAAAGGCCAGGAGCTAAAAAAAAATAACAAAACAAAGCAAAAACGCTTATTCCCCGGCGCAGGAACAAGCGACCTACAACCGCCTCCTTCCCACCCAAACAACCAGTCAAATAAAGGGGAGGAAGCAAGCCTCATCCAAGAAGTATAGTCAACGGGTCTGTGTGTAGGAAGCGCTCCCGAGTAGAAGGAACAAGGGGTAGCGAACCTGCTGGTCCCAGTACGGATAATAACATGCGGGAAAAACACCAAGACTGGGACATTCAAAAAGAATGTCCGAACATCTGGGGGACAAGGCAGTGGTCGCAATAGGTGAATGCGATCGCTCCATCAAATGGCGGTGCGTCCCGCGAGTGTGTCCAATTCGGAGACGACAGAAAGCAACCTGAAGCCGTCGCGGGGTTAGGAGGTAGGTCCATGGGAACAATCACGGCGCAATGGCACGAAACTTTAAGTTCCCCTCGATCGTCTCCCATCTTGTTTACAAGCCGCCGAAGGGTAGCCCGTATTCCTGCCATGTACTCAGTGTGAGGAAGAGCGAAACACTGGTCTGGTCGCACAGTCCTTGCGGACTCTTTAGCACCCCCATCGGCTTGAAGATTCCCAACAATTCTTACATGTCCAGGAACCCAGCAGAAGATAAACTCAACATTCGGCCGACTCGCCAAAACCATGGCGTCACGGATATTGCAAAAAAAGGGGATGCGGAGATTCGAATGCCCCAAGAGCACTCAGGGCGCTGTGAGTCGTTATAAATCACAATCCGGTCTCCGAACAGGGCACGTCGCGTTATCTCCCGTATCGAGCGGTTCATTGCAACTAGCTCGACCGCGAAGACAGACGCAGCGCCTGGCAGAGACCCGCTGACTTCAACAGAGGGGATACGGCCTGGAAACCGATCCCCTCTTGGGACGTAGAGCCATCCGTATACACTAGTACGGTTCCAACGTGACACGAAGTGTGCTCAAAAAAGGTCGAACGCAATCCTCCTGGCGCTGTACAAGCTTTGGGAGCAGAGGCGTAAGGACAAATAGTTAAAGGTAGTACGCTCCAGGAAGGCGTCTTGGGCAGAACCAGGGCGCCACCCGCTCGAGAGAATACCGAGCTCTCGAAGGAGTTTCCTAAAAGGGTTTAGGGTAGGACTGGCGTTTCTCGGCGGCATAGAAAGCGTCGGAATAAGATGCGGATGCAGTGATATATATTGGCGACTAAGGGAGGCACTGCGCTCGCGAGTACAGGCGAATAATTATCCGTGCATGGAGCAGAGCGAGGGGTATCAACCCAGTATCGACAAATAGGCTCTCAATGAGGGACAGGCATAAGGCCGGTGTAGTGGATGGAGTTCACCTTCCGTAATACACGTTCGGCTGCGGATGCATAAAACTTGCATCCGTAGTCGAGCTTCAAACGAACAAAAGATCGATAAAATAGTAAGGCCCTATCAGCGCCCGAGGCGATGAACGCGACGGAAAGAAGAATATCAATAGCGCGGGGAGAAGAAACCATAAGACTGCGAATGAGCCTCCCAGGTGAGGCGTTGTTCAAATACAAGCCTGAGAGAACGTTGCGAGTCTACCACTTCCAGGCGAACCCCATTTAGAAACAAGTCTGGTTCATGATGGAGCTGTGAATGGCGGCAGAAGTGCACCACCTTAAGGTTGGCTAATAAAAACAGAAACCTGTGCAATTCAGCATAGAGAGACGCGGTTCACTGCCTGTTGCTGTAGTAGATACAGAGTTGGAATATGGGCTGCGCCAAAAGAGATGGAAAAGTCGTCCACGTAGAGCGTAGTAAGAACATCTTGCAGCAATAACGGGGTGATGCCGTTGATGCTCAGGGAAAGGTGCGGCGCTGAGGACTCGTCCATGCAGGACCCCCTCTTCCTGCTGCATTGGGACGGAGAGGGCTCCCCCCTCAACGTAGGCGGAATTGACAATCTCACAAAAATAGATATAAATATTAGGAGGCGTCCCATCGCCCCCATTGCGTGGAGAGTCTCTATGAAACCGTATCGTCATGCGGTATCATAGGCCTTCTCCAGATCGAAAAACACGGTGGCGCAATACTGTCTACTGAGGAAGGCCTAGCAGACAGCATTTTCCAGTTGGAGTAGAGCATCCGACGTGGACTGGAATTGCGTAAGCCGCACGGTGCAGAAGAAAGATAACCTACGAAGTTCTGATAAAAGGTTAATCTAACATTTACCAATTTCTCTTATCAAATTGCACACACAAGAGGTTAGAGAGATTGAGCGGAGACAGGACGGAGTAAGGTGATCTCTTCCAGGTTTGCGAAAACAGTAGCGAATCACCAGGAGTCTGGGAGGATACCCTCTACTCAGATCCTGTTGAACAAATCTAACAGAAAGGCCATGCTTCGCACACCCAGGTGTCGAAGCATGGCGTATGGGACATCGTCCAGGTCAGGAGCATTGATCGCGCACAGAGCGAGATCGGAACGCAATTCACTCAAAGTAAACCAATCGTTCAAGGCTTCTCCGCCTCTGGGAGTAAAATCGAGGTGGCGGCCTTCCGCGAAATCACGACGCACATTGAATGTTGAAGAACTGTATGGGGATCCCGCTATAACTTGCCCTGAATTCTTTTGACTCGCCTCCACACCTTTGCTAGAGTGGTCTTCCCGTTAAGTGAAGATACGTATGCTCACCAATAAGAGCGGCGGGTGTGCTTCGAAATATACCGGAACCCAGCCCAAGCTCGATGAATTTCACCGACAGTGAAATCGTTCGGGCGGCGCTTATAGCGCATGTAGGCATAACGCTTCTGTTTGAGGGCCGCCTCACCTTCGGCTGACCACCATGGGAGCGGTTGGCATGTAAAACAGCCAGACGTTCTAGGAATAGAAGTTAGGCTCACGGCAATTTGGTTGATGAGGAACTCAACCGTTTTATCTACCGACCTAAACTCCTCGACTGAGACAGAGAAATCAGTCATTTCATAAAAGGCAGACCATCGAGCCCACGCCAAGCACCACCGAGGTGGGATCTGTGGCGGTAGCCTCCTAAAAAATATTTGAATGAGAAAGCGATTACTACCATGTATATCATCGACCTACCCGAAATCAGGCTGTGCATCCGGAGAGCACAAAAATAGATCGAGACAGGAAAATGAAGTGGTTCTCGGGCATTGATACGTAAACTAATCCATATTTAGGACACCTATCTCCAGATCGTCGATCAGGTCGGCAAGGACTTAACCCCTGGGATTAATCGAGTAGTCTCCCCAAAGAGGGTGTCTACCGTTCAGATCTCTAGAGAGAGAAAGGGCCTCGGCAACCGTGCCACGACGCGGCGGAAGTACCCCGGGTCGAAGTATGCTGGCAGTAGAATGCACGCGGAAATAACAGTATACCTCCTATTCAGGTGCAGCTGCACAGCTATTCCCTGAAAGGAGGTATCTAAAGCAAAAAGAACGGAGACATCATCCGGGGTTAAATGGCGCATCCTCCTGCCCGGCTCAAATCGCGTGGTGGTGGGGTGGCGAAACCCTTATACCCCGGGAGGGGGGGCAGGGGGCACACGCCCAGCATGGTCTCCAGCAAAAAGATAGCTAAAGGAGAACGGGAGGAGACGAGCCTCGGCAGCTCCTCCCAGTTGCTCCGGAGTCTGCGGCAATTCCATTGAAGAAATATGCCCTTAAGGCCTAGCTTGGAGAAAATGCGGGGATCCTCTTCGAAGTGAAGAATATGTATTAGTTTCCCATATGCTCCATCCAGCCTTGGCTCTTCTAAAATCATATGCGAACGGAAATAACATAAATATTACATTTAAATATTTTAATAGCATTCGAAAATCCTTGACTAGACTGCGCTTAATCAATCTTGATGCTGGAGTTTACAGTATACCATGCTATAATTGCAAATTAACATACGTCGGAGAGTCAGGCCACTTTAATAAGAGGATGAAAGAACATTTAACTTATATCAGAAGGTGTACGAAATCTTCAAGTCTTTTTACGCACATGTAAAAGCACGACCATAGAATTAATTTTAACCATGCAAAAATCATTTATAAATCAAACAATTATATTGAGAGGAGAATTGCGGAATCCATCATCATTAACAAAGTTTATAATTTAAACTTATCAGAAGGGCAATAAAAATTTAACGAATATATAACGAATAGTCGCCAATCGTATCTATAAGCCCCCGGACGCAATACGTCCCGGGGATTAGCAATTCTCCAGATTGTTTTCGGTTCCATTTTATTTTGTTTAGCTTGTCATTCACGCCAGATTCACTAGAGTTTTTTTCCAGTTTGTTTCCTGCTGTTTCATTTTATTTAGGATGTGTCTTACCTTATATATATATATATATATATATATATATATATATATATATATATATATATATATATATATATGCAAGAAAAACCTATTATTGGAACATAAAGTTTATTATTATTTAAACGGGACGAGTTTCGATATGTAGTTTACCATATCATCTTCAGCAGTAAACTAAGAGAAATTGACAAAGAAAACTGAAATATTCGAAATACAATAACAGGCAACTGACTAATCCGGAGGGGTTAGCTTTAGGTGATTAACAATATCCTTTGGGATGAGGTTTGATATATAGGGGCTACATTTATGTTCGCCTTTTGACAAATTAAAATTTGGAATTTCTTTGATTAGTAAGGATTCAATTATTTTTCTTTTATTATAATCGCTCTACAATGGTAAACTATTTGGGCACTATGGAAATCTATTATATGATTGGCGTTTTTTACATGGTTAAAAAGCCTGGAAGCATTGCTCGCTCTACGAATGTCCCCCTTATGTCCATATATGCGTTTATTTAATAACCTTCCGGTTTCTCCCACGTAGAAGGAGGGGCAATTTGGGGCTTTACACGGGATTAAATAGATGCCTGCATCCATATTTTGTGATTCTGGCTTGGTGAAACGGAAAGATTTTTTGATAGTTAAAGGATATTTGAAGGTGGTCAAGTTGGGATATATAATGGAGTTTAATCTGTTAAGCAAGGAGGAAAAGGGGAAAAAGAATGGCTTATGTCTACCATATTCCCCCTTACTAGACGGATTAAACTTAATTATACTCGTATATCCCAACTTGACCACGCAGTCGTCAAAAAAGGGCGCGGGCGAGCGCTCCATCAAATAGCGATGCGTCACACGAGTGTGTCCGATTCGGAGACGACAGAAAGCGACCTTAAGCCGTCGCGGCATTGGGGGATAGGTCCATGGGAACAGTCGCGGCGCAATGGCACGCAACTTTAAGTTCCCTTCGACCGTCTCCCATCTTCTTTGCCAAGCAGTCCGAAGAGCTGCCCGTATTCCTACCATGTAGTCGGTGTGAGGAAGAGCGAAACGCTGGTCCGGTCGCAGAGTCCTCGCGGACTCTTTGGTACCCTCATCGGCACGCTCATTCCCCGCAATTCCTACATGTCCAGGAACCCAGCAGAAGATAATCTCAACATCTGCCCGGCTCGCCAAAACCGTGGCATCACGGAAATCGCGAACCAGGGGATGCGGAGATTCCAATGCCCCGAGAGCACTCAGGGCGCTTTGTGAGTCGCTATAGATCACAATCCGGTCTCCGAACAGGGCACGTCGCGTAATCTCCCGTACCGAATGGTGTATTACCACCAGTTCGACGGAAAATACAGACTCAGCCCCTGACAGAGCTCCGCTGACTTCAAACGGAGGGGATAGGGCGTGAAAACAGACCCCCTCTTGGGACTTGGAGCCATCCGTATACACTGGCACGGTTCCAGCGTGACACGAGGTGTGCTCCAAAAAGGTCGAACGCAATACTCCTGGCGCCGTACAAGCTTTGGGAGCAGAGGCGTGGCGACAAATAGCCAAATGTGGAGCCCTCCAGGGTGGCGTCCTAAGCAGAATCAGGGGCGCCACCCGCCCCAGAGCTATACCTAGCTCTCGAAGGAGTTTCCTGGCCCTAAACCCAAAGGGCTTAATGTATGACTGGCGTCGCTTGGCGGCATAGAAACCGTCGAGATCAGCTGCGGATGCAGTGAAAGCTGTTGGCGACTGAGGAAGGCGGCAGGCTCGCGCGTACAGGTGAGTAATGCACTGCACGCGGCGTAAAGCGAGTGACATCTCCCCAGCATCGACCAACAGGCTCTCAATGGGGGAAATGCAGAAGGCACCGGGCGCAAGCCGCAGACAGGTGTGGTGGATCGAATCCACCTTCAGAGGGAAACGCTCGGCTGCGGATGCATAAAACTCGCATCCGTAGTCGAGCTTTGAACGAACAAAGGATCGGTAAAAAAAGTAAGGCAGTAGCCCTATCAGCACCCCAAGCGCTGAACGTCACGGAACGGAGAATATCCATGGCGCGGGTACAAGAGACCCTAAGGCTGCGAATATGAGCCTCCCAGGTGAGGCGTCGGTCGAATACAAGACCAAGGAAACGGTGCGATTCAACCACTTCCAGGTGTACCACATTAGGAAACAGGTCTAGGTCGGGGTGGAGCCGTGGATGGCGGCAGAAGTGCACCACCTTAGTCTTGGCAAAAGAAAACCAAAACCTATGCGGTTCGGCATAGCGAGATACGCGGTTCAATGCCTGTTGGAGTCGACATCTGGGTCACGCCAAAAGAAATCAAAAGGTCGTCCACGCAGAGCGCAGCGAGAACATATTCCGGCAGCACCGATGTAATGCCGTTGATGCTAACGGCAAACAGTGTGACATTGAGGAAAATTCCCTGCGGGACACCCTCTTCCTGCTCCTTTGGGCCGGAGAGGGCTGCCCCCAGCCGTACGCGGAATCGACGATATAGTCTCCATGATAATGTATCTCCATGCGGTATCATAGGCCTTCTCCAGATCGAAAAAGACCGTCGCGTAGTGCTGTCTACGAAGGAAAGCCTCGCAGACGGCATTTTCCAGTCGAAGCAGAGCATCCGACGTGGAGTGGAACTTACGGAAGCCGCACTGTGCAGAAGACAGATGGCCTCCGCTGTCCAGGAAAAAGGCTAATCTAACATTTACCAATTGCTCCATCAACTTGCACACGCAAGAGGTTAGAGATTGGGCGGGAACCGGTCGGAGTAGAGTGATCTCTCCCCGGCCTGCGAAAGGCGAGCACAGTAGCGATTCGCCAGGAGTCTGGGAGAAGACCTTCCACCCAAATCCTGTTGAACAAATCTAACAGAAAGGCCATGCCTCGCTCACCCAGGTGTCGAAGAATGGCGTACGGGACATCGTCCGGACCATGGGCGGTGTCCATGCACGAAGCGAGAGCGGAGCGCAACTCGCTCCCAATAAACCTGTCGTTGAAGGGTTCTCCGAGTCTGGAGGTAAAGTCCAGCCGGCGGCCTTCCGCGACCTGACCACGTGCATTTAATGCTGGCGGAACAGCATCCCGGCTAGAGAATGCAGAAAAAGCGGTCGCGAACGATTCCGCCACGGACGCGGGATCCGAGATTGCGGTCCTATTCTCCTGGAGAACGGGAGGGGGGAGGGGGTCCTGCGAGAACTTGCCCCGAATCCTTTTGTCTCGCTTCCACACCTCTGCTAAAGGGGTCTTACCGTTAAGTGAAGACACGTATGCCCGCCAAGAAGAGCAGCGGGCGTGCTTCGAAATATACCGGAACCTAGCCCAACGAAATTGAGCGACAGTGAAATCGTTCGGGCGGCGCTTATAGCGCATGTAGGCATAAAGCTTCTGTTTGAGGGCCGTCTCACACTCGGCCGACCACCACGGGAGTGGGCGGAGTGCAAATCGACCAGACGTTCTAGGAATAGTAATCAGGCCCGCAGCGATGAGGCTGCCGTAGAACTCAACGGCCTCATTTACCGACTTAAGCTCATCGACTGAGATAGAGAATTCAGTCATTTCCAGAAATGCACAGCTCCCACGCCAAGCACCACCGAGGTGGGTTCTCAGGCGGCAGTTGCCCTGAAAATGATATTTGAATGGGAAAGTGATCACTACCATGGAGGTCATCGACCACCCCTCAATCAAAATCAGGCTGTGCGACCGAAAAGAAAAAAGATAGATCAAGGCAAGAAAATGAAGCGGTTCTCGGAAAGTGATGCGTAAACTCATCCACGTTTAGGACACCCATCTCAAGCTCTTCGATCAGATCGGCAAGGACTTGTCCCCTGGGATTTATGGAGTAATCTCCCCAGAGAGGATGCCTGGCGTTCAGATCTCCAAGCAAGAGAAAGGGCCTCGGCAACCGTGCCACGACGCGGCGGAAGTCCGCGCGTCGAAGTCAGCTGACGGTGGAATGTACGCAGAAATTAAAGTATACCTCCTATCCAGGTGCAGCTGCACAGCCACTGCCTGAAAGAAGGTATCTAAAGAAAAAGGAAGAACGGAGACATCATGCCGGGTGTAAACCGCGCATACCCCAACCCAGCCATCCCGTGGTGGTGGGGTCGCAAGACCCTTATACCCCGGGATGGCGGGCAGAGGGCACGCGCCTAGCATGGTCTCCTGCAGAAAAAGAGCTAACGGGGAACGGGACGAGACGAGCCTCCGCAGCTTCTCCCAGTTAACCTGGAGTCTACGGCAATTCCATTGAAGGAATATGCCCTCCAGGCCTAGCTCGGGGGAGACGCGGGGCCCTCTTCTAACAGAAGACTCTCACAGGAATGGCCGTACGCTTCCCGGGAGCAAAACCCCGGGCGCTGTTGGCCGGACAAAGCGATGAAGGCGCTGTCGCCTTCTAGGACTTATTGCGGGAGGTTGGGCTCGACATGCGAGTCTTTTCCTCCCTCCGCCTCGAAACCTTAGGCGGGCGTTGCGGCTTCGGAGACGGGGGACCCTCTTTTCGAGGAACCACCGTCTCCGGGACACTCGCTCCACCACTAGGCGTGAGCGAAGGAGCCGAAGCTCCTTTGTTGCTGACCTTCTTTCGGGGAACAGCTTTAGGAACCCCGGAAGATGGCAGGGCAACCAGCTTCAAGGGTGTTGCCTCCTGTGGAGGCAACACCCGTAAGGCCGTTTCGCCTTACGGGAAACGGTCACGCTGGGAGAAGAGGGGGGAGCCCTGGTTTTAGCTGAAGCTGGGTATGAACCCTTTTTTACCGCCAGTTTTACCAGGGGAGCGCCCGGGTTGAGTAGAGCCCGCAGAATGGCTCCAAATGGTCGCGGAAACAACCGTGCTCGTTGGCCTGGATGGGCCAGGAGCAGAGGGTGCCTTTCTAACTATTGAGGCATATGACGTCCCAGGCAGAGCCGGGCGCGCCAGGACCAAGTCCTTAGCCTCGCGGAATGAAAGTCGATCCTGGGCCTGAACGGCCAGGATTTCTTTCTCAAGGAGATATGCACCACATTGCTTCGAAAAAGCAAGGTGCGGCTCTGCGAAATTGAGACATTTGGCCACACACGATTTACTTATTGTGTGCGGCCTTGGAGCAATTTACACAGACCTCGGGTGACCCCGACTTTGCACGTTTAAAAGAACGATTCGTATGGCCGAAGCTGTGACACAAATAGCACGAATGCCTTCACGCGGTAGCGGTACCAACCGGCACGCACCGACTCAGGGAGCTTGTCACAGTCGAACGTGATGAAGAGTGTAGGGCCAGATCTAAGGTGATGTCCTCAATGGAGTAGTCAACGAGTTCCCTCGAATAAACCACACGTTTCACAAAGTTCATGGTAGAGTGCGGCATCACACTCACCGGGGAGCCATGAAGTGTCCGAACAACACTTATCTTGGCCGCCTCGGCGGGTCACCTTCGGCTCTCTACCAATTGCACTAGCTAATCGTCTCCTCTGATGGATTATGTTGCCCTTGGCCAACATGGTGCCATCAGTGGAGCGAATAAAAGAAAAGCGTTTGAAGCCAGCGGGCTCGAAAATGCCAGGTAACATCTGAATCAGGGGGCCCGATGTCATCGAGGCTTCGCCCTCTGCACTCTTGGTCTCAGTCTTAGTCAGGGGCTCCGTACAGGGGGGGGGGGTAGAGGGACCGGATGTGCCGATCTTGGCTTGGTCAACTACAAAAGTGGCACCAGACCCATTCGTCTCCGCAGCCCCCGCAAATGGAGAGGAGCCCCGCCGTCTTTTTAGTCTTAGTTTTCTTACTTCTTCTTTTTAGGAGAGGATGGCGGGAAACGAACCCGCTTCTCACCTCCGCCGGCAGAAGCCCCTAGGCCAGATGGACCGGCCTTAGCCAGGTCCTCCTCCGAAATGGAGAAGATCCTCGTGGTCGCAGGGGCACCGGTTAGAGGAGATGCTTCCCCTCCTTGTACTGCATCGGAGACCCCAGCCGTTTGAGGAGGACCTTGCATAGGGGCGGATTCGGGTTCGGTATTTGGCGCCGAGCCCGGATTTTCCCCCATGGAAGGCCCTACCGCCTGAGGCTGGGTTTCCTTAAGGACCATGTCTATCACAGGAGGGGCCTCCAGTTGGCCATCCACTCCCAGGACATCGCAGGTCCCCTTGGCAGTGTCACCAGTCTTGTGTGGGGAGGCACAGGCCTTGACCCCGGCAAGGTTTAATATTCTTGCAAGCAGGTCTTTTGAGGGAAGCGACCGAAGGGGCCTGGCTTCCCTCTCCCCCCTAAGGGGGGTTTGCCCTACCAAGCCGCTTTGATGAGGAGCCTTTGGCTATGGGCTGTCTGCTGGCTTTCTTGGCAGTCCCCTTGGAAAGCAAAGGGGGGACTGCCGCTGGAAGCAGGGAGGTGCCCGAAAGCACCTCCAGAGAAGGGGTTGAGGGAGAGTCCCCTACACCTGTAGGCGTAGGAGAGGAGTAAGCCTCCTCTCCGGTTAAAGAAGTATGGAGGATCCCCTGCGCAAGCACAAGGGGGGGGGACCTCCATTTTCTCGGTGGAGCTTCCCGTGGGCGGCTCCGTCGTTGGTACAGGGGGAGTTAAAGGGTTTTTTTTTAGACTCATCATTGGGCATGGTGACCCTCTTTTTATTACGGGATGCAACCGCTCATCACCTCTCGCAGTTGCCCGCACTGCAAGAGGTGCTTACACGCCTGGCAGAGCCAGGGGCCGCCATTTGGGATCACCCCTCCGGCCTGGTGGCCTGGCAGTCCATCGGCATGGCGGCTCCATCTTGAACACGGCGTAAAAGGATAGATTGTGAAGAGGAGAGGAAAAGGGATGTGAGGAAGGTATGGGTGGGGATGAAGCAGGTTGTTAAAAACCCCCATCCCGAACCGGAGCTCAGGGGTTAGGGAACGTTGCCCCCTCCCCCCTCAGCCCCGATCCGGGACGGTTGGCTTGAGAAGAAGGTCAGCATCTACCCTGTGAAATTAGAGGCTGACCAGAGAAAGTTGTTGGAGAGGTTGTATGAAAAGCGAGGAAACAAGTGTTTTGGAGGAAGGAGAAGAGGCTAAGCTGGGGTCGGACGGGGTGCTGAGTCCCGTCAGCACGGCGGCCAGGATGGCAAATCACTGTGCCTCTTACTGGGGAGCGGCGTTTGAGTTTTGGAATCATTCCCCAACTTTCGGCAGCCCGGACCGTTAACCTGAATCACGGTTTCATTTCTCCCTTTGGCAACGATTGACCTACAGCGTTAGATTTTTAGTCGCGTGTGACTCTGTATCTCAATGTCGGGCGGTCCGTCGGTCCCCGCTTTGCTTTTTTTTGTATTGGTAATAACATTGTAACTATTTGGCCGATTCTAACGAAATTTGAAACCCTAATGTTGTTTTACATTCGTTTTCGAATATAATTTACAAGGTCCTTCCAAAGTTAGCCGGCGAATTATTTGCCGGCTAACATCATAACTATTCGGCCGATTATAACGAAATTTGAAACCCTTGTGCTGTTTGTCTCATTCTTCTCAAACTCGTAATTATATCATTAATTGATCCAAGGTGACAAAGTGAGCAATATAGCCTAGTTGCATAACTCAGGAGCCTTACGTGCTAGATTTGAAATCAGCGCAAAAATATTAGCTAGTTACAATAACATTTACTCACGTAACAGAGACGAAGTTAAAATTTGTTGGCTAGTGTTATGCTCCTCTAGCTTAAGTTAAAGAAACTCATAATATTTTTGTAGCTAAAGCCGATTGTTTTAATTTTGGGCTGTTTTTTCATATAGAATTACTACAATTTAATGTACGAGTAGTTGCTTTGATTCGAGGGTACTAATTCGACGAAGCTTAATCATTGAAACATGTTATTTACGAAAAGAGGAAAATTTGGTTCAAGTAGTATTATTTTTAAGACCACTAGAAACTGGTAAAAAAGGGGAGTCAGTATTTTTCTTGAGAAGTTTTGTAAGGAGAAAGACATACCGATTACCAAAATTCTTGCTTGTGCAACATATGGGGTACCATCGATGATAGGACGTCGTCGTGACTCCATCATTCTCTTAGTCACAGAAAATCTAAGTGATCGACTTCGCAAATGAATAAGAACTGATATCACAGCAGTAAATCAAATAAAGTCAAATATTCTCAATTTAAGACTGTTTCGATAGCTCCGCACTGAGAATAATGAAGATTTTGAAAGTTTGTCAAAAGTGAAACTGTCTGAGACGTTTATATTCACTTTATGCTTGTCAGCTATCGTCACAAAGTTTAACGACGTTAATTTCTAAATGGAAGAAGGAAATGAGGTTAAATTATCAAAGTTAAATCATCCATTTCCACATTTGTACACAAGTTACAACTATTCAAACGTAACAAAGTTACATTTCAGTTTCCGTAACTCTATGTTTTGAATAACTTTAAATATATTGTACACATTTGAATGAGCTACAAAGCGACGTCTTGACATATTTCAAGGTCTTATTTTACTTAAAATAATACTAGGTGAGGAATCCATCCCAAGATCTCAGCATTGAGGAAACAGGAATGGTGGAGGAAGAAGGGATTTCACTTCCATATAACAACGGAAATCAAAATACAAGATTTTTAGTCGCGTGCTGTTTTTGAAAGTTTTTCAAGGTCGTAAGGTCAGATGATATGTTTAATAATTGATAATACGTTTATTTTTTCCCCCAAATTATTGAAATAACTGAGAGAGCGCGAGTTAGGTCTGTTGACCTTGTTGGATACTAAAAAAAAAATTTCTGACTGCTACCGTATACTGTGGAACAAAGTTAATAAATGTGTACTTTGTTGATTTGAATAGGGCGTCAGTACAGTCACTTAGCTTATTTCTAAGAGTGAAAATTATTGACCGGACGGATTCAAATAAGACATCTTAGTGCATTTCCGCCTCATGTTGAAACGTGCCCAAATTAAAGAGAGTACCGATGAGATAAAAAATGAACGAATTCTGATTTACCTGCTACTAAGAGGAACTGGAGTTTTTGTTCTTGTTGTTTATCCTTTTAATAGCGCCCAACTGGCGACTACTAGCAAGGGCATTAGTCACCCTAATTAAAATTTCATCATCGTACTAGGTTACTTTAAAATTCCGATAAAATGCCAAAGACCAAACAAAAAGGCAAACATATAGAAGCAAAAACTAAACGACAAAAAAAGCGATAAACAAGAAACGAAACAAAAGCAAGAATAAAGAAGCACGCTCCACTGCTGGGGATGGGGCGCCTCCCTACGACCAACATCAAAGAGGAAAATAAAATGGAGGAGGCCAGCCTCCTCCAAGAAGTCAAATGGTCTACAAGACTGTGTGCACGAGCCC
The DNA here is from genome assembly GCA_963969495.1 of Ceratothoa steindachneri. Taxonomy (NCBI): domain Eukaryota; kingdom Metazoa; phylum Arthropoda; class Malacostraca; order Isopoda; family Cymothoidae; genus Ceratothoa; species Ceratothoa steindachneri. The sequence continues at coordinate 28,537,511 of OZ018326.1, forward strand.
GTCCCGAGTACAAGGCACAAGCGGCAGCGACCCTGCTCGTCCTGGTACCGGGACAGATAACGTGCTGAATGACTCGTGTTTTGCTGGGTATTGTGTGTTCACACATAATACAGTAAACACTGTTTACATTAGATTGCTGAAGCACTTTCAACAGTCGACTTTTCTTTTGCAAATTTCGACGTGGCATCTTCAGTGGAAATGAACCTTCTCTTGGAATTGCGACAATAGATATACGAGCAGCTGCTAACGAAGGAACGGAATCTTAGGGTAAAACTGAATTTATTTGAACCTGTGCCAGCAAAAGAGAAAGGCATTTTAGCTGTTTTAAATGCTCGTCCACCGTAATTGCATTCAAGAGGAACTGAAAAATACCATTCAAACGTACTCGTTTTCTAGAAAGATGCAAAAGTAGGGGGCCGTGTCCTTAATCTATATTCCATTATCGCTAAGAGAATTAATTTAAATCTCTATAGACATCATTGTGCTTCGTAACAGACTAAGAATCTTGTGCTTATCGATGTTTCTTTATTATTCTTGGTCAGTTCATTGATATTTGATTTGAGATGAGAAAGCTGCAACGAATATTATCTTTCTTTAATGAATTTTCGTTGCTGTTTTCCATCTGACTCTCGTATCTGTGACTACATCCTTCATGTTTGTCTAGGCTGGTGAACGTTCAATAAAAACAACAAAAATTGAGCTATAAGAGCCTTGAAATTGAAAATGTATTTGTTTTTGTAAAGAGATCAGTTTAAATTTTAAAATGTACGAAGGTTTTTTGTCGGTGTTGTTGGCCTATAAAAGCATGTTTAATTAAGGACGCAATAAAAAAAAACGAGTGTATTTTATCCAATTACCCTTTTTTTTTAAGTAAAGTGGTATTCAACGGATCAATAACCCTATTTTCCAATTTCTTACATTTATAAAAAAGCGAAATATCAAAATGAACGTAAACAAAATTAAGCTTTTTACCATTCGGAAATGTGTAACCTTGGAGATAAAATTTCGTGAAAGAATTGGACAGCTTTCCCTGGGAAGTACAAGACCACCGACCGACAGGGAAGAAAGAGAGACCGAGAAGCCTTCGCAAACTATAAATAACTCTAAGAAGCTTAACATCGCGAGAATAAAAACTACAATGAAGTATGCCAAAAGGAGACTAGGAATAGTGTTACCGGTTGACAACTTCAAAGAGTAAATAAGAGATCGAAACGATTATAGAAGTTATGCACTCCAAACATAGGATCACGCATACATACCCATAGCCACAAAAAGTAAATCGCGGTTGAAATAAAGTTCTGGTCTAGAAACGTATAAGAATAAAACAGCGTTGCACCTGCTTCAAATACCTGATGTTGGCAAAGACTGTCAAGATAATTATACAATGATAGAAACGTAAACCAAGGCATAAAATGCTCTAATACTCGAATGGGGACAAAGTTACAAAGGAAAATAAAGGAGGTTTATATTCAGGCAGAGACAAAGACGAACTAAAAAAAAAAGAAAAACCCCATTTTTCCAACATGACGACTTTGACGGACTAGATGCTGAGAGAATAGAGACAAGAGGCAATCGAAGCAACGATAAAGGTATGAAATGAATCTTCATGTCGGAAGAGACCCATGGTAAACTTGAAAGAAATTGGGTGCGTAAAGAAGATTAGAACTCTGAGTTGATATGACCCCAGTCGACTGCCATCTCACCAATCGCAAATTCGACGATCTCGGTGGACAGGTTCTGGTGGCTTAAAACGTTTCTGGGGAAGATCGCAGACCGCTTTTCGGAGGGCGGGTGATTGAGTGTACCGGCATATTAATTTCTAAGATCGAAATGAATATTTTATTGATATATGATCAACGTTTCCAGTCATAACTTATATTATTTCATGTAAATAAAGATGTGGATATATATCTAGTGCCTCTTAAGTATCAATTGACCATTGCTTAAAGTGCAGGAATTCATTCTTTAAAAGTGACATTGCAGACGTGAATCCGCATTGAAGGTAGTTTTGACCCATTCCAAAATGCTAGCTTAATTAGCACTTACTAGGAGTTAGGGGTAATAAACATACGCTCAGAGGCACTTGGGCTACCGATCAACCGTCACTGATCATTCATAGAGACCAAGTATGTGAAAGACCAAAGTTCGGAAGAAGTGGAAATCGATTCAAAACAAAAACAAAAACAAAGACTTTTATAAAAAAAAGCGATCGTTAACTCCTATCAAACTAGATGCCAATTAGTACAACATCCTTGAAAATAATTAAACTACTTGAATTAATCGTCAAAGAGAAAATAATTTCGAACATTTCGATAACCAATTCAGTAGATACAATCCAGGAGGTCTACCCGGATTGTCAAAAAGTCTTTGATTAAGTTCTACATCGGCAAAGGATTAAAAAGCTCACGGGATGCCTGGAAAATGCCCCCCCCCCCCACTTAGTTAGAGGACGAGGGGCTTGCAGGGAGAAAACGGAGAGAGTTCAACAAGGATATGTACAGGGAACACCTCTAGTGATATGACTCTTGTGTACTATCTCGAAATTCGCTGATTATATAAAAGTGAGAGGAAAATATGCGAGAGTTTCTGACCGAGATTCAAACCACAAAGTCGTGGAGTGGGGCTCAATTCCAGCGAGTACAATGTCTTACATATCCGACTAAGAAAAGAAAAAGTTCGACCTTGCCATGTACGGAAGATCCTAGCGTAAGGTTGACATGAAAAAACATGTAACAACGTCCATCAACAAAGACATAGGTATGATAAATTTTCGAAACAATGTGTGGAAGGGTGTAAAAAGTCTTTGGTTTGATCGACATAATTTTTTAGTTGCGTTCACGCGACTCTCTAAGTTACCATGTCAGTCCGTAGGTCGGTCGATCAGATGGTCACCGGTTTACCTTCTAATGAGTTTTGGGGGCAATAACTTCGTAATTATTCGGACGATTCTAACAAAATTTGAAACTCTTTTGTTATTTTAAATCGAAAGAGAATGTAAAACAGCATAAGGGTTTCAAATTTCGTTAGAATCGTCCGAATAGCTATGATGTTATTGCCAAAATATTCCCTGGCTGATCTTGGGAGGACTTTGGTAATTATATCATTCGAAAGAGAATGTAAAACAAAATAAGGGTTTCAAATTAGTTGGAATCAACCGAATAGTTACGATGTTATTACCCACCCAAAATGGAAAATTAAATTGGTTATCATCTGGCCGCCGGACCTACGAACCGACATAGTAACTTATAGGTCGCGACTGAAAATATGCGTTCAATAATACCGTCTAATCCTGAGTTAATTTTAAGATACTACGACAATAATAATTGGTGTTACTAGAAAAAAAAAGAGAAGATACGAAATCTCCCAAACAGTGAATTAAAACCTTTAATGTATGTATGCCCTCATTTAGGGATGAAATACAAAATATTACCAGTCCAGTTATTTAGTGACTTGAAAGAAAAACTTTAGCTGGCCGAGTGGATACGGCGTTGGTCTCACAACGTCGCGGAACCGGGTTCGATTCCAGCAGGAACGAACACAAACGTCAGGGCACGTAAAGATCTGGCTACCGACTGGTGGACGCGCTGTGCTCATCCCTGTATTCGGGTGGGTAGATCTTACACTTCTCATCACACACATAAGCAATTACAATGCTTTTTTTCCTCTCCTGTCGTCGCAGCACAACACACACTCTTTGTTCCATGGAAAAGCTGCCGATGGGTATCTATATCCATATACCTCTGACGCGGAACAGGTCCTTCTGCCCCGGTGCGACGAAGGTTCCACCTGAACGCTGTTAAAAAATAATACTTCCTGACACCTCTACCCCTAAAAGGACCGGCTCCCGGTGCCCTCGGGAGCCGGCATATTTTACCCCCACCAAATTAAGTCACCAAGAAGGGGTAGGGGCCAAATCAAGGCGAAAACCAACGAAGACATACCCCTGTAAAGGAAGTGAAATTATGTGGCAGGTATTTAGCGTCAGATCTACTTGCGAAGTTCGAGGTCAGAATGTGAAAGGGGAAAGCGGGAGCCGCAAAGCGCTAAATTGAACCACGCAAATTAAGAAAGTCGTTGACGGACCCTGCCTCATGGGTGATGACGGACTTCGCTTCATGGGTGACGAAGACCGCCTCATACTTTGTCTCATGGGTGACGGACCCCACCTCATACTTTGCCTCATGGGTGACAGACCCCGCCTCATACTTTGCCTGGGAAGATCATCTTCTTCTGGGTTCCTGGACATGTTAGGAATTAGCGCACCGATTAGGGTGCCAAAGAGTCCGCGAGGACTGGGCGACCAGACCAGCATTTCGCTCTTCCTCACACCGATTACATGGCAGGAATACGGGCTGCTCGGCAAAGAAGATGGGAGACGGTCGAAGGGAACCTAAAGTTACCTGCCATTGCGCCGAAACTGTTAACATGAACCTACCCCCCAATGCCGTGACGGCTTCAGGTTGCTTTCTGTCGTCTCCGAATTGGACAAATTCGCGGGACGCACCGCCATTTGATGGAGCGCTCGCCTGCGCCCTACCGTGAAGACTGCGTTGTCCCCCGGACTGTTCGGCACATTCTTGTTGAATGTTACCTGTCCCGATACCGGGATGAGCGGGGTCGCTACCACGTCCCTTGTACTCGAGACGGGTTCATGCAAGATGACTTGTGGACTTTACGATTTTTAGGAGGTTGGTCTCCTCCACTTTAATTGACTGTTTGTTGTGGGTGGCATGTTCATGGGCCGGGGGTCCACTCGCCCCCTGTGCTTTCGCAGGGGACCTTCCAAAACTTTTTGACCGGAGAGGAGGCTTACTCCTCTCCTAGGCCAACGGGTGTAGGGGACTCCCCTCTCCCCCTTCTTTGGAATGGCCCTTGGGCGATTCCCAAGAGAGTAGACAGGCGGCCCATAATTGACCGCTTCCGGTGGGCACGGCTCGATAGGGCCCGTCGGCCGTTGCGCCCTAATATCTGCGTGTGTGCGCGACCAGCTTGCATGGGGTCCGCATACCTGCCCCCTTCCCTTTCCCGACGGATGCCAGTTCACCGACCGAAGACAGGAATAAAGGCCCCTAGAATGGGGCCAGTGATATCTTTGGAGCGGGGGCACATGGAGGTACCCCGGAGATGGACATGGTCCCTGAGGTGATCCAGCCCCAGACGGTGAGATCTTTCATGGGTTCGAACATAGGCTCAGTACCAAGCACAGAACCTGATTCCGCCCCAGTGAGAGTTTCTCCTCAGAGGGAGCGGGCGCCCGAGGGCTTACAATAAGAGGAGTGATCTCCTTCCTCGGTTCCTCGGTTGGTGCCCCTGTAACAGCCATTACCTTCTTCATTTTGAAGAAGAGTCTTGCTGAGGCCAGCCCATTTGGCCTAGGGACTCCGGCAGGCGGAGGGGAGAAGCGGGTTCATTCCCTGTCCTCCTCTACTAAAAAGAAGAAGAAAAAAAAGACTTGGAGCTCCTCTCCCTCCGCGGGATCCACGGGAACGAACGGGGCCGCTGCCGTTTTGTTAGGTGACCAAGCCAAGATCGGAACGTCTGGCCCCGGTGCTCCCTCGGGTGGGGAGTCCCAGGCTAAGACCAAAAGTGCGGAGAGCGGAGCCTCGATTACGTCGGGGGCCCTCATTCAGAGGTTAGCTGGCGTTTTCGAGTCCACTGGCTTCAAACGATTCCAGGTTATTCGCTCCACTGATGGCAGCATGTTGGCTAAGGGCAACATGATCCATCAGAGGAGAGCTCTAGCTAGCGTGGTTGGTAGAGAGCCGAAGGTGACACCTGTTTCTCGGACAGTAGCCTTCTGGCGAATGCGGCGAACCCCTTCGAGGGGGCCATGATGGCACGCCGTGAGTATGACGCCGCACTCTACCATGAACTTTGTGAAAGTAGTTTATCGCTTTGAGAAAACAGGAAGGGGCCTCGAGGGTCACCCCTACACTCTTCGTCACGTTCGACTGTGACAAGCTCTGAGTCGGTGCGTGCCGGTTGGTACCGCTACCGCGTGAAGGCATTCGTGCCACTTCCGCGGAGGTACTACTACTGTTACCGCTTCGGCAATACTAATCACTCCTGTAGAAGCGTAAAGTCGAGGTTACCCGAACTTTGTGTAAGTGGCTCCATGGCCACATACGATAAGTCCAAATCGTGTGTGGGAAAGTGTCAATTGGGGTGAGCGAAATCCCGCTTCTTCTAAGCAATGTGGTGCCTATCTCCTTGACAAGGAAATCTTAGCCATTCAGGCTCAGGGGCGTCTCTCATTTCGCGAGGCTAAGGACTTGGTCCTGGTGCACCCAGTTCTACCTAGGACGTCTTATGCCTCAACGTTTAAGAAAGACACCCTCTGCTCCTGGCCCCTCCAGGAGCAGAGTGCGCGAGGACTGGGCGACCAGACCAGCGTTTCGCTCTTCCTCACACCAACTTCAGGGCAGGAATACGGGCTGCACGCCGGGCGGCTTGGCAAAGAAAATGGGAGATGAGGAACTTAAAGTTACGTGCCATTGCGCCGCAACTGTTCCAATGGGCCTACCCACTAATGCCGCGACGGCTTCAGGTTGCTTTCTTTGGTCTCCGATTTGAACACACTCGCAGGACTCACCGTCATTTGATGGAGCGGACGCTTGCTCTTTACAGCGACGACCGCATTGTCCCCCAGACTGTTCGGCACATTCTTGTTGAATATCCCATTTTTTTTTTATAGAGCCCATCTGGCAACTACCCACTTGGGCATAAGTCGCCGAAAAAGGTTGAATGTCCCAGTGTGGGTGATCTTCGCGCACGTTACCTGTCTCGGTACCGGGACGAGCGGGGTGGCTACCGTTTGTCCCTTGTACTCGGGACTGGTTCGTTCACACGACTTGCGGACTCATACTTTGCCTCATGAGTGACGCCCCCCTCATACTTTGCCTCATGAGTGACGGCCTCCGTCTTATATTTTCCTCATGGATGACGGACCTAGCCTCATTCTTTGTCTAATGGGTGAGGGACCTAGCCTCATACTTTGTCTCATGAGTGACGACACCCGCTTCATACAGTGCCTCATGATTGACGGGCCCTCCTCATTCTTTGCCACATTAGTTAAGGGCCCCGCCTCATACTTTGCCTCATGGGTGACCGAGCCCGCCTCATACTTTGCCTTATGGGTGACAGAGGCCTCGTGAGTGACGGAAAAGCCTGATAGTTTGCCTCATGAGTAACCCCCATCATACTTTGCCCCATGAATGAAGCCCCCGTCATACTTTGCTTCATGAGTGACTGCTTCAGCCTCATACTTTGCCTAATGGGTGACGGAACCCGCCTCATACATTGCCTCATGATTGACGGTCTCTGCCTCATGGGTGACGGAACCAGCCTTATACATTGCCTCATGATTGACGGCCCCTCCTCATTCTTTGCCTCAATAGTGACAGGCCCCGCCTCATACTTTGCCTCATGGGTGACCTAGCCCGCCTCCCACTTTGCCTCATGGGTGACGGAGGCCGCCTCATACTTTCCTTCATGAGTGACGGCCCCCGCCTCATAATTTCCTCACGGGTGAGTGGTGACGGACCTCACCTCATACTTTTCTCATGGGTGACGGGCCGCGCCTCATAATTTGCCTCATGGGTGATGACCCCGCTTATACTTTGTCTCATGGGTGACGGATCTCGCCTCATACTTTGCCTAATGAGTGACGGCCCCCGCCTCATACTTTGCATCATGGGTGACGGACCGCGCCTCATAATTTTGTCATGGGTGAGTGGTGACGGACCTCGCCTCATACTTTCCTCATGGGTGACGGGCCCCGCATCATAATTTCCTCACGGGTGAGTGGTGACGGACCTCGCCTCATACTTTCCTCATGGGTGACGGGCCGCGCCTCATAATTTGCCTCATAGGTGATGACCCCGCTTATACTTTGTCTCATGGGTGACGGATCTCGCCTCATACTTTGCCTAATGAGTGACGGCCCCCGCCTCATACTTTGCATCATGGGTGACGGACCACGCCTCATAATTTTCTCATGAGTGATGGCCCCTGCCTCATACTTTGCCTGGTGGGTGACGGCCCCTGCCTCATTTTTCCTCATGGGTGACGGACTTCGCCTCATTCCTTGCCTCATGAGTGACGGCCCCGGCCTCATACTTTGCCGCATGGGTGACGGACCTCGCTTCATACTATGCCTCATAAGTGACCACGCCTAGTACTTTGCTTTACGGGTGACGGACCTCACCTCCTATTTTGCCTCATAATTTTCTCATAAGTGAAGGCGCCCGCCTCATACTTTGCCTCATGGGTGAAGGGCCCCGCCTTATACTTTGCCTCATGAGTGACGGCCACCGGCTCATACTTTACCTCATGGGTGACGGACCCAGCCTCATACTTTCCTCATGAGTGACGGACCTAGCCTCATACTTTCCTCATGAGTGACGGGTCCCGCCTCATAATTTTCTCATGGGTGACGGACCCCGCTTCATACTTTGCCTCATGGGTGATGGAGGCCGCCTCATGAGTCACGGCCCCACCCTCATAATTTCCTCACGGGTGAGTGGTGACTGACCTCGCCTCATACTTTCCTCATGGGTGACGTGCAGCGCCTCATAATTTGCATCATGCGTGACGACCACGCTTATACTTTGTATCATGGGTGACGGACCTCGTCTCATACTTTGCCCCATGAGTGACGGCCCCCGCCTCATACTATGTCTCACGGGGGACGGACCTCACCGCATACTTTGCCTCATGGGTGACGGAGCCCGCCTCATACTTTGTCTCACGAGTGACGGCCCTCGCCTCATACTTTGCTTTACGGGTGACGGACCTCACCTCGCCTCATACTTTCGTCATGGGTGACGGACCTCGCCTCATACTTTGCCTCGTGGGTAATGGACCTCGCCTCATAATTTCCTCATCGGTTTTGGACATCGCCTAATACTTTGCCTTATGGGTGACGGACCTCGCTTCATACTTTGTCTCATGAATGGCCCACACAACCTCATACTTTCCTCACCAGTGACGGCCCCCACCTCATACTTTGCCTCTTGGGTGACTGTCCCCACCTCATACTTTCATCATAGGTGACGGACTCGTCCTCATACTTTTCTTCATCGATTAACCACATAAATCAGGAACCAGACAGACCTTTATTATAATTGAGTGGAAGACGTGATGAAGGGTCTTCCACCATGGGCGACGCGATCAGAAGACGTCCGGCGATAAAACATAAAAAGTTCGGGCCAAAAAAATCCAAAACCCGAATTGGACTTTTCCAGACCTATAATTTCTTCTAAACACTTTAACACCGAATTAAGGAAAATGATATGGGTTGCTCGCTATGAGCGGACGCATGCCCATGCATGAGTACAAAGGAAACACGCATTTACAGAGCGCCTGTCAACTGAATGAGAAAAAGGCCGTAGAGTAGAGGTGGGTAGGTTTCTAAGGCACATTACAAGGCACTAACGGAGAGGTGGGGCGGGGGCACATAACAGCCGGCAAATCATTCCACATTCTAGGAGCAAAAATCGAGCAAGCGCGCTCCCCCATGAAATATATCAGTTGAATGATGCCCACTTAATAAACATTTCTTCGCCATTCTGACGTGAGGCAAGAGGTAATGAGAGAAAGTATTTGATAAAATAAAATGAGTTACATTCTGTCACAGCATTACCGATTGATGTTTGGTAGTGTAGTCCTTTATATCTTGGATATTTTTACTACTCCTGCCCTTTCTATTTTTATTTCATTAAGTTATAGTCTAGTTATTGCCGAATTTGCCGAATAATCGTGGTTCGATAATTAAAGAATTAATGATGAAAACACGTCTATATTGACGACAAATTACCTTTTTGAGTGAGTGTTTTTAAGTTTTGAGTCGACGTCGGTTATCGTAGGTAGATCCATTAAGGAAAGGGTATCGCCAGAATTGAGCCCAGACAGAAACGAGCTTTCAACAGTAAAGTATATTTTCCCTTAGGTCCTGAGAAGAGGGCCTTTGTACATACGTCTAACAACCAACCGATGGCTGAATCTTTAAAATCTTGGTGCCATCAGGAGTGTCTGACATTAGGAATTCGCTTACCAAACTGCCACAGACCAAAGCGAGAGCTACGATCACTATGATATTCATTTGAACTAACAAGAAAAAAAGTATGTTCACTCGGGTGGAAAATAAAAAAAGGGAAGGGTTAAAAAGGCCATAAATTACAGGAAAAATGAAAAAGACTTACAAATTCTTGCTCGGAAGGGTGGTGTTAATATCGACCTCCCTCGATATTAGGGGGCGGGCTAGTCCTTATTGGTTAATAAAGAGGTTTGGAACGCGTGTACCCTTCCCATAGTGACTCTTAACACTGCTTTTGAAAATGTCTAAATAATTAAAAAGGACCACCACACCCAACCCAACCAGAAATGGAGCGGGGGGAATGGGTGTAAGATCGGAGGAACACCCCCTCCTGATCCTGTGCTTCTAAAATGTGCGTCCTCCACCACTCCCTCAAGTAGGGAGCGGGAGGCGTAACCCCGTTAAGAATCTCCCAGTGTCAGCGAAACGAGAAAACGCAATGATCGCCTCCGCTGACCATTTGCATCAATTTTCATCAACAGAGTTCCAAAATACTCGCCGAAAGTTCTTCCACAGAAAAGGACCATAAACCTGAAAAGTAGGCAGACAAAGAGTAGTAGACAGACGAAAGGGCAGATAGACGAGACAGGGAAGGGGGAAAATGTGCCGGTCGAAAATATTTTATATCATTTAGGCGAATCCAATCGTTTAGGAACATAGTCGTAGATAAAGCACCTGTATTTCAAAGTGCAAGAGTGAACTTCCGAACGAAAAAATAATGAGTAAAAATAGGTACGGTAGAACGTATGGGACAAGAGGGAAAATAAATAAATCGAAGGAATTAGAACAAAAAAGAATCAGAAGACGTCAGGCGATAAAACATAAAAGTGCGGTCGCCCCCCCCCACCCCACCCATCGAATTGAACTTCTCCCCCTATAATTTCTTCTAAACAGATTAACACCGGATTAGAAGTTAGGAAAGCCACCTCCCACCCCTTTCGGGACCCGCAATCCACACTCAAGACCTGCTTAGAGACATAACTCCTCATCGCCAAGTGAGAGGCGAATTCTATCTATTCCATTTTAAAATACCCCAAACCAAACCAACAAAGAAAAAACAAACACAAAAAATTGAAGAGCAAATTTGAAAGCGGGTAGGCGGGTATGTAATAGCGAGACGTAGAGATGGGCAGGTCCACCAAAGAGTAGGGTGGGCGATCACCTATTATTATCATACCCTGGCGCTAGGTGGTCCCAGGATGGCATGCAGTCCAGCCAGCCAGCATGTTTAACGGACCGAACTATGTCCAGGTGAGAACAATTCATCTTGGTGCAAATACAAAGTGCGGGTAAACAAAAGGTTGAAGTAATAATAAAACTAATAATAATAGCAATAATAACATTACTACTACTAATGATAATGTAAATAATAATAATAATAATAAAGTAGCGCTGAAGGGAGCGACGGGAGAGCGCACCAACAACTTTCCCAAGCCCCATCAGGGTTCAAATCAACCCAGTGACGGGACTTCCCTAATTCGCACTTAGGCGGGGAGGAGGAGCGGTTCTTCCGGGTACCAAGTGCAACGGGTTACACAGAGTACTCCCCTGCGGGTGAATTTAAAGCAAAATGTCAACGGGGTCATCTCCCACGGGAGGCTTGTAAAGAAAAGGGTGAGGAAAGATGAAGTGAATATGTATCGAAGATAATATTGCGGCTGATCCTCTCGCCGGCAAATTGCGTGTGTTGGAATGGGGAGTGCACCAGCAAGGTTCCCCACGTTTTATTTGCATCCTGTGGCGTAAAAGGAAAAGAAAGGTCGAGAGAATTAGGAAAAAAAACGTGTGAAGGATGCAGGCAAGTTACCCCCAAGAACGGTCCCAAGAGCAAGGGGTGGCGATTTAGATTGGTCCAAAAAGAGGAACTTTGGAAAAGTCTTGCTCGCTCCATAACTGCTTTTTATTGTTTTCTTAGTTAACAACAAATCCACGAAATTTCACGTTGATAGTCCTTAATTTAGTGTCCGCGCGCAGGCATTCAAGTCATCCACTAGTGGCCCCTCTCCAGACGTTGACCTCAGGGTGAATAAGAACCGTAAAATTATCCTTACTTAGTAATGAAAATTGAAAAAAGCAAATGCACACTTTGTCTGCCTTCAGTAACACAAGAAAGGGTTCATATGGGTGACCCCCCCAAAAACGGGCCTGCACACACTTTTTGATATATCCTTCATTCATTCACTAATCACCCATACTTTGCAGGACGTGACAGACACAACGCCTGTGAACACAACTAGATCTCAATGGGAGCTCCAGCAAAGAATATACTGCGTCAAACATTACTACAAGACAGGTACGTTCAAGAAAGTGCAGGACACTTTCGTGCATCAGTTCGAATGTGAAAAAGCCCCCACCAAAGGCAGAATTCAGGACTGGGTGGATCACTTCAAGAACTATGGAACAGGGAAGAACCTCAATGCAGTCAGTGACAACCGTTCAAGCCATTCAGGACGCCCAGGAAGCGTACAGCTGAGCTAGTCGAGAGCGTGAGAGAGTCAGTTCAGTAGAGTCCAAAACGCTCTGTGCACAAGCAAAGTCAGTCCCTCGGTATATCCCGTGAGACTTGCAGAAGAGTACTAGTAATGAATGTAAAGGCCTACCCATATAGAATACAGACGAAGCAGACCTTTACATCCTCAGAGCAAGGCTATGGCAGTCAAGATAAAGGAGAAGATCCAGAAGACCCCAACTTTCCTTAACCTCCTTTGGACCTCAGATGAAGCTCACTTCCATCTTGAAGGAAAGGTAAACTCGAAGACAAATGTGTTCTGGGGGACCTCCAGAACAATTGAGGTAGCCACCGAGCCTCTACATTCCCCTAAGTGCACGGTATGGACTGCAATCTCAGCCAGAGGCATCATGGGACAATTCTTCTTCGAGGAATCTGGCGCGTCAGTGACAGTCACCAAGGAGCAGTAAGTTGAGGTCCTCAAAACCTTCAAAAGGGAGCTACAGACACTGTTCCCGTCGCTTATGGGGAAGTTCTGGTTCCAGCAAGATGGAACCCCAAACCTGTCCCGAGATTGGCTGAAAGAGAACTTTGGTGGCCGTGTGATCAGTCTCAAAACTGATTATGAGTGGGCACCTCACAGCCCAAACCTTAGCCCCCCCCAGATTTCTTTCTCTCTGAGGCTACCTTAAAGACAGAGTGTACACCGGGAGATCCAGGACCATCACGGAACTCAAGGAAGCCATCAAGGGAGGAGATCAGAGCCATTAATCGGTTGGTTTGTAAGGACGTCATGGACAACTTTGTGCTGAGCCTCAAGAAATGCACAAAGCTAAATGGAGGTCATCTCGAACACGTGCTCTAGAATAAAGAAGAAAAGTCCAAAGACTCTCATGTTTTTATATGATGTTTTAAATACAATAAACTAGTTATCACCAAAGTTTCATTCAATCCTTGCAGAAAATTAAGAAATGATGCCTATCGAAAGTTGGGGCCCGTTTTTTTTTGGGGGGGGAGGTCACCCTGTATTCACTTCTTGGACGACAGCGGAGCCTTCGTTGGGGTTCCAGGCAATCGGCGCCAGTGCTCTGACACCAGCCGGAGACAAAGCTGCTTCTGCTCTTCGTCCTTGGTGAGGGTGGAGTTGTATTGCTCCATCAGAGCAAACGCCCGCTCCGCAACATTATTCACGACGCGCAACTTCGCAGCCCGTGACGCCGCGCGATGAAGGTCTCCTCCGTCCAACGGCTGGGGTCTTGGAGGAGGAACCCCTTCCGCGCCATCTTCTTCCTGTCTTCCATCAACAGGTCAAAGATGGTGGCAGACCGATACGTAATCAACTGATCGACGGTAACGGAGCTATCTTCGAAGGGGGGCACGCGTCGATGGAGCACACCCATCTTCGGTTCCTGGAGCCGGGTCACCATTCTCCGCTTCACTTCGAGGGACACGCAATGGTCGAAGAACGCAAGTCCGGCCAAGTTCTCCGACAGGAACCAAAGGTGTCGCACGAAGGCAGCAGTGACCTGCTGGGTAATGGCCTTGTGCGGGTAGCTATTGAGGACTTGAAGCAAGCGCAGGTCATTGAGAGGAGCCTTGGCGGGTTGAGGGGCCTCATTCCAGGCTCGCGCGTAGAGCAGTGACGAGAAGAGCGACAGCGAGAGAAGGGTCTTGGCATCCCTGGCTGTCACATAGACTTGGGATTGGAAGAGGAAGAGCTTGAGGGAGTACAAGGCCTTGGCCATCCACCTGGCGTGATGAGCGATGCTGGGAAACCGGAACGTGGCCGGGATGTTTTTCCCGCCGAGGAGCAGCAACTCCTTGTAGTCGGCTCTCGAATGCTGTTCCTGGAGGGCCCGTTCCAGGTAGTCGATAGTCACCGTCAGCAGGTGCTGGAGCCCTCACTGCCCGAACACCTCGTCTGTGGGAAGAACAAAGGCGACCTGGTAAACTTTGCGCCACTCCTTCTGGAAGCGCTTGAATAGTCCAGTCTCCGGTAAGGAAGAGTTCGAGGACGTAGCCATCCACCCTGCCCAGGGATAAATGGAAGAAAACTGGTCGCCGACTAGCGTTAGAAATTTACCGCCCCCCTCCCTTGTGGGGGGGGCGAAGATCAATTTTCCAAGAACACCCCATGAAAAATCGAAAAAGACTCCATTATACAGCCCTCCCCCCACTTCGACTCCTTTTCTGATGGCATCTGAGGCAAAGGAAACAATCGGATGGACCATAAGAACGGGGCCACCAGAAGGCAATTTCAAATTAGACCGTTATACTCATCCTGGGTAATCGACTCACGGAAGGTGACACCCTGTACCAGATAGAGGTGTATCAAATACTTAAAAAAGATAATTATATTAAATGTAATATTAACAAATAATGTATAATGAAATAGCAATTTAAACTATCGGAATGAAAAAAAGATAAAGAAAAGTACCTCCAGAAACTAATTTATTCCATATAGAAGTAAAAAATAAAAGATTTTTAAATAAAATATTAGACAGTAAATTCTAGTGATTTTTGAAAATAATTCTAGTGATTTTGAAAATGTCTTTAAAAGGAACAAGGTCAACAGACCTAAGTCGCGTGCTCTCAAATATTCTGACTTAGGACCTTAAGACCTTCAAAACGTTCAATAATTCCAGGGCTAACCTTGGGAGGACCTTGACAATTCCATCATTTGAAAGAGAATTTAAAACAACATAAGGGTTTCAAATTTGGTTAGAATCGGCCGAATAATTCCGATGTTATTGCTAAAAAACTCGACCGACCGATCGACTGACCGACCTACGGAGCGACATATTAGCTTATAGAGTCGCGTGCACGTGTCTAAAAACTGTGTTTACTGATTGTTCTGAAAGTGAATATCTCACTTTTGTAAAACCCAGGGGCAGAAAATGTCCTTCAGCATCAACCCTGGTTGGCTTAAAAGAAATGAGAGCAGGTATATTATTTTTTTGCGTTATTTTCGCAATAATTGTCTTCGTTTCTTCCTCAGTCCTTTTAAATGACGTCATTTTTTTCTATAAAAAAACTCAGTATTTCATTTATTTTCACTTATTGTACTTCTGCGCCTGATGATGTAAACACGAAAGAACTTGGACTTATCTGTGCATTATTTTTATTTAGAATATTTATATATTTACGGTTTAAATACATGGGTCGGAAAAAAAAAAGTTTCATATATATATATTTTTGAATACCAGTATTGTCATGTTAATAAAGGTATTATTGAATACCGGTTTTCGCGAATATCGGTATATATCCCCACTACCGGCTTATAGGAGGCAAAATGGATTTGGTTTAGGTATGTGGAGAAGAGCAGCAGTATTGAGGATGGGCCGAAAGGCTTACAACTGCATCATTATCTTTTTTCTTTTTGGTTTTTTTTTACTTTTCTAGCCCCCCCCCCCTCCCACGGAGAACTCGATTCTCGTCGAAACTGGTCGGATTAAACGACTTGCCACCTCTCCGAGTCTCCAGCGCCCAAATTTGTTTCCTCTTTCGATTATTCCTCAAACATTTTGACTTCATGAAACCGAAGAGCTGACATGTCACCGTTGGTTTGCTTATCATTTATTTAACCAATGTCCTTATTTCTCGACTTTTTCATTTATCCCTGCCCTAATTCGGTGTCCAATGGAGCCTTCTTTGTTTAAAGTTTCCTTTCATTTCTCGGTAAATCGCTATCGACGGAATAATGTGGAGGACAAACAAATTATCAAGATGAATTGAATTCGATTCAGAGATAATAATCGGAGCAAGTCAAGTAAAGAGAAGACTTAGTCAAAGTTCGAACAGATCCAAAGAAAATGCTGTTTATTTTATGTATTATATATACAACTCCTGAGCAAAACGTTCGCATTTTAAACTAGTTAAGCGAAATTTAAGAGTAATAAGCAGTGGAAACCTAAGACAAAGTCAGCGACTTAAAAAAAATTAGTTTACTAAATAATTAAAGGAGCCTAAATTAGCCGCGTCGACAGGTAGGTGTGTGTGTGTGTATGTGTGCGTGTATGAGTGTAATTAATACGGTCTGTATTAATCACCATTTAATTAGAATTTTCAAAATGCCCGATTTCTGCGAGTGACTGGTTGTCGAACAGGAGACAGATATCTAAAACATTGACTGCATACAATATAGTAAAAGATTTAAGCGTTTTAGGACCTCTTTCACTCAAATTTGAGCCTGACCAGGCGGTAGGGATATAGTAATTAGATAAATCATTAATGAAAGGCCAACAAAGCGGTAAATAGCCACTAACTTCTATCTAAAATCAATTAAATATTATTGATGAATACCAAAGGGCAGACTACGACAGGAGCATCGTCACGTCAGCAGGTGTCTCCATAGAGACGTACAAAGTCCAATAACAAGGACATCTCCCATTAAATTATTCAGGAATTCGGCTTCAACGTTTCATTATTATCAATATCGAACAGAGTAGGCCCTGATCAGTTTAATATTGGATTCCGTTTGCTGTGAAGGGGTTAATACGAAACAGCCAACTCTAAAGTCGTGTAAGATTTTAAATCTTTCGTGACGAAAATCCCAAGCCCGAAACGGGTCTCACCTCGGAGCTTTTGCTATGAGTTAGGGCACAACACATCAAAATTCCCGCACTCCGAAGCTTCAGGGAAAAGGCGCTAAAATGAGCCGAGACGAAGGGCACAAATATTTGGCGCACATCGAGATCGCGCTGAGACCAGACATCTCTTTGTTCACATTTTAAAGAAGCTATTAGTCTGTGTAGCTTAGATGAAATAACGGAACGGTCATTCTATATTTCACTTTTATTACCCCCAACCATTTAAAGCAATAAATTCTGCGAGTTTTAATGTACAAAACTACCTTAAATTCTACTCCCTTTATTTTTATTTCCTTCTTGGAATAATTCGCAGCAGTTTAACTACCATTTCAAACCATTTTTATTTTAAAGTCATCCTCGTTAGCTCAATACATAGTTCAAAAGCACAGCAAAAGTACGGCTACTAATGCATTTATCACTTTGCATATATATATATATATATATATATATATATATATATATATATATATATATATATATATATATATATATATATATATATATTGGTGTATCTTGGAGGTAGCTTCTCATCAATACATGTTTTGCTAAAGACCAGGTTGTATTTGATTTTATCAATTTTATTTTGGAACGTTCCAACTGTTGAATGCAGTTTTTTTGTATCTGGTTGAATATTAAAGATCAGTTGAGGAAGATCAATTTTATTTTTTACAACTAATTTGAGTTTTGGCCGTGAGCTTTCGCCTTCCTTAAGGTATTTCCAGACGGAAGTCTTCGTTATTGTTGAGGTTGCGTTGATTGTGTGTTTTCCCGTTGGTTTTGCCGCCTTTACCGGTGAGGTAGCTAGCTCATTGCTGGTGTGAGCAGCGAAGAATGAAATTGATTTTAGTTACTTGGTACTTTTACAGGTCAGAGTTGGAGTACCATGTGCCTTTAGCAGAAAAGGTGAAGTACTCGCTCAGAGCTGGTGCTTTTATTCCTCCTTCTTGCAAATGCATCGTTAGGCGCTGGCTGATGGTAGCCGTGGTCATACCTATATATTGACTATTTAGATAAGGTTTGCAGTCCTCATGAGGGGATTGGAATTTGTATACCACATTTTTAGCCTTTAAGATCGATTGCTCTTCGCGGAGGTTGTTTTTCATTAATAAGTTGCTTACTTTTGTGTTTTTATAATAAATTCGTAAGGATAACTTGTTATTTTCTTTGATAGTGTTACTTTTTATGATATCTTGTAGTATTCTTTCGTCTTTTTTGTAAGCATCCGTCATTTGGTTCTTGTAGTAGAGTGGTATTCGTTTAACTTTTTCTCTGCCCTCCTTTATATCAAACTTGGAGTTGAGAATTTTCTTTTGTAATTCGTCGAATTCTCTGCTTAAGTAGCCATTATTGATCAGGATCTGTTTTGATCTTCGAAATTCTTCATCAAGTGCAGTCCACGTTGAGCAGTTCTTGATGACTCTTCTTATGTATGAGCTCATTACCGATTTTCTATAGTTAAAGATGCACTCACTTTAGGCGTTAAGGCATCGACCGAAGTCTGGCCCTTTTCGATAGATGGTGGTGGTATATTTCCGTCGCTGTTTTGTTTTATGTCTACATTCAGGAAGGGAATACGGCCACTTACACTTAATTCATATGTTAATTTGAGAACAGAATGGGATTCCCAGGTCCTTTTGAGCGGTAGTAATTGGTGTTTATCATTAATTGTGAGGTATATGTCATCGACGAATCTGGTGTAAATTTGGGGTGGGTTAGTCATTTTAGTTAAGAGCCTTTCTTCTAGGTTTCCCATGTAGAAGTTCGCGAACGTAGGGCCTAGTGGTGATCCCATCGCTACTCCGTCAATTTGACGGTAAAGTTTCCCATTTGGGCTTCGAAATGGAGCTTTAAAAGTTGTTTTAATATTTGGGGTTCCATTCGTGGTGGAGGCAGGTCGGGGTTTTCGTAAACGCACTTTATAATTATTTTGATTGTTTCCTCTATTGGCACATTGGGGAAAAGGCTCTCGGCATCAATATATTTCTTTTCGCACGCAGAGAAGTACAAATGAATGACATCACTGAGAACTGAAACAACACAAAAACAGCTCCGAAAAGAGCTCCTTGTTTTATTCGGAGTCCAATCGCTCGGGCTTTAGTAGGGCTGCCTTGGAGTTCGTGGGGCACTCCCTCCTGTCTTTGGCCACCACCTTCAGAAGGAACTGCTTCTGAGCTTCTTCTCGGGTGATGGCCGCGTTGAAGGTGGTCATTAGGGTCACTTCCCGTTCGGCAACGTCGTTGGCCACCTCCACCTGTCAATAGCCCTCTTCATCTTGCAGAGAGGATCCCGCTCCTAACTGGCGGGGCTCTTAGCCAAGAGTGTGGCTGGTTCCTCTCGTCCTGGGATCAGGAGGTCCAGCGCCTTTCTCGACCGGGAACTGAAGAAGCCTGAAAGAGGCTTGTTGAGATTGAAGGCCTTTCCGTCCAGACGTTTCAGTCCCTTCCCCTCCCTCTTCATGTTCTGGAAGCCTTCTCTTCCTTTATAACCCTTTCGTCGAAGGGTTACAATATTAAAAAAGGTATCAAAATCATGGCCATTAGGCCATACAGAAAATACATCGTCAATGTACCTTCTTTAATAATTTGAATAATTTGCATGTCTCCATCAAATTTAAATATGAATGGGAATATGATAATAGATTACCCTTTTTAGATGTCCTCATTATAAAGATCACCATGAATTAAAACTTGACGTGTATAGCAAACCAACTCACTCGAATGCCTATATACATTATTTTTCGTTTCACGATAATACTCTTACAAAATCGGTAATTTCTAACCTTTTCCTTAGAGCATACAAAATATGTCATCCTTCCTATTTAGATGAAGAAATTGTCATTATCAGGACCATTTTTTCTAATTTGTATTACCCCGATTGGTTCATATCGTCTGCCCATTTTGCAGCTAGGAAAACATTCTATGGTAATAAGCCTTCCAGCACTAACGACTTCAACAAATGTATAACATTGCCATTTAATAATAAATTAAATAGTTCAAAGGACATATTTGGAAAAGCGAGTATTAATCTAGCCTTTAAATATAATAATTCCTTAAACCAATTGATGATGGCCAGGAAACCCAAAGAACATCATAACATAGGAGTATATGCAATACCATGCAACGATTGCCATAAAGTTTATATAGGGGAAACGGGGAGAAATCTAGACAAGAGATTGTACGAACACAAAAGAGATATTAGAGTGGGCAGCGAAAGTAGTGGAATTTTTTGCCATGTTAGAGACAAGAATCATACGATCGATTTCAATGGAAGTAAAATGGTATTTAAATCGGCTAATTATGTTAAGAGAAGAATCGTAGAATCGAGCTTGATATCGTCAGTTCCTAATTTAAATCTATCTGAGGGTCAAATTTCTTTTAATCCTGTAATAAGATCACAAATAAATAAAATAGTATAATCTCAGCCCTTCAATATGTTTAGGCCTACCCCCCCCGCCAGATTAGCCACAAGAAGGGAATTGGGGGGAAAAAGAGGGGATCTTGTGTTATGCATTTCTCTTATATTTTCTGCCCAGTGTCAGTTGAAAAAGGGTGTGAGATACACCGAAACTGTTCTGAATTAAATTGTCTTCGGAGAATGTGGTTTAATTCCTCATCTTTTCTTGCGATATTGCATTAATTTTCATCATATATATATATATATATATATATATATATATATATATATATATATATATATATATATATATATATATATATATATATATATATTAGTATAAATAGGTAGCAGTTTTTCTTGTATGCATTTTTTGTTGAATACCATTGTATATTTAGCCTTAATTAATTTCCGTTGGCAACTTTGTACTTTCAATATTATTTTCTTTTCTCCATCTTGTTGATGGTAAATTATTTCTCCTAAGTTCATATCTCTTTTTTCGAGTGACTGTTTGGTAAAAAACAAACTTTAAATACTGAAGTTTCGATCTTACGAGATCATATTCAGAGGAAAGGACAACAAAATCAACCCTGAAAATGATCGCGCAAGATGGAGAAAAGAAAATAATATTGAAAGTACAAAGTTGCCAACGGAAATTAATTAAAGCTAAATATACAATGGTCTTCAACCAAATATATATATATATATATATATATATATATATATATATATATATATATATATATATATATATATATACATATATACTCATATTTTCAAAAATATGAATAGGTAAATGAAAATTCCATGGTACATAACAGCATGCATTTAATATATTTTCTGAAAATCATATGAAATCTTAATAAAATATATTAAATGCCTGCTTTTATGTACCATGGAAATCTTCTTCGCCTACTCATATTCTTTAGATATTTAATAAAGGAAAATCGTTATCCTATTTTGATCGGTAGTGATATATATATATATATATATATATATATATATATATATATATATATATATATATATATATATATGAATTCAATGTCCGGCAGGAAAAAGGAAAAGGTGTTTCCAAGTACTTCAAATTTTATTCAGTTTCTTCACAAGGAGATCTACGAGAAAAAAAATAATAATATAAAAAGGTTTTACGAACCAACTGTTGACAGTGTGCAGTAATTGTGCTCCCTTCATCTTGAAGAAGTTACCGAAAACTTCTTGAACTATTTTCGGATTCTTTTCTTTAGACTTCTGAGTGTCTTCCAAACATTGTCAATGGGATTCAGGTCATTACTGTGTGTAGGCCAGGTCATAAAAGTAATGTGCTCATCGTCCCAGAAGGTTTCACCGACTTGGCAGTGTGGAAGGAGGCCTTATCTTGCATGAAAATTGCAGGCGAGGCTTCGTAGGCTCGCGGATGAAGCAAAGCATGCGTCGTTGCAATTCTGTATACATTTGTGCATTCACTGTTCCCGCGTGCGCACAAGTGGGCATAGACCATGGAACTTCCTTAGGCAAACTTCATACTCTTTAAGGAGGGGGGGGGGGCAATCGACAGATAACACTGGTCAACACCAACTTTATTGTCTAAGTTGAAGAGTTTACATGCGGCAATTTTTCTTTTGCAGGTGAATGAACTGGATTTTTGGCCAAAAGATCTTGCGAAAATAAGCCCGATGTGTTCTGCTACATCTAAGGCGAATACACCGTTGTTCTAACTGGAATCCAGTCACAAATTTGATAAAGCGTGCTTGCCATGCTTATTTTGGTAAGAAACCTGGTGACCAGGATAAAGCTTTGGCACCCTACATGGTATGCAAGACACGTACCGAGTATCTGCGTCGTTGGAATAAGGTCAAGAAGAGGTGTCTGAAGTTTGGAATTTCCATGGTTTGGAGGGAGCTGACAAACCATGGCGTTGACTGCTTTTTCTGCGATATTGATTTAACTGGGATCAACAGTAAGAACCAGAACAGCCTCAAGTATCTTCATCTTTAAGCAGCACGTCGTCTTGCTCATTGTAATGAAATTCCACTACCTGTCTTTGGAGAACTTCCAGACATCAGTGACGAAGATTCCTACAGTGTTGAAGAAAAGGAAAAGTGTTTTTTGGCGATGATGCTCCACTTCCTCTTTCTCTAAACAAGCTAAATGATCTAGTTCGCGATATCAGCTTGTCAAATTCGTCTGCCGAACTGTTGACAACCAGATTGGAGGAAAAAACCCTCCTCTCTGACAGTACTCGCATCACCTTCTACCCTAACAGACATCAAGATACCTCAGTTTTTCCTCTAAAGAGAAGGACTTGGTGTACTGTACAGATATTGCGCAGCTTCTGCACAAGCTAAGAGTGCCGCAGTATCAGCCCGAAGATTGGAGACTGATCATTAACAGCAGTAAGCGATCGTTGAAATGTTTTCTGCTGCACGACAGCAACCAGTTTGCCTCTGTACCCCTCGCTCACTCGACTACATGAAGGAGAACTATGAAGCGGTGAAGTACACGCTGGAGAAAATACGTTATGATCAGTATGAGTGGTTGATTTGTGTTGACCTGAAAATGGTAAATTTTTGTTGGGACAACAATCCAGGTTTACCAACTACTGTGCTTTCTGTGCACTGAAAGCGTGGAAGGCTTTTGTTCTGGTCGGGAAGAACTTTCTTGGCAATACGAAGGACAGGAACTACACAAAACTTGCCACCACTATGCTGACTGCTTTCAGAGACATCGGATGCAACATGAGCATCAAAATGCATTACTTATTCTCACATATGGATCGGTTTCCTGAGAATCTAGAATCAATGAGTGACGAGGAAGGGGAGAGATTCCATCGGGACATGAAAGAGATTAAGACCAGGTATCATGGATGCTGGTATGCAGTCATGATGGCTGATTACTCTTGAACTCTGAAGAGAGTCATCCCTACCTCTGAGCATTCTAGGAGTTATAAGAAACGGAAGTTCAAGCCCTAAATTCTGAACAATGATGACATATCCAATTTACATGTACTTACCTTTATCAATGTCTACTATTCATTGTACACTAATAATATTTTGTAACATTTAATAAATTGGGTAAGAAAACGATATTTTCTATCTTAAAAACCTATTTCAGATGAGAAATATTAACAAACATCAACCGAAAATGTCACAAAAATGTAATCGATTTAGTTATGTTGGATTTTTTTTAAATCGACTTCGCACAAAAACCTGACCTGAGAGGAAGAAACGGATGTCATTTTCGGATTCAGCGGTGCAAAATTGTTCTAAATTTGTTGAAAATACTTAAGCAACTTGAAAATATTATTTTTTTTGTAACCAGTGTAATCTTTCGCCTGTTCTGTGACAAACGAACCTTCTGCCATCGGATCCGAACAAATTAAACTTACATAGATTCGTCATTGAAATGGAATTTGCTCTACTGGCCATCCGTCAAAGTAATCTACTCAGTGGCGAATACAAAACGATCATTCTTGTTCGGACATATCAATGGGTTGACCACGGGTATGCGGGCGTGAAGATTGTCTTTCTCCTGCCGACGTGATAGTCCCCTGGAGATATTGATAGCCAAAATCTCACTAATCTAGGACAGTGGTTTTCAACCTTATTATGATAGTAACACCCCAATTGCAATCTAAAACCAGACGTCGCACACCAATATAATATAATTTACGCATAAATAGATAATTACGTGGAAAGCATTTCAAAATTAACAACAATTGATATTTAACCGAATATAATCTGAAAATTTGAGCTTGATGAGTATCACATAATTCTTTAATATTGGACAAAGAGTTGACATGGCCACTCTTTATTCTTCCAATCCCTGTCTGCAATCGTTCTCCTTTCACAATGCAGAGAAGCTAGTTTCAAAATACTTTCAAGTGCTGTTAGAATTTTTTTCTATAAATGTTTGAAAAAAAAAAGGATATATATATATATATATATATATATATATATATACACGAGTATATATGGAAAATTAAAGCATTTTAAAAATGATTTATTGATCGTTCCCGCGGCACCTCGGTTGAAAACCACTACTATAGAGAATTCCGAAAGACCGGAACTGAGAGCTCGATCCTGATTCAGCCAAGGTCAGATAAGGTTAAAAAAAAGGCGAAGGATCCTCACGTCAGGGGCGAGGTGTATGTATGTATGTATGTGTGTGTGTGTGTGTGTGTGTGTGTGTGTGTGTGGATGGGGGGTACATAACTGCGGGCAATGGGTGCAGGAAGGCGCGTCGTTGCTCCAAATTTCAGTTCCAAGTTCAGGGTTGCCAAATGTGGCTAATTTTAGTCATTGTGGTTAATTTTAGCCATTGTGGCTAATTTCATAAATTGCTGGATGTAAAGGGTAGGCCCTCGGATTCCCATCCTTTCCCTTTCTCATCATAGTTTATGGTGTTTATCGCAGGTCGACCAGTTTCGAGGCTACCATTTTTGGCCTAAACTTCTGCAACCTACCAGTCTAATTTGCGTAGGGGAAGCAACCCCCCCCCCCTCCCTTCCCGTGTGCCCCACTTCCCTTTTCCGCCTTGGACTGAAGCATATAAATGGGGCCGTGAGCCCTTTTTCAGTTATTTGTTGCGAGAATTCTGCCTGATTGCTCCGCTGAATGGTTGTCCGTCACTTACTTTGACGTTCATTTTGGAGACCCGTACTGGATTTCTTCGTGTAGCGAGGATTTCCTGCCAGCATTGTCGCTGCCCCTCTGCCGGCTGCATCGAATTGTGCTCTTCCAGTTACGTTTGCAAGTGTTCTCCTTGGGAAGCCGTTCACACTGGGCACGTCAAAGTTCCCCCCTAGTCACCTCGCCATCTCCTCCCTGGGGAATTCTGTCATCTCGAATTCCTTTTCTCGGATCGTTGGGCCTTCGAATCATCGTTTCCCGTGGTCCCGACGCCTTTCGCCATGATATAGCCAGCTGTGGGTTTCTCCTCGCCGAAGGCCGCCATGGCATTCACCCCTCTCGACTTGGGTCGAATTCCCTCATCGTCGCCGAGCCTCTTTCGCCTGGGTTCCCAACGTGGGTATTGCTTCACTGCTCTGGTATCAGGTATTTTGGAGTATCTCTTTCTTCTTACGTCCCCTTTAAATTAATTAAGTGTTATTCATGCAACTTTGGGCCTTCGGGTAAGGGACGTAAGACAGGTAGGTTATTCCGGGAACACCTGTCACTAGAGTAGCGAAGACTATTTCATATTCAACGGCGCGTGTCGTTTCAGCTTTAAAAAATTTATGCATAGAACCAAATTTTGTATGTGCGAATATCTTTTTGGTTAAAACGACTTGTGGTCGTTCGATGGTGATGAGCATTTGTGACTTTTCCTATTGTTTGATGACCCCGTATATTGTATTAGCAGTTAATTTATTTCATTTTAATTTTGTTGTAAATAATACTGTAAATACTTTTTATGTGTGAATTTATTTAACCCCTTGCGGATACCTCTTAATTTAGCACCGTCCTGATTACTCTGGTGAATTTCTGGTAGGCCTTTAGATCCCTGGTCTTCTATAAATTTTATGTGTGTATTTTCTTTGGGCCGTGTGAACCGGGTTCCGTGATAGTCTTTACACTGGCTAAAGAATAAATCAATCATTTAGCCACTAGTTATTTGGTTAATTGTGGCTAATCTCTGTTAGTTTTAATATTAATATCAAAATCACTTAAATATTGCAATAAAAATTACATATAATCTCCCCTTCCCTCCCCTCCGTACGTACTAGCAAGTCTCAACGTGAGAAAAAAATTTCGGCCATTGGTAAATTAAGAAATAGTGTTCTTTACATGTTCACAACAATTCAATCCAGCTGCAGATTTGCCATTTCTATTGATGTTTTTGAGTTAATACTGCTAACAGTTGACTCCTAGTTATTCAGAATGGCACCACTGCATTTCTTATATACGTGTTACGTGAGCAATTCTGACTCACTCTGATTATAAATTCATTTGTGCGGTTCGTTGCAATGCATTAAACTTTGCCTCGTATATTTCGAAATACAATAATACATGGGAAGCTGAGCATCCATGGTTGATGCTTAAAGAAAATGCATGTTTTTGCAAATTATGTCTTTGTACAATATCAGATAAAAAAAACAGCAGCGATAGGAGTAAGGGAAAATGTTTAAAGTCCTCTAAATCCATCTCACAATTTATTCCATTTTAAGGCTTAAATCTCACGTATCATTAATTAATAAATGCTGTAAAAATTTTAATGTCACAGAAAAAAATGCTAAATCTTTTTACAAGTGAGATGTATTTGCAAAATTATAGCCAAAGCCAAACCCAAAGTATAGATGAGGGAGCAGGAAGCGGCAGAACTATTGAAACAGAAATGGAAGCCGAGGAGTTTGATAACATTGTTTCACAATACTTTAAATTAAATAAAGTAGATAGGTGTCATGTATTTATAATTATTTTTTTATTTCACCTTTTATCGTAACGATACTGAGGTACTATATCATTTGGCTAATTGTGGTTCATTTTTTCCAAGCCTGTGGCTAAAAATGATCCAAACCATCTGGCAACCCTGGTTCCAACAGGAGCATTGTTCCTGCTACACCTACTCGCGGGCCGGGAGAGGGCACATAAGCTTTAGATGTTAGCTGCAGCAATATTGTCAATTCTACATATAACATCGTCCTTGCATAAAAAATATACATGGGGAAAATAAACATTTAAGCAGGAGCAAAAGAAAAAATAGGAAGAATGCTCAAGTATGTTACCCCCCCCCCAACACACACACACTCAACCTGAGCCGAAAGGAAGGACTAAAGCCTCCTCCCTCCTCCTTGAACCTTTTATTCTGTTGTTTTGTTTTGTTTTCGTTGCTTCTGTTCAACACTTCACTTGCAACTGGTCTTGTTCCCTGTTCCTTCAAACGTGCCCACATCCGTCCGATTCTTAAAAAAGCCTCAACTGAACCCCACTGACCCTTCCAATTATCGCCCGATTTCACAACTTCCTTTCTTCTCTAAGGTTGTGGAGAGAGTGGTTGCTTCACGCATCAACAGTCACATGGTGGCCTGTAACATTGATGAAACCTATCAATCTGGTTTCAAGTCAGGTCACTCCACAGAAACCGCCCTTCTCAATGTGTCCGATTGCTTACGAAGAGCCGCGGACAGGGGTTGTGCCTCCATCCTCGTTCTACTCGAGCTCTCATCTACCTTCGATACTATTGACCATACCGTCCTACTTGATCGTCTCCACTCTTTCCTCGGCATATCAGGCACCGTGCTTGACTGGTTCCACTCTTACCTCTCGTCTCGTACCCAATCCGTTGTGATTGACGACGTTTCATCCGACTCTACCCCCATTCGCTTTGGAGTGCCACAAGGCTCTGTCCTTGTTCCTGTACTATTTCGTATCTACCTTCTCCCTCTTAGTTCCCTTCTCCGTAATCTCGGTCTATCCTTCCACCTATATGCTGATGACACTCAAATTTTCGTTTCCTCATCCCCCACGTCTCTTGCCTACTCTATCACTGACCTCCTGGCTGCCTACTCCTCCATTTCTGACTGGCTCTCTACCAACTTCCTCAGGCTTAATCACTTTAAAACTGAGGTCCTCCTCGTCGGCACCCCTGCCCTTGTCAAAAAATCTAAATTTCTCTTTCCCTCGCTTACTCTGGGCGGTAATACTATCATTTTCCCTGACTGCGTTAGGAATCTGGGTGTTGTTTTTGATGAGCATTCTCCTTTAAGCCTCATATCCGCAATGTCAGCAAATCCTCTCTATGTTTCCTTCGTAACTTCTCTCGCATTCGCTCTCAATTTGATCACCAAAGTCTTGAGACTGCTGTTCATGCCTTCATCACCTCACGCCTTGAATACCCTAACTCTCTGCTTGTGAATCTGCCATCCTCCTCTCTCCGATCCCTTCAACTTCTACAGAACTATGCCGCCCGGCTTCTCCTCCGTCGCCCTCGCTTCTCCCCCTCGAAACCCTTGCTGCATCAACTGCACTGGCTCCCTGTCAGATCCCGTACTCACTTGAAGATACTTCTCTTCACATTTAAGGCACTAAACAACAAGGCCCCGTCTTACCTCTCTTCTGCCCTCTCGCTACGCCATGTCCCTCGGGCCCTTCAGTCATCACATGCTCCTCTTTTGAATATTCCTCGTTCATCCCTCTGCTTAATGGGGGATTGCTTCTTCTCAATCTGCGCCCCTAAGTTGTGGAATGCTCTTCCTGCTGAAATCAGGTCTTCTCCCTCTCTTACCACATTTAAGCGTCTCCTAAAAACCCATCTTTTCAGTATTGCCTTCTCCCCCTCTTGAATTTCCATTCTCATCTCAGCACAACGTGCGCTCTGGCAAGGCATCAGGCCTTGAAGAGTGCATTACAAAAGACTAATTATTATTATTATTTGCAATAACATCAAACCTAACTAACTTGGACCATTCGTATCTCTTTGCAGAGCCAACCACCCCCTATCTCCACTGTCTGTCACTATGCGCCACTTCTTCCCTCCACCGGACTTTATCAGATTACTCTTTATTTCATGATTGAATTCAT
The DNA here is from genome assembly GCA_963969495.1 of Ceratothoa steindachneri. NCBI lineage: Eukaryota > Metazoa > Arthropoda > Malacostraca > Isopoda > Cymothoidae > Ceratothoa > Ceratothoa steindachneri. The sequence continues at coordinate 28,566,560 of OZ018326.1, forward strand.
TTATATGGAATAAAGAATATCAGAAAAAGAACCAAACTTTGAGCCCTTCCATCGGTAATATTCACAGCAAAGCTTCTCCATTTATTACAACAGACTGAGACGGTGCTTGAGTCGGGTTTCAATCTAATTAAAAGATGCTATCAATTACATATACGTGGCTGTTTTTTTCATCAGTCCTTTTAAAGGAACTACAACCAATTTGGTCTGGAAATCCTTGTATTAGGAGAGATCAAAGATCATATACTAGTGGAAAGCTATTAACAGCAACATCTACCGCCATACTTTTGTCAAAATTTGCTATGAGCTGGTGCGAAACTGAAGTAAGTTAGAAAAGAGCGATTCCTAGAAACCCCCGCTGGCTATTCTATAGGGTTAAGAATTATCGAGTAGTGGTACATAATGTTGAGGAGGATAAAAGAGTTTAATCTTTGTTCTACAGGTGGATGTGGTTGCACTCATCATTTCCTTGGCCACAAATCACGGGAGTTGATTAAAAAAAGCGCAATACCCGCCTAAATATGATCACATGCATGTTTTTAGGCACTTTATTACATCTACTCATTTTATTAAACCTTTCTTTCTCCCGTTTACTACTTTTTTAGATTGCACTGCATCGATGCATGGCAATGCCCAGTTACTAGGCAGTGTAGCTATGATAGAACCTAACGTAGACTCTGTTGTAGACAGTACAGGTAGGGAGTGAATGTGTTTGTAGACCACACACTAAAGGAGCATCGAAAACTATTTTTTTACATAATTAAATAGAATTCCTTTCATTTTCATAATGGTCGTCTCGAGTCGAATAGAAGCAGACAGGACACTACCTCCGAAGTAGAGCATCTCTGGTGGTAAGGAGAATCTCAGGTGTAATTTCATTTAAGGTGAACGAACAGAGGCCGTGAACTTGTTGCTGAGAAGATCAATAAAGGCGACCTAGCCACACACCGCCTCCGGCACCGCCGCCTTAAACACACCCATTCTCGTGACCAGAGAGTGGGGGAGGGAACTGAAGGGAATCAGTGAGAGGAGGTCTCCTTTGGGATGGACTGGTCAGGAGGTGCCCAATTCATGGGTAACATAAAAAGTAAGGGAAAGTGCCCTATGGAAAGAAACAACAGTCTATTCAATATCAGTTCCTGGCAACTCGGGACATCAAGAAAGGCTCACCCTTCAAGCACGTCTCGACCTTTCTTTCAAAGAGAAACTATCTCAAGAGGACCCAGTAGTTCCAGGATGACTCATGCGAGGGAGAGTTCGTACTTCTAAAACACAAGAGGAAGCTAAAACATTTGTATTTTGCTTTTCACGATTTATTTTTGTTATTACCTACAAATTTGTCCAAGTTCGATTGAGCCTATTCCAAATACTCAAACGATTTCTATCTACCCTCCATTAGTCTTACCTCCTTTAATGTCCTATGGATTGTTTATAAAGTAGTTGCATGATCTGATATAGTCCTATGTGGGTGGGTTTTGACGGATGCGGATGACCTTTGATAGGCCCTTGTGGCTTTTGTCATCCGTGAAATTATGTTATGTTATGCTATTTTAATAGCCCATAGCCGCACTCCTTGGCCTGCCTTTCCATCCTGCATTACTGATCTCATTGTAAGAGATGACCAACTTGCGATTTACTACTTTACCAGGCGCACAACATGTTTGAATAGAGTGGGAACTCTCAAGTTAAACAAATCTCACATCGACATCACTCTGTCAACATTTCTGAGGAAGGAATTTTGTTGTCAATGAGGTCGGCAAAGTCCTCAGAGAGAGAGAGAGAGAGAGGGTGTCTACCGTTAAAATCCCCGAACAGAAGAAAGAGAGACTTGGCAACCGCGCCACGAGGCGGAGGAAATCTCGCGCGTCGAAGTCGGCTGACTGTGGAAATAATGATATTAACATACTACTAATAATTAATACTAATCATAATAAATAATTATAATACATAATAACATATAATAAATATGTATGTTGCTTTTCACGATTTATTTTCGTTATTACCTATAAAATACTACTACTAAAGAAAAATAAATGATATGATAACAATAATAATGCTAATAATAACTAATAGAAATAATAATAATAAAAAGGTAAAGTAGTGCTGAGAGAGGGAAATGGAAAGCGCACTAACAACTTTCCCAGGCCCCATCAGGGAGCTCACGTCAACCCCGTGTCGGGACTTCCCTAATTTGCACTCAGGTTGGGATGATGTGCAGCTCCTTCAGGTACAAAGTGTAACAGGATACACGGGGTACCCCCGCTACCTGCGGGACCAGGCGGTAACAAAGCAGGTTGCAGGCTAGAGGTGGTTGCATACTGGAGTGGTGTGTTCACGTAGCGTGATTCGAGTCCGTTAAAACACGTTACTCATTGGTGATCGCTACGTTGTACTATTTGGCGACATTTAGCATCCATTCCTGGCACTTCTGAACCCTAAGAACGATGGGGTGTTCAAGCCAAAGTTGCCCATAATTGTTTCGCGGGGCAATGCGGAGAATTTTGACAAATGATGTGGGAATCACGTTCGAACACCTGACATGAAGCCAATCAGGCATTTATGGTGTTTAGTGGCCATGTCGATCCCCTCCCCCCTCCTCTCACACACCAAGAACCGCCATCTATAAATATCAGTGAACTGTGGACAACTATCGAAAAGAGTCCAGATCCAGATCCTCGATACACTTGTGAAATCTTTACCACGTCGAGTTGCTGCAATTCGCAGGGCTGCCGCAGAGGTTCTTTCTACACATGATACTATGCACAACCGAAGCCAAAAGTTTTCAGACATCTGCAATTTTTCTTATTCCTTGGGTAGGTGAGTGTAGATTTGTATGTATTCATGTACACAATACATCTAGAAAGCCAAATGAAAGTAAAAGCTTCCGTATTATTTTAAACATCTAAAATGGCGATGCTATTAAAATGTATGAAATCCTGGTATCAGTATGCGGTATGTTACAGTCAAAATATCTTTATATGACAGATAATGATGTTGATTAATATGATATTCCATGTCGACAGAATCTGTTAATAATATGATATGATAATGATAAAAACACGTAACTATACCGGAAGAAAGACGTCTGATACGCACACTCCACGAGGAGGATCTGAGGTGTCGACGAATCAGACGGAAGGTCGGCGGATCACATTCCGGTGTTGCATAAGTGTTGAAGAGGTTTCGAGAAAGTGGGAACATCCACAGGGTGTCTACTTGTTTGGTGATTTTGAATTTAAGGACTTTTTAAATTTAATTAAGGACGGGTTTTAGCCTTTTTCTTTTTTTTTATTTTAAAAAAGTGCAATAAACATTATGGGACATTGATGAAGGTGAGGTATTTATGGGAAAAAATGGGTTATAAGCAAAGCATAACCAAAAATCAACCAAAAAAACAAGAACAAGGTATCCAAGCGACAGTCACAGAAGTATAGCGAGCATCCATCATAAAATACAATGCATCCAAGCATACATATGATCACTCACATTACAGGGTGTCTACTTGTTTGGTGACTTTGAATTCAAGGACTTCTCAAGGTTTTCAAAGACTTTTAAAAAATAATCAAGGAGGGGTTTTAGAAGTATAGCGAGCATCCATCATAAAATACAATGCATACAAAGTATACATATGTTCACTCACATTAGTGAGTAGATTAACTTAAGTATTACTATTTTCCTAATAGACATTAAAAGTATATAAATAGTGAACTTGAAAAATTATTTGAACAATCACTCAGGGGTTTTTTTTAAATTTAAGGACCATCTACCTTTTTCATTAAATTCAAAGACTTTTCAAGGAATTCAAGGAATTTTCCACGACTTCAAGGATTTCAAGGGGAGTAGACACCCTGATCCAAGATTGATCTCGTTTCTGGACAACCTAATCACTACGCGAGGTGACGACAGGTCTCTGCATCGCATGAACCTTCGGGATCCTAAGAAAACCGCAGTCCAGCTGCAACATGAATGCACTTAGGGTGACCAGGTTAATATATCCGACAGAACAGTCCATCAAACCCTACTTGCACAAGGCCTGAGTTCATGTAAAGCCGGCCAGAAGCCGCTGATCAACCTTCAGAAAATGCAACCTCGACTCGTCTGGGCACGTTCTCAACGCAACTGCACCATGCGTCAGTGGGGAGTCTGTCTTATGGTCCAACACGTCCACGTTCCATTTGTCCTTGATCCCAGGAGGCCAGAGGATCAATGGTATCCAAAATGTTGTAGAGTGCCAAATTAAAGCTTGGTGGCAGCTCTGTAATGGTATATTGGTGCATGTCAAGTTCAGGGGTGAGTGGACTCACCGTTTATGGTAGCACCATAAATTTAGAGAAGTACCAAGCTGTCCTGAGAGATAACATGCTGCCATCAGGCCGAGCGAGAACTCCACAGAACTGCCTTTAATATGATTTTCCAGCAGGGCAACGCCCCATGTCACAAGTCTGCGTCCACCATATAGTGGTTACGGGACAACAATAACACGGTGATATACTGGCCACCTCACTCTCCCGCTATGAAGCCACAGGAAAACCTCAAACAGGACCTGAAAGAGGCCGCCGTAAGACCTCGTCAGCCAGCCTCCAATGAGCAAATGAAGATAGTCATCACCGAGGAATAGGCCAGCCTCAGGTGTCGCCCCCTCATGGAGAGCATCCCTCGAAGAATAAATGCTCTCCCACGGGCAAGGGACTCGACGCGCAACTAGGCTTACTGTACTGGTTTGGTGTTGCTGTAATTCTCACATAGCTTCATTAACTTATTTTTTATATGTTGCTAATGTTACATGATCTGACAAATTTTGAGTTTTGTTAATTAATTATTGTTGATTGTTAGGGGCAAATATAACATTGTTATTTATTGCTCTTAATTTCACTGATATATTCTTATTGATAATTTCATAAAATCTCAGAGCTGTCCGAAAACCTTTGGCTGGGGCATTACCTATCCCATGAAATTTGGCACTTCAGTGTAAACAAATACGTTGAGATGAGTTCTTCATTAAGATTAAGTATATAATGCCTAATTCACAGATTCTTAAACAGTTCACTGTGGAAATTGATGTAAAATTTTAAAGTTTTTAGCAGACACTTCCATTTTGCATTTTCTTACACGTTCTCTTTTTCTTTTTCTTCAGTATATTCGTGTATGCCAACTATCCTCACAATGGAGTAGAATCTTGCCCTACCTAATAGCTGCTTATATACCTGACACCAGTACATCTCTAACGTGATTACAGCGACTTTCTCTAACGTGATTAGGGCGACTTTTGCCATAGTAGGCCGTCGCCAGATGGTCTCTTAAAAAAAGTAATTGCTCGTTTTTCTTGAATTTCAAATGCAATAGCAACAAGGGCGTATCACGCATAAAGTTTGTATTGAGGATCTAAAAAGTAATGAAACTACAAAAAGTGAACGTGTAGAAGATATATAACCAGAGGTCCTACCGCATGCGGTGGGGACAATTTTTTTTTTTTAGGGGCTATCTGGCGACTGCCCACTTAGACATAAGTCGCCGTAAACAAACAGCCTAGTTCTAGGCTACTTTAAAAAATTCGAACAGGAAACAACAATAAAAAGAAATAACAATAAAAATAACAAAACAATAACAAGAACAACAACTAAACCTAGTTAAATGAAAGGGAGAAGGCAGGCCTCCCACAAATAGTCAACAAGTCCACCAGTCAATGTGCACGCACTCGTTCTGAGAACAAAGGACAGGCGGTAGCGACCCCGCCCATCCCGCTACCGGGACAGGTAACGTGCGCGAAGATCACCCAGACTGGGACATTCGACAAGAATGTGCCGAACAGTCTGGGGCCGACGCAGTCGTCGCAATACGGCGCAGGCGAGCACTCCATCAAATAGCGATACGTCACACGAGTGTGCATGATTCGGAGACGACAGAAAGCGACCTAAAGCCGTCGCGGCATTGGGGGATAGGTCCATGGGAAGAGTCGCGGCGCAATGGCACGCAACTACAAGTTCCCTTCGACCGTCTCCCATCTTCTTTGCCAAGCAGTCCGAAGAGCTGCCCGTATTCCTGCCATGTAGTCGTTGTGAGGAAGAGCGCAACGCTGGTCCGGTCGCAGAGTCCTCGCGGACTCTTTAGAGCCCTAGCGGCGCGCTCATTCCCCGCAATTCCTACATGTCCAGGAACCAAGCAGAAGATAATCTCGACACATGCCCGGCTCGCTATAACCGTGGCGTCACGGATATCGCAAATCAGGGGATGCGGAGATTCCATTCCGGTCTCCGAACCGTGCACGTCGCGTAATCTCCCGTACCGAGTGGTGTATTGCCACCAGCTCGGCCGTGAAGACAGATGCAGCGCCTGGCAGAGCCCCGCTGACTTCAAACAGAGGGGATACGGCGTGGAAGCCGACCCCTCTTGGGATTGGAGCCATCCGTATACACTGGCACGGTTCCAGCGTGACACGAGGTGTGCTCCAAAAGGGTCGAACGCAATACTCCCGGCGCCGTACAAGCTTTGGGAGCTTGGTACCCTCCAGGGTGGCGTCCTGGGCCCAAGAGCTATATTTAGCTCTCAAAGGAGTTTCCTGGCCTTAAACCCAAAGGATTTAGGGTATGACTGGCGTCTCTCGCCGGCATAGGCAACGTCGAGATCAGCTGCATATGCAGTGAGAGCTGTTGGCGACTGAGAAAGGCGCTGTGCTCGCGCGTACAGGCGAGTGATGCACTACACGCGGCGCAGAGCGAGTGGCCTCCCCCCAGCATCGACCAACAGGCTCTCAATGGGGGAAGTGCGGAAGGCACCAGTCGCAAGGCGAAGGCAGGTGTGGTGGATCGAATCCACCTTCCGCAATAAACGCTCGGCTGCGGATGCATAAAACTCGCATCCGTAGTCGAGCTTCGAACGAAAAAAGGATCGATAAAAAAGTAGGGCAGTATCCCTATCAGCGCCCCAAGCGCTGAACGTCACAGAACGGAGAATATCCATAGCGCGGGTACAAGAGACCCTAGGGCTGCGAATATGAGCCTCCTAGGTGAGGCGTCGGTCGAATACAAGACCAAGGAAATGGTGCGACTCAACCACATCCAGGTGCACCCCATTAAGAAACAAATCTGGGGCGGGGTGGAGCCGTGGATAGCGGCCGAAGTGCAGCACCATAGTCTTGGCCAAAGAAAACCGAAACCTGTGCGCTTCGGCATAGCGAGAAACGCAGTTCAATGCCTGTTGGAGTCGACGCTCCAGAGTTGGCATCTGGGCCGCACCAAAAGAGATCGAAAGGTCGTCCACAGAGAGCGTAGCGAGAACATCTTCCGGCAGCACCGGGGTGATGCCGTTGATGCTCAGGGCAAAGAGTGTGACACTGAGGACACTTCCCTGCGTTACACTCTATTCCTGCTCCTTTGGGCCGGAGAAAGCTCCCCCCACCCGTACGCGGAATCGACGATCTCGCAAAAATTCAGATATAAAGACTGGAAGGCGTCCCCTCGCCCCATCGTGTGGAGAGTCTCCATGATACCGTATCGCCATGCGGTATCATAGGCCTTCTCCAGATCAAAAAAGACCGTGGCGTAGTGCTGTATACGGAGTAAAGCCTCGCAGCAGGCATTTTCGAGTTGGAGCAGAGCATCCGACGTGGAGTGGAACTTGCGGAAGCCGCACTGTGCAGAAGACAGATGGCCTCCGCTGTCGGGGAAAAAGGCTAAGCTAACATTTACCAATTTCTCCATCAACTTGCACACGCAAGAGGTTAGAGAGATTGGGCGGAAACCGGTCGGAGTAGAGTGATTTCTCCCCGGCTTGCGAAAGGCGAGCACAGTAGCGATTCGCCAGGAATCTGGAGAAGAACCTCCGCCCAGATCCTGTTGAACAAATCTAACAGAAAGGCCATGCCTCGCTCACCCAGGTGTCCAAGCATGGCGTACGGGACATCGTCCGGGGCATAGGCTGTGTCCGCGCACGAAGCGAGAGCGGAGCGCAACACGCTCCAAGTAAACCTGTTGTTGAAGGGTTCTCCGCCTCTGGAGGTAAAGTGGAGCCGGCGGCCTTCCGCGACATCAAGACGTGCATTGAATGCTGGCGAAGAAGCATCCCGGCTAGAGAATGCGGAAAAAGTGGTCACAAGGGATTCCGCCACGGACGCGGGGTCCGAGTTTGCGGTTCCCTTCTCCTGGTAGAATGGAAGGGGGGTCCTGCAAGAACTTGCCCCAAATCCTTTTGACTCGCTTCGACACCTCAGCTAAAGTGGTCTACCCATTAAGTGAAGACACATATGCCCGGCGGGCGTGCTTCGAAATATACTGGAACCAAGCCCTAGCCCGACGAAATTCAGCGACAGTGAAATCGTTCGGGCGGCGCTTATAGCGCATGGCGGCATAACGCTTCTGTTTGAGGGCCGTCTCACGCTCAAAGGACCACCATGGGAGTGGTCAGCGTGCAAAACGGCAAGACGTCCTAGGAATAGTAGTCAGGCCCGCGGCGATGAAGTTGCCCCAGAAGAACTCAACGGCCTCATCTACCGACCTAAACTCCTCGACTGAGATAGAGAATTCAGTCATTTCCTGAAATGCAGGCCACCGCACCCGCGCCAAGCACCACCGAGGTGGGCTCTCAGGCGGCAGTTGCCCTGAATGATATTTGAATGGGAAAGTGATCACTACCATGGAGGTCATCGACCACCCCCCAATCAAAATCAGGCTGTGCATCCGAAGAGCACAAAGATAGGTCAAGGCAAGAAAATAAAGCAGTTCTCGGACAGTGATGCGTAAACTCATCCACGTTTAGGACACCCATCTCAAGCTCTTCGATCAGATCGGCAAGGACTTGTCCCCTGGGATTTATGGAGTAATCTCCCCAGAAAGGATGCCTGGCGTTCAGATCTACAAGCAAGAGATGGGGCCTCGGCAACCGTGCCACGACGCGGCGAAAGTCCCCCACGTCGAAGTCAGCTGACGGTGGAATGTACGCAGAAATGATAGTATATCTCCTATCCAGGTGCAGCTGCACAGCCACTGCCTGAAAGGAGGTATCTAAAGAGAAAGGAAGAACGGAGACATCATGCCGGGTGTAAACCGCGCATCCCCCAGCCCGGCCATCCCGCAGTAGTGGGGTCGCGAGACCCTTATACTCCTGGAGGGCGGGCAGGGAGCACGCGCCAAGCATGGTCTCCTGCAAAAAGATAGCTAACGGGGAACGGGACGTGACGAGCCTCCGCAGCTCCTCCCAGTTGGCCCGGAGTCCACGGCAATTCAATTGAAGGAATATGCCCTCCAGGTCTAGCTCGGAGGAGACGCGAGGGCCCTCCTCGAACAGAAGACCCTCACGGGAATGGCCGTACGCTTCCCGGGGGCAGAACCACGAGGGGTGTTGGCCGGACAAAGCGCTGAAGGCGCTGTCGCCTACGAGGACTTATTGGGGGAGGTTAGGCTCGCCATGCGAGTCTTTTCCTCCCTCCGCCTCGAAACATTAGGCGGGCGTTGCGGCTTCAGAGGCGGGGGGCCCTCTTTTCGAGGAACCACCGTCTCCGAGTCTCCCGCTCCACCACTAGGCGTGGGCGAAGGAGCCCAAGCTCCTTTGTTGCTGTCCTCCTTTCGGGGAACAGCTTTAGGAACCCCGGAAGATGGCCTAGCGACCATCTTCAGGGGTGTTGCCTCCTAGGGGTCTAACGACTCTGTGGAGGCACGTGAACCCTTTTTGCCGCCAGCTTTACCAGGGGAGCGACCGGGTTGAGTAGAGCCCACAGAATGGCTCCGAATGGGCGGGGAAACAACCGTTCTCGTTGGCCTGGATGGGCCAGGAGCAGAATGTGCCTTTTTAACTATTGAGGCATATGACGTCCCAGGCAGCGCCAGGCGCGCCAGGACCAAGTCCTTAGCCTCGCGGAATGAGAGTCGATCCTGGGCTTAAACGGCCAGGATTTCTTTCTCAAGGAGATATGCACCACATTGCTTCGAAGAAGCAGGGTGCGGCTCTCCTCAATTGACACACTTGGCCACACACGATTTGGATTTATCGTGTGCGGCATTGGAGCAATTTACACAAACTTCGGGTGACCCCGACTTTGCACGTCTACAAGAACGATTCGTATGGCCGAAGCGGTGACAGTAATAGCACCGCCGCGGCAGTGGCACGAATGCCTTCACGCGGTAGCGGTACCAACCGGCACGCACCGACTCAGGGAGCTTGTCACAGTCGAACGTGACGAAGAGTGTAGGGGTGGGTCTCAAGGCCCCTCCCTGTAATCTCATCACACGTTCGACCTTGACCGCCCCATGGTCGGCCAGCTCTAGGGTGATATCCTTAATGGAGTAGTCAACGAGTTCCGTCGCATAAACTACTCCTTTCAAAAAGTTCATGGTAGAGTGCGGCGTCACACTCACCGGGGTGCCATCAAGTGTCCGAAGAGCACTTATCTTGGCCGCCTCGGCGGGATTCGCCGCATTCGCCAGAAGGCTCCCGTCCGAGAAACGGGTCACTTTCGGCTCTCTACCAATTGCACTAGCTAATCCTCTTCTCTGATGGATCATGTTGCCCTCGGACAACATGGTGCCAGCAGTGGAGCGAATAACGAGGAAGCGCTTGAAGCCAGCGGGCTCGAAAACGCCAGGTAACCTCTGAATGAGGGGCCCCAATGTCATCGAGGCTCCGCCCTGTGCATTTTGGTCTTAGTCAGGGGCTCCGAAACCAGGGAGGCAGAGGAGCCGGATGTGCCGGACTTGGCTTGGTCGCTTGCCAAAGTGGCAGCAGACCCATCCGTCCCCACAACCCCCGCGGATGGAGAGGAGCCCCGAGTCTTCTTAGTCTGTTTTGTCTTTTTCGTCCTTTTCTTTTTTGGAGAGGAGGGCGGGGAATGAACCTGCTTCTCACCTCCACCGGTAGGAGCCCCTAGGCCAGATTATATCGGCCTCAGTCAGCTCCTTCTCCGAAATGGAGAAGATCCTGGTGGTCGCAGGGGCACCGGTCGGAGGAGATCCCTCCCTTCCTTGTACTGCCTCAGAAACGCTAACCGTTTGAGGAGGACCTTGCATAGGGGCGGATTTGGGTTCGGTGTTTGGCGCCGAGCCCGGATTCCCCCCCATGGAAGGCCCAACAGTCTGAGGCTGGGTTTCCTCAAGGACCATGTCCCTCACAGGAGGGGCCTCCAGTTGGCGATCCCCTCCGAGGACATTACAGGTCTCCTTGGCAGCGTCAAGAGTCTTTAGTGGGGAGGCACAGGCCTTGACCCCGGCAAGGTTTAATATTCTTGCCAGCAGGTCTTTTGAGGGAAGCGACCGAAGGGGCCTGGCTTCCCTCTCCCCCCTTGGGGGTTTCCCCTACCGAGCCGCTTACACGAGGGGCGGTCGGCAACGGGCTGCCTGCTGGCTTTCTTGGCAGTCCCCTTAGAAAGAAAAGGAGGGACTGCCGCTGGAAATAGGGAGGTGCCCGAAAGCACCTCCAGAGAAGGGGGTGAGGGGAAGTCCCCTACACCCGTAGGCGTATGAGAGGAGTAAGCCTCCTCTCCGGTTAAAGAAGTATGCAGGGTTCCCTGCGCAAGCACAAGGGGGGGTACCTCCATTTTTTTGGTGGAGCTGCCCGAGGGCGGCTCCGTTGATGTTACAGGGGAAGTTGGGGGTTGGGTTTTTTTATATTCATCATTGGGCATGGTGACCCTCTTTTTTACACGGGACGCAATAGCTCATTACCTTTCACAGTTGCCCGCACTGCAAGAGGTGCTTGCAGGCCCGGCAGAGCCATGCGCCGCCATTTGGGACCACCCCTCCCGCCTGGTGGCCTGCAAGTCCATCGGCATGGCGGCTCCACCTTAGACACGGCGTAAAATCAAGGCTGGACAGTGAATTGAGAAGGGAAAGGGATATGAGGAAGGTATGGGTGGGGATGAAGCGGGTTATTAAAAAAAGCCCATCCCGAACCGGAGCTTAGGGGTTAGGGAACATTGTCCCCTTCCCCCTCAGCCCCGATCCGGGACGGTTGGCTTGAGAAGGTCAGCATCTACCCAGTGAAATTAGAGGGTGATCAGAGAAAGTTGTGGGAGAGGTTGTATGAAAAGCGAGGAAACAAGTGTTTTGAAGGAAGGAGAAGAGGCTAAGCTGGGGACGGACGGGGTTCTGAGTCCCGCCAGCACGGCGGACAGGAGGGCAAATCGCCACGGCCCTTACGGGGGCGGTGGGGACAAGAGGGCACACAATCCTCCAGATAAAATTCATAACGAGGCTACCCGTGCTACCCCTGAAACCTCGTTGCTAGGGAACGAGAGGTCTTGGACATTCCTTGAACCAGCCGACGGCGGCCAGCAAAATAGAATAAACATGTCACGGATCGAATCCCTGACGCAGATATCTCCCAACGTTTGATGCCAAATTATCTAATTGGAGATGAAAAAAACAAAACAAAACGAATTCGCAGAGGCGCCGCAAAAAGATTTTAATTAAATACCTCGAAACATAACTATGCCTCTAAATGCCTCAGTGGCATGTTTTCCGTCGACAATAAAAGAAAGGCTCAATCCGAGAAAGGCGACCAAAATGCGGCTCAAAATACACCCGAGCGACAATGACGAATGCGTTCGCCTGAGAACGTTCTCTTCAATCACTAGGAGGCGTCCCACGTCCACTTAATGTGGAGAAAAAGGACAAGTGATGCCAGGCAGAGATGAACAGGGAAGTGAGACGTTCGTAAAAAGAGCAAGAACGTGTCTGTGTGTGTGTGTGTGTGTGTGTGTGTGTGTGTGTGTGTATGTATATATATATATATATATATTATATAGTTTTAGACTATAGCAATGAAGATGGTAAAAGGATTTACCGAGAGCTCTGCTAAATAAACTTTCGTGTGTGGCCTGGGCTTGTTCTTTATGACTTATATTCCCCTGCCAAAAGCAAAAAGTACCATATGGAATCATTCATATAATAAGATATGTGGTAAATTAATACAGCATAAATCTCTAAAAAAAGATTGGCAGCCATCTTGCCATTGATAGCTAATTTTAAACAATCAAAAGAATGTGTTAGGGAGTTTAGGTAGGTTAGTTCTTTTTAGATTTTTTTTAGATTATATTAATTTGGGAGAGAGTTTTTTTTTATAAAATTTTATTTTATATTTTTCCCGCTCGAAAGGACCCAAACATAGAAGCCTATTCTTGTAAGACGCCTTTGCATAGCCTATAGACTAAAACAAATCTAAGAGAAAGGCCATGCCTCGCACACTCAGGTGTCGAAGCATGGCGTACGGGACATCGTCTGGACCAGGGGCGGTGTCCGTGCACGAAGCAAGAGCGGAACGCAACGCAGTCACAGTAAACCTGTCGTTGAAGGGTTCTCGGCCTCTGGAGGTAAAGTCCAGTGGGGAGTATTCCGCGACATCACGAAGCGCATTGAATGCTGGCGGGGCAGTATCCCGGATAGAGAATGCAAAGAAAGAGGTCGCGAAGGATTCCGCCAAGGACGCGGGGTCCGAGATTGTGGTCCTATTCTTTTGAAGAACGGGAGGGAGTTCCTGCGATAACTTGCCCCAAATCCTTTTGACTCGCTTCCACACCTCTGCTGGAGAGGTCTTCCCGTTAAGTGAAGACAGGTATGTCCGCCAAAAAGAGCGATGGGTGTGCTTCGAAATATACCGGAACCAAGCCCTAGCATGACGAAATTCACCGACAGTGAAATCGTTCGGCGGCGCTTATAACGCATGTAGGCATAACGCTTTTGTTTGAGGGCCGTCTGACACTCCGGTCACCACCACGGGAATGGCCGGCGTGCAAAACGACCTAAACTCCTTGACTAAGATATAGAAATCAGTTATTTCCTGAATTGCGGAACACAGTGCCCGCGCCAAACAACACCGGCGCGGGCTCTCGGGGGGCAGCAGCCCATAAAATAGTATTTGAATGGGAAAGTGATCACTACCATGTAGTTCATCGACCACCCACGACAAAATCAGACTACATATCCGGAGAGCACAAAGATAGATCGAGGCAGGAGAATGAAGCGGTTCTCGGGCAGGGATGCGTAAACTCATACACATTTAGTACACCCATCTAAAGCTCGTCGATCAGGTCGGCAAGGACTTAACCCCGGGGATTAATCGAGTAGTCTCCTCAAAGGGGGTGTCTACCGTTAAGATTTCCGAGTAAGAGAAAGGGCCTCGGCAACCGTGCCACGATGCGGCGGGAGTCACCCGTGTCGAAGTGGGCTGACGGAATGCCCGCAGAAATACAAGAATACCTCCTAACGAGGTACGGCTGTACACCTACTGCCTGAAAGGAGGTATATAAAGCTAAGAGAAGAACAGACATCATCCCGGGGGGAAATCGGGCATCCTTCTCGCCCCCCCCCCATCCCATGGTGGTGCGGTCGCAAAATCTTTATACCACGGCAGGGTGGGCAAGGGTCAAGCGCCCAGCATGGTCTCCTGCAAAAAGATACCTAACGGGGAACGGGAGGAGACGAGCCTCCGCAGCTCCTCACAATTGGAGCGGAGTCGGCGGCAATTACATTGAAGGAATATGCCCTCCAGGCCTAGCTCGGAAGAGATGAGGGGGGGGAGCCCTCTTCGAAAAGAAGACCCTCACGGGAATGGCCGTGCGCGTATCGGAGGCAGAACTCCGGGCGCTGTTGGCTGGACCTAGGGCTGATGGCGCTGTCGCCTTTGAGGACTTATTGGGCTCGCCATGCGAGTCTTTTCCTCCCTCCGCCTCGAAACCTTAGGCGGGCGTTGCGGCTTCGTAGGCGGGGGTCCCTCTTTTCGATGACCCACCGTCTGCGAGCAACCCAGCCCACCACTAGGTGTAGGCAAAGGAGCTGAAGCTCTTTTAGTGATGACCTCCTTTCGGGGCGCAGCTTTAAGAAGTACGGAAAATGGCCTCACGACAAACTTCAGGGGTGTTGCCTCCTCTGAGTCTAGCGAATCGGTGGTGGCGCGCGGCAACGTTGGGAGAATGGGGGGAGGGGAGCCCTTGTTTTAGCCGGGGTTAGGTGTGAACCCTTTGTGCAGCTAGCTTTACCAGGGCAGCGCCCGGGGTGGGAAGAACCAGCAGAAGGGTTCCAAATGGGCGCGGAAATGACCGTGCTCGTAGGACTAGGGAGAAGAGGAACATTATTTTTTTTCTATAGAGCCCATCTGGCAACTGCCCACTTGGGCATAAGTCGCCGGAAACACGACACAGCCTAGAACTAGGATACTTTAAAATAAAAAATATGAAAACATAACAATGATAAAAATGAGAAAAACTTAACAATTAGGAAGCAATCTCCGGCAGCGGGGGGAGGTCCCCCGCATCCCGGTGCAGGAGCGTGCAACCTACAAAAAAAAAACAATAACAAACAGAAAAAATACAAAAAAGGAATCTTTTTAAATAAAGGGGAGAAGCCCGGGATCCCCCCAAAAGTCAACAAGTCCACAATTCAATGTGCACGAACTCATCCCGAGCACAAGAGACAGGCGGTAGCGACCCGCTCATCCCGGTACCGGGACAGGTATCGTGCGCGAAGATCACCCAGACTGGGACATTCGACAAGAATGTGGCGAACAGTCTGGGGGACGACGCAGTCGTCGCAATAGGTCGCTGGCGAGCGCTCCATCAGATAGCGAAGCGTCACACGAGTATGTCCGATTCGGAGACGACAGAAAGCGACCTGAAGCCGTCGCGGCATTGGGGGATAGGTCCATGGGAAGAGTCGCGGCGCAATGGCACGCAACTTTAAGTTCCCTTCGACCGTCTCCCATCTTGTTTGCCAAGCACTCCGAAGAGCAGCCCGTATTCCTGCCATGTAGTCGATGTGAGGAAGAGCGAAACGCTGGTCCGTCGCAAAGTCCTCGCGGACTCTTTGGCGCCCCACTCAGCGCGCTCATTCCCCGCAATTCCGACATACTAAGGCACCCAGCAGAAGATAATCTCAACATCCGCCCAGCTCGCAAAAACCGTGGTGTCACGGATATCGCGAACCAGGGAATGCGGAGATTCCAATGCCCCGAGAGCGCTCAGGGCGCTTTGTGAGTCGCTATATATCACAATCCGGTCTCCAAACCGGTCACGTCAGGTAATCTCCCGCACCGAGTGGTGTATGGCCACCAGCTCGGCCGTGAAGACAGACGCAGCGCCTGGCAGAGCCTCGCTGACTTCAAACAGAGGGGATACGGCGTGGAAGCCGACCCCCTCTTGGGACTTGGAGCCATCCGTATACACTGGCACGGTTCCAGCGTGACACAAGGTGTGCTGCAAAAAGGTCGAACGCAATACTCCCTGCGCCGTACAAGCTTTGGGAACAGAGGCGTGGCGACAAATAGCCAAATGTGGTACCCTCCAGCGTAGGGGCCTGGGAAGAACCAGGGGCGCCACCAGCCCGAGAGCTATATCTAGCTCTCAAAGGAGTTTCATGGCCCTAAACCCGAAGGGCTTAGGGTATGACTGGCGTCTCTCGCCGGCATAGGCACCGTCAAGATGAGCTGCGGATGCAGTGAAAGCTGTTGGCGAATGAGGGAGGCGCCGGGCTCGCGCGTACAGGCGAGTGATGCACTGCACGCGGCGCAGAGCGAATGGTGACTCTCCAGCATCGATCAACAGGCTCTCAATGGGGGAAGTGCGGAAGGCACAGGCGCAAGGCGGACGCCGGTGTGGTGGATCTAATCCACCTTCCGCAGTAAACGCTTGGCTGTGGATGCATAAAACTCGCATCCGTAGTCGAGCTTCGAACGAACAAAGGATGCATAAAAAAGTAGCGCAATATCCCTATAAGCGCCCCAAGTGCTGAACGTCACGGAATGGAGAATATCCATGGCGCGGGTACAAGAGACTTTAAGGCTGCAAATATGAGCCTCCCAGGTGAGGCGTCGGTCGAATACAAGACCAAGGAAACGGTGCGACTCAATCACATCCAGGCGCACCCCATTAAGAAATAAATCTGGGTCGGGGTGGAGCCGTGGATGGCGGCAGAAGTGCACCACCTTAGTATTGGCCAAAGAAAACTGAAACCTGTGCGCTTCGGCATAGCGAGAGACGCGGTCCAATGCCTGTTGGAGTCGACGCTCCAGAGTTGGCATCTAGGCCGACCCAAGAGAGATCGAAAGGTGGTCCACGTAGAGCGTAGCGAAAACATCTTCTGGCAGCACCGAGGTGATGCCGTTGATGCTCAGGGCAAAGAGTGTGACACTGAGGACACTTCCCTGGGGTACATCCTCTTCCTGCTCCTTTGGGCCTGAGATTGCTCCCCCCACCCATACGCGGAATCGACGATCTCGCAAAAATTCAGATATAAAGACTGGGAGGCGTCCTCTCGCCCCCATCGTGTGGAGAGTATCCATGATACAGTATCGCGGTGCGGTATCATAGGCCTTCTCCAGATCGAAAAACACCGTGGCGTAGTGCTGAAAACAAAGGAAAGCCTCGCAGACAGCATTTTCCAGTCGGAGCAGAGCATCCGAAGTGGAGTGGAACTTGCGGAAGCCGCACTGTGCAGAGGACCAGAGGACAGATGGCCTCCGCTGTCCAGGAAAAAGGCTATGATAACATCTACCAATTTCTCCATCAACTTGCACACGCAAGAGGTTAGAGAGATTGGGCGAAAACCAGTCGGAGTAGAATGATTTCTCCTTGGTTTGCGAAAGGCGAGCACAGTAGCGATTCGCCAGGAATCTGGGAGAAGAACCTCCGCCCAGATCCTGTTGAACAAATCTAACAGAAAGGCCATGCCTCGCTCATCCAGGTGCCGAAGCATGGCGTACGGGATATCGTCCGGACCATAGGCGGTGTCCGCGCACGAAGCGAGAGCGGAGTGCAACTCACTCACAGTAAACTTGTCGTTGAAGAGTTCTCCGCCTCTGGAGGTAAAGACCAGCCGGCGGCCTTCCGCGACATCACGACGTGCATTGAACGCTGGCGGAGCAGCATCCTGGCTAGAGAATGCGGAAAAAGCGGTCGCGAAGGATTCCGCCACGGACGCGGGGTCCGAGATTGCGGTCCCATTCTCCTGGAGAATGGGAGGGGGGTCCTGAGAGAACTTGCCCCGAACCCTTTAGACTCGCCTCCACACCTCTGCTAAAGGGGTCTTCCCGTTAAGTGAAGACACGTATGCTCGCCAAGAAGAGCGGCGGGCGTGCTTCAAAATATACTGGAACCAAGCCCTAGCCCGACGAAATTCAGCGACAGTGAAATCGTTCGGGCGGCGCTTATAGCGCATGTAGGCATAACGCTTCTGTTTGAGGGCCGTCTCACACTCGGCCGACCACCATGGGAGTGGTCGGCGTGCAAAACGGCCAGACGTCCTAGGAATAGTAGTCAGGCCCACGGCGATGAGGTTGCCGGAGAAGAACTCAACGGCCTCATCTACCGACCTAAACTCCTCGACTGAGATAGAAAATTCAGTCATTTCCTGAAATGCAGGCCACCGCGCCCGCGCCAAGCACCACCGAGGTGGGTTCTCAGGCAGCAGTTGCCCTGAAAATATTTGAATGGGAAAGTGATCACTACCATAGAGGTCATCGACCCCCCTCCCAATCAAAATCAGGCTGTGCATCCGAAGAGCACAAAGATAGGTCAAGGCAAGAAAATGAAGCGGTTCTCGGACAATGATGCGTAACTTCATCCACGTTTAGGACACCCATCTCTAGCTCTTCGTACAGATCGGCAAGGACTTGTCCCCTGGGATTTATGGAGTAATCTCCCCAGAGAGGATGCCTGCCGTTCAGATCTCCAAGCAAGAGATAGGGCCTCGGCAAACCATGCCAGGACGCGGCGAAAGTCCCCCGCGTCGAAGTCAGCTGACGGTGGAATATACGCAGAAATGATAGTATACCTCCTATCCAGGTGCAGCTGCACAGCAACTGCCTAAAAGGAGGTATCTAAAGAGAAAGGAAGAACGGAGACAACATGCCGGGTGTAAACCGCGCATCCCCCAGCCCGGCCACCTCGCAGTGGTGGGGTCGCAAGACCCTTATACCCCGGGCGGGCGGGCAGGGGGCACGCGCCTAGCATGGTCTCCTGCAAAAAGATAGCTAACGGGCAACGGGACGAGACGAGCCTCCGCAGATCGTCCCAGTTGGCCCGGAGTCCACGGCAATTCCATTAAAGGAATATGCCCTCCAGCCCTAGCTCGGAGGAGACGCGGGTGCCCTCCTCGAAGAGAAGACCCTCACGGGAATGGTCGTACGCTTCCCGGTGGCAGAAACCCGGGCGCTGGCCCTGTCGCCTTCGAGGACTTATTGGGGTAGGTTGGGCTCGCCATGCGAGTCTTTTCCTCCCTCCGCCTCGAAACCTTAGGCGGGCGTTGCGGCTTCGGAGGCAGGGGGCCCTCTTTTCGAGGAACCACCGTCTATGAGCCACTCGCTCCACCTCGGGGCGTGGGCGAAGGGGCCGAAGCTCCTTTGTTGCTGTCCTCCTTTCGGGGAACAGCTTTAGGAACCCCGGAAGATGGCCTAGCGACCATCTTCAGGGGTGTTGCCTCCTGCGAGTCTATCGACTCGGTGGAGGCACGTGGCCGTTTTGCCTTACGGGAAACGGTCACGCTGGGGAAAGAGGGGGGAGCCCTGGTTTTAGCCGGGGCAGGGTATGAACCCTTTTTGCCACCAGCTTTACCAGGGAAGCGCCCGGGTTGAGTAGAGCCCGCCGAAGGGCTCCGAATGGGCGCGGAAACAACCGTGCTTATTGGCCTGGATGGGCTAGGAGCAGAAGGTGTCTTTCTAACTATTGAGGCATATTGAGGAGATGTGCACCACATTGCTTCGAAGAAGCGGGGTGCGGCTCTACGCAATTGACACACTTGGCCACACACGATTTGGACTCATCGTAAGCGGCTTTGGAGCAATTTACACAAACTTTGGGTGACCCCGACTTTGCACGTCTACAAGAACGATTCGTATGGCCAAAGCGGGGACAGTAATAGCACCGCAGCGGCAGTGGCACGAATGCCTTCACACGTTAGCAGTACCAACCGGCACGCACCGACTCAGGGAGATGGCAAAGTCGAACGTGACGAAGAGTGTTGGGATGGGTCTCGAGGATCCTACCCTTTTTGTCATCACACGTTCGACCTTGACCGCCCCATGGTCGGCCAGCTCTAAGGTGATGTCCTCTATGGAGTAGTCAACGAGTTCCCTCGCATAAACTACTCCTTTCAAAAAGTTCATCGAAGAATGTGGCGTCACACTCACCGGGGTGCCACAAGTGTCCGGAAAGCACTTATCTTGTCCGCCTCGGCTGGATTCGCCGCATTCCCCAGAAGGCTCCCGTCCGAGAAACGGGTCACCTTCGGCTCTCTACCAATTACCCTATCTAAAGCTCTCCTGTGATGGATCATGTTGCCCTTGGCCAACATGCTGCCATCAGTGGAGTAAATAACTAATAAGTGTTTGAAGCCAGCGGACTCAAAAAGGCCATGTAACCTCTGAATGGGGGGCCCTGATGTCATCGAGGCTCCGCCCTGCGCCCTGGTTTAGTCAGGGGCTCCGCACCCGGTGGGGAAGAGGGGCTGGATGTGCCAATCTTTGCTTGATGGCTTACCGAAGCAGCCGACCCAGCTGTCCCCAACAGGCCCCGCGGATGAAGAGAAGCCAACTCTTTTTAGTATTTGTTTTGTTTTTTTCTTTTTAGGAGAGGAGGGCACGAAATCAAACCGCTTCTCTCCTCCGCCCGCAGGATCCCTAGGCCAGATGGACCGGCCTCAGCCAAGTCCTTCTCCGAGATGGAGAAGGTCCTGGCAGTCGCAGGGGCACCGGTGGGAGGAGATCCACGCCCTCCTTGTACTGCCTTAGAAATTTTAGCCGTTTGAGGAGAACCTTGCATAGGGGTGGACTCGAGTTCGGTGCTTGGCGCCGAGCCCGGATTCGCTCCCATGGAAGGCCCTACCGCCTGAGGCTATGTTGCCTCAAGGACCATGTCTATCTCAGGGGGAGCCTCCAGTTAGCTTCCCCCCCGCCCCCTAAGACATCACAGGTCCTATTGGCAGCAACGTCATTAGTCAGGCATGGGGAGGCACAGGCCTTGACCCTCGCTAGGTTTAAAATTCTAGCCAGCAGGTCTTTTGAGGGAAACGACCGAAGGGGCTTGGCTTCCCTCTCCCCCCTAAGGGGGTTTGCCCTACCGAGCTTCTTCATTGGGGAGCGGTCGGCTCTAGGCTGCCTGCTGGCCTTCTTGGCAGTTCCCTTTGAAAAAAAATGGGGGACTGCGGCTGGGAAGAGGGAGGTGCCCGCAGGCACCTCCAGACAAGGGGGTGAGGGGGAGCCCCCTACAGGGGAAGGAGAGGAGTAAGCCTCCTCTCCGGTTAGAGAAATTTGGAGGGTCCCCTGCGCAAGCACAGGGGAAGGGGCTCCATTTTTTTCTGCGGAGCTGCCCGAGGGCGGCTCCGACGATGGAAAAGGGGAGATTTTTTATTTCAACATCATTGTACGGGCCTGACAGAGCCAGGTACCGCCATTTAAGGCACCCCTCCCGCCTGGTGAAGTGGCAGCCCTTCAGCATGGCGGCTCCACCTTTTTCACGGCGTAAAAAAAGTAGATAGTGAAGTGAGAAGGAAAGGGGATGTGAGGAAGGTATGGGTGGGGATGAAGCAGGTTGTTAAAAACCCACCATCCCGAACTGGAGCTCAGGAGTTAGGGAACATTGTCCCCTCCCCCCCTCAGCCCCGATCCGGGACGGTTGGCTGAGAAGAAGGTCAGCATCTACCCTGTGAAATTAGAGGCTGACCAGAGAAAGTTGTGGGAGAGGTTGTATGAAAAGCGAGGAAACAGCGAGGAAACATAAGTGTCTGAAGGAAGGAGAAGAGGCTAAGCTGGGGTCGAACGGGGTGCTGAGTCCCGTCAGCACGGCGGCCAGGATAGCAAATCTCCGCGCCTCTTATGGCTGTGTACGGGTGCAGGGACCCTCTTCGTTGTCAGAAGAGGAAGATCCCTCCTCACTTTCAGCCTTTTCTTCTTGTTCTTCGTCGTCCTCTTCGGATTCCTCCACTGAGGGAGCTTCGACGATTTCCTCCAGTTCAGACTTGGTGTTGTTCCTTATGACTGAATTCCTGAATGACTTAGAGCATTCAGGTTCTGCAGACATAAATACTGAAGGGAGATTGTTCGCTTTCAAGAGAGAATTGAGTAACTGGTTATAGCAGCCAGGCTTCACTGCATTAGCCATATTTGCGTGAGTAATGCAGATTAATATTTTTCCACTTAGATCTCCAGTCATGTTCATCTGTGCAAGTGCAGGTGCAGGCTTTATTTCCGCATTCTTCTTGGCGGCGTTCGCGTAGGTCGTATCCTTAGCTTTCCTCTCTTCTTCTTCGTTTATTTTGATGATCTCGTAGCGCTTGCAGCAGTTCAGGGCCATGGTCCTGTGTTCCCCTTTGCAAATTAAGCATCCTTTATTGGTGCTCTCGCACATATCAAATCAATGTCCTTCTGTGGCGCATTCAATGAACCACCGTTTGTTTTGTCCGGGTATGTCGTCGTAGTATGATCCTCGAGTTTATAGCATACAAAGCACATTTGTATGCTATTAAATTTCTCCTGCTGAATGTTATCGCCTGGTATTCTCATATTAAATACCAGTATTCCATTCTGCGTAGATTTTTTGGCCATTTCAGTGGTAGCGAAAGTTATCTTAAACAGTGGGTGTGTTCGTGAAATTTTATTATTTCACGAACTTCGGCCCAGGGATTGCTTTTGGTAATCTCCTCTTTGAGCTCCTCATGTGTACGCTCACCCACCCAGCTCTCCACTTTGCGGCAGATCACGCTTCGGTTTGCTGCCACTTGTGGGTTTTCGCTTCCAGTCCTGTGTTCCTGAGGACCCTCGCTCCGTCTTCCGATAGGAGCTGGTCCACGTCCTTAGACTCGGCACATAAGGCGATGAATCCAGATGAAACTTCAATCAGTTTCACCAGTGCTACTTTTAGTTCGAGGTAAAGGGTTTCACATAGGTGCTTTTTTTCGGGGTTCTTCTTTCCGGGGATGGTCCTTAGGGGGACCATCTTAGTCAGGGTCTGCATAGTCTTCAGCGTCCTTACTATGTCCTCCTGTGACTTCTTCTTTTTTTTCTGAAACCAAAGTGTAATTATAGTGTTTGGAGTGAAAAAGAAAGTTATGAAGTGGTAAAGGAGGTAGCGGTTAGTGAGGTAGGTGGTGGGATACGGGTCCAAAAAATGGTGAAAAAACGCCCCCGTCCATTTTCCTGTTGGTCCCCCGCTCGTTTGCTGCCAAAATGATGGGTGATGGGTGGATGGGATGGATCTCGAGTGGGAGCCTCAAGAGGGGTGAATTGTGGTGGACTTGATGCAGTAGCGGCCGAATCAACGACCTCTAAAGTTTTGCCACCCCCTCTCGGGTACTTACGCCATAACTACATCCAACTAAATAGAGACGGGTGTACTTCCCTCTATGATTTTGGCCGGGTCCTCCGTCCGGGACTCGCAGTTATGCCCCAGTTTCGAGATAATTTCTGACTTACGCTTCCGCTGTGGGCTAGGCCTCAAACAAGTTTTCACATAAGCCCTTAATTATGCCAGTCCAAGTGGCCGGCATAGTTAAGACGAAATCAATGAATGGCAGACATCCAAGCAGGGCGATAGACGGGAGCAGTGAGGTACTTAAGCCCTCATTGAGATATGAATCGTCAATGGAAAAGTATTATCTCTTTTTGAAGGATGAAGCGTAATTCACCGAATGACTTCCAGAATAGACACTCTTCTATGTAGGCGGCGCTCAAGATCCGTTACTAAGCAAGTAAAAATGCTTTATCCGAAGGTTGTCAGCAGAGCGTACTAGTCGAATATTCGGCCGGAGATATGAAATTGATTTTCGTTATTTGGTATTTTTATATGTCAAAGTCGGAGTACCATGTTCCTTTAGCAGAAAATATGAAGTACTCACTCGGAACTTGTGTGTTAAGTGTTAAGTTTGGGGCCCATCTCTTTAATGAGAAGAGCCTCCAGAATCTTTAGGCGGCGAAGGTCAGGGTTTCTTCTGAGTATGGTAGTGTTTACGACCAGAGTTGCTCTTGTAATTTGTGCATTATGCTTTTCTTTGTAATGTGTTTTTATTCCTCCATCTTTCAAATGCATCGTTAGGCGCCGGCTGGTAGTAGTGGTCATACCTATATATTAATTATTTGAATGAGGTTTGCAGTCCTCACGGGGGAATTCGAATTTGTATACCACATTTGTAACCTTTAAGATCGATTGCTCTTCGCAGAGGTTGTTTTTCATTAGTAAGTTGCTTACTTTTGTGTTTTTATAATAAATTCGTAAGGATAACTTGTTATTTTCTTTGACAGTGTTACTTTTTATGATATCTTGGGGTATTTTTCGTCTGTTTTGTAAGCATCCCTCATTTGGTTCTTGTAGTAGAATGGTATTAGTTTATCTTTTTCTCTTCCCTCTTTTACCTCAAACTTGGAGTTGAGAATTTTCTTTTGTAATTCGTCGAATTCTCTGCTTAAGTAGCCATTATTGATCAGGATCTGTTTTGATCTTCGAAATTCTTCATCAAGTACGGTCCACGTTGAGCAGTTCTTGATGACTCTTCTTATGTATGAGCTCATTACCGATTTTTTATAGTTAAAGATGCACTCACTTTTGGCGTTAAGGCATCGACCGAAGTCTGGCCCTTTTCGATAGACGGTGGTGGTATATTTTCCGTCGCTGTTTTGTTTTACGTCCACGTCCAGGAAGGAAATACGGCCACTTACACTAAATTGATATGTACATTTGAGAACGGAATGGGATTCTAAGCTCCTTTTGAGTGTAATAATTGGTGTTCATCATTAATTGTGAGGTGTAAATTTTGGGTGGGTTCGTCATTTTAGTTAAGAGCCTTTATTCTAGGTTTCCCATGTAGAAGTTCGCGAACGTAGGGTCTACTGGTGATCCCATCGCTAACATAAATCATCCAAACGTATCTTTGGATCTTGTGGATTTAGGGCAACAAAGAACATAATTATATCAGTCCGGCCGATCTATAAATACCGTGTGTATGCATCGATCAAAAGCGCTGCCACTGAGGCGGTGGCTAAGGACTGTTTCGTGGTACAACCACTCTATACCATACACTACTCCTATATTATGTCGGGGGGGTGACTTAATCACCTACTGCAACGCGAACCGTTGAAGGACTGTTCGCAGGGATTAACGACCGACTAGGAGGTCACACTTGAGGCATTGGGTTTCAAATCCTTAATAATCAAGCAGAGTGCATAAATGGTTGGCGAGATTTACTTGAATACGCCGAGAGTATCGTTCAAGGTTAGTTTAAGATGAATCAACAAAATTTAATTTTATTTACAAATATCAAAATAAGAATAATAAAAAGGCAAAAGGGAATTACTTAAATTAAAATAGTCTCTTGATAATTATTATGAGGAGGGATTCTCAAATGGAATTAATTGATTAATGTTACTAGGCTCAAATCAAAAGGGGGAATTTGACAATACTAATAATGGAGGGGGTTTCAGTCTTACGGGTCGAAGAATTGGAGGAAGGTCCTTCTTGCGATGAGGCGAGTGGGGAACGATCCGATGAGGCAAGTGGGGCACGATCCGAATGAGGCAGGTGGGGCACGATCCGAACCAACCTTCATATGAAGATAGCCAAACTTCAAGGATGACGTTCGACGGGGAATGTGGGAATTCTCGTAATTCCTCGTAATTCCACTGGAAGCGGAATCTTCTTTTCCTCAAAGGTAATCGATGGAGATTTTCTTCGGTTCGATTAAACAAAGGGAGACTGTTGCACAAATTCAAAGGCTTGCCGTTCACAGAAGCTACCAATTGACTAGGGTAGAATCACGGCTGAACGCTCACGGAAGACGATAAGGATGGCCTTGATGTGCGGGTTTGACTCCTCGAATTACAGAATTACCCGAGTATTGGTATGCCCGATTCTGAGGGGAAAGAGGGAATTTGGAGAAAGGAGTCACAAGCTCCAGACATCTTAATCCGGAGGCGGAGTCGATTCATTGCTTAGCAGCGATGTGCGAGACAGAGCGGCTCTTTCTCGCCTCGTCACCGGGGGGGGAGGGGGAGGCGGCTTGATTGGGAAATATTTCCCTAATGCGCTCAGGAGTCGAAAATTCGTGAATGTTCGAACATGAAATGGCGTCGTCCACGGCGGCATACCATCGCACGTGGTCTCCAAAAAATTGGGCGGGGGAGGGGGGGGCAAAGGTTGTTCTTTTACAGACTGATCAGGTGAAACGCGGTTGAAAACCCCGTTGCTGGCTTGTTAACACAATCAAGTTCTAACACTATTATTTAGTGATTTATAGGCATTTTAATCAAATTATGCCAATCATCTAGAGACTGCCAGCAGGGGCATACCCGCTAAAATTATTATAAAGCCTATTTTTAGATGTAATATATTTTTTTAAAATCAAAACAAAAAGGAAAAGACCACCACCAAAAGGCAAAAAAAAAAATACATGATCAAGTGCAATTCAGGCACCTCATACCGCCTCCTCCATATAATGTTGCCAATTAAAACGCACTGATGTACTAGTGAAAGGTCGCTCGCCGGAAGAGGCATTAAGGAACTATGTTAGCAATATCCTTTGCAGCGCAAGACGAAACAAATTCTCCCACTGTCTGTCATAGTATTCTGCGCATCCAAGTAACTGCTCTCTCTCTCCTCTGCCATCCTCCTCCATCAACATTCGATTCTTCTAGAGCCGTCTTGAGTCGCCGTCGGCATGTGTGTCTCTAATTCCGCCGTTTTCGGCCCGCCGCTCGCACTTGCAGTAAAGCAAATATCTCCCCGCGGTGAATCCCATTTGTATAATGCGTTCTTTGATCTCGGGAGGATTTTTAAACAATTAATTCTTATGATCACATTTTCAGTCATTTATATTTTGTTAAATCCAATGCGAGAATATAATATGTCGCAATTTAGGCGCTAACAATGTAATTATCCTTATTCCTGGATTTATTACCAATTTTGTATAATTTACCTTTTTGGAACAAGTGGATTATTATAGAAATAGTAATCCATATGTCATCGCTGGTCCACCTTTAGGTGTACTCTTTCACTTCTGATTCAACGTGTATCAATTCTATTTTCAATGTGTTCAATCCGCCCCCATTGCTGCCAGAACCTGCCACAATATTTGTTACACTACAACCTTTTGACATACATGGGGTAGACTGCTAAGTAACCCCCCCCCCCCTCATGCCTGCATAATCTCGCCTACCATCCTCTTCCAACATGCTTGCGAGGAAGATGGAGGGAAGGTTCAATTAATGGCGGGGGACTATGACGTGCCCAGATAAACCGACTCCAGAGATCTTTGGCTTTTATTAGCCGCGAGCACGCGACTCTATACGGTCGGTCAGTGATAACCATTTTACTTTTCAATGAGTTTTGATAATACGTTTGTTCTTTTCCCCCCGAAATTATTGAAATAATTGAGAGCACGCGACTTAGGTCTGTTGACTTTGTTCTCAAAAGAATGTGAGCACCGATGGCAAAGTTCTCGTCGCCCTGTTTACCATATTCGGCTTCTTGCGGGGGAGTCTTATGTACACATTTTGATGTTTCTGTGATATTTTGTATTTAGTGATTTTGGGGGGGTGGGGAGGGGGCGGTAAGCTTCACAGTAATCGTTTGGGTAATTGAATAATTGGTTACAGTAACACATGTGAAATAAAAAAAAACTTTCGAAAAAAAAAGAGGTTTGCACAGAAAAGTGACTAACTGTGAAGTGAGAAGGTGTCTGGAAGCGAATAGCTAAATAAGAGACTAAGCAGGTCCATTTGCGGAGCACACTAGGTACTAGGTATTTGATGAGTTTTAGTAAGGCCATTTTTTAAAGCGTCCAGCTGGCGACTGCATGCAAGGGCATAAGTCACCGAAATTTTCGTATAGCCTAATATTAGGCTAAATTAAAAAAAAATAAAAAAAAACAAAGGCAAAACAAACAAAACTAGAAGCAAGAAGAAGGTAGGGCGTCCCGGCGGCGGGGGAAGGCGGGCTTGCCTCTGGCACAGGAGCAGGCAACCAACACCAAATGGTTTAACAAGACCAACTGTCCGCCTCCTCTTATTTCGAAGTTTGATTTAATTTGTGAGGATGAACGGAGACGAAGGATAAGTGAAATAAAAACTAAAAACATGCTCATCATTCAGAGATTGGCCCGGTTGGTAGGTAAGATGGAGGATTTACAAGTAGAAGGAATCACTATCTTCAAAACCAACCCCAGTGATGCCAGCAAGAGTGAAATCCCCGTTTAGGATTCGATACGAGATTAACCCCATTTACGAACCATTTTTAGAGCAAGTTGACGAAGGCGAGAAACAAACCCTCGGTTAGTTACCTTCTGGAGAGGAGTACGAAAGTACCCTTAGGCAAAAAAACAAACAAACTAACAAAGGTTAGTTTCCAGAGAGAAGAAGAAAAGTAACTTTGGGCAAAAAAAAAATAAGTTAGTTACCTTCTGGAGTGGAGAACGAAAGTATCCTTGGGCAAACGTATCTGAAATAAAGAACATCCAACGTTATGGTTGACCAGAAAGGCAGAACCGCTCAATCTTACAGTAAATCGAGCAGCGGTGAATCAACGATGAAAAATTAATGAAGTGCAACAGAGAATGATGACATTCGGACCCAAAATTTTAAATAATTTAAAGCAAAAACCAAAGAGAAGATATTTTATAGCCACAGATCTTCCAACAGGCATTGGGGCCGGGATGGCAAGACAACCGCGACCGTTGGGGCCAGGGAGGTACGTAATTTTTCCAGGTGTCAGGTTCGCCGTACTGGAGCAGGAAAAGCGTGTCATTTCTCCAGTGTCTCATGGCCTTCACTGTTTTACACCATCCATCCTCTTGACGGTCAGCGCGCACACAAAGCAACATAGCTTTTAGAACTCATCTCAACACTGATCAGAAATTCATCTCATCACTGTTTTTAAACTCATCTCAACACTGGTTTTAAGCTCATCTCAACACTGTTATTAGTACTCATCTCAGCACTGCTTTTCAACTCATTTCAACAGTGATTTTAGTACTCATTTCATCACTGCTTTTAAACTCATCTCAAAAATACTTTTAGTATTCATCTCAACACTGCTTTTAACTCATATCAACACTGCTTTTATGTAAACTCATTTCAACAGTGATTTTAGTACTCATTTCATCACTGCTTTTAAACTCATATCAACAATGCTTTTAGTACTCATCTCAACACTGCTTTTAACTCAACTCAAGACTGCTTTTAGTACTCAACTCAACACTGCTTTTAAACTCATCTCAACAATGCTTTTAGTACTCATCTCAATACTGATTTTAAACTCATTTCAACAGTGCTTTTGGTAATCATCTCAACACTGATTTTAAACTCATCTCAACAATGATTTTAGTACTCATATCAATACTGCTATTAAACTCATCTGAAGTATTTTTAGTACTCATCGCAACACTTATTTTAGTACTCATCTCAAAAGTGGTTTTTTTTAAAGCTCATCTCAATACTGCTTTTAAACTTCGCCCTCTTGAGGATAGCAAATGTGAAGTTCTTCTCTTGGTTCGTAAGAGTAAATAAAATTATAATCCAAAATTCTTGAAATTCGGACAAATTATCTTCATATATTTTTCACAGCTCCCCTCCGGCAAGAAATTTTCTGTTTAAAAATCAATGTAAACAAAGGGATGTGTTTAAAATGCAATAAAAATATATACAATACATATATACACATACACACACTGCGGGCATAGATTTTAAAATGGCTTCTGATAGGTCGCTTGAGACAAATTTACAACTATTTCTCAAAATAATACCAAATTTAAACTTTCAAAGAAGGGAAACAAAAAGTAGATTAAATAAGCTTCATCTAACGGAGAACCTGAGTCATGAAAGACGCTGTTGTACCAGTTGGCTTGAGGCTTTCACTATAAAGCAGCTGAGCAGAAAACTGACCATATAGATAGAACATCAAATAAACCCCCAATCTTTAAAATAAGATACTTAAATAAACAAGATAATAATAACAACATTGAAATGGTTCAATTGATGTTCCATTGCATTTTGCTTAAATGCTCGAAAGAAGAAGCAAGATTGTCAAATTCACTTCGGGCTCATAAGAACAACAAACTATTGCTCCCAGAAACTATGAGAGTTGACTCTACCTTAAAATTTTGTGTATGTATGGCAATGAGAGAAAGATTACGTAAATAGATGGTGTACGAGTTCATTTCCAATAAATTAACCTCGTCAAAACTCGGTCAGCAATTTTGCTCCTGCAGTGTGTCTTCGCAATGAACTCTTGAGTCGAAATCCGTTGAAAAACAAAATTAGTCTCTCTCCCTCTTAATTTATCTCTCGTTCTCGCTCTCAATATCTTTTTTCTCAACTTCTCTCTCTCTTAATTTATCTTTCTCTCTCTTAATCTCAATTTTCATTTCTCTCGATCTCTCTTTAACTCTTAATCTCTATTTTCTCAATTTCTAGTTCTTTCTCAATCTCTCTTTAACTCTCTCTTCTCAATCTCTTTCTCTTAATTTATACTCTCAGTGAACATAATTTATCCAGACTTTCAAAAGGCTTTCGATAAACTCCGCCACAAATGTTTAATAAATAAATTAAAAGCGGAGGGAAGGGCGACAGAGCGAGGTGGATAGAAAACTGGCTGAACAATCATAAGCAGTGTGTCTTTATATATGGAAAAGTATCTGGTTAGAACGGCGTCACCAGCGGGGTCCCTCAGGGGTAAGTTCTGGGACCAGTTCTATTTCAAGTATACATTGACGACCTAGAGTCTAGAGGAAGGCCTTTCATGTATAATATCGGAGTTTATTGACGACACTAAAATGGCAAATACGGTGCTCCATATGGGATACCGAAACGGCAGAGCGGCCTAAAACTCAGTCAATAATGTCCAGCGGAAGTCCTTAAGAAAGTAAACAAAATAATTGGGTTCATTGGTAGACCATTCGAGTATAAGTTCAAAGATATAATCCTTACTCTCAATAATTCTTTCGTTCGTCCCTATATAGAATACTGTGTTCGAACCTGGTGCCCGT
Organism: Ceratothoa steindachneri; assembly: GCA_963969495.1. Taxonomy (NCBI): domain Eukaryota; kingdom Metazoa; phylum Arthropoda; class Malacostraca; order Isopoda; family Cymothoidae; genus Ceratothoa; species Ceratothoa steindachneri. The sequence continues at coordinate 28,597,492 of OZ018326.1, forward strand.
AGTACCAGAAAGATATAAAGAAATTAAAAGGAGTCCAACGTAGGCTTACTAAAATGATACCAAGTTTAAAGAACAAAACATACGAAAAGAGACTTAGCGATCTAAATCTATTTCCATTAACTTAGGTGTTTAAAATTATTATCAAAGGCATAGACAATATAGATTGTATTAAATATTTTACGATCGACCAGTAGTCAAATTACACAAGACGAAACAGTTGCAAAATTATAGGTAAACATTTTTACTCGCACTTGTGTTTGTGATCTATTTCTAAAGATGTTCATGGTTTTCTCAATTACCTTACATAATTCTTTGGTTCTTTCTATCAAATTTATACTCGAACTTGAGAATAATATTGTCCTCTCATTTCTCGATCTTTTAATTCACAGAACTACGTCCGGCTTTAAATTTTCAGTCTACCGCAAACTAACCAACTCTGGTTCATATATACACTTTAAATCTGGGCAAAGTAACAAAGTCAAAAATGTTCTGTATTTACTTCAATGTTTCTTCCTGGCCTGAAGGACGTCAGCACGGAATTCATGAATAATGAGTTTGCCAAGATCTTTGAAATAGGACACAACCTTTGTTACCCTCAATCTCTCTTTAACTCTCTCTTCTCAATCTCTTTCTCTTAATTTATACTCTCAGTGAACATAATTTATCCAGACTTTCAAAAGGCTTTCGATAAACTCCGCCACAAATGTTTAATAAATAAATTAAAAGCGGAGGGAAGGGCGACAGAGCGAGGTGGATAGAAAACTGGCTGAACAATCATAAGCAGTGTGTCTTTATATATGGAAAAGTATCTGGTTAGAACGGCGTCACCAGCGGGGTCCCTCAGGGGTAAGTTCTGGGACCAGTTCTATTTCAAGTATACATTGACGACCTAGAGTCTAGAGGAAGGCCTTTCATGTATAATATCGGAGTTTATTGACGACACTAAAATGGCAAATACGGTGCTCCATATGGGATACCGAAACGGCAGAGCGGCCTAAAACTCAGTCAATAATGTCCAGCGGAAGTCCTTAAGAAAGTAAACAAAATAATTGGGTTCATTGGTAGACCATTCGAGTATAAGTTCAAAGATATAATCCTTACTCTCAATAATTCTTTCGTTCGTCCCTATATAGAATACTGTGTTCGAACCTGGTGCCCGTAGTACCAGAAAGATATAAAGAAATTAAAAGGAGTCCAACGTAGGCTTACTAAAATGATACCAAGTTTAAAGAACAAAACATACGAAAAGAGACTTAGCGATCTAAATCTATTTCCATTAACTTAGGTGTTTAAAATTATTATCAAAGGCATAGACAATATAGATTGTATTAAATATTTTACGATCGACCAGTAGTCAAATTACACAAGACGAAACAGTTGCAAAATTATAGGTAAACATTTTTACTCGCACTTGTGTTTGTGATCTATTTCTAAAGATGTTCATGGTTTTCTCAATTACCTTACATAATTCTTTGGTTCTTTCTATCAAATTTATACTCGAACTTGAGAATAATATTGTCCTCTCATTTCTCGATCTTTTAATTCACAGAACTACGTCCGGCTTTAAATTTTCAGTCTACCGCAAACTAACCAACTCTGGTTCATATATACACTTTAAATCTGGGCAAAGTAACAAAGTCAAAAATGTTCTGTATTTACTTCAATGTTTCTTCCTGGCCTGAAGGACGTCAGCACGGAATTCATGAATAATGAGTTTGCCAAGATCTTTGAAATAGGACACAACCTTTGTTACCCTCATATATTTCTTGTTGCATGCTAAAAAATCTGCCCCCAAAAACTTCTATAGAACTGAAACCCCAGTCGCATTTAGTTATAAGTCTGAAGCCTTTTTCTGTTCTTCCCAGGCTCTTGAAATGCTTGAATATTTCTGTCATATTTAAGTATGAGACAACTATATACAAAAATGTTGGTTCGCAATAATAAAAATATAGGGAAGGGAGTTTATTCTGTTGATGGTTTAAGCTTGCCTTAAGCGCTAATTTGTGAAAACTGGAAAATCATTAAGTGCCCGTTTAAACCAATCAAGTACAATGTATCAGGATGAACGAAGGTAATGTCTGATTTTAAGGTATATATTAAAAATGAAAAAAATATTACTATGGAAATATTTGATCATAAACATAACTTCTATTGCTTTCTATAATTTTTTTAGGTTTTGATACTAATAGTGGTCAGGAAATTATGAGAGGACATTATAGTACTGCAAGTAGAATAGACTTGGCAGAGGTGCTTCAGGGATAGGGGGGTTAAATGGTTTCTATACAAATGCTCGTAGTCTTAGAAACAAGAAGGATGAGCTATTTAGTTATATTAGCGATGAGGATATAGATCTATTATGTGTTACTGAATCATGGGTTAATGAAATTGAATTTAGTGACACTATAAGTGAATTTGATTTACAGGGTTATAATATGTACATTAGTCAAAGGACAGGTAGGATTGGTGGAGGAATAATTATCTATATAAAAACAACATCGTTTCAAGTTTAAATACTTCAATAAAGCAGGATGGAGTTGAGTCCCTTTGGATAGATATTAGGTTCAGTAAAAATAAAAAGGTGCATTTGGGAGCTTTTTACAGGCCACCTGGGCAGACTGATGGTATGGATGGATTACTCATAAGGGAAATAAGTAAGGGATGTGAAACAGATGCAGTTATTATTGGGGACTTCAAATTAAACTCTGTGGACTGGGAAAATATGATAGGTAGGGATAGAACAAGTGGCAGGTTCATAGAATGCTTTGAGGATAATTTTTTGAATCAATTTGTTAATGAGCCAACGAGGGGAGACAATATATTAGATTTAGTACTTTCTAACAGTGATCATTTAGTTCAAGAATTGACTGTTGGGGAAGCATTGGGAAATGGTGACCATCAAATAGTTCGTTTTAACTTGGGAATTGAGAAGGGCAAAATAACTGAGAATGATGTAGAAGTTCCAAATTTTCATACGGCAGATTATGTAAAACTTTGAAGCTTGCTAAATTTTGTAGACTGGGATGTAGAATTCAGAGGTAAAAATGCTTATGGGATGTGGGATACTTTCAAGCATATAATAAATGTAGTCCAAGAGTAATGTATTCCAATGAAGGCCATTAGGAACAAAATTAGGAAACCATTATGGTGGAATCAGGAGATAGCTAGAAAAATTTCAGAGAAGAAAAGGGCATATCAAAAATTACAGGTAGAAAATAATATTCAAAATTTAAGTGATTATAGAATAGCTAGGAATGAGTTAAATAAGATTATAAAGAAGAATAAAAGGGTGTCAGAAATTAATTAGCTCAGGATAGCAACAAACATCCTAGAAAGTTCTTTAGTTACTATAAAATTAATAATAAGTCTTGCAGAGTTAAAATAGGGCCTATAAAATATGAAGGGGTTGTGAGAGAAACTGATGAGGAAATAGTTGAGGTACTAAATGGTCATTTTGCATCAGTATTTACAAAGGAGAAACTAAATAGTATTATGTATAGTACTCATGGGTCAGGGAAAGAGGTGTTTACTACCATTAGTGTGGATTGGAGGACGATAAAAGGACTAATAGGTGAGTTAGATGCTACCAAGGCCTCCGGCCCTGATAATATCCATTCTAGGATACTTAAAGAAGGGGTAGAAAGTATTTCAATAGCTCTGGAGAAGTTATATACTAGGTCACTGGAATATGGAGAAATACCCAATGATTGGAAGAGAGCGAATGTAGTCCCCATTTTCAAGAAGGGTAGTAAAGAGGATCCGGTAAGCCTAACTCCTGTAGTCTGTAAAATTCTTGAGAAAATAGTTAAAAAAGGGATTTGCCAACATCTAGAGAGGGAGGGGTTAATCAGCGATGCTCAGCATGGGTTTAAGATCAGGTAGATCATGTTTGACTAATTTACTAGACTTTCTGGAGTTCGTAACAAATCAAGTAGATAAGGGAGAGAATGTAGATGTAATTTACTTGGATTTTAGTAAAGTATTTGATAAGGTACCACATAGGAGACTAGTTCATAAATTAAAAATGATTGGGATATGTGGGGGTGTTTCAAATTGGATAGCTGAGTGGCTGAAAGATAGGAAGCAAAGGGTAGTGCTAAATGGTGTAAAGTCAGATTGGAGGGATGTTATCAGTGGGGTTCCTCGGGGATCAGTTCTCGGTCCAATATTATTTGTCATCTATATAAACGATCTTGGGGAGGCGGTTAATAATAAAGTGTCAATTTTTGCGGATCATACCAAATTAGCAGCTGTAGTTAAGAATATTGATGATAATTTTTAAGTGCAGAGAGATTTAAATAAATTGTTATCCTGGGCACATAAGTGGCAAATGACTTTCAACCTTGATAAGTGCAAAGTTATTAACATGGGAAAAGATAATAGAGAATTTAACTATGAAATGGATGGGCATTGGCTGAGCTCAGTAGAGGATGAGAAAGATCTAGGAGTAGTAATAGATAAGTCATTAAGGTTTTCTAAGCAGTGTATTGAAGCAAGAAATAGGGCAAATAGAGTGCTGGCTTTCATTAAGAGAAATGTCAGTTACAAAAGTAAGGAGGTTATTCTTAAACTCTATAACTCTTATGTTAGTCCACATCTAGAGTACTGTATACAGGCATGGTCCCCACATTTTAGACACGATATTAACCTTCTCGAGTCAGTGCAACGGAGGGCAACAAAGATTATTCCTTCCCTGAGGCACCTTGAATATAAAGATAGACTGAGGGTATTAAATATGTTCTCGTTCGAAAGGAGGTGTGTGAGAGGGGATATGATTGAGCTCTTTAAATTTTTTTCTGGGATAGATAAATTGGATGTTAGCAAGTTTTTTGAGTTAGATGATGGAAATCGGACTAGAGGTCACCACTTGAAAATTAAAAAAACAAGGGTGTAGGTTGGATTTAAGAAAATATTTTTTCACCAATAGAGTGGTGGACTTGTGGAACAAATTGCCGCGGAGTACGGTAGTAGGTAGTCCAAATTTAAATGTATTTAAGAGTAGGTTGGATGAGTTTATGGGGAGGGAAGATTGTGATGGTTCCTAAGTTTTGTATATATTAATATTGTTTGTATATATCTATAGCTGCATGATTTAGTTCTTGACAAGCCTCGATTGGTGATACCCTTGTTTCTGGACGCAATCCTCTGGATGTAGTTTTCTTGGGAGTTTGGGTGCCTTATAAAAGAGGCCGTTTGACTGGGACGACCGATGATGGGCCCTTGTGGCTTTTGTCATCTGCTATATTATATTGTGGGGAACTTTGATTTTGTCTTCCCCTGGCGATGGTGCTTTTTGTTTTTGATCCACTCGTGTGGCTGGTTTAAATTGTATATTGTGGGCGCTTGATCTGACACAATCCTATGGATTGTTTATAAAGTAGTTGCATGATCTGATATAGTCCTATGTGGGTGGGTTTTGACGGATGCGGATGACCTTTGATAGGCCCTTTTGGCTTTTGTCATCCGTGAAATTATGTTATGTTATGTTATATTATGATGCAAAATATGAATCTAACTTGTTTTCGACCTCTTCTCTTGATATCAATCTAAGACCATCCAAATGTATATGTACTCTCCTAAACAAACTATACCCACAAGGAGCAAGGTCAGGAGAATATAGAGTATGAAGCAATATTTCCAAACCGAGCTCCTCCTCAAAGAGATCTTTGGTCATTCAAGCTGTGTAAGGACGGGCATTATTGTGATAGGGGATGATACCTCTTCTGTTGAGTAAGGATGGTCGCCCTTGGCTTAAAGTAGCTTTTAAACGATAAAGTTGATTGCAAAACAGATTAGAATTAACTGTTTGATTGTTATCTAACAGTTCGTAACGGACGATTCTTTCAATATCCCAATATACGCTCAAAATGATTTAGGGGGATTAAGTCCTCCCAGTTGTTGAAAAATTATGCTTCTTCGACAGATCCATGAACGGCGGAGTTTAACATTATGATAAAAGATCCGGTATAGTTGAATATAAGCTGCTGGGCTGCTAACTACTTATCCTGGGGGCTATAGGCGGAGCCGCCCCCATATAGTAACTCAAAGCCCCGAGGGCAACCGACTTCCAGTAACCAAACACATACGAATAACCAAACGCATATACGAATAATCTATAAATATAAATTAGCAGCTGAGCAGCTTATCTTCAACTTTACCAAGGATCAACTTCATATGAGAACGTCTAAGAGGATAAAATAACCTAAGCAGATATAAGAGGTGGAATTTCTTCAAGTCTCTTTAAGCAGCTACAAAATAACGACCATAGAGTTGATTACAACCAAGCAAAATTATTTATAAATCAAAATATTATATTGAGAGAAGAATTGCAGAATCTATCATCATTAACAAAGTCGATAATTTCAATTCCTCCGAAGGACAATACAAATTCAACAAATATATCTTGAATAAGGTCACCAATCAAACTAGTTCTGTTGTTACAAATAACTATGATTCAAATATTGTGGTTTACTATTATTTTTCATTGATATATATATATATATATATATATATATATATATTTTTTTCATCGGGAATTTATACTTAATTGTCTTTGTCTTTTTTATAGGTATCGTTAAATTTCGATCAGACTATAATAGACTCTTTCAGTTTTGGAAGGGATAACTTTTCTTTAGGGACGGTACTAAACCTTCTCGTAAAGCCTAAAAGTTTATATATATATATATATATATATATATATATATATATATATATATATATATATATATATATATATATATATATATATATATACATTGATGAGGTGTCTTCGACATCAAATGGAGGGGGAGGATGAGAGAAAGCAGATGTGGTACGACGTTGTTATTTACTGACGTTTCACTCCTTTGGAGTTTGCTCAGAGTGACCGTGTCATGCTCATCAGTGACGAGACGTTCCTCACCAAATCCCCCAAATGGGGAAGAAAACTAAAGTGGTAGCCATACTAAAACCGAACTAGGAACTAGAATTAGCAAAGTGTTATAGACCAATCTATTTGTTTTGTATCCTGTGCAAGCTATACGCCCGCTTCATCATGTCCCGCATATCTCCAACCGTGGAAGAACAACTCTCACCCGACCCGGCCGATCCTTTTGTGGACAGGTTCTTAACCTGACTCACTATATTGAAGACGGGTTTGAGAATAAACAAATCACACGCGCTGTCTTTGCAGGTCTAATTGCAATGAATTTTATTCGTTTCACTTTAGGCAATATGAAAACACTGCAATTTTATATGTGAATTGATAATTATTCTTACCAGCGTATGTTAGAGTTTGGGAATGTGCTGAGTGAAATAAATCGTCTTTAAGTTCAGTAAAATGAATGGAAACACTAGTGTAAAACTTGCGGGGAGGATATGTCAAACAGAGTCACATGGCGATGAATAAAGGAGTGGTGATTAACGGCATCCTTTGACCTTAAAATGCAGGCAATCGTTACCATGGTTACCAGCGGGAGATGAGAAGGGCGGGTCAGAGGCAAGCCTTACATTGAATCTTCTCAGTCCGCGAAAAAAGTTGTTCTGTGATGAATCAATCGGCTGAAATGATCTGGCATGATGTGCTTCCTGACCAACTGGTTTTATTCCTCCCCATATTGGGTGGGGCTGGTGTGTACTCTATTTGGAGAGAAATTTCTTTTGAAGGCGAACTTGCTTCCGACGGAAAAAGAAGGGTGATATAGAGAATGTTATCTGCGAAACAGGGAAATAGCTCGCTTCGTTTTTGTTTTGTTTTGTTTTTTGTTTTTTTCTCTCTCTCTCTCTCTCTCTCTCTCTCTCTCTCTCTCTCTCTCTCTCTCTCTCTCTCTCTCTCTCTCTCTCTCTCCACAGAAGCAGGCGGAATCTCACCTGGAAGTTCCTTGACGCACGGACATGCTTGTGTACGTGCTTGCAAATCGTGTGAGAAAAAGCTTAGGGCCGGCGACCAAAATTACACAAGCTATTAGGTTTAACAAAATTAATTGATTGGGTGACAAAATCTTTATTAGAAATACAAAAAACTAGAACTACTTTACAATGAGCAACTTCAGTAAAGAAAACTGTGACGAAGTTATCCAGCACAAAAACAAGTGAGAATATCAAAAACTTTTTGATAAGATTGCCTAGAGGTACACGAGACCAGCTTCTCATTAAATGCGGAGGAAATCCTACCAGTAAAAAAAAAAAGAGAAATTGCACGCAGTATTTAAAGTGGAACATTTCAGTCGGATCTTTTTTTTAAACAGGAGAGAAGGAAAAAATTGAACTAACTATACGCCAATCAGTTTCTTATCGGCAACTTACAAGTTTCGTTCAAAGGTCTTCATAAATAACAGGCTAGCATCAACAATCAAACGTAATCAGCCTCCGGACGAGGAAGGTTTCAGAAATAACTATATTGTATTTGATCATTATGCATTTTGACCATCAATTATTTCAACGACCTAATAAATACAAAAACATCCAAAATTGGTACTTATAGACTATGAAAACTCCTTTGATTCAGTGAAAAACAATTCAATACTAAGAACACATGAGAAACAAGAATTTAATATGCTCTAAATTGACATATTTTCCGACATATAGATTTAGGCAACTTTGTCATTTAGGTCGCAGTCAGTCGAAACACTTAATAAAGGAGCGAAACGTGCGGCCTCCTCTCTCCAAAATTACTGAAAACTTTGCTTGAAGAGATTTTCAGGAGTATAGACTTGGCGATATCTAAGCCAGCTTCTCTTTTAAATTGTGATATCGTATTAATTTTGTCCATGTCCAGAAGAACAACAAACAACGATAACAAAATTATAACAACTCATTCTAACAACCGGACTGAAAGTAAATTTTCAAAGGACAAAAATATTCTTGAAGAACATAGAGCCATTTGAATTGATGACCCTAGTTTAGAAGAAGTGAATCCTTATAGAAACATGATAAGGAAATCAACAGAATGAAATTACTCTGGATGTGAATAGGAAAGCTTAGCCACACCTTTTGAATCACACGATTCTATGGTTAAAACGAAAAAGACAACGGCTGAATCTTAACAGCTCTAAATAATGAACTGAGTGAAACTTAACACACACACACGCAAAAAATCAAAAACAGGCAGAAAATAAGAATTATAGAACGATATATGTTAGAAATGACCAGAAAGATTTGGGCTAAGGACAGAAACGCGGGTCATGGCAATATCAAAAAGAATAAAAGCTGTACAGTGGAAATGGGTCGGATGCATTGCAAGAAGAAACAAATGCCGGACAAAAGAGACCCATAAAACGATATCGTAAATGTGGGAAAGTAAATAATATTATTAGAAACTATGGCTCCGAAGGACTTTGGGATTGGTAACTCATAGTTTTGGCACCTAGTGTGAGGGATACTAATAAGGTATTAAAAATGAAAATTGTGTCAAGTTAACAAAGTATTTTCTTTTCTCGGCGGCAAGTGAATGATGGAAATAAAATCTAAAATAAAGTGAAAGAAAATACCGAGGTGGAAAAGGTCATATTATTGCGGATTTTATGAGCCCTAAATGTTAGAGACCGGGGGAGGGGGGGGGGATATTGAGGCAACAGGAGAACGAATTTAAACTCTTTAGATTTGTAAGAGGTATCGGAATGAAGGTATTGCCAAAGCGTCGTTATTTATGGCTACTCTTAGTTATTAACCTGAATCGTAACTCATAAAATTACATGTATGTAATCTTTCTACATGACATTGGTGGCCGTATTTGGCAAGGTCGAAAAATAATTCAAACAGCTCTGCCATTGCAAATATTCCCTCGCCTCCATACGCGCAAAACCTCCGTATCCGTATTTTATGCCGAAATTGATATGTTTATGAGGTTAGAAAATGTGGGTTACAAATGAGAAATAAATTTAATAATCTAATCTTTAAAAAAACACAAAGTTCAAGAGATATTTCGAGACAAATCCTAAACCGATGAGGACGAAGGAGCAGTTTTATGAAGATATTTCGCCACGTCAAACATTTATGACCTAATAAAACACACCAGTGGCATTACATCAGGTCGACGGCGGTCCTACGACCAAAGTCAAACTCACACACAATCTCTCACCAAAAAAAAGGGGAGGCAGATACGTACATCTTTTTAGGGAGGTATTGCGCGTTTTAAAGTAGACGCAACATCGCGTTGCCAATCGTGTCTAGGACGAAAAATATTACGTCGAAAACAAAGTTCCCGCACATTTTTTTCAAAAGTTTATTTATTTATACATTTATATTTATCAATTTATTTAAAAGTTTATTTATTTATAGATTTATAAAGGGTATACGACAAGTTAATGTGTACTGTCCTAGACTTTCCTAGGCCTCCCTTAAACATGCACAGTAAATTAGTAGAGCCTAGTTACAGTGGGTCACTATGCACTTTCAAGCGAGGCCTAGGAAAGCATAGGCCATACACAGAAATTAGTCGGACAATCTCTATGATATCTAGTTTCAAAAATATCCATCAAATGACGCTTTCTCGTAAAGAACAACGTACTCTTTTACTGTATGGTTACAAGTCCGGCCTAAACGATGCCCAATCGCAACGTCGTATTAACTAAGCATTTGGAGAAGACACATTAATTCGTCGCCCAGCCCAACGATTGGTTTATGAAGTTTCAGCCTGGCCAATTCGATCTCCAAGATCAGTCAAGAAGTGGCAACCCTCACTTAATGACAATGACCAAACAACATTTGTGCGCGTGTCAAAGCTGATCCACATCTGACATCACGTAAGCTGACTGAAATGTGTAGTATCAGCCATCATTTAGAGGAATTAGGTAAAGTCAGCGAACTAGACTTATGGATTCCACGTAAACTGACCGACCTCGATCGTCAGCGCCGCATAGACGCCTGTATGATACTACTGTCCAAGAAGAGAAATTGTGTCTACACTCGAACATGGCACACAAAAGAAGCGGCACAGAAAAGGTGCACCTGCACAACTTCAGGCAGAGGCACCCGACATCAAAAGAAGCTTATGGTTTATGTCGGTGTGATATGAAGGGAGTGATTTACTGTGAAGTGTTGGAACGCAATCAGTCTATAGACGCTCATTTATACAATGAACAACTGCAACAGGTGGCAGATGCAATTGCGCAGAATCGACTAGAATTGACAGATGTCATGTTCCTTCATGATAACGCCCGACCACACGTTGCACATAATACCCGTGAAAAACTCCTTGAGCTGGGGTGGGAAGTTCTCCCTCACCCACCGTACTCGCCTCAACTGGCGCCTACGGAGTACCTCTATTTTGTACACTGCAGAACTTCTTGAGAGTAAAAACGTTCGCAAAGGATGACGAACTGAAAACTGCAGTTGGAGAATTCTCTGATCTATCCCGTCGTTGGAAGAAGGTGCTCGAAAATAACGGTGATTGCATTGTTCATTGATGTTTCTTTTGCTGCATAGTTTCGTTCTAAATTATTTTACATAAGAAAATAAGAAAAGAAGGAGACTGCAAAAGACCATTCATGGTCTACACTTGAAGAACATAGAGCCATTTGAATTGATGACCCTAGTTTAGAAGAAGTGAATCCTTATAGAAACATGATAAGGAAATCAACAGAATGAAATTACTCTGGATGTGAATAGGAAAGCTTAGCCAAACTATTACTTCCCATCTCCCAAAAGCCAAATTTAAAGGTCAAGGCCCAAAGTGAATTGTGACAATAAATGATTAAATTCTATCATTTTGAAGCTTTGTGAAGAACAAACCTCGTTTAAAGAGGGTAGAAAAAAAAACAACTCATCTTTATTGAGCTTAGTTTCATTGGTTTGAGTCACCCCCACTCCCCCACACACAAATAAAAGGATTAGGTCTGCTACCACTAATCTGCATTAATTTTTAAGATGTCCCTTATTTCTGAGTAGGGAACTATTGTTTAACGTGGGATCCGAAACAAAGATCGCGACAGACTATGGAAGCTTCTGTGAAGTCAATCAAACTAGAGACTCCATCCAGCGACTTAGCACAGCCTATATAACTTAACTTAGCTGGAAGCGGAAGCGGTGTCCCTACCCTAGTCAATATTATGCGATACACCCGAGCAACAACAACTAACAGATGCAAATGGTGGTCTATAAGATATGGTTTGAGGAGCTTTTTAATATAATAGACAATCAAACTAGATTGAGTAAGATGGTCAAATAAACCTGCATTTATATGCTTGACGGAGTTATGCTCCATTGCACCCCCCCCATAAAAAACCTCAAGGTATGCAAAGAACTGAATGGTATGAAAACTTCCTTCGGCCAGTCACTCATATGAAATGGACTTCGCAGTACAAGTATAAGCAAAACTAGACAAATAACAAATAAGTAGTGATGGGACGATACCAGATTTTCAAGCGAGTACCGATACCGAGTACGATACCACTGTATACTCCCGATTCTGATACGAATACCGAGTAATTATATATATATACGTACGTGTTTGTGTATTAGTAAATACTTTATAGGTTTCTATTCATTTGTTTGAAGAGTAAGTAATACTACTGAAAAATGGGGGTTTGTTTAATTCTTCAAGCTATTACAACAAGCTATTACAAAATAGAGTATTTAGGCATACAATTATACAACTAATTCCTTTAGCAACCAAATAAAAACAACAGACAATATAGGTGTAAACTTGAATATTAGTCGTACTTCAAACCCAATATTCTAAATAATTTTTCATAAAAAATAAATTTCTACGCATTTTATTATAGAGTGAAAGAATAGTAGTACAATAACAAATCTTGAGTCCAATGTTTCGTGTTTGTTCGTTTGAATGAACGCTGTTTTAACATGTTCGATATGGTTACTCTCTAACTCTACCGTTTATTTCATGTAACTGTTCATATTCATTCTGCAATGGGTGAAAATTGAATATGAATATCGAAGGAATATAAAACAAATAACATTTATAGATAAAAGTTGCACATAAAGATCAAAGAGTCATTTAAAGCTGAACTTTCAGCTGTTTTAAACGAAATAAAATTGGTCGGAAAAAACGATGGAACAAAAATAGAAATTAATTGGTTTGGAAGCAGATGTACATACAATATGAATATATGGAACGGCTTTGATTTCAAGCTAATTGCATGTATTTTTTGTGTAATAATAATTTTCATTGTGACGGAAGTGACTCTTTAGAAATTCTAATCTTTTGTTCAAGATTTACCCAATAATAATGGAGATAAAATAATGTAAAATTTTCCGTCATGTATGACGACACGTGTACACTATTTTCAAATTATTTTCGAACGGGATAAAATTATCGAAATTTACGAATATTGAGTTAAACATTTAAATAAAATTATATTACTTATATCAAATTCACTGCAGTCATTTGATTGATTGCAATTACGTGAATTTTTCACGTACGCGTAAACTATTAGTTTGGCCTGTGCTTGTTCCTTTTGGTTCCCTGAAAAACTAATTAGAAAGGTTTATAAAATGTTAAATTTTGTGTAAATAAATTAGGTGCAAATTATGTGAATTTTTTCACGTACGAGACACAAGAATATAATAAATTAAATAGAATGAATATATTATGTTGTAAAATGATTGCATGCAGTGTCTTGGGAATTAATGGACAAGTATAGGATTTTGATATCGGAAATGAGACATAAAAGTCCCGATACTACTAAAAACAGCCGATACTACCGATATTCGATACCAATACTGAGTACTCGTCCCATCACTAGATATAATATTAACAAACACGTTCATGGTGGGAAGGATGCTGCCGGTCATGTCTGAGTTGCCAATATCGGCAACTTTCTCCCGGCTTCGTGCTGCCGGCAGCAAAAATCGGCAGAAAGGTGCCGGTATTCTTGTAGTGTGAAGAGGCCTTTAAGGATCTTAAATCGAACGTTGGTATCGAAAACTAAGGCAAATTTTTTTCGATACGAGTACGAGTACCGATACCACTAAAATCGTTCGATACCATCGATATTCGATACCGATACCGAGTACTCGTCCCATCACTACAAATAAGTCAGAAAAATGAAAGGCAACACGTCCAAAAACAGGTACATCGTTGACACAAAACATTGTCAAAAGTACGAACAGGTGCAAATTCAGAACTAATTGTGTCTGTAATTCGCAAAATCGGCAACTCATTCAACTGAAAATCGTGAGCAGAAAATAATAGAAAGAAAAAAAGCGCTTAAAAAGCAACAAAAAAATGAAGAAATAAGAGATCAGGGAAAGGAAAGTACCCCGAAGAAATCAGCATCCATTTAGGGAGGTAAAGAAAACCTTTGCAAGGTGCGGCAAAGATCAACTACTGCGGTCAATTTTTAAATTAAATGAAAAACAGGATCGAGCTTCTTGGGATTGCTTTCTTAAATATAATAGAATCGGGGAAAAAATAAGATCACAAAGTTAATGGCTATGTGGGAACCAAGAAGGGCCAGCGTTCCGACAGTAATTAGCTAAATAAAGAAAAATGTTCGCAAGCTGACAAGACTTCTCGAGACTCGATAAATTCCTTTAATAAAGCATTGAATGGCGCAAAGTCTTCCACACTGTCTATACACGAAGGGCAAAGACGCTGCATTCTATAGTGATTTCAGGAAAAGATAGAACGTTTGTATGAATGGGAAAAAATTCTCATGAACTTACCGGACAAGCTGATAACAAAATTATAGTCTGAACTGGAAGTAGACAGATTACATGACTAGAAAAAACGTAAGTTGCCGCAAACCACCCAAATATATGGAAGTTTATACAATGTCTTAAGAAAGAACAAAACTATAATGAAGTTCACATCGAGCAAATACTTAGCTGGAAGGATATCAAAAGAAAATATACCGCGATTCTGCTGAACGCATCAAAAAAATTGTAGAGCGCTTCCATTCTTATGAAAATATGATCGAGTATTTTCGCGCGCTAGCTCATAACCTTGTTTTTTAACATCAAATAAACTTACATTCGAAACTTAAATTTTAAATATTTCAACTTTTTTAAAACCTTTTTTTAAACCATCCCGGTAAATTGTATATCTCGGTGAATTGTTGTCGGTAAATCTTCCGGACTCGATCATTATCAAAGGCGGATAGTTGTAACTTAAGAAATTGAAGACAAAACATTATATAAATTATTAGTTAGATGTTAACAAATATGTGAACATACTTATAGTGGATGGAATTTCTTAAACACATGAAGGTACATTGAAATGAGGGTTGAGATTGCTTAAAATGGTTAATCTATAATAGAAACAGGATAAAGATGGGCAGGGATTATATTGGGGGCGCGGGGACGTAAGGAAGGCAGAGTGAATTGGATATTTGTTTGCGTATATATAAAAAAGCAGCCCAAATTAAATAGGTGGTATAATAACAAAACTTATAAGTTTAAAGTTTAAATGATGACTGAAAGAGAGAGAAAAAAGGCCTAGCCTAAGCATGCAGACTTCGTATTTCCTAGGCACAAATATCACAGGTTTTCTTGATTCGGCAAGCAAATATTTGAGTGGGTATTTTTATTTTTTAATTGTAGCAATACTCTTATGGTTATATTGATGAAATTTTCAGATATAAAAAAAATACATATAGGCACTGCAAATGAAGTTTCATTTACATCAAATTAGATTTGATTTAGTTATTCAAGTTTGGATTTAGTGAAGTTTTTGCTGGCCACCCGATATATAGGAGGGGCGGTCAATAAGTTTTGCAATTCGGATATAAGGAAACGAGATATGAGGAAAAGTGTTTTATTATTTGCTTCCTCGAGGTTCGGACGTTCTCCACTGCTGCTCTTCTTCCTAGAAACTTCTTCACCTGGACACCTTTCGGCCTACCAGGGATGAGCCATCAACCTCGACAAACGCGATCCAGGATCGTTCCTCCTGCATCCACAAGCGGCGAGTCCGCTTACGAAACCCAGGAACTCTCATCACCGCCTACGGAGACACGCTACCAGCTGCCCGGATTCCCCCAGGAAAGGAGTCCCTTGGCCGAGCCGGGTACTTCAGAGTCCCTTGAGGACCAGGTACGTGCACCACCTCCGATCTCCATTCCTCTTAACCTTTTGCCACCTCAGTACAGCGACATCCCAGGAACGCGTCCAGTCGCTGCGCCGGTGGGGGTAGACACCGCTACCATACCGGAGACTCCGAGGTCACCTACCCGACCTACTCGTTCCCTGCTTCAGCCGTCTACGCACCTGACTCGGGCCGATCACGAGGCCCTCGCGGACGTCAGGTGGGAGGTGGTAACCCGGGTGTTAGAGGAAAATAAGGACGCCCCCGTCTTCAAGACCCGCGACAAGTAGGAAATCTCGAGCCTCCTTCAGCTCTTCCGCTTTCGGAGCAGCCTCTCGAGAGAGGCATTTTTCCATCTTCACTCACGCCTACGGCTGTATTGGATTGTCTTTACGTTCGGTTGGGGACTGGCGCTTAGGGACGCGCGGGAGCAATCCTCCGGACTAACCGGCATCCAACTCTCTGAAGCGGCCATCTATGGCCCGCGTGGCCAGACTACACGTACGCATACCTTCGCCTCTACCATAATGGGCCCTAGACCTCGAGGCCCGCAACGTGGCCACTCCTCGACGGGCGTGACTCGTCCTCGACGACGTGCTCGCTAACTGGCGCGAGAGCTTCGCCAGCCACGATCTTCCTCTCCTTCGCGCGCGCGCCGCGGCCGCGGCTCCCAGTGAATCTTCTACTGACGACTCTTCTTTTCCGGACAGCAACTCGTTCCCCCCTTCTTATCCTGGTTCCGCAGGTCCTGAGCCGGAGCTCGTCGTGCTGTCATCTTCATCTTCCTCCTCTTCGAGATCATTCTAGGACCCCGAAGACCCCGTCGCTGAAGCCGTACGGCAGTTATGAATCCGTCCTCCCGTAAGCCCTATTTCGGCTCGACGATTGTCTCCGCCGAGACCCCCGCTTTCGCCTATTGCTACTGTGCATCTTACTCCCCCATTACCCCCCATCTCTCCTATACACCCTTCTATGGTGTCCCCCATCCCCCCCCCTATCTCTCCTCTTGCAGACTCCGATTCGGACACGGACGACCGCCTTCGCAACATTAGAAGCTTCTTCGAGATTGCGGCTACCGACCTTGGGGTCCTTCATATTGTGGATGATTTCATCGCGCCCCAGTCCATCACGGCCATTCCTGAGCTGGGTCTGGCTGTACCTACGGTTTTGCACGTTGACGCGCCCTCACCTGACGCGTCTTCTGAGGCTTCCGCCTCCACGGACCACGATTTCCTCGTGGGCGACATTCTTAGTGCACCCCCAGATGTCCTCAGGGATCGTGATAACAACGGCAATGAACAAGGAAACCAACAGGATAACGGCAACAACAACCAGAGAGGCAACCAGAGAGACGAGAACGTGGAAATAGAGGAAGACGGTAGTCCCTTCGGGAATCCACTGGCACCTGAGCACCGCCAGTGCGATCCATCCACTACCCTAGACGTGGCTACGCCTGGAACCCTAGATGACTTACCACCCGTCAATAAAAACATCAAGTCGTGCAAGAAGGATGGCATCCGTTTCTTCTTCAAGAAGGGTTATCATTGCTGGCGTTCGACCAATGATTCCCTTCTCCCGGCTATCTTCCACTTGGTTCCACACGGCATACTTGAGGAATACCAGGAAGTCACGCGTTGTCACCAGGTCTTCCTCGTTCCTAAACCTAATGGGGCTGGTCTCCTCATCTACGATATGGCGCCCGCAAAGGGATTCTACGATCCTCCTTCTTTTCGCCTGCCTAGCCTGGACAAGGTTCTGGGTAATACTCCTAAGGGAACCCACGCCATACGACTGGACCTTAAAGACGCCTTTTACCATGTGCCTTTACATGCCAAAGCTCGTCATTTCTTTGGCATTCGCTGTGATTCACGTTCCTTCCGCTTCACCAGGATCCCCATGGGATTCGGCGGCAGCCCCTACGTCTTGCAGGCCTCCCTGGGCGCGGGTCTGTGAGCTTGGGCCAGAAACTACAATTGCGAGGCTTACACCTACTTGGACGATATATTGCTTCTGGGGCTTCCCCGGAACCTTAGATGCCTCCGCAACGATATCGTCAATAGCTCCCTTAACGTCAACTTGCGCAAGAGTATTCTTACCCCTTGCCTTCGCCTCACCTATCTTGGTGTACAGGTTGATCTCAGCCAGCACCGCGTGGCTATATCAGATAGCATGGCCCTCAAAATCAAGACGGCCCTGCACTTCGCCGCGGAAAACCTCATCTCCGCTCGAGGTTGGTCCCGCTTTGCGGGCTTCCTCAATTTTCTGATGCCTCTTCTCCACTTCCCGTTCCTCTGGGTTCAGAAGTGTTACTTGCAAAACCCAAGGGTCCCGGGTGGTGGTTGGTGCCGTGCATTGGCCTCTCTGATCCACACTAGGTGGACTCACTGGAGGCGTCCTCATGCCTCCAGCTAGTCCTTCCGGGCTGGGCTGGCATTGCCTTGGGAGGAGTTTTGGCCTCCATGTTCCTTTGGGACCTAACATTTTCCTTAAGGAGACCTTGGCGGGAATGGTGGCCTTAACATGGCTTCCCTGGGCTCGGTTGAGGGGCGATAACCTGCCTGCCCTTTACAACCTAAAAAGAAGGAAAGTCCCTCCGGATATTCTATAGTTCCTGTCTACTTCGGCTCTTCTCGGCTTCTCCAAGAGCTTCAGGTCATCTCGTCTCAACATTAACTACATCAGATCTGCAAACAACCTCGCGGACCATGCTTCGAGGGCCTTCCAGGCCCAAGAAACCTCTTGCCAGGGTGGCAGCTCCTATACCCTTCTGGGTATATAAGGAGCGGCCACCCGGGCGAAGCATGGTCGTTTAACATCGCTTCCTCGAAGTTCGGACGCTCGCCCACCCTTGTCCCCTTTGCGAATCTGTTTTTGTATAGCCTTTCCTGACCAGATTTGTTTCCTCTCTTTGGACCTCTCTTGTGGTTCATCTGGCATTTTGCCTTATAGAGTTTACCTTCCTGTAAATTTTCTTTCTTTTGACCTCTCTCCCTGGTCTATGTATTTTCTGCCTTTGTGACCTTTGGATCTTTTATTTGAGTTCTCCGATTTTCCACATATGTTAGTATATCTACATGTGTATATTTTGTCCATGTGCATTTATGTATATTAAATTTTGTATAACGAATATATTTTTCTACTTCTGTACTTTTATATGTAATAATTATAAATAAAGGAAGTGTTGTCTTCCCCAGTTTGGGGAAGGTAAACCCGATTTTGCACGTCTACACGAGCGAATCGTATGGTCGAATGTGTTTAAGTAGCAGCATCTCAGGCAGGGGCAGTGATACGAATGCCTCGCCACGGTAATGATACTAACCGGCCCGCACCGACTCAGAGAGCCTGTCTCGATCGAACGTGACGAACAATGCAGGGGATGGTATAAGGCCCACCCGCCTCCTTGCCCTGATTTGAATTGAGTTTCCTGGCATAAACTAGCCATTTCACAAAATTCATGGTGGAGTGTTGTGTCACATCCACCGCCGAGATATTGAGTGTCCGAAGAAAACTAATAATAGCGTTTCGGAAGGGTCCGTCGCATTCTTCGGATGGCTCGCCTGTAAGAAAAGGGTGACCTTCTGCTCTCTACGGTTGATGGAACATGTGGCCTTTGGCCAACATGCTGCTATCATTGGAGCCTATAACTAAAAAGCGTTTGTAGCCAGCGAACTAAATAAACCTGCCAGGTACTCAACGAAGATTACCTTGAACAGAGGCGGACTCAGGTTCGGTGTCTCTCACCGAGCTCAAATTCGAACCGATGGAAGATTTTGTCATCTGGGGGGGAAGGGGGACACTTTCGGGATCATCTCTACCGCTGGAGGTTACTTCAAATGCGCCCCCCCCCCTCCTCCTCGAATGTTGTGTTGGTTATCCCGATCAAGGACTTATAGGGCTTGTGAGCCGTCACTAGGACATACCCCCCTGCATAGAGAAAAGCGGGCATGGGGCTCAAATCAAAGTCACAAACCTCAGAACTACCGAGGTGCCGTGGCAAGGCCAAAAGGATAGCGCCGCTTCTTACCCTTCCAAGGAGTTATGGTGGATCGCCTGACTGCAATGGGAAGGGGAACCGAGGCGGCGTGTCCACTGTCTTGCCGTGCTCTTGGCGGCCCATGAGAAAGCAAAGGGAGACCCGCACAGGATGAAGGGTCACCCGGAGGCAAATAAAAATAAGTGTAAGGAGGAAACTCCTAAGCTCGCCAATTGTGGAGGGAGAAAGAAATACCTTCTCCGCTAGAAGATTCTTGGAGGTGCTGCTGAGAAAGGACAGAGATGGGCACCGAAGTTGCCCGGCGGCGGCTCCAAAGATAGCAAAGGGCAAGCCCCTTGGCCGCAATCAAATGGTTTGAGGGGAGCACCTCCACCAGTCAAGTGGCACTGCCTTTGAACATCACGTTTGCGCCAAGAGTTTAGAGGGGGAAGTAGTCTGAAATTTTGAAAACTTACAAGGCACGGAAACTGCTACGCTTGTGTCCACTAAAAAGTAAAAAAAAGGTGTTGTGGGCTATATCTCGCGTACAGCCGCTCCCTCCTATCCCGTCTAAAGTTTACAGGCTTTTCAAGGGTCCACCTTGAGTACGTTAACGAGTGTTCGCGATCTATGCAGCAACGCAGACAAACCAGAAGTTGTCCAATAGACCGGTCTATCCAGAAAGGCCGCAGCTACAAAATGAGCAGCCAGAGAGGCAGAGCGACTGGGCGGATTTCCTTTCCACTCCCGGAAAGGGACTCAAGGCCGGGCCACGATCCTTCGCCTAAATGAAGAAGACTTTGGCCGTTAACGGGACTCCAGGCGTGGAAAGGAATTCATCCTCTTCACTTGAGACCTCGGGACCAGGTACTGCCTGAGGGGGACCTTGCCCTGAAAGGCACACATGCTCGCACCTGGAACCGAGCCCATTTTCACCGCCAAAGACTTTGCTATATGGGCCGAGGTACCTCCGGGATCATCGGCACCTGAGGAAAAGGTGCCAAATATCCCCACCTAAGGTGTCAGGCATCGCGACCGGAGACTCACAGGATTTGTGGCCAGTCACAAAATTCACTGGGGCAGGTATGCCGACCTCCATTGGGGGAAAGGGGGGAGCGGGCATGCCAGCTCCCATCAAAGTTGACAGATTTCGGTGCGACGAAGTGTCGCGATGAGGACCAGGGTACGTACGACGCCGCCTCTTGCCCCTCTTAGTGGGTTGATGTGGTTCACCGGCCCCCATCGGAGGGATGAGGGCGAGGCGGCACGTCCTCTGCCTGGTCATGTTCTTGGCAGGCCCTTGATACATAAAAATGGGACCTGCCGCAAGTGGAGAGTCCCTTGGAGGCAACTAACCCAAAGGGAGTGAGGGGAAAAGCCCTAAACCGTGGCAATTGGAGAAGGGAAGCACTCCCTCCGCTAGGAGAATTTTCGGGGGCAGGGAGCTATTGGAGAGTGGGAAACAACCCTCTCCGTTAGGACAATCTTGGCGGGTCCCCTGAGAGAGCACAGGAGGGGGGGGGGCAGCTCTTTAAAAGAGGATGAGCTATGGAGGGCGGTTGCAAAAAGGATAAAGGAGAGGCCCCTTTATCGGTGCTGGGTGGTGAGAGGGAGCCCCTCCAAGGATTAAGTGGAGAATTGAGGTGGAATTAGTCGCTCAATGGCGTTATGTATACATTCACTGCCACTACCCGCGACGGCCCTACTTTGACCCCAACAAGGGATCGGTCGAGTGAGGACTCTTACAGACTACGGCGGATCCCGCTAGGACGCGTAGTATAAGCCATCACCACCATTCCTTGGAAACCAGTGAGCGAAACCTACCAATGGCGTCGTAGGCACGTCGGAGTGCCGGATTTGGCTTGGTGACAAACCTCGGAGAGGTCGGGGTCAACACGCCCAACATCCATTGGAAGAGGAGCCCTGGTCAGTATTTCAGGACGCCCTGAAGAAGTGGCTCATGAAAGGGGGTAAATATATAGTAGTGGACGTTCCCTATGCGTAGGGATCTGTCCTCGCGCCACCGAGGTCGGGAGGACGCGCTGTGCCTATCATTCCCGATACATCCTAGATAATTAGGAGATCGCAGAGGGTCATGGGTAAAACCAGGTCCTCAAATATCACGCCCTAGCCCCCTTTCGCATCCAGATACTATGACTACTCTGTTCTGCATTGAAATCGACTCCTCCCCTTTACACATACCGTCAAACGCATCGATCAACATTTCCAAATCCCTCTCATTCTCGTTCACTAACATCATGTCATCAACATAGTTATAACCTGTCCCTCATCAATCTGACCCTTTTTTTCCGCATTCCATCCAAAAAAATAAACAACCTTATCTTACCTTCTCACCTATGTCAAACCCCTACCTCACACTATTTTTCACCTAAACTTCTAATATAAATGCTCTTCATACTATCCTATAGTTCACTCCGCCATTTTTAGAACCTGCCACATAGGTTTACTAGAGATCTACGAACCCACCATGCATTGTACATACCTTAAAAGGTGATTAGGATAAAATATGGGCCTCAACACTTTTTGTAAGGATAGCTAAATGTTTCACGCCACAATGCAAATTTGCTGCCCCAATGATTTAGAAGGAGCCGAAACACTGCTATTTCCGCCTTCTAAGTACAAAAGGGATCATTTCTTATACCCCTTACTCATTCTAAACGTGGCTTGTTCATCCCTTTGTTATCCTTCTTATAAGCATAATCAGACTTTTCCATACACCTTGCCTCCTGCACTAAACAGGCTTATTCCGCTATAGATCTTACACCCATTTTTAGTCGCGTGTGACTCTATATCTCACTATGTCGGTCGGTCCCGTTTTCTTTTTGTTGTATTGGTAATAACATTGTATTCATTAGGCCGATTCTAACGAAATTTGAAACCCCTATGTTGTTTTACATTCTCCTCCGAATGATATAATTGCTAAAGTCCTCCCAAGTTTAGCCGTGGAATTATTTGGAAATAACATCATAACTATTCGGCTGATTCTAACGAAATTGGAAACCCTTATGCTGCTTTATATTCTTATTCGAATGATATAAGTACCAAGGTCCTCCCAAGGTTAGTTCTGGAAAGTTTTGAAGGTAGTAAGGTCATGGTCATAAATCAGAATAACTGAGAGCACGCGACTTTGGTCAGCAGACCTTGTTCAGAAACAAGTTGCTTCCTTCGGAAGCACTTTACGGTTTTGCTCCCAAAGTTTTATTCCAGGGCACTGGTGAAAAATAGTTAACAAACGGGAAGGATACGCCCCCTATCTGAAGGTCACAGAGAGCTAAAAAAATTATTAATACTGAAGGAAACAATGAACTTGGGAACGAGATTTGCTACACTAAATATCTTTTGCTGTGCGAGCCTCAGAGTCTCATGGAGAGCAATGACGTGGGAAAGCAAACCAATATCCGTCAACATTATTGGCAGTGGATCACTTCAAAGGGTTAGCTTTTCCTCAGGACGAAAAGGGAGGTGCCTTTGATTCGCCGTTGAACCAAAGAACCCGTCAAAGGGAAAGGGATGGGGGGGAGGCTCTCGGTGCCCGCCGTCATAATATTGTCAACTCGCATAACCTTCTGACAGACGCTCACCTTCGACAAGTGTAGGGAGTAATGGAAGGTCGCAGATAAATTCCAATAACTAATAACGCTATCGTCGCATCTATATTGAATACCATCTGAGGGATTTCTAAGAAATAACATGGCAGTTTTAAATATATAAAAAAAAATCAGAATCATTTGCTTATATCATCCTAAAATGGTAGGCTGTGGTAGAAAGAAAAGGATGATCTCCGAATTCGATTCGTGAGAAACACGTCACTCCTCCGATGCTGGATTCTGATGAATCATCCCAACAATAATGATAACAGATGAGAAAGGATGATGAATCATCCCAAAGGTAGTGATAAGTGGCTGACTAATCATCCTAAGACACAATAATGGGGATGATAGCTCGATCTCAATCAGACCACAGCCTAATACTAAGCTAGATTAAAAAACATAAAAAAAACAAATAACAGATAAAACCAGAAAGAAAGACTAAGCAATAAGCTAAAAAAAACAAATAACAAAGATAAAACAGAACCAAAGAGTAAGAAATAAGCTAAAAAAAAAACAAATAACAAAGATAAAACAGAAAGACTAAGAAATAAGCTTAAAAACAAACCAATAACAAAGATAAAACAGAAACAAAGACTAAGAAATAAGCTAAAAAAACAACAAAAAATAAAGGCTCGACCTCAAAGGAAGCAAGGAGACCTCGCTTACGAAAGTCGTTCGACGGCAACGGTTCGGCTCTCCCATAGATCCAAATGTGTTGAACTGTGTGAGGTTTCTGGTGGCAGCGACTGTGGATTTTGGTGCTGGTTAAGTCGATGCGGAGTTATTAGGGGTTTAGTTCTCGGTGAAGACCGGATCGGAGCCTTGCCAAGGCGACTAATGTGTGACGTGATAGGGATGTCTGGTGGATTCGCCTTAAGGAGGTAGTTTGGACTCAGATGGCTTATCTTTTATGTGCCATGGATTGCTTTGTATGTGGTGGGGATCTAGAGAGTTGGATGAAATTTAAAAAGGTGCATGGCAGTTGCATGCGCATGTAAAAGTTCTTAAGTAAATCATAAGGCAGAAAGTTACTTTGAAATAGTCGATGAACTTCTTACATCTTACCAGGAATTGGTTTGCAGTATGCCATTTAGGACTAATTTATTGGACTCTCAGTTAGACTTTTTCCCCTTGAAAATTTAGGTGCGATAAACAGGATGAACGTTTTCACAAGGATATGGAAAAGTGTCACAAAAGCAAATGGACACCAGTATGCTTGCTGACTACTGTTGGACTCTTAAGTAAACCATGACTGAACTAAAACGCAGAAATAAAAGAAAAAACAAACAAGATTTTAAGCTTAAGGTACACTTTGGGGGGTCATTTTTTTGGTATATACGGATGCGTGCATAAGAAGATGCAACAACTATATGATTCATATGTTCTGGTTTAGATTTCACTTTCAAAATGTATAGGTATTAATTAACATACGCGTCCTCCTTTTTTGCGACTACCTACCAATACAAAATGGTAAAATAAAAGCGGGTATAACAATGACTTATTTATTGGAAAACATAAATAATGGAAAATGAAATTAATATCTACTATGGCCTCAATAACAGGCGTAAGGCGTTTCTTATAAGAATGGACAAGATTCGTGCACGTTTCTGGAGGATTTCTTTTCCTATTATGTAGCAAACGTTTCCGATTCGACAATGATGCGATGGCCTCTCTTGTGCACACGTTTCTTCAGCTCCTTCCACAGGTGGTCAATGGGTTTCACATCTGGGCTTTGAGAAGGCCACTTGAGTCCAGTAATGTGGTGTTATGCTCGGTATTTCTGAGTAGATTTGCTTCTATCTCTGGGGTCGTTGTCTTGTTGTTGAAAGGCGAAGTCCCAGTTTCCTTTCCGATTGCTTCATGTTTTCTCTAAGTCTACACTGATAGTTTTCAGAATTCATGGTCCCATCTATCACTTTTAATGTGGCAGTGCTAGGAGCAGCGAAACATCGACGCAATATAATCGAACCTCCATGTTTGACACTAGTGACGGTGTTTATACCAAAGAGTTCGATTTTTCTAATTTGACCATAGTACTTTACTAAATTTATCTTGGCTATCTCGCAGATGCTCTTTAGTGAACACCAAACGGACCTCTTTATGAAGCGTGTACATCTACGACGCGTGCTGCAAAATTTTTCTTGAAATCATTTTCATCATAGCCCGAAAATTTCGAGGGCTCAGTTTCTTTGGTCGACCTTCACGCGGACGATTTACTGTGATGCCATTAAATTGATACTTCATAATACTGTTCCTTACAGAAGAAATTGGAAAGTTCACAATGGAGGAATCTTTTCTATATCTATGACCGGCAGGTTAAGTTTAAAAATATGGTATTTGCAGATTCTGAATTTTCAGCGAACTTCGCCCTTTCGCTATTGGAAATGTTTCCTCGGTGAGGTCGCGACAATGAATGACAAATCTTGCACGTAAATCAACAGCTAACATATCATTCTTAAATATTCTAGTTTAGTCTAGAATCGTTTGAAAAGCTCCGGAGTGTTAGTTTATATGAAAAAATACCTATATAATTAAAACACAAGAGCTATTCATGTTGCCTATACTTTTCCACTCGCATAATATTGACTCGTATAATTTAAATATATGTACTATGCAAGGACAAGAATGTTCCTGCTTCGATAGAGGCACGAAAAGCGAATTCAAATTTAACGAATATACAAACGGTGCCCGGCATTAGACTTCGTATCTCACGTTGCCTATACATATGCAAGCGCTGTACCTTTAATCTTTCTAAAAAATTAAACAGCACCTCCCACAAAAACCTGACCTGAGAGAGAGACTCTGGATTTAGCATAAAAAATACTAAAAGATACGTACTTTCACTCGTGTGCCGCATGCAGTGTATTCGGACACATTTACATTACATTACACGAACTGGAAGACAATGGAACTGGAGGACACAATGGAACATCATTTTCCTCAGAGAACTAAGTTGGAAAGTAGAAGGATTTATACTATTGAAGAATGGTCGCATACATTATTATAAAGGTAGAAACGACACTGGTGCTAGTGATGCACGATCTTTCCTACACCTAGACCATTAATAACAGAAATTATAGGAATATCCCATAGATAAATGAAACTAGTAATTGAAATGCCAAATTAGCTTTTCCTTCAAATAAACCAAGCCTACACCCCTTCAACTTCTCCCTTAGATGGAAAGCTTGAAGACTTCTAGGCAGCACTCATGAATGGATATATATAGAGTTACATAGATGAACAGGCCACAACAGACCTTGCGGTCCAAACTAGGTTGCCTGAGATAAAAGATAATGAGGAAGATAGTAACTACCTTTAGAGACCATTCGGTCCATTACAATGGAAGTACCTTTATTTTTATCCTAAATTCTAACTATATACAATACTTCGTGTAAGGCATAGGATAGCAAAGATGAAGTCTCTCCCCACCCACCTCTCCCACCCGTTTCCGGGCTTGGAATAGTGAAAATATATACCTGGTAGTGTTAGAAAATAGACGCAACCAGGAATTTTAACAGGGGAGCAGGAACACATTAATATAAACAAAAAATGAAAGAAAATATGACTAATCTTAATAATCTTCTATTAGAACATGCTCTTTTTTTTACTTCTTTATTTTAACATGCAATTTTTTATATTTTTGACGCTTATTATCTATTAGATCCATCTACTACTTCCTTCTTATTTAAAAACTTTTTGACTTATTGGACAGAGCTAGTACCGTTTGGAGATGCAAATTTTCTGTAGGATATTTTAAAATGTATTTATTCATGTACATATCTAGGATTTATGTGTTTTGGAAAAAGATGACAGAAACATATTTACATTTTATATAGATGTAGAATCAAATTATCTAACTCATCAAGGCTTAGAACATGCTATTTTGTTTTCTTTTATCAACAGAGAGAGAGAGAGCGCGCGCTAAAAGGAGCTACATGAAAAATAAGTACCCTAGAAGACCTTACGGTCCATACAAGGAGGGTACTTTTGGCGCAATCCTCGAAGGTGTCGGTTGGCAACCTCGAGGATCACTCGCGAGGATCTTAACGGCGACTTCGCAAGACTTTATCTAGTCTTGACTTGAACTGGTCAACAGATTCACTGTTGACAACTTCCACTGGAAGTGCGTTCCACTTACCGCAGATACTGTAAGTGAAAAAATGTCCACACAGATTGCAATTGTTACGCTTCAGTTCAAGTTTGAAGCCGTGATTGCGCGTTCTGTTCTCACTCAGTGTGAAAATATCCCGGTAGTCAACATTGTCGAACCCTCGAAGTATTTTAAACACTTCGAAAAGCTGACCACGTAGTCTCCGGGTCTCCAGCGAGAACATATCTAATTCCCTTAATCTATCTTCATAACTTTTATGTCTGATAGAGGGAATCAGTTTGGTTGCCTTGGCTTGCACGCGATCCAATCTCGCGATAAACTTTCTAAATGAAGGACTCCAAAATTGTACGGCATACTCCAGGTGCGGTCGGACGAGGGAGTTGTACAGACACAGCACTATCTCCTTGTTCCGATATCCAAACTGGCGCTTTATATACCCTAACATCCTTCTCCACCTCAATACACTGTTTCGAGAACTTGAGGTTACTGGTGTTAGTTACCCCCAAGTCCTTCTCAGTGTCAGTGGATTCGAGAGCAGTGCACTTAACGATATAGGGTGATTGGGGATTTCGGTGGCCGATATGCATCACTTTGCATTTGTTTACGTTGAAGGGCATTTGCCACGTATCAGACCACTCCCCAATCTTTCGAAGATCATCTTGCAGGCGGGCAGTATTTCCAGGATTTGCAACGTTCATACCAAGCTTGGTATCGTCGGCAAATTTAGAAATCTTCGCAACCATGTCACCGTCCATGTCGTTGACGTAGATGATGAATAGTAGTGGTCCCAGGACAGAACCTTGAGGCACTCCGCTAGTAACGGGCACCTACTCAGAAGACTGTCCATTCATCACCACCCGTTGCCGTCTACCATTTAGCCGGTTCTCTATCCAGCCGGCTACTTTTCCGTCTATGCCCAGCGCTCGAACTTTCCGGAGAAGGCGGCGGTGTGGTACCTTATCAAAGGCTTTCTGAAAGTCTAGGTAGACCACATCCACCGCCTTGTCCCGATCGTGCTAACTGAAGACGAAGTGGAAGAATTCCACAAGGTTCGTGAGGCATGACCGTTGCCTTCGGAAGCCGTGCTGGGAACTCCTCAGTAGTAGCTTTGACTCTAAATGCGACGTCATTTTCTCCACCATCATGCTTTCCATGAGTTTACAGACTATCGAAGACAGACTGATAGGTCGGTAGTTCAACGGTTGGCTACGGTCTCCTTCCTTGAAGATAAGAGTCACCTCCGCTTCACGCCAGTCTCTAGGAACGCATTCGGTCCGGATTGACATGTTGAAGATTGCGCTCAGGTGTCGTGACACTTGGTCGCGCACTTCTTTCAACAATTTAGGTAGAAACCCATCCGGGCCAGGGGACTTATTCGTCATTAGGTCACTGATCTTCTTTTTTATTTCTCCTTTGGTGAAGTCCAAATCCCCCAGCTTTTCCCCCCGAGTAAGAATCCGTCGGCTGAGGGATGGGACCACATTCTTCAGTAAACACTGAAGAGAAGTAGTCGTTGAGGAGGTTAGCATTTTCTGCATCTGAGTGCTTTAATGTTTCTTCCTCATTCCTCAAAAGGCCAATCGTTCGACGGATTGGTTTACGGCAGTTTACATATCCAAAGAACTCCTTGGTATTCTCTTTACAGAGTCTCGCCATTCGGAGTTCCTCGGACCGCTTAGCCGCCCTTATGCTGGACTTCACTCTCCTGGCTAGCCTCTGGTATTCGTCAAAGTCACCCGAGATCTTCGATGGCCGGTACACATTTCTCTTCTCCCTAAGCAGTTGGCCGATTTCTCGATTAAACCACTTTGGTTGAACAAAAGACTGACGGGAGCATTTTGGAGGGATGAAACGCGATTGAAGACTCATGAATGTGGTTTTGAAACTGTTCCACGAATCTTCAACAGCCACGCACACTTCTAGCTTCGCGTCAGTCAGTCCAGCGGGTAGACCTGCAAAGTCTGCTCTTCTCAAATATAGTTTCTTCGATTTAATATGTGCAGGCTCTGCCTTGGGGACTTTGACTACAAATCTAATTAGTCGGTCGTCACTGCCACCGAGCTCTTCGCCTACAGAGAGGTCCTCAACGATGTCATCCTCAGAGGTGAAAACCAAGTCGAGGATATTTGCCTCCTCTCGTTGGCTCTCTCACCTATTGAGTCAGGAACTCGTTGTTCGCGAACTCCAGGAGTAGTGCTTTCTCGCCACAGGGTTCTCTGGTTTTTCAGTCAACTTGTGTGTTGAAATCCCCCATGACGATACACACTCTGTCTTCCACAAGTTCTCCTAGTAGCTGGTACAGATCTCTGTCCTTTTCAACGAGTTGGGCAGGAGGTCTATAAAGCACCAGGGTCCTGTATTTGGCAGGACCTATCTCTAGGTCAACACCTAGTAGTTCATGGTCGGATACGATGTTGCAATCCGTCGAGTTTAGAGTATCCTTGACATACAACATCACACTGCCACCCTCTCTGTCTGGCCTATCTTTCAGGAAGAGCTGGTAACCGGGAATCGTAAATTCACCTTCAAAATCTCGGCTTGAGGTTTTTATCCACGACTCCGTTATGGCCTGGTTTAAGGCCACAAGGTCATCGAAGTTGTTTCTCCGACTTCTCGCGTTAAATAGGACACAGGACATGTGCTGATGGTTGCTAGTATAGATATAATTATTTATTGTTTAGTGAGTGAAATCTCTTTAGTATCTGAAAATTTATGATTGCCTCTGTAAATAATCGTGACAACCTTGTTGAACCCATAGTGTTGAGGTGGAGTCCGTCTGGAAGAAAAATTCCTTTTTATTATAAAAGTCGTTCCAGAAGTTTACAAATTCTACACCTTCACTCCTAGAGAAGATAAAGAAGCTATCAGTTCAAGATGGTTATGCGGAGACTCCAATGCAAAGATTGTATAATAAATATATGAGAGTCGATCAGTATAAAAATTCAAATGAGGCGAGAAAAGTTAGTAGAATTCGCAAACCTTACATTCTGAACTTCTTTTTTTCTAGAGACAGAGCAGCATAATATGCGAGAGATGGGACGAAATGGAACAGCAAATAAGATGGATTAGCTGGATTTTTTTCCCTTTCCTCACCTATCGGGTATTAGCTCCTTCCTTATACACAGGTAGCCAGCACAAATTAAATATTAATTCCAAAATGCGTTTACGAAGAGATCTAAAGAAGGTAAGAAGGATCGACCGGGAGAATCCTTACTATAAAAATGAAAAAATAAAGTTTTTTACACTGCAGCTTTTGTAAAACAAACAAACAGGAGAGACAGGATAGTGCAATTCTAAAAAAGGATCCAACTCAACAAGATAATTAGGAACACTCAAGGTAGAGCACATACAATACTATTACATATCACCTGAAGTTGTAAGCTTCCTTCTACACTGCATTCCTACGATCGGCAAAGACCGATTGACGTGTATTAAAAATACAAGATTTGCACATCTACGATTGCAAATGCGAAATAAAGAAGAATATATTTAATTGAATAATCCTGGATAGCATTTCAATAACAAAGGAAATTACTCCACTGCTATTCACTCGGGTACATTACGCTACTCTTATTTTTTCTTTCAATTTGCGCGACTCAAGAACGAACAATTCGGAGAATAGATTTTTTTTTCGAATCTTGGTAAATAATATTGGAAATGAGCTATTTTAATCGCAAGCGCTGTGGCAAACCGCAATCAAGGTCTATTGTAAAAGAGTGGCGGAAATGCTACTCTTGAGATTGCGGGGAGCAAGAAATTGCATGGGTTTCGTCCAATATTTAAGCGAAGGAAAAAAAATAATCCTAGCCTTAGAAGTCCATACGTGTAAAGGCTAATTCTGAATTTATTAAATAAAATCAATCCAGAACAATTTATTAGCCGTTGCCAATGACAAATGATAAGAAATCGAATTCCAGGCATTGGGAAGGCAAGAGAAAGGACACGAGAGGGCCATCGTCCAATGGAACAGGACATTCATTGCATAACAAAATGATAGAAAGTGAAGGTAAAATGAACTGAGAAGCAGCTTACTAGAGAAGATAAGGCAAGATGAACTGAGAAGCGGTTCACTAGAGAAGATAAGGCAAGATGAACTGAGAAGCGGTTCACTAGAGAAGATAAGGCAAGATGAACTGAGAAGCGGTTCACTAGGGAAGATAAGGAAAGATAAACTGAGAAGCAGTTCACTAGAGAAGATAAGGAACGATGAACTGAGAAGCAGTTCACTAGAGAAGATAAGGCAGGATGAACTGAGAAGCAGTTCACTAGAGAACATAAGGCAAGATGAACTGAGAAGCAGTTCACTAGAGAAGATAAGGCAGGATGAACTGAGAAGCAGTTCACTAGAGAAAAGGAAAGATGAACTGAGAAGCAGTTCACTAGAGAAGATAAGGCAAGATGAACTGAGAAGCGGTTCACTAGAGAAGATAAGGCAAGATGAACTGAGAAGCGGTTCACTAGAGAAGATAAGGCAAGATGAACTGAGAAGCGGTTCACTAGGGAAGATAAGGAAAGATAAACTGAGAAGCAGTTCACTAGAGAAGATAAGGAACGATGAACTGAGAAGCAGTTCACTAGAGAAGATAAGGCAGGATGAACTGAGAAGCAGTTCACTAGAGAAGATAAGGAACGATGAACTGAGAAGCAGTTCACTAGAGAACATAAGGCAAGATGAACTGTGAAGCAGTTCACTAGGGAAGATAAGAAAAGATGAACTGAGAAGCAGTTCATTAGAGAAGATAAGGAAAGATGAACTGAGAAGCAGTTCACTAGAGAAGATAAGGCAGGATGAACTGAGAAGCAGTTCACTAGAGAAAAGGAAAGATGAACTGAGAAGCAGTTCACTAGAGAAGATAAGGCAAGATGAACTGAGAAGCGGTTCACTAGAGAAGATAAGGCAAGATGAACTGAGAAGCGGTTCACTAGAGAAGATAAAGCAAGATGAACTGAGAAGCAGTTCACTAGGGAAGATAAGGCAAGATGAACTGAGAAGCGGTTCACTAGAGAAGATAAGGCAAGATGAACTGAGAAGCGGTTCACTAGGGAAGATAAGGAAAGATAAACTGAGAAGCAGTTCACTAGAGAAGATAAGGAACGATGAACTGAGAAGCAGTTCACTAGAGAAGATAAGGCAGGATGAACTGAGAAGCAGTTCACTAGAGAAGATAAGGAACGATGAACTGAGAAGCAGTTCACTAGAGAACATAAGGCAAGATGAACTGTGAAGCAGTTCACTAGGGAAGATAAGAAAAGATGAACTGAGAAGCAGTTCATTAGAGAAGATAAGGAAAGATGAACTGAGAAGCAGTTCACTAGAGAAGATAAGGCAGGATGAACTGAGAAGCAGTTCACTAGAGAAAAGGAAAGATGAACTGAGAAGCAGTTCACTAGAGAAGATAAGGCAAGATGAACTGAGAAGCGGTTCACTAGAGAAGATAAGGCAAGATGAACTGAGAAGCGGTTCACTAGAGAAGATAAAGCAAGATGAACTGAGAAGCAGTTCACTAGGGAAGATAAGGAAAGATAAACTAAGAAGCAGTTCACTAGGGAAGATAAGGAAAGATAAACTGAGAAGCAGTTCACTAGAGAAGATAAGGAACGATAAACTGAGAAGCAGTTCATTAGAGAAGATAAGGAAAGATGAACTGAGAAACAGTTCACTAGGGAAGATAAGGAAAGATGAACTGAGAAGCAGTTCACTAAAGAAGATAAGGAAAGATGAACTGAGTAGTTCACTAGAGAAGATAAGGAAAGATGAACTGTGAAGCAGTTCACTAGAGAAGATAAGGAAAGATGAAATGAGTAGTTCACTAGATAAGATAAGGAAAGATGGACTGCTAAGCAGTTCACAAGAGAATATAAGGAAAGATGAACTGAGAAGCAGTTCACTAGAGAAGATAAGGAACGATGAACTGAGAAGCAGTTCACTAGAGAAGATAAGGCAAGATGAACTGTGAAGCAGTTCACTAGGGAAGATAAGGAAAGATGAACTGAGAAGCAGTTCATTAGAGAAGATAAGGAAAGATGAACTGAGAAGCAGTTCACTAGAGAAGATAAGGAAAGATGAACTGAGAAACAGTACACTAGAGAAGATAAGGAAAGATGAACTGAGAAGCAGTTCACTAGAAAAGATAAGGAACGATGAACTGAGAAGCAGTTCACTAGAGAAAAGGAAAGATGAACTGAGAAGCAGTTCACTAGAGAAGATAAGGAAAGATGAACTGAGAGGCAGTTCACTAGAGAAGATAAGGAAAGATGAACTGAGAAGCCGTTCACTAGAGAAGATAAGGCAGGATGAACTGAGAAGCAGTTCACTAGAGAAAAGGAAAGATGAACTGAGAAGCAGTTCACTAGAGAAGATAAGGAAAGATGAACTGAGAGGCAGTTCACTAGAGAAGATAAGGAAAGATGAACTGAGAAACAGTACACTAGAGAAGATAAGGAAAGATGAACTGAGAGGCAGTTCACTAGAGAAGATAAGGAAAGATGAACTGAGAAACAGTACACTAGAGAAGATAAGGAAAGATGAACTGAGAAGCAGTTCACTAGAGAAGATAAGGAAAGATGAACTGAGAAGCAGCTGTAGTACTGCTGACGCTAAAGCCCTGTGTTGTGTGTGTGTGTCGGTTCTCGTTGAGAATCGTACCCGGTGCCTATGGTTGGTAATATAATGCCTTATACACGCGAGTGCATGAATCTTGTGAAAAGGGGTGGGTGTGTTTGAAAGTAGTGAAACATGGCCTATGTAATGTGCTGTGTTGCATTGAAGATATCATTTCCCGTCCAATGAGAGCAACTTGATTTTTTGTTTTTCTATATGGCTCCTCTGGAGGCCTCCGACGAGGACACGGGCGCTCATAAATAACAAACTAATTGAAGGCCAAAAAAAAAAAAAAAACAATAACAAAACTACGAAAACAAATCTGAATGTGTAGATGTCCCCAGGAGAGGCATGGCTTGTTTAGGGTTCCAAGTGCGTGGTCAGAAATAAAAAAATATGGACGAAGCGAATCTCCTCCCAAAATTAGGAGAATACAGCCTGGCGCGCCATAGCCCGATTTTAGCGTCGGGGACAAGTGGTAGCGATCCCGTCGCTCGCAATAGGACATGGAAGGGTATGGTATGTCGCACGGAGTTACCCAAGATTATGACATATAGAAAGGTTCAGGGGAGGGGGGGATACCTCAACCCAATGGAGCTGCGTTCCGCGAATCTATCCGATTTGGAGGCAAGAGAAAATGACATTTATTTATATAAATATTCCTTCTTCTGTTTTTCTTGAAAACAAATTGTAATATACAATGACTGGTTTTGAAAGAACGGTAAAAACATTTAGTTAGTTTTGCGTCATTGTATTTCTTAACAGTGTTTTGATGCGGTTATAGTGCTAAAAGAACGCTCTGAATCGGTTTTAGACACAGGCGTTATTAAAAGAATATTCAATACCTTTGATTCATTGTACGAGGGCGGGAGGGGGGCTAACCTGAATTCCTCCGTCTGAGTAGCCTGAGAAAAGGGCACTGATGATTAATAATGGTTATCTTACACAGAATGTATAATAACTAATAATATCTCACACAGGAGTGAGAACTAACTCTCTGGGATCCGAATTTCTTTTCCACCTATCAAATAATTATAAATTGTGTTTTTTTGCAGTTTTTGGACGTCAGTTAGGGTATAATACTGAATTAAATAATTATTTTAAGATTTACCTGTGCTTTAGACATGTACCATATGGGATACATTCGATCGCAATTGATTAAATAAATGTCTATATATATATTCTATATTATTACATAACTCTTTCTGAATAGCAGAATATTAGAAAGAATTAAAAAAGAAATATACCATAAAAGGGGCTGAAATTAGGGGGGCATCAACCCTCTAGCCCCCACTGGATCGGCGTCTGTGTAGGATAGAATAATTCGTTTTAATGACAGTGCAGTGGTCAATTAGCAATTCTCATAAGATGAAGAATGAACTCCATAGCATCTTCAACAACAAAAGAGCAAAATATTTCTTAATTACTAAATCTAGTCTTAATCTCGTTTATAATTCTGTCATTTTTTGTTTGATCTCTATCTATCTACTCGTATCTATCTATCTTTCTCTCTCTCTCTCTCTCTCTCTCTCTA
The DNA here is from genome assembly GCA_963969495.1 of Ceratothoa steindachneri. Lineage (NCBI taxonomy): Eukaryota > Metazoa > Arthropoda > Malacostraca > Isopoda > Cymothoidae > Ceratothoa > Ceratothoa steindachneri. Next base: position 28,633,283 of record OZ018326.1, read on the forward strand.
TATATATATATATATATATATATATATATATATATATATATATATATATATATATCTCACCCAAGGAGAAATAGAAAAAAGATAACTGATCTAAAGACGAATAAGTCCCTTGGCCCGGACGGATTTTTACCTAAAGTGTTGAAAGAAGTGCGCGATGAAGTGTCACGAAATCTGAGCAGAATCTTCAACATCTCAACTCGGACCGCATGCGTTCCTAGAGACTGGCGTGAAGCGGAGGTGACTCTTATCTTCAAGAAAGGAGACCCTAGCCAGCCATCAACTACCGACCTATTAGCTTAACCTCAATAATCAGTAAACTCATGGAAAGCATCATGGTGGAGTCCAACTTGCGATTGAGGAGTTCCCAGCACGGCTTCCGAAGGCAACGGTCATGCCTCACGAATCTTGTGGAATTCTTCCACTTCGTTTTCAGTGAGCACGACCGGGATAAGGAGGTGGATGCTATCTACTTACGACTTTCAAAAAGCCTTCGATAAGGAACCACACCGCCGCCTCCTCTGGAAAGTGCGTGCGCTGGGCATAGACGGAAATGTAGCAAGTTGGATAGAGAACTAGCTAAGTGGCAGACGGCAACGGGTGGTGTTGAATCGACAGGCTTCTGAGTAGGTGCCCGTTACTAGCGGTGTTCCTCAAGGTTCTGTCCTTGGACCACTACTGTTGATTATCTACGTCAACGACATGGACGGTGACATGGTTGCGAAGATTTCTAAATTTGCCGATGATACCAAGCTTGGTATAAACGTCGCAAAGGAAGGAAATACTGCCCACCTTCAAGATGATCTTGGGAAGATTGGGGAGTGCTCTGACACGTGGCAAATGCCTTTTAACGTGAACAAATGCAAAGTGATGCATATCGGCCACCGAAAGCCCCAATCTCAGTATATCTTTAAGGGCACTGCTCTCGAATCCACCGACACTGAGAAGGACTAGGGTGTAACTATCACTTAAGGATCTCAAGTTCTCGAGGCAGTGTATTGAGGCGGAGAAGAAAGCCCAAAGGATGTTAGGTTATATAAAGTGACAGTTTGGATATCGGAACAAGGAGATAGTACTGTATTTGTATAACTCCCTTGTCCTACCGCATCTGGAGTATGCCGTACAATTTTGGAGTCCTTGGTTTCGAAAGAATATCGCAAGATTAGAACGTGTGAAAGCTAGAGCATCCAAATTGATTCCCTCTACCAGACACAAGAGATACGAAGATAGATTACGGGAATTAGACTTGTTCTCGCTGGAGACCCAGAGACTGCGTGGTCAGCTTATCGAAGTGTTCAAAATACTTCGAGGCTTCGACATTATAGACTACAGGGATATTTTCTAGTTTAGCCAGAGCAGAACAAAAAAACCACGGCTACAAACTTGAACTGAAGCGTTACCAGCGTGATATGTGTGGGAAATATTTCACATATAGCATCTGCGGCACTTGGAACGCAGTTCCAGTGGAAGTTGTCAACAGCAATTCTGTTGAACAGTTCAAGTCAAGACTAGACAAAGTCTTGAAAAATAGCCGCTTGGAGACTTGAAGCGTGGCGCGAGTGCTCTTCTAGAGCGTCAATCTGACCCTTTAGAAGACTGCGCCTGCTTAAGTGTTCACTCAAAGGTACCCTCTTTGAATGGATCGTAAGGTCTAAAAGGGTACCTCTTTTCCTTGTTACACACATACAATCTACCCCCCCCCCCCCTCTCCCGTCTCTTTTTCCGTCTTGTGTTTGGATTTGATTATAATCTTCATCTGATTTGGAGATGAGCTCACCGACGTCATTTTGCAATTCCTTTATTACTTGCACAGCAGCAACACCATATTTTGGCTTGCAAAACATTGTATAGAATGTCGGCATGCTTAAGAACAACATAAAAATGACAACCAAAAATTACACACTTTATCTTCAAGTGCTCTTTTGAACCCAGTAAATTCGCATATGCTTTTCTCATCCCAGACATCATCATCCTGAATTCTTGTGAAACATTCTATTAGCTCATTTTCTGTCTCTTTAACGCAAGCCACAATCCAATAATGAAAATTCCAAGGTGTTTGAGGTACATTAGGAATTCTGGCCTTACAAACAAGACACCAAGGCTATTTAAAGTTGAATAAAAAGCTTAATACTTTTACTTGAAGAACATCTTTTATTTATTAACAGATTCAACTTATGTGGGTAACAATGAATGTAATGAGCGTGCGGAGAAAACTTCAAATGTATATGTACACCATTATCAACTACTTTCATGACGGCCGCTCCGTCGTAAGCTTACGCAACAAGTTTGTTTGTGGGATTGAAATTTTTTAAAGGTTTCAACCAGCACATTAGTCACATCACTCGCTGTTCTATCTTGAATTTGAAGGAAAGACACAAACTTTTAAACAGGTTGACAATCCTTTAGAAAACGCAATATGATTACAAACTGCGAACAGCCTGATAGTGATTGTTTCGTCTGCTTGTAGAGAAAAAGTTTGCTTCATAAATTTCCTTTTTTTATTTCATCTATATAAACCTCATACATTCAGTCTAAAAGTTCATTTTGAATTGTTTTATATGTATGCTTTGAAACCTTACTATCTTTGAGATGATCATTAAGCACACTCACTGTCAAGAGTAGCTCTATAAACCATAGTATCTAAAAATACCCCTTCTTAACAAATTGCCCACTTACATCGTGCCCTCGTAAAGGCAACTCGTGTGAACCACAAAAATGTAAGCAATTAATAATTCTTGATAAAGCGTGTGTATTTTTATCAACTAATTCATTATGCTTTCGAATAATACAGTTGCTAACCAGCATCAATTGCAGATGAAACGTTGTTTTCTCAGGAAAATTGAATTGAAGAGCATTATTTATGTGAGTTGTGCTACTTTCCTGCTTTTGAATTCTTTCTGATAAATATTGTAAGTCATTACAACCAGTACTGGTCCGCAAACATTCCCCTTTAAATAAAAGGCAATAAAATTATAATAAAGATATTTTTGTATCACTGACCGTGCACCATGGCTTCTTGTGGAACTAATAATTCGAAAAAAGGATAGAAACTATTTTCTTAAATTTAATTATCACCATTTGTAAAAAATAAAATAATTCATTCATTCACCAGGATTCTTCCATGCAGAGGTTAAAAGAAAACTCTAACTATCGAAATATGCTCGGTGCCAAATTTGACAGATTAGCAGAAAAGGGTGGTTCGTTAATGTCCCGAATCCATTGAATTTTGTTAGCGGTCTAAGAGCCAACTCATTGTGGGCCCAAACGGATGTTAAAGAGAATCTAAAATGTTTCAAGCTCGGTAATTACGATATTTTTATGAAATTATAAATGATAGTTACTACAGTATATGTGTTCCTTGACAAAGTCTGATATTTTTAATTTGGTCGACCCCGGCCCCTCTGGCCCTTAATAACGAGCCGCCCATATATATATATATATATATATATATATATATATATATATATATATATATATATATATATATATTATTGCACAACTTTTATTGAAAATTATTTAAAACGAAACAATGCAACAAAAGAAACATATATGAACAATGTAATCGCCGTTTTTTCGGGCACTTTCTTCCAACGACGGGATAGATCATGGATGCCTGTGTTGTAAAATTCAACTGATTTGATATCAAAGAAGACTCCAACTCCAGTTTTCAGTTCGCCATCCTTTACGAACCTTTTGCCATTCAAAACGTTCTGCAGTGCCCAGAATAGATGGTAGTCTGTTGGCGCCAGGTCTGCGAGTACGGTGGGTGAGGGAGAACTTCCCACCCCAGCTCTAGGAGTTTTTCACGGGTATGATGTGCAACGTTTGGTCGGGCGTAATCATGAAGGAACATGATATTTGTCAATTCTGGTTGTTTCTGCGCAATTGCATCTGCCAACTATTGCAGTTGTTCACTGTGTAAATGAGCGTCGATAGACTGGTTGCGTTCCAACATTTCCAGGCAAATCAATCTATTCACACCACACAGACATAAACCATAAGCTTCTTTTGATGTCAGTCTGCATTTACCCGAAGCTTGGTCTGTCTCACTTCTTTTGTGTGTCACGTTCGTGTGTAGACATCATTTCTCATTTACGTGGAGTCCATAAGTCCAATTTGCTGACTTTGACAATTTCTTCTAAAAGATGAAAAATGGCTGTATGGGTTGACCCTTAACTTTTCATCTCGGTAGCGTGATGTGATGTGTGGCTTGGCTTTGATGCAGGCGCACAATTGGTTGGTCATTGTGAATAAGTGAGGGTCGACTATTTCTTGGTTGATATTCGAGATCGAATTGGCCACACTGAAACTTCATAATCAAATAGTAGGCTGTGCGACAAACTAGTCTTTTATCCAAATGCTTGCTTGATACGCGGTTGCGATTGGTTAGCGTTTAGGCCAGACTTTTGTAATCATAAAGTAAAAGAGCACGTTGTTGTTCACGAGATAGCGTCATTTGATGGGTAATTTTTTTTAAACTTTAGATATCATAAATGGAATGCGACTAATTACTGTGTAGTGCCCTAGACTTTCCGAGGGCTCGCTTGAAACTGCATAGTAACCTAGTCTACTTAGACTCTAGGTCACTGTACAGCTTCAAACGAGGCCTAGGAATGACTAGGTCACTACACATTAACTAGTCGTACATACTTTATAAATCTATAAATATACTTTTAAATAAACCTATAAATAAAGAAATTAATAAAAGAAATTCCATTAACTTTGTTTCCAACCTAATATATTATTAAGTCTATGGTGAATGAAACCCACGTTTGCCTTTCTCAGGTCTAAGTGAAAAGTTAACTGAATTGAGCAAGTAACACGGCTGTATTCCAGTCGCCCAAAAGAAGTAAAATCAGCGGAAACACAATGAAAAAGATGAATTCAAACGAATCAAATGGTCTCCATGGCCCTGGGTGGCGTTTACGAGGCAGGGTATTATTTATTACAGAACTCACACCAGGGCAGAAATCCTCGGGGTTAAATAGGATGGGGATTATTGTCTCGACCTTCCACGTGAGACGGGGTAACAATTAGTGATGTACCGATCAATCGTCATCGGCACCGGTATAATGGGCATTATTTTTTTCTGATTGGCACCGGCATCGGCATATTTTTTGTGATTTGCCGAACCTTTTTGCAGATTAACATTTTTTCTCTTAATATTTTGTGTGGTAAAAAAAAAACAAATATTCCCTGATGTTTGAAGTATAATTTCTTCACAGTGGTACATTCTACGGTTCTGAGATTTTATCATCACTTGCCTACATTTATTTTCACATTACTAAAAAAGTTTCAGCAACTCTCACTTACTAATTTTTTCTATTAATTTTTTTTTTATAATGGTTGGTGAAAAGAGAGTTAGAAGAATTTCCAGCGATTAAAGTGAAAGTTATTAGTGTGATTAGGATAATAAAGAAAGGTATTAGACTTCCTAAGTTCGTGACCATTCCACAAAATGTTGAGAGTCACTAAAATAAGTATAAGTAAAACGGTGGGTATGTTTATCCCTTCATATAATTAGTATATAAATAAAAGGTTGCCACAAACTTTTTTCACCAATCATTTTATAAAGATTTGTAATAGAAAAACGGTGGTCAGCGGCACCTGTATCGTAAATTGAACGAGTTCAATTTAGGTTATTATCGCAAAATGTATGACTTTTTATCATCTTTTACATTCTTGAAGCGGTAGAAAAGATTTTTTAATATTATATATAGCATGCAAAAAACATAATTTATATTTTCGGCTAATTTGCTTGACCAACCTAAATGAGCATCATTTGGCCGATGCTTTATCCACGCTGATAGGCAGGCAAGGTTGGAAATCATATTACAAAGGTAGGTGATTAGCCCTTATAGTCTTAAAGCCTTGACAGTCCTACGAGTATTAGAAGGTACTATAATAGTTGAGCTTTACCTAAGGATTTGAAAATTGACCAAAGCTCAGCATCGGTCTTTCGTTAATAAACCAGCACCAGAACCGGCATCGGCCAAAATGTGTAATCGGTACATCACTAGTCACAATACCATCCAAGTTCCATAGGGGGACTAGACAAACAGAGGTCGAAAATGAGGGGGGGGTGAAACGAGCATGAAAATCCAGCCCCACCAAGGACCTCGTCCAGAATATGTCAGAAAATAATGAGCACTCCAGCTATTAAAAGGTTTTTGTAATTAGTAAACCTCAATTTGTCCTCTTTCCGTTGATTTAGGGGCATCTCTTGGGTATAATATTTTTAAACCTCTTCAATCGCAAAGCAACGGAAATGAGGACAAATTTGGCGTGGTAATGATCATTTTCCAGCCCAAAATTTGATGCGCAATAGCAACGAGGGCGAATCCCATAGAAAGTTTGTAGGGAAAGAGAACTATAAAGTAGCGAAAGAAAAGAGTAAAAAATAGGTGGAAGATATCTAACTGCAGGGACTCCTAAAGGTATTGGGGCCGCGAGGGTACACAATCCTCCAGATGTCAGCCACAGCCAAGTTGCCCATGCTATAACTGACACCATTTTCAGATGCATGAAAGGATAGGTAAAGAAAAGAAAGATAGGGGTCAGTAGAAAGATAAAAGGTAGAAAGAATGCATGCAAGCTTAACCCCCCCCCCCAAATGGAGCATTAGAAAAGGTGAATCAGCCTCTCCCTCTCCTGGGCAGACTAAGGATGAATGGACGAAAGCTGGTCAGCAACTACCCTGCGCATTTAGCCGCCGGATAAGGAAATATGAAAAAAAGCTTGTAAAGAAAGTGGCCAGGCCCGAACGTGCCGTCCAAAGCCCAAAATTAGATACTATGGAGGAGGCCAACCTACTCCAAAAAGTCGAACAAGCCACATTCGGGAGTGCACGAATCCGTTCCGAGTACAAAAGATAAGCGGTAGCAACCCCACTCATTACGGTACATGGGGAAACTGGCCGGGGGGGGGGTAAAAAGGATAGGTCTATAATAAAGCCGAGGGAGTAGTTTCCGTCAGGTTGAAACCCGGAGAGAATGGGACCCTCCCCAGGTTTAAAATTTTAGACGGGTCACCCCCTCGCGGGCTATCGTGAAATAATTTATTCGTGTCACCCAGTGCTCGGGACCAGCCAGCAAAAATAATCTCGCCCTTAGCCCCCAACCGAAAAATGTATTCTCACGGGGCAGGGCCAATTCCTTGGCATCTGTGAAGGAAGTGTGGTTCAAGGACCTCGAATAAATAGGATGTCCACATCCCTTCGAGGATGCAGGGTGATGCTCGTCACAATTCACATACTTGGCCATGCACGATTCACCTTTATGGTGTAAGGGAATGGAGAAGTTCAAAGACATTTTCGTGGACCCTACTTTGTACGCCAACAAATGCTATTAGTCTCGCCGTAGCGATGGCAGTGGTAATAATTCCGCAGAAAGGCACGAATTCGTTCACGCGGTAGCGATACAAACGGCACGCAACGACTCGGGAAGCGTCACGATCGAAGGTAACGAAGAGTGTCGGGACCATCCCTGTTTCTTTATCATACGCTAGACAAACGCTCGCTGGTCGACTAGCTACTCTGTGATAACTTCTAGCGAATAGTCAAGCTCCCTCAGAATAAACTACTTCACGAAGTTTAAGGTATAGTGCGGTGACACATGCACAAGTGAGTAGCTATCGACTGTCCGCCAGGGGTGATCAGTATAACGGATCAGCAGAAATCTCTTGAAACCGGCGGGCTCGAAGACGCCGGGTAACCTCTCGAAGAGTGGGTCTGACATGTCTGAGGATCCACTCACTGTTCTATCTGCCAGCCTGACCTTGCTCTCCCGTCCGAGGACGCTCGTCGCAAACAAGACGTGGTCACCTGTCAAATCGGTAGGGGCACATGTCCGGACCTTTCTTGGGCCCCGTCCGAAAGGAGAGGACAGCCTAGTTTTCTTACTTTTTTTTCTTTTGGGGGAAGGAGGGCAATGTGAGTGCGCTCTTTACTCCCATACCAAGGCAGTTCCAATGGCCGTGGGGCCAGCCTCAGCCCGGTCACTCTCCGAGAGGGAGAAAGATCGGGCTGTCTTGAGAGGCACACCGGAAAGAGTTGAGTACTACTCTCTCTTCGAATACCTGAATGACCTGAGTCGGAGGCGGAATTAGGCTTGGGATGGTTCCCACCGAGTCCATGTTATCCCCACGGGAAAACTCCTCACGTCTTGGGCCTCCTTTTGCTTAATAAAAAGGACATGCGTTAGCAATATCGCTTCTCCCGGTACAGGGAGAAGTACAGCGTGCGAAGATCCACCAAACTGGGAGATTCGACAAGAATGTGGTCAACAGTCTGAAGGACCCATCAATGGTCGCAGTAAGGTTTAAAGAGAGTCCTCAATCGTTTTTTTTCATTTGGCGACTTCCTTCAAGGGAATAAGTAGCCGTAGTTAGAATTTAAGCCTAGTGCAAGGTTAATTAAATCCCCCCCAACCCCAAAAGGCAAAAAATGCAAGAATGAAGGATCCTCCAGCGTCGAAGGGAGGCCAGCCTCCTCCAAAAAGTCCTAGTCCACAAGTCTGTGTGAACAAACTCTAACGATCCTGCTCGACCTGAAGCTGTCGCGGGATTGGAGGGTAGGTCCATGGGAACTGTCGCGGCGAAATGGTAGGCAACTTTAAGTTCCCCTCGGCCGTAGCCCATCTTCTTTGCCAGGCAGCTCGGAGAGCTGACCTGATTCTTGCCATCTAGTCGGTGTGAGGAAGAGTGAAACGTTGGTCTGGTCGCCCAGTCCTCGTGGAATCTTCCCAGCAATCCGTACCAGTCCAGGAAACCCAAAAGAAAATAATCTTGGCATCCGGCCGACTGGCAGCAACCGTGATATCACAAATACATCGAACCGGATGGAGGGAGGGGGGGGGGGGTCCAATGCCCCAAGAGCACTTAACGCACTTTTGAGTCACTAAAGATCACAATCCGTTATCCAAACCGAGCACGAAGCATTTCTCGTTCGTGAAGACAGACGCAGCGCTTGGTAGAGCCCCGCTGACTTGAAACAGAGGGGATACGGCATGGAAACCGAGAACGTCCTGCGAGATGGAGCCACCCGTGTACATAGGAACGGATCCAGCGTGACACGAAATGCGGTCCATAAAGTTCGAACGCAAAACTCATGACGCTGTAGAAGTTTTGGGAGCAGAGGCGTGGTGCCAAATAATCAAAGGTGGTACCATCCAGTGTGGCGTCCCAGACACAACCAGGAGCGCTATCGGCCAGAGAGCTACACCGAGCTCTCGAAGGAGTTTCTTGACCCAAAACGAAAAGGGCTTAGTGTGTGACTGTTGTCTCTCGCCGGCATAAGCACCATCAATATCGGCTGTGGATGCAGTGAGAGCTGTTGTAGAATGAGGGAGGAGCCGGGCTCTTGCGTACAGGCGCATAATGCACTGCGTACGGCTAAGAGTGGCATCTCCCCAGCAACGACAGGTAGGCTCTCAATGAAGGATGTGTGCAAGGCACTGGTCGCCAGGTGGAGACTGGCGGGACCGGTGTGGTGGATTAAGTCTGCCATCCGCAATACACGCTGGGCTACAGGTGAATAGAACTCGCATCTGTAGTCAAGCTAGGAAGGAACAAAAGCTCACTAGAAAAGTAAGGCAGTAGCCCTATCAGCACTCCATGTGCTGAGCGTCATGTAACGAAGACTGTGCATGGCGCGGGTGCAAGAGACTCTAGGCTGCGAATATGAACCTGCCAATTGAGGCGTCGGTCGAAATCAAGACCAAGGAAACGGTGCGAATCCACAATTTCCAGGCGAACCCCACTTAGGAACAAGTTCAGGTAGGGGTGGAGACGTAGATGGCGGCAGAAGTACACCACCTTAAGTCTTGGCCAGGAAAAAGCGAGAGATGCGGTTCATTGCCTGTTAGCATCGACGCTCGAGTTGGCATAAGGTCCGCACTAAATAAGATCGAAATATCGTCCATGGAAAAATGGTCACTACCATAGAGGTCAATGACCACGTCCGATCCAAAATCAGGCTGTGCATCCGGAGTGCGCGGGGACAGGGCAGGAAAATAAAGCGGTTCTCAGTTAGAGATGCGTAAACTCATCCACATTTAGGATCATGTCGCACCAGACGGGGTGTTGATCGTCCAAATCCCCAAGCAGAAGAAAGGGGCTCGACAACCGTGCCACGACGAGGCGGATATCCTCATATCCAGGTGTAGCTCCACTTTCACTGCCTGAAAATAGGTATTTATAACAAATAAAGGGTCTTTCAATAAGGTCGCTCGATTTTTAAATGTAAATAAAACAAGTTGTGTGCGATAAATGCACTCAATCTATTTTAAATTTGAAAGTACATTTTATGGCATTAAGTGTGGAATATGACGTCGTTCAAATGTCCGCCGCGGCTTCGCTTGGTGGAACGTATTCGGGAGGCCCAATTTTCGATTACTTTGTCGCATAAATCTGGCTGAATTTGCTGGATGGTGTTCGTTATGTTGACTTTGAGGACATCAACTGTTTGCGGATTATTCGCATAGACCTGCGAATTAAGGTAGCCCCAAAGAAAGTAGTCTAATGGCGTTAAATCGCATGATCTCGGTGGCCAGTTGACGTCGCCGCCCCCCTGAGATGACCCTGCCCTGGAATCGCTGGTGCAAAATGTTTATCGTCTATGGTCGTTTACCTTAAGTTCCTGGGTAAGTAGGACTTTGTACGGGTGAAGACCCAAGTCCCTACGCATAATTCGCCAAACTGAAGTCGCAGACAGACCAGGTTCTTGTGAACGAAGAGAAATTGACTGCCTCGGATTTTCCCGTACACTCTCATTTACGGCAGCCATGTTTTCAGCAGACCTTGCGTTTCGGCGACGTACGAGTATTAGCTGATTGTTGATCGACCCTTTTGCCTCGAATTTGGCCACCAAGCGTCGAACAGTGGACTCGGCAGACGATTGTGGCGAGGATAGAAATCACGTAATGCGCGTAACATTGGCGAACGGAGCACTGATTTTGATATCTGAAGATTTGCACACGCTGTTCAACGCTATAACCTTCCATCGTGACTTGCCAAGTACTACTGAACAGTTCACAGTGAGGTTACCAGATGTCACTTTAACAACATGGCCACTATCGCCTGACAAAGCTCGAGCGTCCTTGTTGAAAGACTATAAGAAAAGAAACATCATAACCGGTGTAAATCGCGCATCATTCCACCCGGCCCCCATCTCTTGGTGGTGGGTTTGCAAACCCTTATACACGGGAAGGGTGGGCAGGGGACAAGCGCCTACCATGGTATCCTGCAGAAAGATAATTAATGGGGCGCGGAAGAAACCGAGCCTCCGCAGCTGCTCTCAGTTACAGGGTTAGCAAAAACCAAACATTTTGAAAAAGCCCCCCAAATCCCGGGTTTTATTCTGGGTTTTATCCAAAAACAAACACTACATGCATTTGAATAACATAGAAAAAGAATAGCTATCTCTATTTTTATATTAATAATTAATTAGTTTAATAATTATATTATAGTAAGAAAAGATCACAGTAACAGATCACTGATCGAGAATTGTGGGTACCCATGATAGGCATAACCTGTAGGAAAGATGAATTATGAGTCAGTATCAGAGAAATAACCTTAATTTGATACATATTTATTGAAATTATAAAAATAAATATGAATTTTGAATAAAATAATGATAAGTAGCGTTCATTTCTTGAAATAAAAGGGTAATGAAAAAAAAACAAACGTGTTTTTATCAAATTTCCCTTGAAAAAGCCCTCTCAAAACCGGGTTTTTTGATTTGTCGACCCTGCTCAGTTGGCCTGTATCAGCCGCAATTCCATTCAAGGAATATGCCGTTAAAGCATAGCTCGGAGGGAAGGCCCTCAATGATATGGGCGTCCGCTTCCTCGAGACAGAACTCTGGGCGCCTTTGGCCGAACAAAACGCTTGACGTGCTGTCGTCTTCAAGGACTTATCGGGGGAGATTGTGCTCACTATGCCAGTCTTTTTCTACCGGCTTCGGAGGAGGGGGTCCATCCTTTCGACGATCCACTGTCTCCGAACCACCCACTGCAGCTTTGAGTATGAGCCGAAAATCGTATGGTGTTGTCCTCTTTTCGGGGAGGAGGGGGGGCTTTAGGAACATCGGAAGACGGCCTCATGACCACCTTTAGGGTGGTTGCCCCCCTGTTAGTCTAACGGCTCGGTGGAGGCGCGCGGCTGTTTCGCCTTACGGGAAACGCTCCCGCTGGGGTAAGGGAGGAGCCCTGGTTTTAGCCGAAGCTGAGAGTAAACCATTTGTGCCGCCAGCTCTACCAGGTAGGGCTAGAGCCCGCAGAAGGGTTTCGAATGGGGTTGTAAACGACCGTGCTCATAGGCCTGGATGGGCCACGAGAAGAGGGTGCCTTTAAAACAAATGAGAGATAACATGTCCGAAGTAGCGCCGTGCGTGCCAGAACCCCCTTCCTCAAACTCATGGAATGAGAGAGGATCCGCAAGCTGAACGGCCAAGGTTTACTTCTCCAGGAGCAACTCTCACAGACTTGGGGTAAATCCTCAGGAGACTAAGATATCCAGTCTATCACCGTGGAACCACTGTATGATAGACGCAGACTTGTGACACGGAGCAGTCCTGCTGGAGAATCACATTCCGGTCATTTCTAGAGGTCTCGGACTGAGGGCTGCATCAAATCTCTCAGGACAGCTTAGTATTTTTCTGAATTCATGGTGCTATCACAAACGATGAAACGACCCCCCCCCCCAACCCACACCCAAACTTGACACTGCCGCATACCATTACAGTGGCTACCACGTTTTACAGCTCGCATTATGCACTCTCCATTAATATTATACTGTTTCTCTGGTCTCCTGCCTGGCATCGAGAACAAATGGAACGTAAACTCGTCGGACTATAAGACACGTCCCCAGTGACGCATGGTCCAGTAGCGGTGCGCAAGTACCCGAGCCCGTTGAGGTCGTTTCTGCTGAAGGTTGATCAGTGGCTTTACATGACCAGGTTTTATGCAAGCAGTCGGCAACGGACTGTTCTGAGGGATGCATAAACCTAGCAGCCTTCTTCCCATTCATGTTGCAGCTAGACCCCAGTTTTCTTACGATCCCGAACGCCAGAAACCTGTCACCACATTGGGCACTGACCCTGGGTCGTCCTGGCATTTTTCCACCAAAGACTCCTTGTAAAGTGTGCTTAACAAATTTATTTCTTCCACGGTATAGTTACGTGTTTTCGCCAGTATCATATCAGATTCTATCGACATGAAATATCATATTAATCAACAAATATGATGTGTTATATGAAGACATTTAGATTGTAAATACCGCATACCAATACCAGGATTTCATACATTTCAATAGCATCGCCTTTTAGATAATTAAAAAAAAAGTCATAAGGAAGTTTGTACTTTTATTTTGCTTTCCAGCTGTATTGGACTTAAGTATGCAAACTTACACCAACAGATTCAAAGACAGACCCAAGGCATAAGAAAAATTCTAGGTGCCCGAAAACTTTGGGTGACGGATGAAATTTTAATAATAATTTGCCAACTCACGAGAATTCCCCAAAGTTTATAACAATACACGAAGAAATAGAAAAGGTTGGTGGTCTATAATCTTGCACCAGCCTCGCCCGCCATTCAAGGCTCTTGATTTCGGAATTTTCATGGCTGCAACCCCGTTAATATGTGATGTTTGTGCCTCTGCAGCGGTACCCACCCACTAGAAGTTATCTAGTTGACGGTTGCTCTACAAAGTCCACAGCTCCCACATGGGGAGTCAGTAAAGTAACGGCGACAGATTGGATCTCTTACTAAGTTGTACTAATCGTCGACATGACAGCCAGTATTGTAAGATCTGTCATGTGACAGACCCAGAGACTTTTAGTTGACCTGGCAGCGAGCTCGCCGGGTCATAAAGTGGACAGCCCAATGGACGCAGGGAATGGATTATTGGGTCAAAATCGAGATTCCCATTATTCGCGCTCAAACGTGGAGGACACCTCAAGGCTTGATCTCTTGTGACCTGCGGGCGTTGTTTATAGAGGCTCCAAAGCCTCTCTTCTGATACGGTATGAGGTCAGGTCTTTAAAACTAGATAGAGCAAGGAGTAATAGAAGCGGTGCATAAATGGAACGGCAGAAAGCACCAGCCTCCCAAGACTCGATAAGGGACATGGTCAACTCAGTAAGCCAGGCATTCATTACAGGCACTCGGGTCGGGATGATGTGGCGCCCCTTTCAAGTACCAGATGTAACAGTTTCCACAGGGTATCCCCCTGCGGGGTTAAAATATAGTGTTATTACATCCGTAAATAATGAACAGTAATTACCAATAGTTAAAAAGCGAGGGGAGGGGGGCGCATGGGGTAGACACAAATAAGCAAGTAGTTACTGATTGATCACAGTGCTCTGAAATTTGGATTGCGAACAAATATTTACCATCGGCCATGAGTTGATCGGTGCTACTTTCTGGAATGCACTACGAGTAAGCCCCAAATGGGACGCCACAAGATTAACGAGGAACAAGTACGTAGAAAATTACAGAGGTTCCTCGTCGAAACATTGTTGACGGAGGCGGAAATACGGCAAAGACGAACGAGTTGAACGTCACTTTGGGAAAGTCGGCAAGCGAACGAGGGAAGGGCAACCAAACTGGGTCAAGGTGAGAGGGATAGCTGACGGCAAAATATAATCGGTTTAAAACTTGGGTGTTTGGAAGAGAGCGAGTGAGTACCCCAGAGCAATTTACCCTCGAAACTTCGCAATGAGGGGTGTCATCAGCGAGCTACTTTAAAGTAGAACAAGATGACAATGATCTTGCTCGGGTTTATTTCCTTGTGATCTCACTGGACTCGGTGCTTGTGTGGCTGCGTCGAGCCATAATTGTCGCCCAAAAGTGGTTGCAAGGAAATCCCTATTGCGTTTGTACTCTTATTGCTTCATACGCACACTACCTGTAATCCCTCGATTGATAGCATTGGGATGTCGTAATAGTCAAAATAGTGTGTGTGGGGGGGGGGATATTTCCAAAGCTTTGCCCCTCAAAAATATGTTCATATTTGTATCAATAGAATCTTGTATTGGCTGAAGAAATCATATTAAACAGTTAAATCTGCTTATTATTATTTTAAAATAGGGCAATAGTAAATTGGAAATATAGGCAAGAGAAAATATATAAAATAATGTAAGAACATACATGCGTAAACGTGCATATAATTCGACCATTGGCAATATATTTCTGTGTTTGCATGACAACTGATACTTAATTTTTATCGCCCATTATTTCTCTATAGAAAAAAAAAACTCCTAAAAGAAAAGTTTCTATCTTCGACATTATAAGAAAATGAAATTATGATCCCGCCTTCAAGCCACTATGTTCTGGCTCCCCGAAAACGACAGATTGCAGTCGTTCGCTCCTTTCCGCCCTCTTAGAATGACATCTAGAGCCGGAAAGTCGGAGGGTGGGAAAGAGGTCCTCCAAATAGAAGGACGAGTGCCGGAAGCCACCCAGCGGAGCCGAGCCAAAAAGACCCCCTCCCCAATCCAACAAGTGTCTTAAAGCAGCTTGCTCCCCAAAACTAATCGATTTGTATACAAAAGATAAAATTACATTGTGAGTCAGGGATTCTCTTTAAGACCTTTTTTGAAGTCGCCGGAACTAAAGTAGAAAAAAAGCGCTATTTTTTGGCCTGCGCCTATCCTGATTTTATCCTAGTAATTCGCTAAATTGAACATAAAAATGACTTGGGAGAAAACCCAATCATGAAATACTGTTCACAAGGACATTTTTATGACCTTACGACCCTCAAAACTTTCAATAATTCACGGGCTAACCTTGGGAGGAACTTGGCAATTATATCGTCGGAAAGAGAATGTAAAACAACATAAGGGTTTCAAATTTCGTTAGAATCAGCCGAATAGTTATGATGGTATTGCAAAAAATAAAAATAAATCCCGGGCTAACATTGGGAGGATCTTGGCAATTATATCAATCGAAAGAGAATGTAAAACAATATAAGTGTTTTAAATTTCATTAGAATCGGCCGAATAGTTACAATGCTATTACCAAAACAAAAAAAGAGCAAACCGGAAACAGACCGACCGACATAGTGAGATATAGAGTCGCCCGTGACTAAAAACAGAATCTTCAAGACGCCATATCATATTCATTCCTTGTGAAATTGAAAAACATAATCTTGGGGATGCCATACCATAATAATTCCTTGTGAAAAAAAAATCTTGGAGATACCATACCGTATTCATTCCTTGTGAACTTAAAAAAAAAAAAACAGAATCAGAGATGGCATATCCTATTCATTCCTGTGAAATTAAAAAAACAATCTTGGGGATGCCATACCATATTCAATCTTGTGAAATTAAAAAAACAATCTTGGGGATGCCATATCATATTCAATCTTGTGAAATTAAAAAAACAATCTTGGGGATGCCATATCATATTCAATCTTGTGAAATTAAAAAAACAATCTTGGGGATGCCATATCATATTCAATCTTGTGAAATTAAAAAAACAATCTTGGGGATGCCATATCATATTCATTCCTAGTGAAATTGAAAAACAATTGGGGAGATGCCTTACGGTATTCATTCCTTGTGAACAAAAAAAACAAAACAATCTTGAATAGGCCATATGATATTAATTCCTTGTGAAATTGAAAGACAGAATTATGGATATGCCATATCATATTCATTCCTTGTGAAATTAAAAAACATAATCTTGGAGATGCCATATGATATTAATTCCCAGTGAAATTAAAAAACATAATCATGGATATGCCATATCATATTCATTCCTTGTGAAAAAAAACAATCTTGGAAATGCCATACCGTATTCATTCCTTGTAACCTTAACCCCCCACCCCCGAATCTTGGATATGCCATATTATATTAATTCTTGTGAAATTGAAAGACAGTATAATGGAGATGCCATATCATATTCATTTTTTGTTCAATTCAAAGACAGAATCATGGAGATGCCATATCATATTCATTCCTTGTGAAATTAAAAACATAATCTTGGAGATGCCATATGATATTAATTCCTTGTTTCTCTCCTCGCATTCTTCCATACCACCACGCGTGGCCTTCCCCGTTTAGCGTCATTACGAGAGCTGCAAATTGGCGCGTTTCCTGCATCGCGTGCAGCAGCAAATAGCGGGACGCAGCCTTTCCCGGTCACTCAAGAACACCTGATGAGAAGACCTCTTCAGCATGGAAGGCAGGGAGGCTTCGAACCGCCCAATTAGAGAGAACAGGAACGGGCGCCCGACAATATAATCATTATCATTCAACAGCCCTCCTCATCAGGTGTGAGTGCGAGTGAGCCGCACCTCACGTCGGTGTTGCATGAAGGGCGGGGGGGGGGGGGCACATAAAACTAGGCCATTACAAACATTCAACGCTCATAAGCCATGAATCACGGCTGAAGAAAATGGAATAGGGTGCACAAATAACAGTGGAGATGGAGAAAATGGGGGAGGGACCGTTTCATCCGCGGGGCGGAGACGCGAGACCGAAAGAGATAGAGATCAGAGTCGGGGAAGTGGAAGGAAGCAGAGGATTTCATTGATTTACAACCTCGTCCTAAGTGGCGCCCCTCGCTCTTTCCCCATCCGCTGCCCTTCCTCGCCTTTAATACCCTCTCTCTCTCTCTCTCTCTCCACTTGCCTTCAAGGTAAGTTCAAAGTTGCCATGACAACCGGGCGCAGCATCTTGGCGTATCCCACGCCGTCGCCATCAATTCAAATCAATATGCAAGCCGGGTGCCGTCTGCTACTCGCTAACCAGCGCGCGCGCGCACCGGGCCAGCCAAAGTGCAACGACGAATTGCCTGCCAGACCACATCGCCCCCCCCCCATCGTTTACCAGCTGATCTACCAGGCCACAAAAGCCCGAAAGGGGGTCTGCGCAAGGTGTGGAGGTTGGGCTGGTCATGGAGATATGCGTCCTCCGTGTCCCGAATACCACACGTAGTCCCTCCAATAGAACACTTGGGTAGTATACTTTCAAAACAAGTCCCCGTCCATATCTTCCCTTTCCCTATCAACCTCATAGCCTCAAAATACTTCGGGGAGGGGGGAGGGGGTGCCTTCGATGGTTCGAATTTCGTTTTTAAGTAAATAATGGTCAGAGGGTGCTAGAGGCGGCAGCCTAGCCGAAGAGACACGCCACTTCACATTATGAGCTTTAGTCTACACTTCGGTCCCCGGTGGCAGTCACCCCCACCCACCGGGGATTTGGGGTCACTTTGCGACAACTGCAATAAGCTGGCTGCATATCCGTAGTTTTAATCCCACATTAAATTATACGGCCACGCAGACAAGTGGCCGTGTGTACAAAGGACCGAACCAAAACAGAGGCTGTTCCATTTAACGCTGAACGCACAGCCCAGAATCTCTCTTCTGCATCAAATCTCTTAGACGGCTTTAAATTCCGATACTCGAGCTCTGCCACAAACTCGGAAAATATAATCAGAGACTATTTGTTGCATTTTAATCAAATATAGTTCGAAAGTGTTTGGATTCATCTTTTCATTTTTCTGTGGGTTAATTTTCATATATTATATATATATATATATATATATATATATATATATATATATATATATATATATATATATATATAATAAACAAACCAACAAAAGGGAACCAGATTCGAGTGCTTTCGTCTTTATTTACAAAGACCATCGTAAATAAAGACGAAAGGGATCGGAATCTCCTTTCCTTTTTCCTTGTTGGGGTTTTTACACGAATGTGACTAAGTCACGTGTTACTTTCTGAACTTTTAAATAAATAAATAAATAAATGTGTATATATATATATATATATATATATATATATATATATATATATATATATATATATATATATATAAATATATATATATATATATATATAAATATATATATATATATATATATATATATATATATATATATATATATATATATATATATATATATAAATATATATATATATATATATATATATAAATATATATATATATATATATATATATATATATATATATATATATATATATATATATATATATATATATATATATATATATATATGTGTGTGTGTGTGTATAAGATAATAGTAAACCACAATATTTGAATCAAAATTATTTATGACCACAGAACTAGTTTCGGCAAAGTTATAATTGATGCCATTTTCAACTAAGTAATGAAAAAGCCAAGCAAGGAGCTCAGAATATATAAGGCTAACAAAATACTAAAATATTTAAACGTTGGATTTTTACGTCTAGAAAAGGTAAAGAGTTTTTTTGTTCCCATCCTACTTTGAATTGTATCGATGGGTGTAACGAAGTCAGGTTGTGGAAAAATTCATTGAAATTGTTATTGTCTAAGGGCCATGCCGATAGGATGTCGTCTACATATCGGAATCATAAGAGGTTGGGAATAGATTCTAGGGAGGAGGGTCGTTTCATAAGTTTTCCATAAAAAGATTGCATAGGATGGGGAAAAGGGGGTTTCCCATGCTTAGGCAATAGTTTTTGGCGGAAAAACTCATCTTCAGTTGAAATTACATTAGCGGTTACACATAATCGCACTAATTTAATAATTGTAGAGATCGGTAAAGGTAGGCTAATATCTAGATTGGGAAGAATAATCGCTAAAACATCAAGCACTTCATCGACCGGGACTTTCGTGAACAAACTATTTAAGTCAAAGCTTAACAGATTTTTCCCACTGAGGTCAAGATTTTTAATTTTGGAAATACGGTTGATGAGTGGGTAATCATATTCAGTGCTCAGTCTACCCTAAACCTACAAATTCAAATGCTTACATACATTTCTTCTCATTACATGACAAATCCGTGCTCAGTCTACCCTAAACCTACAAATTCAAATGTTTAAATACATTTCTTCTCATTACATGACAAATCCGTTAAGATATCTGTTATTTCTTCCCTTTTTCTCCAAGCCTACAGAACATGCGAGCCAATCTTCCTTCAGGATGAACTTAACCAACTTATCTGCAATTTCCTCGCACTAAAATACCCAATTTACTTCATAAACAGATTCCATTTGAAAGCACGAAAAAACTTATATGCTATTTCCACACCGCGAAGGGACGAATTTAAAAAATGTATTAGTTTCCGATATGTTCCAGCTTTGGCCCCCTTAAAATCGTATGTGAACGGAAATCGACACAAATATTACATTTAAATAATCTAATACAATACAAAAATCATTGACTAGACTGCGTCCAATCAATCATGACGCTGGCCTATACCGTATACCATGCCATAATTACAATTTGGCATACATCGGAGAGTGGGGGCACTTTAATAAGATGATAAAAGAACATCAAGCTCATATAAGAAGAGGTGCAAGTTCTTCAAGTCTATTTACGCACATACAAAATTACGAACATAGAAGCGATTTAAACCAAGCAAAAATCATTTATAAATCAAACAATTGAGAGAATTGCAGAATATATCATCAAAGTCGATAACTTCAATTCATCCGAAGGGCAATACAAATTCAAATATATTTCGAAAAAAGTCGCCAATCGTATTTATAAACCCTCGGAAGCAATTAGTCTCGGAGATTAGTAACGTCCCCTGAATCCACCCAAATACGTGTTTTTCAAACTTGTTTCCTGCGTTTTTATTTTGTTTAGTATTTTGTTCGCCTTATATATACTGAGCTCCTTGCTTGGCTTTTTTCATTGCTTAGTTGAAAATGGCATCAATTATAACTTTGCCCAGACTAGTTCTGTGGTTATAAATAAGTTTAAATTCAAATATTGTGGTTTACTATTATCTTCTCACTAATATATATCACGGTAATGTGATATCTTCTAATATGTATATATATATATATATATATATATATATATATATATATATATATATATATATATATATATATATATATATATATATATAAATATATCATGGGCAGACAGACGCCTACCCGATAAGGTGATCATGGGCAAAGGGCTCGACGTTTCAAAATGAGGATTCCATTTGTCCAATTTATATCGTTTCTTCTATTAATCACTCCTCCCAATTTCCATCTTATATCCTAAATTCGTTAAACGATATCCACCACCTTCGTCTGTGTTATTAGGAGAGTCTTATCTTATGGTCCCTGTGCTTCCTTTCCGCGGTCAATGTCCAAATTTCAGTTTCTAAATCATAAACGCTAAGATGCATTGGATGCAACGGGTTCCCTTTTATATCAGTCCAAACATACTGAAAATTATTATTAAAATCTCCTAAACTATTATTGTTTAAACAATTTTGGGTCAAATGGGCCCTACCTGCATCACTCCCTTATTATTCCCACGATGCTGCTGCATTTACGACATAAGTAGGTGTCGAGGAATATGCCGAGGGGTGGTTGGAGTTTTTTCCGACTCATATATATATATATATATATATATATATATATATATATATATATATATATATATATATATATACATATATCCTATTATCCCGAATGCGGAGGAGTCGTCGTACTACTCCTTATACTTCGTTCGGCCCGTGCCCTGAATGGGTTTATTGACTCAGAGTGCTTAGAGGTTAGCTAAGGAGGGATTGGAATGAACTTTGCCAGCAAGCGACCCAAAAAAAGTTAGATACACAACAATATGAAAATAAAGTTTTAATGAACACTAAACAAGAATATATATATATATATATATATATATATATATATATATATATATATATATATATATATATATATATATATATACAAATAATGTGCTTTGAGAGATAAATCAATAAGTGAATCTCGGATATCTCACTTGGCTTGTAAATAACTATTCACTATGTAAATCCCTATACACTTGTAATGTTGGTAAGCTTCGCGGTGAAGTTGGGGAATATGACAGGAAAGGGTTACTTTGGAACCTGATGTTCGGGTGGCGCTGGTGATTGAAGGTGGTGAGATAAAGGGTGGAGACGATGAGGTAGGTTCTCCAGGGACCGACCTGATCCCACAATTCCGTCACGATTCTGCTGGAAGAAGGCGGTGACGGGAGCTTCTTGTTAAAGAGGGCCCCACGCTCGTGAACCCCAAGGAATCTCGAGTGCCTCTGTGAGGAGGAGGGGGGCAAAGTGACCTATCGACGCGTAGGGTCACGGAGAAAAGCCGAGATGTAGATCTCTCGCTTAGGGAACCAGAGTGAGGGCGTTTGTAGTTTCGGCTCTGAAAACGTGAGTACGAGCTTGGGTCCGCACTGACTTGCAGACCAACGGGATAAGGAGCCTCCCTCACTGGGGCCGATCTCCTCTCTGAAGACTTGGTGCTTCGACGATTTACCACTACACTCAGATAGATGGCAATCCCTGCCCCGCCAGACGCTGTGCAAGCTCTACTCCTGAGGATTAAAAGAATTCATCCTTTATACTCGAAACTCGGAAGAGTTCACATGGCTCCGGAAGTAGATTTGATACCAAGCGTCCTTCTTCGGGTGAGAGAGGCTTGATTATCTCCTCCATTTCGTCCTTTGCAAAATTTCGGGAACCACCGGAAGCCAAGATAGGCTCCCATCTATCGATAACCAGTCGAGGAAGGAACTCGGTGGTTAGCTGAAATGGCCGGCGGTTTCTTCTGGCGGGAGACCATCAGATTTCGGGCCAGAAGGGGAAGGTTTGATAACCGGCCCGCCCGGAAGGGAGGTGGGGGAAACGTGGGTGCATTATGCTATTCTCCTACAGTAGGATAATATGTCGAGATAGGCGTAGTTAATTCCTTGTCTTTAAAAAAGTGGGAGAGAATTGAACCGCAGTTTACCCAATTAAAGGTTTTTTCCATAGTCTGCGAATGCCATGGTGAGAGGTATTTCACCTTCATTGGTTCTCAAAAACCATTATGTAGAATTTAGGTTGTCATATGTAGGTACAATAGTTAATTATGCCACCTACCTGGTGGCTAATTTCAATCTAGGGATAGTGTTAGTCTTGGTTGACGATTGTTAATTTGGATGCCGCTTACAAAAGGAAGCAAGCAACTCGAGAAAGTGTTTCCCTTCTGTTTATGTACATTTGCATATAAAGTAAATTTTTACACAATCTTCTCCAGGTGCTTTGCCATTTTTCATGTTCGTAAGTGGGTGCAAAATTTCGACTTTCTTTACGAGCAATTCTTTATCTAGTGAGTGTTTATCTGGGGCCTTGGCTATCAAGTCGTATAGTTCCTAAAGAATTTTTCAAATCTTTCAATGGTCTTTCCTATGTGATATAATTCCTCTGTTTATCTTTTAGTGTTGTCATGTCATTTACACTTTATATATTCGCTCCTTTTACTAATTGTTCCATATAGTCTCATTTTCACCTCTTATCTAGATGTCTTCCAGTGGCATTAATAACTTTTAAGTTAGATTACCTCGTCTCGCGTCGCGTAGTTTGCCAAAGTTGAGTGTTGTAAAATAGTTTGTTCTATGATTTTTCGCATCTTTCTGGTACATGGTCATTAAGTTTATTAATCTTGATTGGGGGCGAAATTTTACTTTCGGTTTCAAGTTTCAGTCGGTTTCTTCTATTTGACATCAGTCTGACTCTCTCTTACCATGAGTCTGACTTTCTCTTGCCATGCGCCTGACTCTCTCTTGCCATGCGCCTGACTATCTTGCCATGAGTCTGACTCTCTTGACATGAGTCTGACTTTCTTTCGACATGGGTCTGACACTTTCTTTCGACATGGGTCTGACTCTCTCTTGCCATGAGTCTGACTTTCTTGCCATGAGTCTGGCTCTCTCTCTCTCTCGTCAAGTCTGACTCTCTCTTGTTGGGATCTTGCTCCTGGGCACTATGTGATGAACGATCTGACACCTGATATGTCCTTGACAATTTCTGTTTAAGAGTATACAATCACTCTCTATTTCACGTCTTTAGGTCTCAGCTATCTATACCCATTTGTTTTGTCGCTTTTGAAATGGGGAGTTGAAATTGCGCTTTCTGTACATTTTACCAACCAGTTTTCAAGATCATTTCCTTCGTCTCTTGTAAATTCCATCGTATCTTTCCTTTGTTCTCTAATCTGACAGCGAAATCATCCACATCTTGAACTTATATAAGGTTTCCTGGTGTATGAGCATTCAAGAGCTGCTGCAAAGAAGTCCGCAACCTCTTCATCTGAATGAGTTGTGTAGGTACGTTGGATTACTTGTACGGTATACCTAGGTGGTATTTTAATTACTAGGTTGATTAAACTATTGGATATTTCTACAATTTAGGTAGGTTATGAAAAGTGTGGGAGTATATAACGGATCCTACGCGACTCGTATGTACAGAAGGAAACGCGGGGTGCACTTATTCTGGTGTCCAGTCGATACACAAAGTCGATATAGCGTATCCAGGGGTCCTGCTTTTGAGCCCTTTGTCCTTCCTTCCTGCGCAAACTCAATCAGGATGTTAATTTGTCATTTTAGGGTCCTGTTTAAAATGATTCAAATAAATTACCGTACTAATAGAGGGAGCTGAAGGCCACAATAACCCATGACGTATTTTTATTACCTCTAATTTCATATAGTTGGCGTTGGCAACATTCTATGAAATATATAGTTTTAAAATATTTTTTAAAAGACAAAATATCATTTAATTGGTTGGGAAGTAAATAATTCACCTAAGAATTATTTGCCTACGGATGTGTGAATAAGTATAGGTAACACCTATATGATTCATATTTTAAAAATATTTTCGCGTTTAGACTTCGCTTTCATAGTACATATATAGTTATTAACATAAGCTTCCTACTCCATTGCGGATACATATCAATACAAAATGGGAAAATAAAAGCGGGTATAACAATGACTTATTTATTGGAAAACATAAATAATGGAAAATGATATTAATATCTACTATGGCCTCAATAACAGGCGTAAGGCGTTTCTTATAAGAATGGACAAGATTCGTGCACGTTTCTGGAGGATTTCTTTTCCTATTATGTAGCAAACGTTTCCGATTCGACAATGATGCGATGGCCTCTCTTGTGCACACGTTTCTTCAGCTTCTTCCACAGGTGCTCAATGGGTTTCACATCTGGGCTTTGAGAAGTCCACTTGAGTCCAGTAATGTGGTGTTATGCTCGGTATTTCTGAGTAGATTTGCTTCTATCTCTGGGGTCGTTGTCTTGTTGAAAGGTGAAATGCTCCCCAAGTTTCAATTTCTGGCCGGATGCTTCATGTTTTCATCAAGTACGGCAGCGCCGGCAGTAACGAAACATCTCTACAAAATAATCAAACCTCCTCCATGTTTGACACTAGGGGCGGTGTTCTTTTATATGAGGGTTTCGCCAGAACTTTGCCAAACGTATCGTTCGTTGTTTCTACCAAAGAGCTCGATTTTGGCTCATCTAAACGTAGTAATTTATGCAATTTAGTTTGGCTATTCCCGAGATGTTCTTTAGCTAACACCTGGGCCTCTTTATGAAGTGGTTACAATGAATAACAAATCTCGCGGGGAAATTAGTTGCCAACTTATCCATCCTTAGGGAACTGAAGCCCTCCCCCCATTTCAGATCCGTTTATGTTTATATTTCTTTATATGCCATATTTATATTCTGCTATTCACAAAGAGTTATGTAATAATATAGAATATATAAAAAAACGTTGCGATCGAACCTATCTTAGAAGATACATATGTAAAATACAAGTAATTCTCAAAAATAATTATTATATTCAGTATTATACCTTAACTGACGTCCAAAAACTACAATAAACCACAATTCATAATTTTCTGATATGTGGAGAAAAAAAATCGGATCTAAGAGAGTAAGTAGTAGATGCTCCTCCTGTGTGAGATACTCTTATTTATTATCAATGTTGTGTAAGATAATCATTATTAATCATCAATGCCATTTTCTCAGACTTATTAGAGGGAGGAATTCAAGTTATGTCAACCAGATTTTTATCCTGGATACGCCACTCAGTTCTGGAGTGTTGGATTGTATGACTAAGGGACTTCTTCAAATTTAATTATTACCCCGATTTCATCTTCGACCGGTTGGTGTCCAAATTTTTCTCCAAAATATATTATCCTCGACCCTTTCTTACTATTGTTTCTAAGCATAAGGTTTCCCTTAGACTACCCTATCTCGAGCATTTGACATCCGAGTTTAACAAACTCCTCTCTACCCTCAACAATCATTTCCCTCAATGCCAATTCATTTGTATAAATTCTAACCTTGTATCGTTAAATTCCTTTTTTCTCCATAAGGAGCCAATCCCTTTGGGCTTGCGATCCTGTAAAATTTACAATTATAAATGTACGACCTGCCACAGGCGTTATGTTATGTAGGCCAAACTAACTTACAACTCAAATGCAGGATCGCAAAGCAAAAGCACTTAGGTTTGTCTCATAGGACTGGTATTCCCATCTCTAAACCTAAAGCCTCTACCATCAGGCAACACTCTGAGTATCACCATCATCCTCTTAATTCTGATTCATTTACCATATTATATTCAGCCTTAACTTGTCTCGATTTTAAAATCTTAGAGTCACTGTACATCAATAAAATAAATCCAAACCTAAATAATTACTCCTCCTCAATTAAACTATTCACAATATAACCAACCAACACTTCAATAGATTAACTAGCCAACCGATCAACCGAACAAATCTCGTTAGTAGCTTTTATATCTTTAGTTAATTGATTTCTCAACTCTCACGATAAAGGTTAGTCACTGTTTAATTCATTCTAATTTGTTTTCGGGTTTTTGTTGTTATTTATAATTTAATATAATAGGTTATTTTATTGTTTACTCCAGTTACTTTTAATATTTGATATTCAAGTCAGTTTATGTTATAACTTCACTTCTTTCTATTATTTTTAAAAATTGCACTGGATAGTATTAATTAATTCTATATATTTTTTTGTATTTTTACTTTAATCTCAATAATTGTCAATTTTATTATTTTAACTTGTCTTCATCCGCTTTTTTAGCCATTATTTAATGCATTCTTTTAACTGTTATCGTTAATATTCCTTGCCCTTCTCATTAGACGACACAGTCGCTGAAGATGGTCCTATTGAAGGTCCGAAACGTCCGGCCAATAAATGATGAGTGTAATCACCTGGGTCTTCATATTCCTAATACATATCAGATTCCCAAGGAACAAATCAATTACAAGTATTATATATAAATATTTATATATATTTATATATAATAATTATAATTGATTTGTTCCTTGGGAATCTGATATGTAGTAGGAATATGAAGACCCAGGTGATTACACTAATCATTTATTATAAGAGAAAGTCACAAAGTAGCGCGTAAGTAGAACAATAAATGCAATATATATATATATATATATATATATATATATATATATATATATATATATATATATATATATATATATATATATATATATATATATCTGAAAAATCGTTATTTCTTACATTTTCGACATTTTAAAATATAAATGTTAAATAAACAAAATTTACATATTGACAGATGATGCTGGGTGTTCGAACTAAATTTGACGCTCGCTTTGCATAAAGCCCCCTCCCCCAGCAATATATCAGCCAAAAATGAATATATTTTAAAAATGTTAAAAATGTCAACTAGATTATGGCTTGGAGATAAGTTTAGCGGCCCTCAGTTTCCATCACAGCATCAAGACGGTTTTGGAAGTTGGCTCATGAGTTCCTCATTGTTTCCCTCAGAAGATCAGTAATCGACGGCATTACAATTGGGGGAATTAGGAGTCTAGAAGGCAGTGATAGTGAAGTCGTAGAAATTCTCCGACAACCGCTTCTGACTCTTGTCGGAGGTATGGCAGAAAGCCAAATCCTGTTGCCACCTATATGGCCTTCCAGCAGTAACCCTCTCCAGTCAGTGTTTAACCATTCTTCAGTAGCTCTACATAGCCGTCTGAACTGAGCCTAAGACCCTGCTCGTGGGGAGGCATGACGGCAGCACTGGAGACACAATCAGACACAATCACCTGGTCTTCATATGAGGAACGTCGCATGGATTGTAGTCAAATCACCTGTTGTTCTGGGTGTTGTGCAACGGGTCGTGGCAGAAGTTCCTTTTCATCTGAGAAGAATCAGAACGTCTCTGGCTCAACAGGATGCTTTAGCTTGCTCAGGAGCTTCTTTGCCTTCGTCAAGCGGTTCTCCTTGGCCTTGGCTGTCAGAATTTGGCAATTGCGCCTCTTGTACGAGTGATATTGAAGTTCCTCCCTCATTTAGGGCCAGCTTCATGGTGGTGACTAACATCCAAATCTCTCGCCAAAGCCTGGATTCCCTTTTTCGGGTCTTCTATTCCCTTGTCCTGCAGTTATTGGATGAATTCAGGCGTGTGGACGCGGCCAGAACGCCTGCTATGTTAATTTCTGCTGGTCACGGCTTCGTAGCCTCTGTTGCAGCTACGCATGTCACGTCTCTTACAGCTTTTACAGTGTTAACAGAGCATTAAACACCAGCCATGATGTCGGTATTTTGAGACCCGGCGCGAATCGTCATGATGCAGATAACTCTTTTTACCAATATTCAGAAGGCTTCCGGTCCTCCATGTCAGCTAACCTTTTCTCAACTAAAACTTTACTCTGTATGCTCGCCAACGCCGTTGATTGTTCACCGATACATCAAAACCTATTCATGAAAAAGGAGATATTAAAAATATTCAAATTTAGTCCGAACACACTGGATATTTTCGATTATTAGTACATAATTATAATTCTAATAGCTAATTTGACCTCCTTTAGCAGAAACAAGGGCTTGAACACGTCGTGTTATGCTACGAACTAGTGTCTTGTATAATTCCTTGATTTTGTCTGAATGGAACCAAACTTTAATAAAGGGACAAATGAGTTGCTGTTTATTCGTAATTGGCGATTGTGTAGCTCGTTCTTCAAGGCGCACCATAAACTTTCAATGTGGTTACATATCTGGTGAATTTCCTGGCCATGGTAGGAGTACGACAAAAAAAAATTTGTACGCTATTTCTGCACATATTTGACAGTGTGACATGGGAGCGAGTCTGGTTGGAAAATCCATATCCCAGTGCCATACCATTCCTTTATTTGACGTAGTAGACGGGCTCGTAGTACTATTATGCATTTTTGCTACTCGTAGTTAATGGTTCCATCTACAATGTACAGGCGACTTTTACCGTGTGCAGATATTGCCGCCCATACCATACTACTTTGCGTAATTTTTACCGTCTTCAGGACACATTCAGGTTAAAATTCTTAGCCCGGCCTCCTTCTCACGCTTTGCACACGATCATCAGCCACTGCAATTGTGGATTCGTCAGAAAGCACAATACCTACAATATTAGAAAACTATTTGAATCCATAGTAACATCCAGAACAAGTGATTGTTTTACAGTATTACAATCAGAAATTAAGAGTCAGTGTAAGAAACTCTTTTATTTTTTTATTAGAAAATCCTTTTTTTTATATTATATTTTATCAATAAGAAATTATATAAATACCCGAATCTACCATTTTAGTCTTACCTGCTCCCGTTTCTTAGAAGTCCACTCAATATGATTTTTACCCCGGGCATAGTGTGAAGTCTTCGTAATCAGAGTATGCATAGGTCTTTTCCTTGGACGATATGCGTGTAGTCCACTTTCAAAGAGTCTGTTGTTAACTGTTCTCGGATGCATAGTAATGCTTTCTTCCTTTAAATGACGTGAAATGTTGCTACAATATGCTCTAATATCGAGAGCATTTTTTTTTTATTAAGCCTAAGGGTTGTTAGTCGTTTCCGACCACATTTACCAATCCTCTTTGCCAACACATCCTAGTTTTCAATTTTTTTCTTAGTTGCACGAATCGTTTGAGTTGAAAACTGTAGTTTCCTTGCGATTTCTTTCTGTTTAAATGTGGTTACACTCAAATACACTTCTATTTGTCCATATCAGCCTTGGTTTGAATATGACGTGATTTACACTTCAAATGGAAATTAATATAGGAATTCCTTACGAATACACTACAGGGCGACTGCAAAGGTCATTAGAATACAAACAAAACCTCTACGCCGAACAAAACTAGACGAAACGTGGCTGCACCACTTGGTTCAAATGAGTGTTGCTACACAACGATGACTTATTATGCCTTTAACACTAGAAACCTGCATTAGACATATATAACTACAATCAATGTTGGAAACTAGAACATTAAAAATTCTGTGGGTTTTTAATTTAAAATGATTTGTTCCTTTCGAATAACCTTTAATACAAAATAATCGTTTTCCAAAAATCCATAATAATTTTTCCAGTACTAATATATATTGGAGTTGGGGACATCGCCTTTAATTAGACCCATTATCCAAAGGAGACGTCGATCATGGTGTGTCGGTCGGCCTCAGTTCTGACCTCTCCTGCCGGCTCGATTTTCCAAGCATCCTCCGCCACTCATATAAATTCCCTTTTAATGATCCGATGTATGTGTGTGTGCGTGCGTGTCCGCTTTCCTTCCCTTCATGCCTCCGGCTCGTGTTTTTCCCTCGTGGAGTCAGCATGTACGGCTCTCGACCTTCATCCTGTGTGTGGCTTTAATTTACATGGACACACAAATGTCTATGGCTTTCATCTACTAGGCCAGGCTGACGACTGCATTCGAATTTGTGACCTACGTCGGGAACGATGTGCATCGCGAGCAGCATGGCTAATGGAACGCCTTCTCCCATTAAAGAGGCTTCCGGAATTATCCCAAGAAGAGCTTGGCGATTTGTAATCTTATGCGTATATCGAGCCCCTCTTCCCTTATTGCGGAGAGCCTGATGAGAAAAATACATAGAAGATATATGTATATCATCCCTGTGCACATTATTCTTATTCCTCGACTTTTAAATTCCCATTTGGGAAGCTTAAGGGAACTTTTCGGGAACGATGTGCATCGCGAGCAGCATGGCTAATGGAACGCCTTCTCCCATTAAAGAGGCTTCCGGAATTATCCCAAGAAGAGCTTGGCGATTTGTAATCTTATGCGTATATCGAGCCCCTCTTCCCTTATTGCGGAGAGCCTGATGAGAAAAATACATAGAAGATATATGTATATCATCCCTGTGCACATTATTCTTATTCCTCGACTTTTAAATTCCCATTTGGGAAGCTTAAGGGAACTTTTCGGGACGAGATTTTTTGCGGGAGTAGTGAAAAGGTTTAACTTGGGCAAAGGTTTAGCGATGTTCTCGACTCTGGAAGGGGAGGCATCGCGCCCTGTAGGGAGGCGGCGCAGCCCCCTGTCCATCTTAAAATCCAATTTTTTTTTTTTCAAAACAAAAGCTCTTCCCTCTCCTCCGGCATCTGATCTTGCTTTGCTTTTAAATTTTGTCTTGGTTGGGTTTTGTTTGGTGTTTATTTTATCGTTGTTTCTTACTATAATTAATAAGGAAGACTAAGAATAGGCTATAATTTGATTTCAGTGGGTATGCCCTTGAAAGCAGTCGGCAGGAGAGACCCATTTAAATAAAAAAAAAGGAAAGACCAAAGGATGACTGCCAGTCAAGCTGGGCCAAACCATTCCTACACTAGCCATGGAATTATAATGGCCATTTACAAAACCTCACAAACACGCGCTACTTTGTGAGTTTCTCACATTACAGGACTAGTTTGGGTATCTAATACAATCTTCAACAGTACAATGAGAAGTTTGGACAGAAATGTTTTATATAAAGGAGCGAATGGGGAAAGGATCAAAAGGAAGAGAATAAGGGAACAAAGTAAGACAGACGAGGGAACAGGTAAATTTGTGATGAATTTCGAAGAATGTTTTTGTCCGAGAGAATTTTGAAAAACTTTGTTAAATTTAAATGAACTCTTGAGATATATTGAAATTTGGAATTTGTTCAATCAATATTGATTCAATTATACGTCTTTTGTAATAATTGTCAGAATTATAGACTAGTTTGGTATTATTAAAATCAACGTGATGATCACAACTACTCGCGGGGTAGTACAACCTAGAACAGGGATGGGGAACCTGCGGCCTTCTATGGCCTTTTGATATATATTTCTCTTTTGACATTGAACATTTTGTCTAAAATCATTATGCACACACACACACACGGACAAAAGGAAAGTTAAGTGTTTAGTGATGTCGCTCCCAGAGATTGGAAGCATTTTTCTTAAATTCAGTGAATCTAAACTTAAAGCAACTGCTCTATAAAGGCAATGTTTCCGTGTAAGCTACACTGGCCTAGTGGGAGTGAGTGATTTCTCGT
This sequence comes from Ceratothoa steindachneri, assembly GCA_963969495.1. Lineage (NCBI taxonomy): Eukaryota > Metazoa > Arthropoda > Malacostraca > Isopoda > Cymothoidae > Ceratothoa > Ceratothoa steindachneri. Next base: position 28,665,417 of record OZ018326.1, read on the forward strand.
ATGATACAGGAAGAGTTCCTGTCTCGTCCGCCTCCTCAATGTGGTCTGTGCTACTCCGAATAACTACGTCCTCTACTCAGTAATTGTGTTGTCGTGGCTTACTTCATACCGTCTTGTTTTGTGAGATTGAGTTAGTTTCTGCAACAATTAGGTAATGATAAATAATAATACTAATCTCAGAAAAAATATAACTAATCTATATTGTTGTTTTTGTTATAATAATAATAATTATTATAACATGGTTGTGGATGCAGGTTTATCGATGTCTTGTCTAAGACTGTTTTTTTCTGGGTCAGTGTGCGGCTGGCCTTACTAATTCATTATTAACCTTTTTTATGGCTTTTCAGAATAAATACATTTCTTTTTGGCCCATAATTATGTCAAAAAAGTTAAAACGGACTTTGAAAGAAGAAAACAGGATCTTTAATGAAGAATAGGAACTGCAATATTTTTTAGTGAATACTGGAGGCAAAATGTCTTGCTTGCTTTGTGATACTGCAATTGTAACAGTTAAGTAATCCAATGCACAGCAACACTATGCTCTTCATAAAGACAATAAATACGCCAAATTAGAGGGTGAGCCTCGAAAGATAGCACTGCAGAAACTGAAAGATGGAAAACAGAAGCAAAGACAATTTTTCCAGTCTTTGCAAGCAAGAAGCAAGCTATAAAGTTGCATATTTGCTTGGAAAAAAAAGGTAAGCCATTCAGCGATGCACAACTCATAAAGGAATGTATTTTAGAAGTGGTAGGATGTATAGATCCCGATAAAGTTAATAAGTATAATGAGGTGCGGTGCCTCTTTCAAGAAGGACTAACACAGATCGATAACATGATTTGGCCTGCAATCCAACAGAACAATTGAAAAATATAATAAAAAAAGAGAATATATATTACTCAGTAGCTTTGGATGAATCAACAGATTCCACTGATTCAGCACAATTATTGTATTTTATTCGTGCCATAACAGATGATTTTCAATTATATGAAGAATTGCTTGCTTTAGGCACCCTTAAAAGAAGGACATGGGGGATAGATATTTTTAACAACTTCAAAGAGCAATGTCATAAAATAAGACTAAATTTTACTAATTTGGTAAGTGTGTGCATTGATGCTGCACCAGCTATGATGGCTAAAAATGAAGGATTTATTGGACATCTTAAGAGAGTAACCCAAGAACCAATTGTACTGATTTCTTTTCATTGTATTTTACATCAGCAAAATCTCTGTGCAAAATCTGTAACTTTAAATGACACTTTGCAAAAGGTTATAAGCATTGTTAACTATATTCGAGTGAATGCCCCAAAGCATCGTCAATTTCGAAACATGCTGATGATGGATGACTAAGTAATTAGTGTAGATTTGCCATATCACTCAAAAGTACGCTGGTTGTCGCAAGGAAAAGTATTGGTCAAATTTTGTCTTTACGAAGGCAAATTATTGACTTTTTCAAAGAAAACAACAACTATTGTGATTTATCAGATCCAAATTTTACAGAGATGTTGCCTTTTTATGTGATGTGATGTCAAAACAAAAGGAGTTAAACATTTCATTGCAAGGTAGAAATAAATGTATTTATGAATGTGGCAAAAAATTAAAGCATTTAGAAACAAACTGTTGTATTTCAAGTCCCTTTTGGCTCAATCAAAACTTTCAGAAGAACACTTTCCACAGCTTACGAAGGTAATGAGTGAAAATGAAGATATCTATGGATATTTTGAAGAATATGAGTCGGTTTTAGACACATTGATAGAAGAATACAATAAAAGATTCAATGATTTTGAAAAGCATAACATCACTCTGAAACTTGCTTTTCAACCTCACTTAGTTGATGTATCAGAGGCTCCTGAAGAGTTAAAAATGGAGTTCATTGAAATGTCTGAGGATAATATCCTGAAGTCTCTGTTTCACAAGAGAGAAAATCCCGCCGAAATTTGTAAAAACGCGATAGAATATCCTCGTCTTCGTGAAATTGCACGACGACTGATTTCCTGTTTTTCTTCAACATACTGTTGTGAATCCACATTTTCGTACTTGGCGCAAATCAAGAATTCACTGAGAACACAGTTGACAGACGAGCATTTGGAGGACCTATTGAGACTAAGAACCACTATGTTAGAGCCTGATATCAAAATGCTTTCTCAAAAGAAGCAAACTCAAAGAAGTCATTAATTTGTATAAAAAATGTACATGCTTGCCTACTGTATATTGAATATTTGAAAATTCTATATTCTCGATGTTTATATGTTATCTTTTATAAGATTATTATTCCTTTACTTGTTCCTTAAATACAAAGAATCTTCTTTCTTAATTAAAATAGTTTGAAAATGTCATGCTCTCGATATTATTCATTTATTTATTATTTTAAAAACTTCTTTACATAAATAAAATATTTGAAAATTCTACCTTTCCAATATTTTTCATTTACATATTACTTGTATAAAAAGTACTTACTTAAATAGAAATATTTGAAATTATTATGCTTTCGATTTCTATAAAACTTTTTTATTAGATTACTAATAAATTACTTAAGGGATAAAATAACTTCATTTTTTTTTCTAGGCGGCTTTTATGAGTGATGATGAATTGTAAGATGGCCTTTATGCACAAAAAGGTTCCCCACCCCTGACCTAGAAGATAAACTTCCTCTTCTTATATTCCCATGTGCATATATGCGTTTACTAAAGTCCTCAATTTTCCTTACATAAGATTTATGGCAATTGTTACATGGAATAAAGTACACTATAGCCTGTTGGTTAAATGGTTTGTTCTTTGAAAAGTGCTCTTTTTATAGTGCGGTTATATTTAAACCCTATCTTAATATTGGTATTTATCTTGGAAATTTGTGGAGAAAAAGGTAATATAATAAATGTTATTATCTTTTGCCACACCAAGATTTTAAGGTCATGGGTGAAAGATAGGAAGGTTGATGGGATTTAAATATGTTGGCTGACTAATGTTGGAGTATAAAGCGAAATTGTCCACAGAGTGAACACTTCAGGAAAAGCTATAAATAAGCGTAAACCTTTGCCTTGAGTTGCACACAATTTGGCTTACAGTAACAATATGCTTTAATGAACGAAATAAATTTGTACAAACCTTACAATAAAGAAATACTTTATTATTTTCATGTGCATGTAAATTGTTAAATCGTTCTATAAAATGAGTACAAATGTTAGATGCAGTATTTTGGTCTTTTTATACAAATCGAGGGTTATCCTGTAGCTCAAGAGGTCAATGTGATACAGTAAAATTAGGGTCATTTAAAGGGATTCAGGGCCAAAACTTAGTCCAAAACAAGTGTCAGATCTAAGTGATAATTGTGTTCCCCAAATGCAATCGAATATATACATATGTCAATATGTAAATTTTGTTTATTTAACGTTTATAATATGAAAAATACCGAACATTTAAGAAATCCATAAGAATTTGTCCATTTCTGTATAGGCCCAATAACCCATAGGAAATAACGAAAATGATACACAAGCGATTTCGTTTTTTTATAAGCTCAACAAAGATCAAAGATACATTAAGAAAAAAAAGAGAGAGAGATAACAAACGGAATAAAATAATAAAAACTCTTTTACCCGTTAAAGAATGTGAAAAATGGGTGGAGTTCCAAATTATGCCATCAAGCGCTCTTCGCTTTCAGGACAGAAAAATCATTTTATTTTAAACTAATGTAAATTTTGGCAGTGAGCTTTCGCTTTCCTTTAGCCATCGAGAGATGGTACGAGTCTTGGTTGTTTTGAGACGGTGGTGAGCTTCGTTTCTGGTTGCACCTTGGCTGTTTTATCGCTGTGGTAGGTGATTATTGATTGTGAGAGGGGAAACATCAAATTATTAGATCTTGGTAAAACGGTTCACGTAAGTATAAGGCGTAAGTGTGTAGATTGAGAGCAGAAAAGTAATGGGAAATAGTAAGAAGTTTTAGACTTGCAGGAATGCATAGTCGATAGATCTATCTAATTTATGTTCGGTTATGGGTTTTTTTTGTTATGTAAGTGAGATTATGAGTGTGGTGTTATGTTTGTAAATCTTTGTTTTATCTTCTATTTTCTCAGTGTAATTTTTCTTCTACTCTTTTAAACTGTTAATGTGGTCTTATTCATTAATGTTTTGGGATTGATGCTTCAGTTCCGCTCTTGATATACTTACATGAGTCGGCCTTGAAGCACAAACACTTGCGCTTGGGCTATTTATTTATCCTTCGTAAAGATAATGTTCACCCTTTTCGAAGCAATGGCCCATGTAGTCTTTGTCCGTAGCTACAGTTGTATTTTCTCTTTTCCACACCTCTTAATTAATTGTAGTCTTTCCCCATTTTTTAGGGTATTTGTACTTCTTTGAGGTCTATAACTTCCGGTATAGTCAATCTGCTGTAATTTCATCTTCATTTTCCTTTGTTGATTCTACTGAACGTACCTCTTCTTCTTCTTCGCTGCCTTCCTTTCTTAGTCGCGTGCACGTCACTCTATAAGTTACTATCGGTTCGTAGGTCGGTAGATCGGATGGTAATTATTTTACTTTTCAATGAGTTTTTTTTGGCAATAACATGGTAACTATTCGGCCGATTCTAACGAAATTTGAAACAAGGTCCTCCCGAGGTTAGTCCAGGAATTATTAAAAGAATACAGAGCAAGCGACTTAAGGTCTGTTGATCTTGTTCATTCTTCAGGCTAGTTTGCTCCCGTTATTTCTACATTTTTTTAGAGTTCGTCTCCTGCGTCGGGTACTTGTTATCTCCCTTACTCTGTTCTGTTTCCTCCCCTCTTTCTTTTCTTGTTCTCAATCCGCTAGTTCCTCTCTTCCCAAATTGCTTCAACCATCTTCATTTTCAAGATTTCGTTCAATGAGGGGAAGCTTCCTTGTTTCGCCGACACGTTCCTTAAGTGGCCATACAGTTGTGGCCAAAAAAATCGTAACACATTCTCGGCAATAATAATCGTAACACACGAATTCCGTGTTGCGGTTTTTGTAGCTGTTCCGAAGCAGAGAAAGTGGACGGAACTTGTGTTGAGGCAGTGGTCTTGATGTGGCTGTAGCTACACCACACAAGGGCACGACATCAGTTCACCACAAGTGCTTGTGTAGAGAGGTTGACAGATTTGATGCTCTTGCTAGTGCCGATCCTGACTATAGCCGCTTCGTGGCAGTCATATAATTCTATTCAACCTGTACACAATGGGACGTACTAAGCTCAGTATGGAAGAAATGCCTCGTGATATTGCCCTATTAGACCAGGGCATGTCTGTGATACGTGAAGCCGAGGACCTGAAGGGGTCGAGACAAGCTATTTATTGTGTGTGGGACGTAGCATTACTACCAGACACAGTTCTCCAAAGGAAGAAACGCTCTAGAGTTCATGAAAGAGGACAGCAAGGAAGCATAAGCTGTTAAAACGTGAGGTGATATTAGATCCTTCAGTATTTGTTGTAGCAATCAAGATAACACACCTAGACATCCTCTAGAACGTCGCTGTTAGGACGATCCGACACCGGCTGCAAGGGGGTCTTGGATTACTGACACGGCGCGCAGCTAAGAAACCCCTTCTTTCTGATGGCATAAAGAAGAAGCGGGTTTCTTTCTGCAAGAACTGGACCTCAGAGGATTAGAAAATGGTATAGTTCAGTGATGAAAGATAATTTGGGCTGGTCAGGGAGTGTCGGACGAGCAGAGTGTCACGGTTCAAACCCCGGTATACAGTGAAGAGAGTAAAACATCCGGAAAGTGTAATGGTGTGGGGTGCTTTTAATGGTGTGAAGGGCAGAGCAGAATTGTGCTTCCTCCCCAAGAATGTTACCATGGAGGAGAGCAATTACATCGATGTGTTGAAAGAACATTTGCTAAGATTCTGGAATATTCAAGAGTGTAATTATTTTATGCATGATGAGGCCCCTTCACACAAGTCAAAAGTGGCCAAACAGTTTGGTGTAGACAACAAAGCTGATGTATTAGACTGGTCAGGTAATTCGCCGGATGTGAACTACATCTAAAATGATTGGAATGTTGTGAAAAATAAGGTACAATCATCCAACCAACCAAAATCAAACTCCTACGGGAGGAACGGGAGGAGATGAGCCTCCGAGGCTCCTCTGAGTTAGCACAGAGTCCGAGGCAAGTCCATTGGAAGAAGATACCCTTCAAGCCAAGCTCGGGCGGAATGAATGAAGGGTACATAAATGCTGCGTAGGTCCAAATGGACAAACTCGTAGCCATTTTCAAAAAGGCTTCGTTAAAATTTCAAATATTCGTTAAAAAACATAGACTATGGTTACAAATCTAGAACAAAAGTGAGTAAAACCGTAGAAAATAAAAGGGAGTAAAGTCATAGGAAAATAAATGTCTAAAATATAGTAAAATCAAAATAAAGTAATAAGACATGTCTATCTCATTCTAAAAATGATAAAATACTAAATTTCCTTTAATAGATTCGTTTCTCAGAAAGGATACTTCTCAGAGCCTGCTGAGAACGCATCCCTTGGCAAAGAAAAGGGAAAAGTCTTTGCCTTAGGGTTTGGAAGCGCGTGCATTCGGTGAATAGGTGGAGTACGGACATTGGTACTCCACAGTGAGTACAAATTGGAGGCCGTTGATGGTTTTCCATTAGAAAGCCACGTGTTAGGCGACAATGCCCAATTTTCAGCCGGCATAGGATATCATCCTGAGTACGGGTTCTAGTAGTGCGTGGCCAAGGGCGAACTGACTCTTTGATGGTATGCAGTTTGGTTGGGGGAAAGTTCATCCCATGTCCTCCGCCACTGGTTGACCACATATTCATGGATATGTGGCACAGTATTTCGGAAAGGAAGAGGGGCAGGGGTGGTGGTTCCTAGAAATGTTGTTGTCTTGGCAACAGTGTCTGCTCTCTCATTCCCTTTTATACCCATGTGGCTAGGCACCCAGCAAAATAAGATTTTGTGAAGCGAGGATATGAGAAAAAGCCATTTCTGTATCTTTGAAACCAATGGGTGATCTGGGAATGGATTGGCTAAGGCTTCTAAGGAGCTGAGGGAATCGGAGAATATTGTATATGATCCTGAGGATGAAGAAGCGATGGTATACAGTGCAGCCAGTATCGCGACAAGCTCAGCCATGAAGATAAAGGCTGCACTAGGCAGGCGCACACATACATGATGGAAGGGGAGGATAGCAGAGTTTCGTACCCCGCCAGGGGATTTCGATCCGTCTGTGTATATAAAGGTACTTGGTTTGTGGCGCACAGTATGTTCATGGAAGATGTATCGTAGAACAGAAGGTAGGAACTTGGTCTTTGGTTCCTCTACCAACGCTTTGCAGACCCTCACTGGTGGTAATAGCCATGGGGGTACTTTTGGGATCTGATATGGGATTACTGATAGTTCCCTCAGTTGACCCGTATCTTCACTCATGCGCAGGGCAAATGGGCGATTCAGTGAAGGGAACCTGTCATATGAGGCTACCGAGTGAATATTGTAGGTACACTCATATACAGGTGATTGAAGAAGTTGTTGCAGTCTGAAGAGGTACTGCAGGTTAGGTTAAGGCGGTAAAGGGTAGTGGGAGAATCCCACTCTCTGCATAAAGACTAGGTATTGGGGAGGACTTGAATGCTCCCAAAGCTAAACGTACGCCCTGGTTCCTGATGGAATTGAGTTTATCCAGGTTTGAGGGTGATGCTGAAGAGTACACCTGTGACCCGTAGTCCAGCTTAGACTGGATCAAAGCTGTATACAATAGCCACAGGGTACGGCGGTCACTTCCCCACGAAACATGTGATGAAGAGTTTTAGAATGTCCATTCTCTTCAGGCAGGATTTTTTCAAAGCAGTTATATGGGGGACCCAAGATAGCTTTGAGTCAAAGATAACCCCTAGAAATTTGAAGTGGGGCTCAAATGAGATGGGGGAGTCATATAGAAATAGAGTTGGCTTTTCCCACTCAACTCGCCTGAAGTTGTAGAAGTGAACTGCCTTTGTTTTTGAGGATGATAGTCGGAAGCCTTTTGCGGTGGCATTCTTGGCAATGATATTAATGGCCTGTTGCAATTTTCGGGTGACAAAGGGCAGCCGAGGTAATGTTGAGACAATTACCAAGTCATCCGCATAGAGAGATTGGGGGAACCCTGTTCGAAGAGAAAACGCTCACAAGAATGGCTGTAGGCTTCTCGGAAGCAGAATTCAGGGCGTTGTTGGCCGAACAAGGGGATGAAGGACTTATAGGGGTAGGGTGGGCTCGCAATGCGAGACATGAAAGGACAATAAAAAGAAAGAGAAAAGTTAGAAAGAAAAAATAGACAAAATAAATAGAAAATAGTAGGAAAAATGAGAGAAAAGATAAAATAAAAGAGATAAAAGAGAAACATGAAAGAAAACTAAAGGGAATCGAAAGAGAATAAATAAATAAAATAAAAAATAGGGCGAAACAATATGGAACAGTTAGCATGCGACGAGCTCTTGCGCGGTCACCCGTGAAAAAAGAGCCATGACTAAAAATAAAATATAATCTATTGTAAACCGTATTACAACCGTACATAAGGATCATTTTCGAATATCTACTTCGGCATGCGACTAGCACGTGCGGGGTCAACCATGATAAAGATGCAGGTTAGGCTTAGCGTTAATCCCATTTAATCCCTTATGTCAATAGCTGAAGACAGCGGCCCTGTGTACGTGCAATGACTGGGTAATGTACGTAAAACATGCATACGGTCATGGATTCGTTATGTACGTGCCCTGAGTTGGTCCCACTACTATTTTGGTGACGACGAAATACCAAACGAATAGAATTCCAGAAACCTAGATGAGGATCGTGATGAGGAGAGTTTATCCCTTTATCAAGACTGGATCGTTTAAGTTGCTAATTAAATGTACCGGTAGTGTCCTGTATTTTTTCATAGGAAGGCGATCGCTTTTCCGTTCCTCAATAAATGGGTACAGCTGTCTTTTTGAAGCTCAGTACTGATTTTAATCTTGCAAGCTTCTTCATAGATAATAACTCTTAAAGTGCTCCAATAACGAGGTCGCTTCACCTGCGTACAAGCAATTTTGATAGCAATGGGATAAATTTATTTAATCTGTGCTCCATTATCAATCGTTACCCAAACAAGTAAATTCTAGAGGAAAATAACAGAGAACCAGAACTGCCCGGAGCTCGTCCCTCTTAGTGACACTCATTAAAAATCTGTTTTTCGCTCAAATAGGAAATTACACTTCCGAAAGTGAATTAAACTTTACGGACAGGACTTAACTAACGCGATTCAATTAGGGCCAAATGGAGATAAACGGTAGCTTGATGAACTTTGAAAAATCAATAGCAGTCTCCATTGCGAGGAGTGCGGCGATATATTTTTTTTTTTTTAGCTTGTGAGGTCCAAGGCAACATTTTTCGCAAAATGTATAATAAGCGAAATATCCGAACTGGGATGTTCCAGAGCTTTACGGAGAAGCAATTTGCCTATTACCGCCCGATGGGAGAAATTACATATTTTTCAGTAATTAAACGGCAAGCACAAACTTCCTTTTCAAGAAAGTTTATTCTGCGATGGTGAAATAGTTATTCTTGAGCAGTGTGTTCCGAAAATAATTTATATACGCTTATTCCTATTTATTAATATTTCACACATCTATTGAGGGTTCACTTTTCGCCGATGGAAAATAGCAAACAACACGTCCATTTGCAGACTGAGGGCTCCATTTTTTTTTAGAATCGTACGAGGGGGCGGTGAATAAGTTTTGCGAATCGGAAGGGCAAAACAAAGGAAGGGGGATAGCTGTTTGTGGGGGTGTTAGGAGAAGTCATGACAAGTCAAGACCTGCGGCCACACGCTCCTGCCTCGTCTATTTAAGAAGCAGTAGCTGATCGCAGATCGTCAGTCACAAATTTTTCAACAATGGAGAAGGTTCCTATGCAACCATTGCTCGCTGGAATAGGGAGTTCCGCCATGGTCATGAGTCCCTTGAAGATGACCCCCGTCCAAGACGCCCGTCAGACGTGACCAACGAGGGCAATGTGGCCCGTGTGGAGAGGATGATCCTCGAAAATCGACGGGTGAAGGTCGAAGAAATCGAGCGAGAACTTGGAATATTACATGGAAGTGTTATCAACATCATCCACGACAATTTGGCCATGACCAAGGTCTCTGCCCGTTGGGTCCCTAGAAACCTCACGCCCCATGATCAACTTCAACGTCGTCAAAGTCCACAAGGCCAGAGCTGCACAAGCTGCCCTGCGCGAGTGCGGATTCGAGGAGTTCAACCATCCCCCCTACAGTCCAGATCTGGCCCCTAGCGACTACTTTTTATTTCGCCAGCTCAAGGCTGCACTGAGTGGACGCCGGTTTGGGGACGATGAAGATGTCCAGCTTGCCGTCCAGGAGTGGATTGAACAGCAGTCGGGAGATTTCTGGTTGTCGGGAATTCAAAGGCTCAGGGACAAGTGGCGCAAGTGCATTGAAGTCGAGGGCAGTTATATTGAAAAATAATAAAACACTTTTCATCATATCTCGTTTCTTTATATCCGAATTGCAAAACTTTTTGACCGCCCCTCCAATCTTTCCTCAAAGTATCTCAAATGCACGCCTATCTCTAGCCTAAAATTTCTGCCTGAAAACGCCTACCCTTTCGCAAACCTTCGAATTTCCTCGTCACTTTTTATTGTTCCAAATCTGTATATTTTTAGTCGCGGGCAAACGCGACTTTATAAGTTACTATGTGGGTCCGTAGGTCATTGGTCGGCTGGTAAGCATTTTACTTTGTAATTGTGTTTTTTTTCGCATAGCATCGTAACTATTCGACCAATTCCTACGAAATTTGAAACTCTTATGTTATTTTACAATCTCTTTCGAATTATATAATTGTCAAGGTCCTCCCGAGGTTAGTCTGGGAATTATTTGGCAATAACATCATAACTATTCGGCTGATTCTAACGAAATTTGAAACCCTTATGTTGTTTTACACTTTCGAATCATATAATTTCCAAGGTCCTCCCACGGTTAGTCCGGGATTTATTGAAAGTTTTGAAGGTCGTGAGGTCATATGGTCATAAGTCAGAATAATTAAGAGCACGCGATTTAGGTCTGTTAACCTTGTTGAGATTTTCAGTCTTCTTATGAATCGCTGATCAGCGTTTGGCTTTTGGCGAGGGTTCTTTTAATTTCATTGGCAAAGAAAGACCCAACCGCAAAGCCAAGTACTCCCACGTGCAACATTGAGACGCAAGAAATCTGTTTCGGAATCGAAATTCTGTCTTGCGATGCGGCATTGAGCAAAGAGGCTTGATTGTAATTGCAATTATTCCTCATCTGACTTACAAGGCCCGGGGCAAAATTGCTAAGATGAGTCACAGTTCCCGGATGTCTACTTGCTTTGTGATTTTGAATTCAAGGACTTTTCAAGGTTTTCAAGGACTTTTTTTTAAATAATCAAGGACGGGTTTTAGCCATTGTTTTTTTTTAAATTAAAAAAGTGTAATAAACATTATGGGACATTGATGAAGGTGAGGTATTTAAGGGATAAATGGGTTATAAGCAAAGCATGACCAAAAAAAACAAGAACAAGGTATCCAAGCGACAGTCACAGAAGTATAGCGAGCATCCATCATAAAATACAATGCATCCAAAGCATACATATGTTCACTCACATTAGTGAGTAGATTAACTTAAATATTATTATTTTCCTAATAAAGATTAAAAAGTATATAAATAGTGAATTTGAAAAATCATTTGAACAATCACTCAATGGTTTATTTTTTAAATTCAAGGACCATCTACCTTTTTCACCAAATTCAAGCACTTTTCAAGGACTTCAAAGGCAAAACATAATTTTAAGGGCAGAAAATAAATTCAAGGGCTTCTCAAGGACTTCAAGGACACCCTGAGTTCAACTGTCTTATATGTACGGGGGGGGGGGGGCATAAGTCCCAGGACACTAGAATTACAGAAAAAAATACGTTTGTTTTCTGTCAATAACATATTTTATGCAAAAGTTGTACGTGGAGTGTACTGAAACTTATGAGCCACCCTGTACAGTAATTTAAATCGGAATTTAGGGTACAAACAGTCAAATACCTAAAATATTTATCTCAGAGATAAATACAAAAACGCTTATTCGTAATTCATCACCATTAAAGTGAATATTCTGACATATGAAGTCTAACTCTCAGGAACGACAAGAGCCACGAACAGAGGTAGAAAAGACCTAGATACATTTTATTCACACCAATGCTTACCTTACCATGCAGAAAGGCCGTGAGACAGAGAGAGAGAGCGAGAGGCATTTGTGTTTCAGTAAGGATGATTCGTTTACAAAAGGAACAATAAATAAAAAGAAAGCTTTGTCTTGTGGTGGGACTACATATTTATGCAATTCTGGGAACAAGCATCGTTGAATGTTCAGCAAGTCTTGAATTCTTGCTTTGGAGTCAGACAAGTAGAACCGGCAAGCAACTGTATGAAAAATAAAATGGCAGAAAAGATGCCAGCGTGATGTAATTTCTCACTCACGATATCTGTAAGTTAGACTCGTGAAGATGTACTCCCGTAAAAGGTCGAATCAAAAACATTTTAACAACTGAACTTGAAATACGATCCAAATAACATAGGTCGATGCCCTCTCTTGAAAAAAAAAGGATAGGCAGACTGAAACCACTTCTCAAACTCTTTTATTATCCTTTGCCAATATGAAATTTAAATTAAATCTGATTAAAAAGATTTAATTTTCTGATTAAAAAGAAAACAAATTTGAAGCACTAATAAGGGACCGCCCGCCAACCACAGATGGAAAATTTAGCCGAGACAGCTTAAGACCACACAATTACTCGCATTCGTTTGAAGTAAATAAAAGGTTGGCGTAGTGAATTAAGACGAAAATACGTTTCTTCTCAAGCAGGAATGACTGGCATCACACATTCTTAACGCTGTCGTTCCTATAATATAAAGTGCGAATAAATTTAAACGGACGGAGGTGCATTTTATCTGAACGAGGCGGGTAGTATTAAGATGTCGATACATGCAACAAAAACAAGTGATAATAAAATGTCATTAGAAATAGCTTCCAAAGAGCAATGCGTGCCATTTAATCACAATAATGGACATTTCTGTATAGCGCTCAAGGCAATGGGCATTCAAAAAGCCCTTATCTATCAACTAAGGATAAGGGAAGGGGGGCAAAGTAGGAGTGTAGGCAGCGATGGGAGAGGGGAGGCATATACCAGTAACAGGTAGATCATAACACAAAATAGGGAAAATGTAGAGGCAGCACAGACGAGAACGAGGGAAAAAACAGTAATGGGGACAGAGCCGTTGGGTTCTCACGGGCCTGGATAACTTTAGTGGGGAAGACAGGTAGGGGGGTGCTGCGGTGATTCAAATCTTCTAGGTAAGAAGGAAAACTTTAATGGCGCTTCTAAATCGACGAGCAGCTAGTGCATTCGACGGAGGAAGGGGTTGGGCGAGAGAAACGAGGGCTGCCAAGTTGTTTTGAGATCCCCTGCAACAATTTCATCTCTGCTCCCTCCGACCCCTTGGGAGATTAAAGGAGAAAGCATAGATCTTACACCCTGTGATGTAGGACCCGTCATCATTACCACAATTAAGTGCGACCTTGCTCTCTGTGAGGCTGGCCTACCCGGTGGCTGTCTTTTAGTTATGACTGATAAGAGAAGTGGCGCAGAAAGGGACCGCTAGCAAACCCATGATGGCGACGCCTACCAACCTCACACCATTCGTGGCCTATTTACTTCGGGCACGGGAGAAGGATTATGTCCATTCACACAACTCTCTCGCACGCCTCACCTATAATACCAGCCTTCACATCAACGTCCAAGAAGCGCGCCATACACGCGAGCTCAAAGGCCCCTAACTTGAAGCAACCAAGAAAAACCCCAACCATAGATACGAGGGGCGGTCAATAAGATTTGCAATTCGGATATAAGGAAACGAGATATGGAGAAAATTGTTTTATTATTTTTCAATTTAACACACTCGACTTAAATGCACTTGCGCCACTTGTCCCTGAGGCTTCGAATTCCCGACAACCAGGAATCTCCCGACTGCTGTTCAATCCACTGCTGGACGGCGAGATGGACATTTTCATCGTCCCCAAACCGGCGTACATGCAGTGCAGCCTTGAGCTGGCGGAATAAAAAGTAGTCGCTAGGAGCCAGATCTGGACTGTAGGGATGATGGTTGAGCTCCTTGAATTCGCACTCACGCAGGGCAGCTTGTACAACTCTGGCCTTGTGGATAGGGGCATTGTCGTGGAGGAGCAGGACACCGCGTGTCAACTTGCCGCGCCGTTTCTGACGGATGCACTTCTTCAACCTAGCCAGTTCCTCGGCGTAATATTGGCTTGTGATGGTCCTTCCACGAGGCGCATAGTCCACCATCAACACTCCCTCAGAATCCCCGAAGATGGTGGCCATGATCTTCCCGGCTGAGGGTTGGGCGCGGAACATGAAGGGAGTCGGAGAGCCCCTGTGCTTCCAGGCCATGCTTTCGAGTTTGGTCTCGGGATCCCAGTGATGGACCCACGTTTCATCACCTGTCACTATGCGTGACTCGGAACCCACCGGGTTATGATTGTACAGGAGCAGCAGCTCCTCCGAACTTTGATGACGTTGAAGTCGATCATGGGGCGTGAAGTTTCTAGGGACCCAACGGGCAGAGACCTTGGCCATGGCCAAATTGTCGTGGATGATGTTGATAACACTTTCATGTGATATTCCAAGTTCTCGCTCGATTTCTTCGACCTTCACCCGTCGATTTTCGAGGATCATCCTCTCCACACGGGACACAAAGTCCTCGTTGGTTACGTCTGACGGGCGTCCTGGACGGGGTCATCTTCAAGGGACTCACGACCATGGCGGAACTCCCTATTCCACCAAGCAATGGTTGCATAGGAAGGGGCGGTGTCGGTGTACACTGCAACCATGCCTTCATGGATCTCTTTTGCATTCTTGCCTTCCTTGGTCAAAAATTTGATCAATGCGCGGTGCTCAACCTTCTCCATTGTTGAAAAATTTGTGACTGATGATCTGCGATCAGCTACTGCTTCTTAAATAGATGAGGCAGGAGCGTGCGTCTGCAGGTCCTGACTTGTCATAACTTGTCCTAAGACCCCCCCAAAACAGCCATCCCCCTTCCTCTGTTTTGCCTTACCAATTCACAAAACTTATTGACCGCCCCTCGTATGGTTAATAAAGATAAATGTGAGCGTGTTTACTTAACCAACCGCCTCAAACGGATTGGTTTTTGATTCCTTAAGTTAGTCCTTTCGCCTTTTTTAAAAGGAAGGAAAACAGATCATGCCTTTGGAATATTTCTTTCCCAGAAATGACCTAGCATGAAGGACATTGATCCTGACTTTTATTATAGGTTGATTTTTACCTTATTTTCCCCAAGGAGCTCTACCATTTTTCATCTTCTTAAGTCGTCCTTTTTTACTGGGGGACTTCCTCCTCCTTCTTTGTAATTTAAAAAGCACATCTGGCGACTGCCAACTAGAGCAAAAGTAACCGTAATTAGTAGAAAACCTAATACTAGGCTAAATTAACCCCGTAAGGGGCGCGGCGATTTGCCATCCTGGCCGCCGTGCTGACGGGATCCAGCGCTCCGTCCGGCCCCAGCTTAGCCTCTCTTCCTTCCTTCAAAACACTTGTTTCCTCTCTTTTCACACAACCTCTCCCACAACTTTCTCTGGTCAGCCTCTAATTTCACAGGGTAGATGTTGACCTTCCTTTCAGCCAACCGTCCCGCATCGGGGCTGAGGGGGTGGGGGACAATGTTCCCTAACCCCTGAGCTCCGGTCTGGGGTGGCTGGTTTTTAACAACCTGCTTCATCCCCACCCATACCTTCCTCACATCCCTTTTCTTCTCCTCTTCACAATCTATAAATTTTACGCCGTGTTCAAGGTGGAGCCGCCATGCCGATGGACTGCCAGGCCACCAGGCGGGAGGGGTGGTCCCAAATGGCGGCGCCTAGCTCTGCCAGGCTTGTAAGCACCTCTCGCAGTGCGGGCTACTGCGAGAGGTGTGCGCTATTGCACCCCGTGTTAAAAAAAAGGGTCACCATGCCCAATGATGAAGATCAAACAAAAAAAACCCACCCCCCAACTTCCCCAAGAACAACGGAGCCGCCCTCGGGCAGCTCCAGCAAAGAAAATGGAGGTCCCTCCCCCCTGTGCTTGCACAGGGGACCCTCCATATTTCTCTAACCGGAGAGGAGGCTTACTCCTCTCCTTCGCCTACGGGTGCAGGGGACACCCCCTCACCCCCTTCTCTGGAGGTGCTTTCGGGCACCTCCCTTTTCCCAGCAGCAGTCCCCTCTTTTCTATTCAAGAGGACTGCCAAGAAAGCCAGCAGGCAGCCCTTAGCCAGCCGTTCCCCATCGAAGCGGCTCGGTAGGGCAAACCCCCTTAGGGGGGAGAGGGAAGCCAGGCCCCTTCGATCGCTTCCCTCAAAAGACCTGCTGGTAAGAATTTTAAACCTTGCCGGGGTCAAGGCCTGTGCCTCCCAAAACAAGACTGGTGACACTGCCAAGGGGACCTGCGATGTCCTGGGAGGGGATGGCCAACTGGAGGCCCCTCCTGTGATAGACATGGTCCTTGAGGAGACCCAGCCTCAGACGGTAGGGCCTTCCATGAGGGGGAATTCGGGCTCGGCGCCAAGCACCGAACCCGAATCCGCCCCTATGCAAGGTCCTCCTCAAATGGCTGAGGGCTCCGAGGCAGTAAAAGGAGGGGAGGGATCTCCTCCGACAGGTGCCCCTACGACAACCAGGACCTTCTCCATTTCGGAGAGGGACCTGGCTGAGGCCGGTCCATCTGGCCTGGGGGCTTCTGCCGGCGGGGGTGAGAAGCGGGTTCATTCCCCGCCCTCCTCTCCAAAAAAGAAAAAGACTAAAAGGACTAATAAGACGAAAAAGACTCGGGGCTCCTCTCCATCCGCGGGGGCTGCGGGGACGGATGGGTCTGCTTCCACTTTGGTAGGCGACCAAGCCAAGATCAGCACATCCGGCCCCTCTACCCCCTCGTGTGCGGAGCCCCTGACCAAGACTAACACCAAGAGTGCACAGGGAGGAGCCTCGATGACATCGGGGCCCCTCATTGAGAGGTTACCTGGCGTTTTCGAGCCCGCTGGCTTCAAACGCTTCCTCGTTATTCGCTCCACTGATGGCACCATGTTGTCCAAGGGCAACATGATCCATCAGAGGAGAGGATTAGCTAGTGCAATTGGTAGAGAGCCGAAGGTGACCCGTTTCTCGGACGGCAGCCTTCTGGCGAATGCGGCGAATCCCGCCGAGGCGGCCAAGATAAGTGCTCTTCGGACACTTCATGGCACCCCGGTGAGTGTGACGCCGCACTCTACCATGAACTTTGTGAAAGGAGTAGTTTATGCGAGGGAACTCGTTGACTACTCCATTGAGGACATCACCCTAGAGCTGGCCGACCATGGGGCGGTCAAGGTCGAACGTGTGATGAGAAAACAGGGAGGGGCCTCGAGACCCACCCCTACACCCTTCGTCACGTTCGACTGTGACAAGCTCCCTGAGTCGGTGCGTGCCGGTTGGTACCGCTACCGCGTGAAGGCATTCGTGCCACTGCCGCGGCGGTGTTATTACTGTCAGCGCTTCGGCCATACGAATCGCTCATGTAGACGTGCAAAGTCGGGGTCACCCGAAGTCTGTGTAAATTGCTCCAAGGTCGCACACGATAAGTCCAAATCGTGTGTGGCCAAGTGTGTCAATTGCGGAGAGCCGCACCCTGCTTCTTCGAAGCAATGTGGTGCATATCTCCTGGAGAAAGAAATCCTGGCCGTTCAGGCCCAGGATCGACTCTCATTCCGCGAGGCTAAGGACTTGGTCCTGGCACGCCCAGCTCTGCCTGGGACGTCATATGCCTCAGTAGTTAGAAAGGCACCCTCTGCTCCTGGCCCATCCAGGCCAACGAGCACGGTTGTTTCCGCGCCCATTCGGAGCCCTTCTGCGGGCTCTACCCAACCTGGGCGCTCCCCTGGTAAAGCTGGCGCCAAAAAGGGTTCATACCCAGCCGCGGCTAAAACCAGGGCTCCCCCCTCTTCCCCCAGCGTGACCGTTTCCCGCAAGGCGAAACGGCCACGGGCCTCCACCGAGTCGTTAGACTCACAGGAGGCAACACCCCTGAAGATGGTCGCTAGGCCATCTTCGGGGGTTCCTAAAGCTGTCCCCCGAAAGAAGGACAGCAACAAAGGAGCTTCTGCTCCTTAGCCCACGCTCGAAGACGGTGGTTCCTCGAAAAGAGGGCCCCCCGCCTCCGAAGCCGCAGCGCCCGCCTAAGGTTTCGAGGCGAAGGGAGGAAAAGACTCGCATGGCGAGCTGGGGTTCTGCCCCCGGACAGCGTACGGCCATTCCCGTGAGGGTCTTCAGTTAAAGGAGGGCCCCCGCGTCTCCTCCGAGCTAGGCATGGAGGGCATATTCCTTCAATGGAATTGCCGTGGACTCCGGGCCAACTGGGAGGAGCTGCGGAGGCTCGTCTCGTCCCGCTCCCCGTTAGCTATCTTTTTGCAGGAGACCATGCTAGGCACGTGCCCCCTGCCCGCCCGCCCTCCCGGGGTACAAGGGTCTTGCGACCCCACCACCGCGGGATGGCCGAGCTGGGGGATGCGCGGTTTACACCCGGCATGATGTCTCCGTCCTTCCTTTCTCTTTAGATACCTCCTTTCAGGCAGTGGCTGTGCAGCTGCACCTGGATAGGAGGTATACTATCATTTCTGCGTACATTCCACCGTCAGCTGACTTCGACACGGGGGACTTCCGCCGCGTCGTGGCACGGTTGCCGAGGCCCTATCTCTTGCTTGGAGATCTGAACGGCAGGCATCCTCTCTGGGGAGATTACACCATAAATCCCAGGGGAGAAGTCCTTGCCGATCTGATCGAAGAGCTTGAGATGGGTGTCCTAAACGTGGATGAGTTTACGCATCACTGTACGAGAACCGCTTCATTTTCTTGCCTTGACCTATCTTTGTGCTCTTCGGATGCACAGCCTGATTTTGATTGGGGGGTTGTCGATGACCTCCATGGTAGTGATCACTTTCCCATTCAAATATCATTTTCAGAGCAACTGCCGCCTGAGAGATCACCTCGGTGGTGCTTGGCGCGGGCGCGGTCGCCTGCATTTCAGGAAATGACTGAATTCTCTATCTCAGTCGAGGAGTTTAGGTCGGTAGATGAGGCCGTTGAGTTCTTCTCCGGCAACCTCATCGCCGTGGGCCTGACTACTATTCCTAGGACGTCTGACCGTTTTGCACGCCGACCACTCCCATGGTGGTCGGCCGAGTGTGAGACGGCCCTCAAACAGAAGCGTTATGCCTACATGCGCTATAAGCGCCGCCCGAACGATTTCACTATCGCTGAATTTCGTCGGGCTAGGTTCCGGTATATTTCGAAGCACGCCCGCCGCTCTTCTTGGCGGGCATACGTGTCTTCACTTAACGGGAAGACCCCTTTAGCTGAGGTGTGGAAGAGAGTCAAAAGGATTCGGGGCAAGTTCTCGCAGGACCCCCCTCCCGTTCTCCAGGAGAATGGGACCGCAATCTCGGACCCCGCGTCCGTAGGGGAATCCTTCGCAACCGCTTTTTCTGCATTCTCTAGCCGTGATGCTGCTCCACCCGAATTCAATGCACGTCGTGATCTCGCGGAAGGCCGCCGGCTGGACTTTACCTCCAGAGGCGGAGAACTCTTCAACGACAAATTTACTGTAAGCGAGTTGCGTTCCGCTCTCGCTTCATGAGCGGACACCACCCATGGTCCGGACGATGTCCCGTACGCCATGCTTCGACACCTGGGTGAGCGAGGCATGGCCTTTCTGTTAGATTTGTTCAACAGGATCTGGGTGGAAGGTCTTCTCCCAGACTCCTGGCGAATCGCTACTGTGCTTGCCTTTCGCAAACCGGGGAGAGATCACTCTACTCCGACCGGTTTCCGCCCAATCTCTCTAACCTCTTGCGTGTGCAAGTTGATGGAGAAATTGGTAAATGTAAGATTAGCCTTTTTCCTGGACAGCGGAGGCCATCTGTCTTCCGCACAGTGCGGCTTCCGCAAGATCCACTCCACGTCGGATGCTCTGCTCCGACTGGAAAATGCCGTCTGCGAGGCTTTCCTTCGTAGACAGCACTATTCCACGGTGTCTTTTGATCTGGAGAAGGCCTATGATACCGCATGGCGATACGGTATCTCTACACGATGGGGGCGAGGGGACACCTCCCAATGTTTATATCTGAATTTTTGCGAGATCGTCGATTCCGCGTACGGGTGGGGGGAGCCCTCTCCGGCCCAAAGGAGCAGGAAGAGGGTGTCCCGCAGGGAAGTGTCCTCAGTGTCACACTCTTTGCCCTGAGCATCAACGGCATCACCTCGGTGCTGCCGGAAGATGTTCTCGCTACGCTCTACGTGGACGACCTTTCGATCTCTTTTGACGCGGCCCAGATGCCAACTCTGGAGCGTCGACTCCAACAGGCATTGAACCGCGTCTCTTGCTATGCCGAAGCGCACAGGTTTCGGTTTTCTTTGGCCAAGACTAAGGTGGTGCACTTCTGCCGCCATCCACGGCTTCACCCCGACCCAGATTTGTTTCTTAAAGGGGTGCGCCTGGATGTGGTTGAGTCGCACCGTTTCCTTGGTCTTGTATTCGACCGACGCCTCACCTGGGAGGCTCATATTCGCAGCCTTAGGGTCTCTTGTACCCGCGCCATGGACATTCTCTGTTCCGTGACGTTCAGCGCTTGGGGCGCTGATAGGGCTACTGCCTTACTTATTTATCGATCCTTTGTTCGTTCGAAGCTCGACTACGGATGCGAGTTTTATGCATCCGCAGCAGAGCGTTTATTGCGGAAAGTGGATTCGATCCACCACACCGGCCTTCGCCTTGCGACCGGTGCCTTCCGCACTTCCCCCATTGAGAGCCTGTTGGTCGATGCTGGGGAGATGCCACTCACTCTGCACCGCGTGCAGTGTATCACTCGACTGTACGCGCGAGCCCGGCGCCTCCCTCAGTCGCTAACGGCTCTCACTGCATCCGCAGCTGATCTCGATGGTGCCTATGCCGTCGAGAGACGCCAGTCATACCCTAAGCCTTTTGGGTTTAGGGCCAGGAAACTCCTTCGAGAGGTAGATATCGCTCTCGGGCCGGTGGCGCCCCTGGTTCTGCCCAGGACGCCACCCTGGAGGGTACCACATTTGGCTATTTGTCGCCACGCCTCTGCTCCCAAAGCTTGTACTGCGCCGGGAGTATTGCGTTCGACCTTTTTGGAGCACACATCGTGTCACGCTGGAACCGTGCCAGTGTATACGGATGGCTCCAAGTCCCAAGAGGGGGTCGGCTTCCACGCCGTATCCCCTCTGTTTGAAGTCAGCGGGGCTCTACCAGGCACTGCGTCTGTCTTCACGGCCGAGCTGGTGGCAATACACCACTCGGTACGGGAGATTACGCGACGTGCCCGGTTCGGAGACCGGATTGTAATCTATAGCGACTCACAAAGCGCCCTGAGTGCTCTCGCAGGATTGGAATCTCCGCATCCCCTGGTTCGCGATATCCGTGACGCCACGGTTTTGGCGAGCCGGGCAGATGTCGAGATTATCTTCTGCTGGGTTCCTGGACATGTAGGAATTGCGGGGAATGAGCGCGCCGATGAGGGCGCCAAAGAGTCCGCGAGGACTCTGCGACCGGACCAGCGTTTCGCTTTTCCTCACACCGACTACATGGCAGGAATACAGGCAGCTCTTCGGACTGCTTGGCAAACAAGATGGGAGACGGTCGAAGGGAACTTAAAGTTGCGTGCCATTTCGCCGCGACTGTTCCCATGGACCTATTCCCCAATGCCGCGGCGGCTTCAGGTTGCTTTCTGTCGTCTTCGAATCGGACACACTCTTGTGACGCATCGCTACTTGATGGAGCGCTCGCATGCGCCCTATTGCAACGACTGCGTCGTCCCCCAGACTGTTCAGCATATTCTTGTCGAATGTCCCAGTCTGGGTGATCTTCGCGCACGATACCTGTCTTGGTACCGGGATGGGCGGGGTCGCTACCGCCTGTCCCTTGTACTCGGGACGAGTGCGTACACCATGACTGGTGGACTTATTGACTTTTGGGGGGAGGCCGGCCTTCTCCCTTTCATTTAACCCGGTTTTATTGTTGTTGTTGTTTTTGTTATCGTTTTTGTTATTGCTTTGTTATTGTTATTTCTTTTTATTGTTGTTACCTGTTGAATTTTTTTGAAGTAGCCTAGAACTAGGCTGTTTGTTTACGGCAACTTATGCCTAAGTCGGCAGTCGCCAGATAGCCCCTTAATAAAAAAAAACTAGGCTAAATTAAAAAAAAACAACAAGAAAATAACCAAGATAAAAAGGAACAAAGGCAAGACACAAGCAAAAAAAAAAAAAGCAACAAGAAGGAAATGCGTTCCTGTGTCAGTGGGAGTATGCGACCTCCTCCAAAAAGTCGTATAATCCGCAAGTCTGTGTGCACGAACCAGTCCGGAGTACAAGGGGCAAGCAGAAGCGACCCCTTCCTCCACATTTATTGAGGTGTTATGTGGTTACCATAGTTATCATATACGAGGGGCGGTCAATAAGTTTTGAAATTCGGATATAAGGAAACGAGATATGAGGAAAAGTGTTTTATTATTTTTCAATATAACTACCCTCGACTTAAATGCACTTGCGCCACTTGTCTCTAAGGCTTCGAATTCCCGACAACCAGAAATCTGCCGACTGCTGTTCAATCCACTCCTGGACGGCCAGCTGGACATCTTCATCGTCCCCAAACCGGCGTCCACGCAGTGCAGCCTTGAGCTGGCGGAATAAAAAGTAGTCGCTAGGGGCCAGATCTGGACTGTAGGGGGGATGGTTGAGCTCCTCGAATCCGCACTTGCGCAGGGCAGCTTGTGCAATTCTGGCCTTGTGGACTTTGACGACGTTGAAGTCGATCATGGGGCGTGAAGTTTCTAGGGACCCAACGGGCAGAGACCTTGGCCATGGCCAAATTGTCGTGGATGATGTTGATAACACTTCCATGTAATATTCCAAGTTGTCGCTCGATTTCGTCGACCTTCACCCGTCGATTCTCGAGGATCATCCTCTCAACGTGGGCCACATTGCCATCGTTGGTCACGTCTGACGAGCGTCCTGATCGGGGGTCATCTTCAAGGGACTCACGACCATGGCGGAACTCCCTATTCCAGCGAGCAATGGTTTCATAGTAAGGGGCGGTGTCGGTGTACACTGCAACCATGCCTTCATGGATCTCTTTTGCATTCTTGCCTTCCTTGGTCAAAAATTTGATCAATGCGCGGTGCTCAACCTTCTCCATTGTTGAAAGATTTGTGACTGACGATCTGCGATCAGCTACTGTTCTTAAATAGACGAGGCAGGAGCGTGCGTCTGCAGGTCCTGACTTGTCATAACTTGTCCTAACACACCCACAAACAGCCCTCCCCCTTCCTCTGTTTTGCCCTACCGATTCGCAAAACTTATTGACCGCCCCTCGTAGATCAGGGTACCTAACCCGAATAGACGATCGAGGCGAATACTTGGAGCACTATGGACCAGGGTAAGGCGCAAGGTTCTTGTTCCTTGCACGGATCTCACTGGAAATAGAAAATGATGAGAGGTGGGGAAAAGGGCGTATAAACAGATGTAACAAGAAGTAAAATTATTATTAAAAAAATGGGAACGAAAACTAACGAGAGCTTCCTCGCCATAAAGCTTTTTAAACAAAATGGAAAAAAGATTGTGCAGTGAAATGAGAGGAGATGAAAATGTATGAATGAAAGGTAGTTGCCCTAATTAGTGATGTCATATTTTTCAAAAAGTTTCGGACAATGGTTAATTAACTATGATATAATTATTTGTGTGTCTTATAAATAATCGAATAGTTTTGCGTGAATGTCGCTAGGTTTGGCGTCGCTGCATTGGCAAGTAATATTTTCATAACATTAGGTTGAAAATTTTCCTATCGGGCTCATAGGAAAGCGAGATTCCAGGACACGTCCGATTTCCAAGTACAGCGGCCCATATTCAGGTTTAGTCGCCTTACTATCAAGAGACAAACTAATAAAAAGGCTTGGCAATGGTAAGTTTAATTTAAATTAAAATGGAAATTAACACATATCCAACAAATGCCACAAGGCAAAATCTTTACTTTTACATAATTAATACGAAGAATTTTGGAATCACATTTGAAGGTCGCATGAAATTACTTTACTGTCGTCTCGAGCCTTCATTTCGGCAATTCCTCTCTCGTTTTAGGGATTTGGGTTGAGTTATTTTGCATCACGGAAGCCCCATTAGCGCACATGTCCATTCAGCCCAACTTAACCGCTTTCCTTCGCTAATGTTTTCAAAACAAAACACCGGAAATTCCTTCGATGATATTAGTCTTATTTATAAATTAATACTGCGGTTAGATTTATTCGAGATCTCTTCGCCATGTTTTAATGTTTCTTGTTCATAAAATAGCTCGGCTTTTGTCACAGAGCATGAGCGAAAGGAATGTCTTTTAGGGTATCGTAAAACTTTTAGATCCGTGATTTACGATACACTCGCAAGATCCTGCTTTGGCCCAAACCAGGGAGACCGTCCGTACATTTCACGCTTTCGGGTACAAACGGAAACTTTGACACTTCAGCCACGGAAATTAGGCACCACTGCAATGCTTGGAGATGGTAAATGTGCGCGAATCCACACTGAATCTAAATGAAGGAACGAAATTTACATAAGTGTCGTTCTTACTTTTATATTGTGGCTTAAATTAAGAGAGGCTTAAACTTTGGTATTGCGATGTGGTAGTGATAGAAAATGGGAAGACCCTCCCCCCACCCATATTAATCGTCCAAACATAGATCTAATTGTTCCTCCCTGAGCATAATTTGAAATGCTGAAGATGAACCGAAGCCCGAGATCCATGATCGCTTTGAAACATGTTGATTGAGTTAAGATTTTACAGGCAGAAAATGCCCACGAAATGTTTCATTTCGCCGTTAATAATGAGTTCGTGAGCAATTAGATAACTCTAATTGTTCCTCCCTGAGCATAATTTGAAGTGCTGAAGATGAACCGACGTCCGGGATCCGTGATCACTAGGGCAATAAAAAGTTACCCTAAAAAATTGAAAAAGTTGCCCTAAAAAATTGAAAAAGTTGCCCTAAAAATTGTAAAAAGTTGACTTTATTTTCAATGATTGTGGTACATAATGAAGTATTTTCCAATATTTTCCGGCAGAAAGTTGCGGTCTCTATTTAAGAGAATGATCTCTCCACAGACGCTGTTGTTGGCTGACATTTAAGGATAAGAATAAATTATTGGTAATATTTCAGGCCTACGGAGTTCAACTATCTCACATATCATTTTCCTTAAGTCTTCTTTCAATGTACTGCTTCATCTCACAAGGATCGTCATCAAAGTTAATGGCAATAAGAGTCTCATATGCCTCTTAAATTGTGAAATCAGTTGCTTCCATCCTAGGTACCAAGCGAGCAATTTGACTCTAATTTATTTTAATAGAAAGTAGTTGCGTTGCTAGGTTTTTCTTAGGAACACTATTTTTAGACTTCCGAACGATAATTCTATCACATTCAAAATTCTTAACAATGTATTTGACGCTTGGAAAATTGTCTGCATATAGAAAGCAGCATTTAGCCAACTTGCCCAACGTGTTTTAATTGGTTCTGTAGGAGTACCAATTTCTTGAAACAAAGCCTTCCTTTCTTTATTTTTAACAGTAGATGCCTTGACGCATGCGCAATTAGAGTATCGACTTCACTATAAAATGATTTTATATGCATTGTACAGTTATTTAACAGATGTGCAACACATGTTACATTGAAAAGTCTTGGTTAAAGTGTCTTGGGTGTTGCTCCAGCCGACACCATATAACGAGCTGTATCAGATAGAAGCAAGCAGAAGTTTTATCTTGCTATCTCAAATTCTTTCATCGTATCATCAATTTTGTGTATGACATTTTGCGCATTAACAGATCCGACAAGGACATCACATTTGATTAAATACTTTTTTTCTGGAACATCAATAATTCCCGCAAGTATATTCAAATATTTAGAGCCTCTTACTTCACTTTCATCAACGACGAGGAAAATTAGTTTTCCCGTTAGTAATTGTTTTATCCTAGCTGATTCACTCTCGGCCATTTTCATGGATATTGATCTACAAGTTGTCACACTGGGGACTGCTACACCCAAATCAGAGAATGACTGTTTTATATGAGGATGGCACAAAATATGAAGGGCAAGGTCGGCTAACAAAAATGTAGTCACTAGCTTTTCAGTAAAATCTGAAGACTTAAACTTTAACATTGTTTGTGTCTTTCCAGTTTCCATACGTTTAGGTAGGCTACGCTGGTGTTTTTGAGTCGAACGATGTTTCTCGACGAAAACAAATTTCGTGCTTCACTATAACAACAAATTTGACAATAAAGTTAATTTTTTCTTGAACAAATGAATTCATTGGGATATTTTTCAATTACAGCACGCACTTTAGAAATAGATGGCATCCCAACTTTAGGCGTCTATATATAAAATTCAAAACTGCCAAAAAAAAACACCAAAAAACAAGCACAAACGCGCACAATAGCCGTTAAACAGCAACTGAAAAAGGCAGGAGTTGCTAATTGGTAGGCCACCAGTTGCCAATTAGTAGGCGAAAAGTTACCAGGTATATTTTTATTCTATATTTTTTACTTCCTTGACGTAAAGAATTTGTTAACCTGACGTGTAAAAGTCAATTTTTTGTTTACCTATTAACTTTGTTATTATACCCCTAAGGTCATTATTAATGGATTAATAGCTGTTCTAGAGGAAAGTGTCTTGTAAAAGACAAGTTGAGTTTATTGAATTTTAACTGCCCTAGTGATCACTTTAAACGTGTTGATTCAGTTAAGATTTTACAGGCAGGAAGTGCCCACGAAATTTTTCATTTCGCCGTTAATAATGTGCTCGTGAGTAAAAAACAGCTTCTACTAACTCTAGAAAGGTGCTGTGGATATGACGTAGCCGATGTTATAAAATTCTTAAAAAAAAAATAGCAGCATGGTTGACAACAGGGACCTTATAATTGATGGTGCCTTATCGCTAACCTAATAGGTCTTATGGATACGCAAATAATATCAAAATAAATCAAGGAATGCATTGACCCCCTTGAGGTTTTTTGATGGGCGAGCTAGGGACGACCCTGACCATAGAAGACAACAAATTTACCTGCTATTCCGTGCGAAATTAAGTTTGATAATACTGGAGCAGAGTTCTTTCGAATGTAACTAAAAACGAAATAGGACACTAAATAAAATTAAAATTTGTAAAACAAAGGGGACTGATAAAATTTAACCAATTGGAACCCGAAATAAGAAAACCCCTCACTTTTAATTGATCAATTAATGAATGAATACTTCCAGAGGGTATTATTAAAGAGACGAATGTGACCCCAATTTTTTAAAGGGATTATACCTAATGTCGATAATTATAAGGTTATTCCATTAAATTCTGCTGTGGGAAAACTCCTTGAACACAATATTAGAGACAAGGGTGGGTCATTTAAAGGAGGGGAGTTGACAGACCGAGGAGGGCAACTGCCTGAGGTTCCATGCCTGTCCAGGAATATGGGAAATTCTTCGCCATTTGCCAGTGGTCTCGGCACCCCTTTTCTACAAAGCCCTTGGTCTCTGGGCGGGTTCACCACTTGTAGGTGGACGACGTTAAACCAATTTTTAAATACGAAACCTATTTACTAATATTATAAGTTATATGTTGTTTCGTTGAGTTAGAATACCAGGCGGCTACTAGAAATATTGGATTCGAACTTGTCAACAAGGAGAATTAACACTGCGATAGCACATCTCATTTTCTCGTAGAGTTACTCACAAATGGAATAACTTAATGTAGCAATAGTTTGAAAACACCTCACTCAATATGTCTAAGAATAAAATCGATAAGTATTAAAAATTAAAAATTCCTAAGACTAATCCACGATTTGTATTTGTTTCATTCGCTATGATCCCCTGTTCGTCCTCTTATTTCCCTCTTTTAGCCTGCCTCGAGTGAACCTTATGGTCTCCGCTGCTCCGTAATATGTAATTAGGGTAATGTGAATTTAAAAAGACGTTTTTGCGTTAAATAGCAATAGTTTTTTTTTTATTCTTACGAGTTTTCTAACCTAAGGATTGCTTACAAGGGCATAAGTCGCCGTAAAAAAAACAACATACAACAAAAATATAAACTAATAACCTCCAAAAAGGAATGCTCCTACGTCGGAAGGGGGAGGGGGGAGCCAATCCCGTCCCGACCATGGGCGCAATAAAAAAAATAAAATAAAATAGAGGAAAACAATCTCCTCCAAAAGTTGTATGGGTCACAGGTAGATAGATGTACATGAGGCCACCTCGAGGAAAATGGATAAGCAGCAGTGACAGCGCAGGTCTCGGTTCCGGGACAGGTAGCGTGCGCAAAGACCCACCCCACCCCCAAGAGCTTTTAGTTCCACCCGTCTGTTTCTCATCCTTTTTGCCAGGCAGCCCGGAGGGCTGACTTGATAATTCCTGACATGTAGTCAAGTGTGAGGAAGCGCGAAATGCGATTTAGGAGACCAGGCCTCCTAAATAACATAAACAAGGGGGTATGAAGATTCCGATGCTTCGAGAGCACCCAGGGGGCTTTGTGATCGCTAGAGATCACAATCTAGTCCCCAAACCGGGGACAACGGGTTATCCCAGGACCGAGCATTGTATTAGAACCAGCTCGGCCGTGAAGGCAGACGCAACACCTGGTAGAACTCCACTGAGTTCAAACAAAGGGGATATGGCGCGGAAGCCGACCATCCCCTGGGAATTGGACCCATGCGTGTACACTATGACGAATCCAGCGTGACACGAAGTGTGTTAGAAAAGGTTCGAACACAATACTCTCGGCGCGTTTAACGATTTTGGAGCAGAAGCGTAGCGACAAATAACGAAGGTGGTACTCTCCTAGGTGACGCCCTGGGCAAAACCAGAGGCACAACAGGGCCGAGAAGTACACTGAGTTCTCGAAGGATTTCCTAGACCTAAACCTAAAGGGCTTAGGGTATGACTGGCGTCACTAGGCGGCAGGGGCACAGTGGAGATAGGTTGCAGATGCAGAAAGAGCAGGTGGCCACGCATATAAGCGCATAATGCACTGTATACGGCCCAGAGCGCGTGGCATCTCCATCTTCCCGGTATCGAAAAGTAGGCTCTCAAAAGGGTACGTGCGGAAAACGATGGTTCCAGACAACCGGGACATTATAATTGATGATGCCTGATCGCTAACCTAAGAGGTTAGCGATAAGTGGATCAAGACATTTGGCAATACTCGCACGACTACGGTTTTGCATAATTCACATTCCGAGTCAGTCTTCGAAGGAACAAAGGATCGCTAGAAAAGTAAAGCAGTCGTCGTATTAGTACACAAGTGCTGAACGTCACGACATTAAGAATGTCAATGGCGCGGATACACGCGGCGACGGTAGAAAAACAAGATCAAGGAAACGGTGCGAATCTACTCCTTGCGAGTCCGCGTCGGGATGGAGACGTGGATGGCGGCAGAAGTGCACTACATCAGTCTTGGCTAAGGAAAGCCGAAACTTGCGCGATAAATTAATGCTTGTTGGAATTAAGGCCGCACCAAAAGAGATCGAAAGGTCGTATACGTAGACCGTATCTATAACAAGTTCTGGGAGCACCGAAGTGATACCGTTGATACTCAGAGCAGTGTGGCACTGAGGACACTTCCCTGCGCGATACCTTCTTCCTGCTTCATTGGGCCAGATAGCGCTCCTCCCTCCCGTAGACAGAATGGACGATCTCTCAAAAATTCAAATATAAAGATTGGGAGGCATCCCCTCGCCCCCATCATGTGGAAGGTCTCCATGATACCGTATCGCTATGTAGTATCATAGGCCTTCTCCAGATCGAAAAACGCCGTGGTGTAGTGCTGTCTACGAAGGAAGGCCTCGCATACGGCATTTTCCAGTCGGAGCAAGCATCCGACGTGGAGTGAAACTTGTGGAAGCCGCATTCACACGTAGGAGGTTAGAGAGATTGGGCTGAAACCGGCCGGGGAAGAAGGATCTCTACACAGTTTGCGAAAAGCAAGCACAAATGCAATTCGTCAAGAGTCTGGGAGGATACCCTCAAGCCAGATCCAGTTGAACAAATCTAACAGAAGGGCCATAGTTCGCTCGCCCAAGTATCGAAGCATGGCTTACGGGACATCGTCCGGACTATGGGCGGTGTCCGCGCACGAAGCGAGAGCGGAGCGCAACTCACTCACAGTAAACTTGTCGTTGAAGGGTTCTCCGCCTCTGAAGGTAAAGTCCAGCCGGGCGCCTTAGGCGACATCACAACGTGTATTGAATACTGGCGGAGTAGCATCCCGGCTAGAGAATGCGGAGAAAGCGGTCACGGGGTCCGTCGTGATTGCGGTACAATTCTTCTGGAGAACAGGAGGATGGGGGGGGCTGCGAGAACTTCCCCAGAATCTTTTTGAGTTGCTTCCACACTTCTGCTAGAGGGGTCTTTCCCGTTAAAAGGAATAAACGTGTTCTCGCTAGGAAGAGCGGCGTGCGTGCTTCGAAACCCACCAGAACCTTGCCCTGACACACCAGAGAGTGAAATCGTTCGGACAGTGCTTATAGAGTATGTAGGCATAACGCTTATGTATGAGAGCCGTCTCACACTCGGCTGAACATCACGGGAGCGGTCGGTGTGTAAAACGGCTAGATGTTCAAGGAATAGTAGTTAGGCCCGCTGCGATGAGATTGCCGGAAAAGAACTAAACGGCTTCATTCAGTAACCTGAACTCCTAGACTGGGATAGAAAAAATCAGTCATTTCCTGAAATGAAAACCAGAGTGCATGGGCGCAGAAAATTATAGTTGAATGGGAAATGGTCAATACCATGAAGGTCATCGACCACCTCCCATCCAAATTCAGGTTGTGCATCCGAAGAGCAAAGTGACAGATGGAACAAGAAAACGAAGCGGCTCTCGGATAGTGATGCGTAAACTCATCCACATTTGGTACACCTATCTCCAGTTACCCGATCAGGTCAGCAAGGACTTGACTCGTCGGATTGATCGTTAATCCGCCCAGAGACGGTGCCTACCATTCAAATTCACAAGCAGGAGGAAAGACCTGGGCAAACGTGCCACGGCGAAGCAGAAGTCCTCCGCGTATAAGTTGGCTGACGGTGGAATGTACGCAGAAGTAACGTTATACCAACTATCCAGGTGTAGCTGTACTACTACTGCCTGAACGGAGGTATTTATAGCGAATATAAGAACGGAGACATCATGCTGGGTGAAAAATGGCGCATCCTCCTGCCCGGCTCCCATTCCGTCGTGGTGGGGTCGAAAAACCCATATATCCCGGGAGGATGGGTAGACATCACGCGCCCAGCAGGGTCTCCTAAAAAATGATAGCTAAGAGGAAACGGGAGGAGACGAGCCTCCGCAGTTTCTGCCAGTTGGCGCAGAGTCCGCGGCAATTCAATTGAAGGAATATGCCCTCCAAGACCTAGCTCGGAAAATAAGGGTGCCCTCTTCGAAGAGGAGACCCCCACTGGGATGGCCGTGCGCGTCCCGGAGGCAGAATTCCTGGCGCTGTTGGCCAACAAGGCGCTATCGCCTTCGAGGACTTATGTACCAGGGTAGGTTGGGCTCGGCATGAGTCTTTTCCTCACTCCGCCTCAAAACCTTTGGCGGGTGGAGCGGTTTCGAAGAAGGTCCCTTCTTTGGAGGATCTACCGTCTCCGAACAACCCATTTCAGTCTTCGGGATGGGCGTGGAAGCAGAATCTCCTTTGGTGTTCTCTTCAATTCTGGGATAGTTATAAGAATTCAAGAAGGTAGTCGTAGGGCTCTTTCGCGTATTCCTATAACTGTTTGCCTCATACTGCGAGGTCTACTAAGGGAGCGCCCGAGAATGGTAAAACCCGCTGAAAGATTCCGAATGGGCGCGGGCACGACCCTTCACGTAGGCCTATAGGGGCAGCCTGAACGGCCAGGAATTCCATCTACAGGTGATACGCGCAACACCTCCCTACTGAGAAACTTGGACGGGCCCCCGAGAAAGCACATGGGGGGTCACGTTCTTAGCAGAGGTGGAGCTACCCGATGATTAGTCCAAAAGGGATAAAGGGGAAACCTTTATTGGTCGAGGTGCTGCGAGGGTCAAAATGTGGGATCCGGATTAGTGACAGGCCTCGAAGAGGTCGGGATCACCACACCCCAAATCAAGGGTGGTAAATCTTGTTCGTTATTCGAAAAAATAAGTTGAAACTGAAGATCCATAGGCAGTGGACGAGGCCAATGAAAGGGTATAGAAAGGGATAGTCGTAATGTATGGTGTACATGAAAGAACCGTGAGAATGCATCAGCTTCAATAGGACTGGGCCAAGATTGTAAGTACACTCAGTGACCCAGAGCTTCGTTGGGGGCACTCTCGCCCAGAGAACATGCAGTCCCCATCGTTAAAAAGGTGATGGACAACACAAGGTATCCCCCTGTGTAGAAGGAGATAAGGAGTTGATAAAAGAAGGCAGAAAGTAGATGTTAGCGGAAGGAGAGGCTAAGCCTGTCCTCCACACGTGAATCCGACTAAAGAATGACCTTGGCCTTGGATCTTAAGTAGACGGGAGGGCGGAAGCGGGGTATAGCAGCGTCGATCTTACAAGTGCATTATAGATCTTTTTCTTATTGCTTTGACGAAGATTTCTGAACCTATATAGTGTCTTGACTGTAGCAGTGGCCTTGGTGATTCTTTCTTGGACTTCCTTCTTGTACCCGAATGAGGTAATCTTCATTCAAGTACATTGCACTCCGTGGTGTAGGGATATCGTCTATCCCCCACCCTGACGTTGTAAAGTAGTATCCTGCGTATGGGGACTACTTTGAACTTTTCCTGGTTGGTGCGGATTTTCCACCGGGCCTCGTAGGTGTTAAGATTTTCAATTTCTGCTGCTGTCATTCGACCTTGCCAAGGCGCATTCCTCTATGGAAAAGTGATTATCTGGGTGAAATCATCGGCGAATTGAATGTTGAGGAAAGTGGGGCTTACAGGGGCTGGGACATCCGTGGCGTAAATCAAGCAGAGTGGGGGACAGGGCCCCCGTGCGGGAGGCCGGCAGTGAGCCAAAACTTTGGTCCGTCCGTGCACCCTAAACTGATGTACGCCGCTCTCTCCACGACATAGTCACAGAGTTCTTTCTGTTTTCACTTAGGCCCAGTCGTAAGATCTTGTACTGCATTCCCCGTTGCCACACCTAATCAAACGCCTTTGAAGACCCCGAATGCTCCAAGGCATTCAAGGACTCAGTCATAAAGAATAATACCGTCAAGTCTAGACTGGAGGAGATCATTGAAGATCCCTCATCGGAGGAATCCGAAGAGGAAAGGGCTGAAAATGAGGAGGGATCCTCCTCTTCTGACAATGAAGAGGGCCCCTGAATCCGTACACGAGCTACGAAGAGCAGGTCCAAAACCCCCGAGTCCCCCTCTGAAAAAGAAAAAACCTGGGCTGAGTAAAACCTCCCAGTCAGCCCCCAAGAAGAAGAAGCAGCATAGGTAAAAACAATTCACCATATTACGGAACGCACTGAAGATATTGGAAATTAATACCAACGGCTGGACGACGAAACGAATTCTTTACGGAAAAGTATTCATAGAAATTGATGCAGACATCATCTTAATTTCAGAAGTCGGGATCGACAAGCGTAGTGCAGAAATGAAAATCTGGAACTACGATGTGTTGATCACAAATTATTCGCAGGAGCGGTAAGATGGAGCCGCTATTGCAATAAAGGGATTAAATACAAGCAAATAAGAAATCTAGAAGAATCCTACCTCGCGATTGAGGTCGAACTCGAGCAGGGGAAAGTTGGTCATTGCTACCGGATATCAACCGCCAAGGAGAGATGTGTTACAAATTCACACTCACTGGCCTATTTGGCAGAAGAGCCCCCACTATATTAATGGGGGATCTGAACGCCAGATGCCGAGAATCCGGTTACGGGACCTTCAACGGTATAGGAAGAAGCCTGGACCTATTGATGAACAGAAATTTTGCCCAGCGAATAGGCCCCGATTTCCCAACCTTTGTCAGAGCAGGAAGTGCCACAAAACCCGACTTCTGTTGCGAATCGTCAGCTGCTGTTAATTCCTACAAGGAACCAGTCCAGGTACTATGCAGTGACCATATAGGGATCCTACTCACCATCAACAGAAACCCTATACAAGTTCCAGCTGTAGTCAGAAAGAACTACAAAAGAGCATACTAGACACGGTACGCACGCCTTCTCGAGGCTTACGATCAGCCCAACTTGGACTGGGCAATTCTCGAGGAGATGGACTAGGTACTCAACGACCTCAATAACCATCTCATCCATGCAGATAGGGCTTGTATCCCAAAATCCGAGTATAGGACCATCTCTACCGACAGATGGACAAAATACATGAAGGAATTATACCGTGAGCTGGTTATTGTATGAAATCAACATGGGGAATGCGTCAGTTCACTCAATGCAGCGAAGTAAAGAAGTTAAAGAAGAACTGACCCAGTTGATCTTCGAAAAACAGAATAGAAGATGGGAGGATGCGATCAATAGCCTCGATCACGAAACGACTCCCAAAGATTCTTGAAAAAGATCCGAAATCTCAAAGGATCGACTGGGAAGAAGAATCAGAAGATTGAGCTACAAAAGGAAGATGGAAACATCGAAACGGAAGAAGGAAGAATTGAAGAAATATTCCGAAGTTATTGGGAAAAGATCTTCAGTATAAGTGAAGAGAAAAACGAAGACTATGACCTAGAGTTTGAAAGCAACATCATCGACGAGCTTAACGAACAAATACACAAGACGCACCCTTACCACCAGGTGGATAGACAGCGCGACGGAGACGCCGAGATTACAGAAGAACTACTCGGCGGGCTCCGCTCATTCTAACAAAAAACCCTAGGACAATTAGGAATTACAAAGCTTAACTTTAAAAAGGCACCAGCCAATGTCATCGAAGGGATGAGAAGAATATATAACGCCTGTCTGAACACAGAATACTTTCCAAGTGCTTGTAAAACGAATAAGATGATTTTATTGCCTAAGCACGGAAAGAACCTAACGTTGAAGGAGAGCTATCGGCCAATTTTCCTTCTAGAATTTGGCGGGAAGGGCTTCAAAAAGATCAACAAAAGACTGGTGGTTCACCTGAAGGAGAACTCCCTCTTCAACCCCCCTCAATTCGGGTTTAAGAAGAAGAGAAGTACGGAGATGGCGATTAGTGCCATCACGGAAAAGATAGCCCAAGCAAAACGACAAAAGAGTTACGTGGACAGTGTTTGTCGGGATGTATCAAAGGCGTTTGATAAGGTGTGGCAACGGGGAATACAGTACAAGATCTTATGACTGGGCCTAAGTAAAAACTTAGAAAGAACTCTGTGACTATGTCATGGAAGGAGCGGCGTACATCAGTTTAGGGTGCACGGACGGACCAAAGTTTCGGCTCACTGCGGGCTTCCTGCAAGGGGGGTGGGTGCCTGTCCCCCACTCTCTGCTTGATTTACACCACGGATGTCCCAGCTCATGTAAGCCCCACTCGCCTCAACATTCAATTCGCCGATGATTTCACCCAGATAATCACTTGTCCATAGAGGAATGCGCCTTGGCAAGCTCGCATGACAGTAGCAGAAATTGAAAATCTTAACACCTACGAGGCCCGGTGGAAAATACGCACCAACCAGGAAAAGTTCAAAGTAGTCCCCATACGCAGGAGACTACTTTACAACGTCAGGGTGGGGAATAGACGTTATCCCTACACCACGGAGTGTAGTGTACTTGGAATGAAGATTACCTCATCCGGGTATAAGAAGCACGTCCAAGAAAGAATCACTAAGGCCACTGCTACAGTCAAGACTCTATATAGGTTCAGAAATCTTCGTCAAAGCAACAAGAAAAAGATCTACAATGCACTTGTAAGATCGACGCTGCTATACCCAGCTTATGCCCTCTCGTGTGTCTCGAAGACACAAAAGAGGAAACTACAAGTGGTGCAGAATAAATGTACGTACCTAATTACAGGTACACGCAGGAGAGAAAGAAGGACGCCAGGAAGAGCTGCACTTCGTGGTGTAGGGATAACATTGCCATAGAAGAACGGACAAGGAATATACTGTAAATGGTTAATCGTGAATTGGACGATGATATCGTCCAAGTGATTGACCAGAAGAAGAGTAAGTCGCGCCGGATTTCCAAGCTCCGCCGGGGTTTTAGCGGGCGGAGCATAAGTGCCATTCTACGCATTATAATAGAAATGTTTTTGCCCTAGACCAATAAAAAAATCCTGCTAAGAAAAAGCTAACCTAACTATGAAACCTCACCGATTACTACAAATTCACCGATGAAGACTCAAATCTACCGATGAAGAACGAAATTTACCGAAGACATCCACGAAAAAACAAAAAACACAAATTACAGACATTATAAAATATACGAAGTAACAAAGACTAAGCAAAACAATAAAGTAATTAATAAGACAATTATTACCACAACAGCAAATGCGCATATCATATCGAAAGACATTAATTGATTTTGAAGACAAATGGCTTGAACGCCTATTATATATATATATA
Source organism: Ceratothoa steindachneri (assembly GCA_963969495.1). Classification (NCBI taxonomy): domain Eukaryota; kingdom Metazoa; phylum Arthropoda; class Malacostraca; order Isopoda; family Cymothoidae; genus Ceratothoa; species Ceratothoa steindachneri. The sequence continues at coordinate 28,702,065 of OZ018326.1, forward strand.
TATATTATATATATATATATATATATATATATATATATATATATATATATATATATATATATATATATATATATATATATATATTAGACAATAAGCTTGCTTCTAGAGAAAGAGGGAATTAAATCCATCTTGCGGCTAAATGGATAAACAAGGAAAAAGAAAGAAAACCAAAAACAATCAATACAAATTTGAAATTAGGAATGAATTTATATTTAAACTTACAAAAAAAATATACACAGCGAATTTTATCGTAAATAGGCATTACTTGGTCACGCGAGGGATGCCAAAAGACAAATGGAAAGTACAGCATTTTAAAATAAGGGCTAAAATAAAATTACCTAAAATTAATGATTCAGTATTCAGTGCCAGGACGAGTTATCTCTGTGCTACTATAAAAACTTACACTTGTGTCGTGCCCAAACCCTTCGTGTAGTCATAAAGTGTGACAAATATAAATTACAATCCGTGTCTGTTAGAAGTTTCTTTAGGGCTATAAATTTCATTCATGACATTTTAAATAATCTCTTGTTTAATAAGCCTATCGTCCAATTTGATTGTACTCATTGTGGGGCTTCGTTTAATAAGGAAATTTACGTTCCCACTAACCCTGATAACATTAGAATATGTCGCTTTTGTCTTTTAAACGAAGCATTCGAGGTAAAATTAGCAAATGCGATAAATTAAATTAGATTAGAAGTGAACTCTGTTGGGGCTGTTGATGAATTGTGGAGGGAGGGAAAATCGCGTTCAAAGCCGCGGATCAAGCCGTATATAGAGTAGAGACCCGTAAGGGATTATAAATGAGCAAGCGCGTATTTTAAATTCATACCGACCCCAAGAATCACAATTTAGACCGGTTAGCAACGGGGCTAGACCGACGAGGGCTGTCTTCGTGGGCAGGGAAACCCGAATTTTGAAATACCCTGCTCTAATCCATTCGCCTTGTTAACTCCAATCGAGGGGGAAACAGAGTGTATTCTAATCGGGGACTCTTTAATAAAGAGCCAAGATTCAGAATTCAAAGCACGTCATCCGGCTAAGCATAAAATATCTGTCTAACGGGGGGCGAGAATTAATCACGCGGCCAGAGAAATCGAAAACTGAACTGACACTGCGAAGACCGCGCTATCCTTACCTCCGTCGGTGGAAACGACATACACCGATTCGACACAACCCAAACCGAAATTGTTCACCGAGCGAGGGACCAACTTATATCGGCCAAAGCGAAAGCGACTAAAGTGTGGGTAATTGGGATAATTCAGAGATTAAAATTGAATCTGAGAATGCAGTCAAGGACAATCTATGTAGACTAATGAATGCTTTAAGCGTTTTTCAATTTCTGAAACGATTTTCAGGACCAACCGTCCCTTTTTCATAATGATTGCACACATTTTAACCCAATTGGGAACTCGAGGCTGGGCAGAATAATTGATAAAAGCTTGCGTGAACTTTATGGTCCGAAAGTTATCCCCAAAGCAGACACCGATCCGGACATCTCCCGAAGAGTCAATAAAATTTGGTGCGCAGGAAAACGCCCCAGGCCTACGAGAGTGGGAGGCTGTTATTTAAAGGGAAAATTAAAATGCATTTACACAAATCTTTGTAGTATAAGGAACAAACTACCAGAATTTAAAACCATAGTTCAAGAGGGCGATTGTGATATCATATATATTAGCGAGACCTGGTTGGATACAGTTTCAAGAGACTTTATTGCAAAATTTAATATAGAAGGGTACAAAATCCATAACAAAGAATGTGTAACTGGAAGAGGCGGTGAAGTGTTAGCTTACGTAAGAGAAGAAATAAATGCAAGAAAGATGGGCGTGACGATCGTAAATAGGAAGAGTGAGGTTATGATAATAAAGCTCGAATGTACAAAAAATAAAATTGACTTAGCCTTTACTTATCGCCCCCCATCGCAAATAGAATCAAAGGACGTACTACTCTTTGAGTGCCTTTCATCAATGGTGAGAATAGGAAAACATTAATTTGGGGGGATTTCAATTACCCTAACGTTGACTATACAAAGTATACTTCGGATAAAGTAGGGGAGCTATTGGTCCAGTTCATTCAGGATATTTTTTTATTCAAAAGCTAGAGATACCTACGCGTGGATCAAAATATACTTGATTTAATTATCTCAACAGGGACTTTGGTAGAAAACGTTTGCGTGGGTGAGAATTTGGCGACGAGTGGCCATAATGTAATTAGGTTAGAAATTAATACATACGTAGAGGTAAAAGAGAGTACACAACTAATCCCATGATTTGGGAGTTGCAATTTTAAAACCTTTCGTGACCGGATTAAAAGGATAAACTGGGAAATTTGTTTTTTTTTTATATAAGACAGTGCAGGGTATGTACTCAGAGGTACAACAAAATGTTGCTCGCTATGGATTCCGACTTAGTTAAGTACGTTCGCCGTAAGAATGGTAATCAAAGAGGTCACCGTGGGTTAGCCATTTAATAATAAACTTAATTCGGGAGCGTAATAAAGACTCAAAGTTTTTAAAAAAACCGAAACGGTAGTAGATCGGGAAAGATACGTACACTTTCTAAGGCTGGTAAAGCGGGCCGTTAGGGAAGCTAAGCTGAAATATGAAAAAGATCTTTCCTTAAATTAGAAGGATGAACCGAAACGGTTTTATAGTTAGGTAGAGTAGCAAGCCCATAAAGGTTTCACTAGGGCCCATAGGAAGTAAAGATGGTGTTATGAGGGACGACCAAGAACAAATGGCTAAAATATTAAATGAGCACTTCGCAAGCGTTTTTACTGTGTAAGTGAAACCACTAACAACACTAGGCGAGGAAATAAATCATGAAACACAAAAATATGCTATCCACAATAAGTATAAATGAATGGGAGCTCATCACATAGATAAAATGAAAAAAATCAAGGCACCCAACCCATCTTAAAATACTAAAATATGAATTAGTAAGACCGCTCTGCACGATTTTCAATCGATCAATCGAGGAAGATCTAGTTCCAATAGAGTTCAAACGTGCATATGTTACACCGATATTCAAAAAAGCGGAGAAATCTGAGCCTACTAATTTCCGTACCATCAGCCTAGATTCTGTAATTGGAAAGCTCTTGGAATCGATAATTAGAAATATTAGTGAGTCATCTTGAAGCGAATAATTTAATCGCAGACACCCAGCATGGATTCAGAAGGGGGCGCTCGTGCCTATCCAATTTACTCGAATTTTTTCGTAACATGATTTGCATCTACGATGAAACTAAAGCGGCAGATATAATTTACCTTGACTTTAAAAAGGCCTTTGATACAGTCCCACACGAAAAGCTATTGATGAAAATTAGAGCGATTGGAGTGAGGGAAAACATAATCAAATGGATTAAAAACTGGCTCTCAAATCGTTCACAGCGGGTTGTTGTAATTGAGGCGTGCTCAGAGTGAGCTCTAGTCATCAGCGGGATTTCACATGGGTCAGTCCTGGCCTATTATTATTTATCGTTTCCATTAAAGACCTGGATAATGGATTTATTAGTAGGATCTCTAAATTTGTTGATGACACGAAGCTAGGAAGCCAAGCTCTTTCTAGAGCCGATGTAGAGCAAATGCAGAGATACCTTGATAAAATTGTCGAAGGTGCGGTCAGATGGCAAATGGGCTTCAACATAGGTAAAGGCAAGGTCATGCATTTAGGATGTCATAACCTCGACTCCGTTAACTTAGAATAAGACCTGGGGATATAATCTCATAGAAACTTATAAGTATCGAAACAATGCGCAGAAGCTTGTAAGAAAGCAAACCGAATGCTAGGATATATCGCTGGGAATTTTACTTTGAAATCGAAAGATATAATCCTACCACTATGCAAAAAAGCGCCCGTGCGCCCACACCTTGAATATTCGGTTCGATTTTGGGCCACCTACCTAAACAAAGATATAGCGCAGTTAGAGAGGGTGCAATGTAGGGCTACTAAACTAGGTCCTGGAATTCGAAACAAAACGTACGAAGAGGGACTCCGCTCATTAAACCTACTATCCCTTGAAATTAGACGATTACGAGTGCAATTGATCACGGTATCCAAATTCTTGAGAGGATTTACTAATATTAATTAGAGAATATTGTTCGAGATGGACGAAAGGAACAACACACGGCAAAACGGTTTCAAATTAGTGAATAAGCGCTTTAACGCTACTATAGCTCAAAATTACTTCACTTTGAAGACCACACAAACGTGGAATAGCCTTGCCCACCGGGTAGTAGAAAGCACGTCAGTAAATATGTTCCAAAACCGACTTGATGAGTACTTCAATATTGTAAATATAACATAGTAGGAGCAGATGAAAACGTCATACATGAGTTAAGAAATAAATGAAATTATCAATAAAAAAGATGCCAGCGACGTCCCTCTGCATAACATGGGATAAATGTGAATTCTCTCTTTCCTTTTCTGTCAGTCCCATACCTAAATTATTTTCACCACTAGCAGGCGAAGCTTGCGGGAGAAGATAGTAAAGTCATATCGCCCCCCCCCCCTCCGTTCGGAGGAGTGTGTACGAGCATTTGAGGGATAACTGAAACTGCAAGTCAAAGAGTACACATGTATATACGTGTGTACCGTAGAATTGAAATAGTTAAAAAACCAGCATGTTAAAAAAAGCATGATACACTACCATTAGATAGTGGTAGTTTAACACCATCTATGTCAGCGGAATGGCCTTGAGCAGACCTTAGGGTCTTTGCTGGCCCTTGTTTCTGTAGTTCTGCAATATAATACAGCAGGTTATAAGTTGAACCAAAAAAAATAGAGATGCTCACAACATACCTGTGATCAGCGAGTGGAGAGGACTGAAAATTTTAGAAATTTATCTCTAGAATCCAGAAAAGGCAGCATTATGGGTAGGTTGATAATTGAAAATTGTTAACAACTTTGAAGTAGTCGTTTTTTGTTATTAACTACAAGATGTGGCAAGTTAAGTGGGTATTTAATGTGGGGGCGTGTGTTTTAATGAAAAGCGACCGGTTGAAGTGGTTGGGATCAGAACAAAGCTCAAAATTTTCGATGTTGGCATCTACCTTGCATTTCATGATGGGCGAGACTTCGTTCATGGGGAGAGATTTCCACATTTTGCAACTAACGCCAAGGTGTGCACAGACATTCGAGTGTAAGGAGCGAATGGTACTTCCTAAGTATGATCCCTGAGAACTTCCAAAGCAAGAAATCTTGTAGACAACACCATTAAGAAAACAAACAGGGGTTACAAAAGAAAACCACCTATTTTCAAATTGCTTATGAAGGTCAGTCGAAAGTGAATTTGTAGGAAAACAAGGTCTGCTGACCAAATGGTCACGTGCTCTCGCTTATTCTGATTTATGACCTTACAGCCTTCAAAACATTGAATATTTCCCGGAATAACCTTGGGAGAACATTAGTAATTATATCATTCGAAATAGAATGTAAAGCAATATAGGGGTTTAAAATATCGTTAGAATCGGCAGAATATTTATGATGTTATTGACAAATAATCCTAAGGCTAAGCTTGGGAGGACTTTGTCAATTATATCATTCGAAAGGAAATGTAAAATAACATAAGGGTTTCAAATTTCGTTAGAATCGACCAAATAGTTATTATGTTATTGCCAAAACAAAATATGATTGGAAAAAAAATGTAAAACAACATAAGGGTTTCAAATTTCGTTAGAATCGGCAGAATACTTACGATGTTATTGTCAAAACAAAATAATTCCTGGCTAAACTTGGGAGGACCTTGGCAATTATATATATATATATATATATATATATATATATATATATATATATATATATATATATATATATATATATATATATATATATATATTTTTTTTATTTATTTTTTTCAAAACAAGATTTTAATGTAGACAATTTGGGGGATGGAAAAATTCTCAAAAAGTGCTTTGGGGTTTGTTTCGATGCAATTTTAATTGCCTAACAATTGAAATTTCATCGAATTGTATTATATATCATTTTTAAAGTAATTTCCGACTTGGAGGTTTCACACCCACCCACCCCCAATAATTGTGGGTGGTTGAATCCTCCACAACTTTGAAATAAACTCGTAATATTCCTAATTCGAAAGCCGAACATTAGATTCGAATTCAAAAGGCGATTGCTAAATGTCGTTAGACCTCTTAGTTTTTCTATACTGGGTTTGATAGAGTAACGCTTTGGGTGGAATTGTCACTGTGCCTGGTAGCTTAACGGTAGAGCATCTGACCGGCAATCAGTAGACTCGGGTTCGTGTCCCGGCCAGAATTATTCAAACTTTTTTTCTCCTGGCGTAATTTCTGTCTTCTCAATAAGTATTGCCTTCATTGTGCCGTCCTTTGGTCTCTTTGATCCTTGCGTTATTCCAATGTCCCTTCTCTTGCCTTTAGAAAACTCCTGTTTCTTGGATCATTATTGCTCATTTACGTCAAATTTCTTTCTCTTGTACTGTATTGTTATATAGTCTGCAATACAAGGTTTCTGCATCTTTCTTTTTGTCTTCAAAAGGTTTTTGAAAGGCAGAAATTAAATATTGCGAAAGCATTGTGGTGGTTGTTACCTACCCGCAGAACTTTTATTTGCTATTCTTTGGATATATATATATATATATATATATATATATATATATATATATATATATATATATATATATATATATATATATATATTGCCTTTTACTAGAGGCAGTAAACCGGTTATAAGAACACATTTAAAAATATTTCGAGCCTATCTATTTATGTGTATATGCACAAAATCTATCTCTAGAATCCAGAAAAGTCTGGGTTGAAAATCCAATAAGCCATTTTCAATTTAGCGCAAGTCAAAGAAAATCTGTTGTAATTGTGTTCTTTAAGAAAATTCATGAGATCGGCAAAAAATGCACTCCATCTACCCGTTTCTGTCTTCATAAAACTAATCGCTATTTGTATTAATAATTGCAAATTTACTTTTAATGGAAAATCTTACCGCAAACCCTTTGTCTCCTTGCTCGTCAACCTAAATATGGGATTTTTTAAAACCAGAATATTACCTCAAATTAATGAAGCCCCCTTAGTTGGATGCGATATGTTGATGATATTCTGTGCCTTTGGCCTAATAATTTAATAATTAATACATTTCTAATTAAAATTAACAACTCGGTGCCTTCGATAAATCTAAACTAGAAGTTGAAAAATTCGAACACTCTCCTCCTTAGATATTTTAATTCATCGGACAAACCATTGCTTTAAATATGAATTATGTAGAAAACCCTCCCCCACAGATTATTTTATTCATTTATATTCAAATCACCACAATAGTATTAAGCAAAGTGTTTTATCACACATGTTTTTACGCGCACTTACGCGGAATATTTAGATAAAGAAGTTGACGGAATAAATAACGGGTTTAAAATTGTGCTATCCTTTGTACTTCCTTGATAATTGCCATAAGTCAGCCAAGAGACCCTTTTATTGAATTAACCCCAAATTTCTAACCGAAAACTTACTAATTTTACCTGATAACAGTTTTCATAAAATACCTCGTCTACTCAGGACTCTGAATATAAATGTAATATTCGAATAAGAGACCGTTCATTATTTATTTCATAGGTTGTAACAATTGCAATAAATGTTATTATGGGCAAACCGGGAAAGAATTACAAACTCGCGTAAAACAACACCAAATCGTTTGTATTTAGAGGTTTTTAGAACCTATCTTCACATCTGTACTAGAAACAAGAGTGTTTGTGGTCAAAATTAAGTTACTAAAACTAAATATGAAAAGTGCATTTTACGGTTGCCTAATTCAAACCTAATAAATTTCATTAATTTAGGAAACAATGCAGACATGGATACTGTTTGGCTGATATTTAAATTGAGTTTTAATTTTAGGATAAAAAGCGATTGTAATATTCGTAGTTCTTTGAGATGTGGGGTATTGCTGAGTATCTTAAAGATGTGAAAACTAATTCCAGACTTACATATGCTTATGTGATCTCGTATGAGCGACCTTCGACCTTCTCCGATACTGCTCGAAGCGACAATGGATATACCTAATGGTAGATAGAACAATATACTATGAGAATCAAAAGATTTACAACTACGGGTCCGGCAGAAAGGTTGCCCCGATTTCAAAGGTTAATAAAAAATAAACACATGAAGATACAAGAAAAAACTTTTTATTTCTATGAAGTACATTAAATGCCATTTATTTTGTGTTTCAATTAGCAAACCACCATGGCCTGGAGGAACGGCAAGGGAATGGAATTTGGTCTTAATAGCTGAAAAACGACCTAATATATGCCCATTTATAATACGAAATTAGGGTAAAAATATAGATAGAATTTATTTATTCTTGAGCTCAATAATAAAGTCGCTAGATTTTCTACCAATGTATGAGAAACTAATGAAAATGGATAACTACTCTATTGTATTTTCTGTTGGATTTCCAAGATTGAGAGAATTAATAGAATTTAATGTTTCTTCACTACTGAGTCAGATAGCCATTTTTAAAAAAAGGTGAATTCTAAACCTAGTTTTCTATATGAAGAACATAAATTTTAAGCTCGACGCATAAGCGTTTTTATCGAGGATAACTTTAGGTTCCCTGGCATGAAACTAAAGAAGATTGTGCCTAAATCTATAAATGTAGGTTTTCCTATAGACTGAAGTTTCATAGTTTGTTTTAGAGCGATATATGGCAGCTTACCATTTTTTCGACCTCATTGTGTAATTTATACTTCCATGTCTAGAATTTAAGTAGTGAGGAATTTTTCTGCCTGTTCTCGTGATTTCATTAAGACAAATGTATCGTCCGCATAGCGTCTGTATTATAAAGCCATTAGAAAATTGGTACAACGCAAATTGCTACAGGTATGAATGAACTAAGTCTCGCCTCCACCGTCGCATCAGCTTTATGTGAGATTTATGCTTGTTCCAGTTGAGTTAGCTAACCTAATCTAACCTTCCTTTGCTAAGATCTTTTGAATTAACACAAATAACAGACTTAAATTTTTAAAAGTCTGTCGATTAAGTCAATTAATAATAGGCAAAGACTCCTTGTCGTAGAATGACTCCCGACGATACCATATATTACACTATTCGTTGAGGGAACTTCCTTAATTATCTTTAGAGTGCGTTTTACTGTCTGGCGGCCGATATTATGTATCTTCAAAATGCTTAAGAAGTGGAACTGAGCTCAAGGATAATAATATTGCTATCATTAATAAAATAGAGTTTTATTAATAATAACTATAAACAATACACAAAAACGGAAAATATTGACAAACAGAATGGAAAGGGTCGTGGAGACTCGGGCTAATCCAAGGATTTAAGGGATCAAAAAGGGTAAAACAAATATGGAGTTAAAGAGATGGGATGGTTCGATAAACCATTTAAAGCACAGGATAGAATTGACAAATAAGGGATCAATACTCAAAAGGTGACGCTTGGCTTACGTAACTTCATTAGGGTGCAGTGGAAGGTACTTGAAGGAATATTCGGTCCGCTGGCGAGTTCCAGCCGAAGGGGGGGGATAAAAGGATCCTGACGAGGCGTCTTGGAAAGGAGAACCGTTACTCGACGAACGGCTCGACGAACAATGGCTGTTCTACTTTGTTCTCTTCTGAACAAAGGGGGGATGAGAACCGTCTCTTGTCTACGGGCTCAAGAACAATGGCTGTTCTAATGTTGTTCTCCTTTGAACAACAGGGGGGGGGGGATGAGAACCGTTTCTTGGCGAAGGGCTCAAAACGAACAATGGCTGTTCTAATGTTGTTCTCCTTGAACAACAGGGGGGGATGAGAACCGTTTCTTGGCGAAGGGCTCAAAACGAACAATGGCTGTTCTAATGTTGTCCTCCTTGAACAACAGGGGGGGGATGCCTTGGGGACTTGGCGTCACTAAAGGCTCAAACCTTTGGCACTCAAGGAATATTGTCCTCCTTCTGGACAAGTGATGGTGAATCTCAAGTTCGAGGTCCCTTGGCGCACAAAGGGAGAGAGGGTCGTGGTGATGTTTCGCGACGAAAATCTGGATCTCCAATCTGATCTTAGTGGTAAAGTTTCCATATAAATAGCCAGGACATCTCCTTGGCGTGGGGGAGAATGGAGTGAAAGCTTGGAGGGAACGCACAGCTGGGCCGGAGAAAAATGCCTTATCTGTCCATAAGCCTAACTCGATCTGGCGAGGTCGGCGTATGGGGGCGAACGGGGGGGACGATAACCTCCTTGTTTAAACATTGACGTCCGGTAGCTGTTGATAAGACTCCAAGCCTCGAATCGAAGATGCACGTGGGCCTCCTCGAGGTTTTAACTAATATGGGATAGGAGTTGAATTTAACACAGATTCAACTCGTTCTATCACACTCCTTCATCAACAAAGGTGGCACAACAGACTTTGATGACCCAATGAAAATAGAAAAAAATTACTAAATCACAATAGATAATGAAAAAAAATACCAAAGAGAATAATAATAGGTATTTATAATGCGCCTTTCTGGGCTGTTAGCCCTCACAGAGCGCAGGTTGTGTAGCGAGTTTAGAGAGCGTTTACAGGGGAGATAAGGCAATTCTGAAGAGATGAGTCTTCAGGAGACGTTTAAAAGTAGCAAGGGAGGGAGAGGATCGGACTTCGGCAGGAAGAGCATTCCAGAGACTAGGAGCACAAACTGAGAAGGAACGGTCACCCATCGAACAGAGGAAATAACGAGGAGTTCAGGAGGGGAGTCAAAGAGAATGGCTAAGTGAGGATAGAAAAATTGCCGAAAAGAGAATGGGGAAATAGCCAGAAAGAATGGAAGAGATGGTCAAATGGTCTTCTTCAAACTAAAATGATGAATACATTGTTGGGTTAACATACCCAACTAACTTGGTCACAGATGGTGTCAGCTCGGGTCTACTGTTGAGAGCTAGGTTGCTCGTTGCACCCCTGCCATCATGTGAAGAATAACGAACCAAAACTCGTTCAAATCCTATTCAACAAATCATAGCACATACAAAACTTAACCCTATTTTCAAGAATCGATTATCTTAGTCCTTAATGAATAACTACTACCATTCGGCTAGGTTCGACTTGTAGTTTAGGAGTTAACTGAGTTCAAGCTTCAAACGAAAAATATTTCACTATGCTTCAATCATCATTCAAGTTCATCCGTGCATGAATTAACACGCAAATAGCCTTTTAACATAGGAAAGCAACGCTGGGTTTGTTTATGCATCAGAGAAAAGCAATGCAGCGAATAAAGGTTTCGGGGAAATCTTAGATGCGTTTATGTATTTAATCTCGGCGTCGCAGTTTGATGCACTTAGAATTTCTCTCTTCAGATATGAGCACTCGTCCTTTGGTGCGTTAGATTAATTCACCGACGTTTGAGATATGATGTCGATAAATGCAAGCCCTCGGGCAAGAATTATGAAATTAAGACTAATAAATAATCAAAGTTAGATCACTAAAGTTAAATGATTGTTATTAATGTGATGAATACGCGAGAGAATATAGAATGTTTAAAGAATAAATACAAAGGGAATACTACGATAATAAAGATAAATTAAATCTTCACAAAAAGCAGGCTTAATTCAGATAAAAAGATGTTCCACCCTTGGGGCCACAAAGCTCTCCCATTTTTTTATAGGGTACAACTAGGGACTACTAACAAGGACATAGGTCGCCGTAATTAATTTGAGCTTATTGTTAGTTTTGTTAGAAAACATTAAGGGCAACAATACAAAACAATATACACTAGAAAAACACGAAACAAAAGCATTCTTGAAGGACGCACGCTTCGGGGTCGAGGGTGGCCCGACACCAGAGCAAGCGACCAAAACCAAAGAAAGTAAGATAGCCAAAATGTGTGTGAGTACGAATCTGTCCCGAATAGGAGGGACAAGCTGTACCGAGCCCCCTTGTCCCGGTACTGGGACAGGTAACGTGCGCGAAGATCATCCAGACTGGGACATTCAACTAGAATGTGCCGAACAGTCTGGGGAACAACGCAGTGGTCGCAGTAAGGCGCAGGCGAGCGCTCCATCAGATGGCCGTGCGTCCCACAAGTCTGGCCAATTCGGAGACGACAGAAAGCTACCAGAATCCGTAGCGGCATTGGGGGGTAGGTCCATGGGAAGAGTCGCAACGCAATGACACGCAACTTTAAGTTTCCTTCGACCGTCTCCCATCTTCTTTGCCAAGCGGCCCGGAGAGGTGCCCGTATTCTTGAAATGTAATCGGTGTGAGGAAGAGCGAAACACTGGTCTGGTGGCCCAGTAATAGCGGTCTTTAGCGCCCTCATTCCCCGCAATTCCTAAATGTCCAGGAACCCAGTAGAGGATAATCTCGACATCAGCGATATCCGTGGCATCAAGGATATCGCTAACCAAAGATGCGGAGATTCCAAAGTCCCGAGAAAACTCAGAGCGCCTGGTAAGTCGCTAAGTCATAGTCCGGTCGCCGAACCTGGCACGTCGCGTTATCTCCCGTACCGAGTGGTGCATTGCAACCAGCTCGGCCGTGAAGACAGACGCAGCGCCTGGCAGAGCCCCGCTAATTCCAAACAGAGGGGATACGGCGTGGAAAACGACCCCCTATTCGGACTTGGAGCCATCCGTATACACTTGTACGATTCCAGTGCGACACGAGGTGTGCTCCAAAAAGGTCGAACACAATACACCAGTCGCTGTACATGCTTTGGGAGCAGAGGCGTGGCAACAAATTGTCAAAGGTCGTAGCTTCCAGGGTGGCGTCCTGGGCAGAAGCAGGGGCACCACCGGCCCGAGAGTTATACCTAGCTCTCGACGGAGTTTCCTAGCTCTAAAGCAAAAGGGCTTAGGGTATGACTTGCGTCTCTCGGCGACATAAGCACCGTCGAGATCAGCTGCAGATGCTTTGAGAGCCGGTGCCGACAAAGGGAAATGCTGCACTCGTGCGTACAGGCGAGTAATGCACTGTGCACGGCGCATAGATAATGGATCTCTGCATCGACAAGCAGGCTCTCAATAGGGGAAGTGCGGAAGGCACCGTTCGCCAAGCGAGGCCGGTGTGGTGGATCAAGTCCATCTTCCGCAATAGACACTCAGCTGCGGATGCATAAAACTCACATCCATAGTCAAGCTTCGAACGGACAAAGGATCGATAAAAAAGTAAGGCAGGAGCCGTATCAGCACCCCAAGCGCTGAACGTCACGGAATGAAGAATATCCATGGGGCGGGTACAAGAGACCCTAAGGCTGCGAATGTGAGCCTCCCAGGTGAGGCATCGGTCAAATACAAGACCAAGGAAACGGTGCGATTCAACCCCTTCCAGGCACACCCAATTAAGAAACAAATCTGGGTCGGGATGGAGCCGTGGATGGCGGCAGAAGCCTGTGCGTTTCGGCATAGCGAGAGACGCGGTTCAATGCCTGTTGGAGTCGACGCTCCAGAGTTGGCATCTGGCCCGCGCCAAAAGAGATCGAAAGGTCGTCCACGTAGAGCGTAGCGATAACATCTTCCGGCAGCACCGATGTGATGCCGTTGATGCTCAGGGCAAAGAGTGTGACACTGAGGACACTTCCCAGCGGGACACCCTTTTTTCTTGTTCCATTGGGCCGGAGAGGTCTTCCTCCACCCGTACGCGGAATCGACGATCTCGCAAAAATTCAAATATAAACATTGGGAGGCGTCCCCTCGCCCCCATCGTGTGGAAAGTCTCCATGATACCCTATCACCATGCGGTATCATAGGCCTTATCCAGATCGAAAAATACCGTGGCGTAGTGCTCTCTACGAAAGGCCTCGCAGACGTCATTTTCAAGTCGGAGCAGAGCATCCGACGTGGAGTTGAACTTACAGCGCAGAAGACAGTTAGCCTCCGCTGTCCAGGTAAAATGGCTAATCAAACATATACCGATTTCCCCATCAACTTGTACACACAAGAAGTTAGAGAGTTTGGACGGAAGCTACTCGGGGTTGAGTGATCTCCCCCAGTTTGCGAAAAATGAGCACAGTAGCGATTCGCTAAGAGTCTGGGAAGATACCCTCTACCCAGACCCTGTTGAGCAAATGTAATAGAAAGGCGAAACGTCACTCACCTAGTTGACAGCTCTACGCTGTAATGTGTCATTTGGGAAAGAGAGGGGGAGGGCGGGGACGCGGAACTCTGCAAAGTGAGATGAAGGACTGTAGTGGGCAGGGACCGACGGGCCTTGCTACCCTTTGACCCTCTAAGGGTGTTGGTCATATCGATCCGCTCGCACCTGGAGCGGTCGATTTTAGGCCGCCTGCCTGCTCTCTCGTCAGTCCCCTAAGATGGGAAAGGGGGAACTGCCACTGGTTGAGAGATAAGTCTCTCAAGGGCAACACCGAACAAGTGGGTGATGAGAAACAACCCCACCCGTAGGCATACGAGAGGAGTAAATCTCCTCTCCGCTAGAGGATGATTTTTATAGTGTGATTTATTGAGATTCGAGCGCGTCTCCAAGATGGCCGAGGGAAAGCCCCTTTGACGCATAAAGATGGTGAGAGGAAATCCCTTCAATCAATCGAAGGGGAGTCTCATGTTACCTCGTTCTCGACGCATAGGGAGGGCAAGGTCTTGCTTTGAGACGGCTCTCCGTGCATTAACAGTTGCCCACTATTTCCTACAGTTGTTGCCAGTATCAGAAAAAAAGAAGTAAATGAATGGAAAGCAGATACTATGAGCTTCAAATGCTTTGGGATCTTTAGAAGCAGGTCTACATAAGATCAGAAAATTCCAGAATGTGATCATTTACATATACTCGGTCCATGAGGTTGAGCTAAGATGGACCTTGACAACCTAACCAGCCATTCAGGCGAAATTGTACTCGAGCTTTCACCATAACGGATGGTGTCGGCGTAGCCACCTTATATGTCTACTGGAAGAAGGTGAACAGATTCGATCGACTTTTTTTTTTTTTTTTTTTTTTTTAAGAGCTCATCTGGCGACTGCCTACATGGGCATTAGTCGCCGTATTAAAACTGGCCTAGTTCAAGGCTACTTTAAAATAAAATTAAACGAAAAAAACAAACAAAAAACACCCCAAATAGGGAAAAGGAAGCAAGCTCCTGCGTCGGGGGGAGGAACCACCGTCTCCGAGCCACTCGCTCCACCTCGGGGCGTGGGCGAAGGAGCCGAAGCTCCTTTGTTGCTGTCCTCTTTTGGGGAAACAGCTTTAGGAACCCCGGAAGATGGCCTAGCGACCATCTTCATGGGTGTTGCCTCCTGTGAGTCTAACGACTCGGTGGAGGCGCGTGGCCGTTTCGCCTTACGGGAAACGGTCACGCTGGGGGAAGAGAGGGAAGCCCTGGTTTTAGCCGGGGCTGGGTATGAACCCTTTTTACCGCCAGCTTTACCAGGGGAGCGCGCAGGTTGGGTAGAGCCCGCAGAAGGGCTCCGAATGGGCGCGGAAACAACCGTGCTCGTTGGCCTGGATGGGCCAGGAGCAGAGGGTGCTTTTCTAACTATTGAGGCATATGATGTCCCAGGCAGAGCCGGGCGCGCCAGGACCAAGTCCTTTGCCTCGCGGAATGAGAGTCGATCCTAGGCCTGAAGGGCCAGGATTTCTTTCTCAAGGAGATATGCAAAATATTGCTTCGAAGAAGCAGGGTGCGGCTCTCCGCAATTGACACACTTGGCCACACACGATTTGGACTTATCGTGTGCGACCTTGGAGCAATTTACACAGACTTCGGGTGACCCCGAATTTGCACGTCTACATGAGCGATTCGTATGGTCGAAGCGGTGACAGTAATAGCACAGCCGCGGCAGTGGCACGAATGCCTTCACGCGGTAGCGGTACCAACCGGCACGCACCGACTCAGGGAGCTTGTCACAGTCGAACGTGACGAAGAGTGTAGGGGTGGGTCTCGAGGCCCCTCCCTGTTTTCTCATCACACGTTCGACCTTGACCGCCCCATGGTCGGCCAGCTCTAGGGTGATGTCCTCAATGGAGTAGTCAACGAGTTCCCTCGCATAAACACCTCCGTTCACAAAGTTCATGGTGGAGTGCGGCGTCACACTCACCGGGGTGCCATGAAGTGTCAGAAGAGCACTTATCTTGGCCGCCTCAGCGGGATTCGCCGCATTCGCCAGGAGGCTGCCGTCTGAGAAACGGGTTACCTTCGGCTCTCTACCAATTGCACTAGCTAATCCTCTCCTCTGATGGATTATGTTGCCCTTGGACAACATGCTGCCATCAGTGGAGCGAATAACGAGGAAGCGTTTGAAGCCAGCGGGCTCGAAAACGCCAGGTAACCTCTCAATGAGGGGCCCCGATGTCATCGAGGCTCCCCCTGTGCACTTTTGGTCTTTTTCATGGTCAGGAGCTCTGTACCCGGGGAGACAGAGGGGCCGGATGTGCCGATCTTGGCTTGGTCGCTTGCCAAAGTGGCAGCAGACCCATCCGTCCCCGTAGCCCCCGCGGATGGAGAGGAGCCCCAAGTCTTCTTAGTCTTTCTTGTCTTCTTTTTCTTTTTAGGAGAGGAGGGCGGGGAATGAACCCGCTTATCACCTCCGCCGGTAGAAGCCCCTAGGCCAGATGGACCGGCCTCAGCCAGGTCCTTCTCCGAAATGGAGAAGGTCCTGGTCGTCGCAGGGGCACCATCCGGAGGAGATCCCTCCCCTCCTTGTACTGCCTCAGAATGCCCAGCCGTTTGAGGAGGACCTTGCATAGGGGCAGATTCGGGTTCGGTATTTGGCGCCGAACTCAGATTCCCCCCCATGGAAGACCCTACCGTCTGAGGCTGGGTTTCCTCAAGGACCATGCCTATCACAGGAGGGGCCTCCAGTTGGCCATCCCCTCCCAGGACATCGCAGGTCCCCTTGGCAGTGTCACCAGTCTTGTGTGGGGAGGCACAGGCCTTGACCCCGACAAGGTTTAAAATTCTTGCCAGCAGGTCTTTTGAGGGAAGCGACCGAAGGGGCCTGGCTTGCCTCTTCCCCCTAAGGGGGTTTGCCCTACCGAGCCGCTTACACGAGGGGCGGTCGGCAATGGGCTGCCTGCTGTCTTTCTTGGCAGTCCCCTTGGAAAGAAAAGAGGGGACTGCCGCTGGAAAATGGGAGGTGCCCGAAAGCACCTCCAGAGAAGGGGGTGAGGGGGAGTCCCCTGAACCCGTAGGCGAAGGAGAGGAGTAAGCCTCCTCTCCGGTTAGAGAACCATGGAGGGTCCCCTGCGCAAGCACAAGGGGGGACCTCCATTTTTTGGCTGGAGCTGGCCGAGGGCGGCTCCGTCGATGAGCAAGGGAGGGTTAAAGGGGTTTGAGGTTTTATGAGTTCATCCATGGGCATGGTGACCCTATTTGTGCCACGGGACGCAATAGCTCATCACCTCTTGCAGTTGGCCGCACTGCAAGAGGTGCTTACAGGCCTGGCAGAGCCAGGCGCCGCCATTTCGGACCACCCCTCCCGCCTGGTGGCCTGGCAGTCCATCGGCATGGCGGCTCCACCTTAGACACGGCGTAAAAAAATATAGATTGTGAAGAGGAGAGGAAAAGGGATGTGAGGAAGGTATGGGTGGGGATGAAGCAGGTTGTTAAAAACCAGCCACCCCAGACCGGAGCTCAGGGGTTAGGGAACATTGTCCCCCACCCCCTCATCCCCAATGCGGGACGGTTTGCTGAGAGGAAGGTCAGCATCTACCCTGTGAAATTAGAGTCTGACCAGATAAAGTTGTGGGAGAGGTTGTATGAAAAGCGAGGAAACAAGTGTTTTGAAGGAAGAAGAAGAGGCTAAGCTGGGGTCGGACGGGGTGCTGAGTCCCATCAGCACGGCGGCCAGGATGGCAAATCGCCGCGCCCCTTACGGGGATTCGATGGCCTAATACTTGCCTTAGCCGGCGAGCTTTCGTCTCTCGCAGCAGGTAGGGAGCTTACAGTATAGACCGCCACTCGGCCAAGGGCCTATCAGAGGACGAAAGTGCGCTGGGTAACCAGAACCTTTGTTGAGAGAAGAGAAAGTTTGGAAGGAAGTAGGCGGGTATGAAATAAAAAGAAGTAGAAATAGGCGGGTCCACTAACGAGTAGGGTAGGTGATCACCTATTATTATAATACCCTGGCACTAGGTGATCCCAGGATGGCATGCAGTCCACTCAGGCACCATGCCAAGCGGACTGAATTCTGTCTAGGTGAGAACAGTTGCTCTTGGTACAAAGTGCAGGTAGACAAAACCTCGACGGAGGAAGACCTTACCACAAAACCTCAGTGACAGTTACCACAAAACATCATCGGTGACGGGAGTTACCACAATTTTTTTTTTTTTTTTTTTTTTTTTTTTTTTAGCTCATCTGGCGACTGCCTACTTGGGCATTAGTCGCCGTATTAAAACTGGCCTAGTTCTAGGCTACTTTAAAATAAATTAAAGAAAAAAAAAACAAAACTAAAAAAAAACAAAAAAAAAAACAACACCCCAAAAGGGGGAAAGGAAGCAAGCTGGTGCGTCGGGGAGAGGTCCCCCCCGGCGCACGAGCGTGCAACTAAAGGAAAAAAACAAACAAAAAACAAAAAAAAACAAATGCAAAAAAAAACAACAAAAAAAACAACAACAAACAAACCTTGCTTAAATAATAGGGAGAAGGCCGGCCTCTCCCAAGAAGTCAATAAGTCCACAAGTCAATGTGCACGAATCTGTCCCGAGCACAAGGGACAGGCGGTAGCGACCCCGCCCATCCCGGTACTGGGACAGGTATCGTGCGCGAAGATCACCCAGACTGGGACATTCGACAAGAATGTGCCGAACAGTCTGGGGGACGACGCAGTCGTTGCAATAGGGCGCAGGCGAGCGCTCCATCAGATAGCGATGCGTCACACGAGTGTGTCCGATTCGGAGACGACAGAAAGCAACCTGAAGCCGCCGCGGCATTGGGGGATAGGTCCATGGGAACAGTCGCGGCGCAATGGCACGCAACTTTAGGTTCCCTTTGACCGTCTCCCATCTTCTTTGCCAAGCAGTCCGAAGAGCTGCCCGTATTCCTGCCATGTAGTCGGTGTGAGGAAGAGCGAAACGCTGGTCCGGTCGCAGAGTCCTCGCGGACTCTTTGGCGCCCTCATCGGCGCGCTCATTCCCCGCAATACCTACATGTCCAGGAACCCAGCAGAAGACAATCTCGACATCTGCCCGGCTCGCCAAAACCGTGGCGTCACGGATATCGCGAACCAGGGGATGCGGAGATTCCAATGCCCCGAGAGCACTCAGGGCGCTTTGTGAGTTGCTATAGATCACAATCCGGTCTCCGAACCGGGCACGTCGCGTAATCTCCCGTACCGAGTGGTGTATTGCCACCAGCTCGGCCGTGAAGACAGACGCAGCGCCTGGTAGAGCCCCGCTGACTTCAAACAGAGGGGATACGGCGTGGAAGCCGACCCCCTCTTGGGACTTGGAGCCATCCGTATACACTGGCACGGTACCAGCGTTACACGATGTGTGCTCCAAAAAGGTCGAACGCAATACTCCCGGCGCAGTACAAGCTTTGGGAGCAGAGGCGTGGCGACAAATAGCCAAATGTGGTACCCTCCAGGGTGGCGTCCTGGGCAGAACCGGGGGCGCCACCGGCCCGAGAGCTATATCTAGCTCTCGAAGGAGTTTCCTGGCCCGAAACCCAAAGGGCTTAGGGTATGACTGGCGTCTCTCGGCGGCATAGGCACCATCGAGATCAGCTGCGGATGCAGTGAGAGCTGTTGGCAACTGAGGGAGGCGCCGGGCTCGCGCGTACAGGCGAGTGATGCACTGCACGCGGCGCAGAGCGAGTGGCATCTCCCCAGCATCGACCAACAGGCTCTCAATGGGGGAAGTGCGGAAGGCACCGGTCGCAAGGCGAAGGCCGGTGTGGTGGATCGAATCCACCTTCCGCAATAAACGCTCGGCTGCGGATGCATAAAACTCGCATCCGTAGTCGAGCTTGGAACGAACAAAGGATGCATAAAAAAGTAGGGCAGTTGCCCTATCAGCGCCCCAAGCGCTGAACGTCACGGAACGGAGAATGTCCATGGCGCGGGTACAAGAGACTTTAAGGCTGCGAATATGAGCCTCCCAGGTGAGGCGTCGGTCGAATACAAGACCAAGGAAACGGTGCGACACAACCACATCCAGGCGCACCCCATTAAGAAACAAATCTGGGTCGGGGTGAAGCCGTGGATGGCGGCAGAAGTGCACCACCTTAGTCTTGGCCAAAGAAAACCGAAACCTGTGCGCTTCGGCATAGCGAGAGACGCGGTTCAATGCCTGTTGGAGTCGACGCTCCAGAGTTGGCATCTGGGCCGCGCCAAAAGAGATCGAAAGGTCGTCCACGTAGAGCGTAGCGAGAACATCTTCCGGCAGCACCGAGGTGATGCCGTTGATGCTCAGGGCAAAGAGTGTGACACTGAGGACACTTCCCTGCGGGACACCCTCTTCCTGCTCCTTTGGGCCGGAGAGAGCTCCCCCCACCCGTACGCGGAATCGACGATCTCGCAAAAATTCAGATATAAACATTGGGAGGCGTCCCCTCGCCCCCATCGTGTGGAGAGTCTCCATGATACCGTATCGCCATGCGGTATCATAGGCCTTCTCCAAATCGAAAAAGACCGTGGCGTAGTGCTGTCTACGAAGGAAAGCCTCGCAGACTGCATTTTCCATTCGGAGCAGAGCATCCGACGTGGAGTGGAACTTGCGGAAGCCGCACTGTGCGGAAGACAGATGGCCTCCGCTGTCCAGGAAAAGGGCTAATCTAACAGGAGTTACCACAACAGCTAGAAGGGCGAAGTTACTACAAACCTCAAAAGTGGAGGGTTACCACATAACCTTAACGGCGGAGGAAGTTACCACAAACCTCAACGGCGGACGAAGGTTGCCACGAGCCTTCCAAGTCAATTCGTCTGGACCTCTTTACCACTGGAATCAGCCGAGGGATGAGTAATGGACCGAGTGCTTTGTGGGAGGTGCAAAAGTCAAGTAGTACACGTTAGAGAAACACGCACATCGGCGTATTTGTTGTTCATCCGGACCAAGACTATCATCCTCGACCTTGAGGAAGAGCTACGAACGTACATTTCCCACACCACCTAACTTCACCAGTTCTTTGTGACCCTCTGCTCAAAAACGTTTTGCCGGAGAGGCCCACGTTGCTTTTAGCTTCATAATTGAAAAAAAAGAAGAAGGAGGCCTCGATTTCCAGCGGGTCCTTTGCCTCACTTTTTTTTGTACTTTTACAAAACTCGACTCAAAAAAATAATGCGTCTGAACGTGAAAGGGAAGCTACTTTTGCTTTACCTTATTCACTTATTTGAGAAAATTGTCATTTATTTATGACACGAGTAATAAAAATAATAAAATAAATAAAGCTACAGTAGTGGTGTGAGGGGGCGAGGGAGATGCGCACAATTGGTATAGCTTGGTATAGACTATCCTACCATAACAACACATAACATAATATAGCCAAGCGTATCATATTATAGCTTAATCTAGTTTAGCATACCATACCCTAAACTAGAATAACCTTGCATAGCTTAACCTATTATAGCATAGGTTAGCTAGCCTAAAATAGTATACCTAGTATAGCAGAGCATACCCCCCCCCCCCCTAGCCTATTATACTTAAGCCTACCATAGCATAGTCTAACTTAGCATAGGATTAACCAGGGGTGGAGAACCTTACAATTCATCATCACTATTAAAGGCCGCATAGAAAAAAAAATTTGAAGTTATTTTATCCCTTAAGTAATTTATTAGTAATCTAATAAAAAAAGTTTTATAGAAATCGAAAGCATAATAATTTCAAATATTTCTATTTAAGTAAGTACTTTTTATACAAGTAATATGTAAATGAAAAATATTGGAAACGTAGAATTTTCAAATATTTTATTTATGTAAGAAGTTTTCAAAATAATAAATAAATGAATAATATCGAGAGCATGACATTTTCAAACTATTTTAATTAAGAAAGAAGGTTCTTTGTATTTAAAGAACAAGTAAAGGAATAATAATCTTATAAAAGATAACATATAAACATCGAGAATATAGAATTTTCAAATATTCAATATACAGTAGGCAAGCATGTACATTTTTTATACAAATTAATGACTTCTTTGAGTTTGCTTCTTTTGAGAAAGCATTTTGATATCAGGCTCTAACATAGTGGTTCTTAGTCTCAATAGGTCCTCCAAATGCTCGTCTGTCAACTGTGTTCTCAGTGAATTCTTGATTTGCGCCAAGTACGAAGATGTGGATTCACAACAGTATGTTGAAGAAAAACAGGAAATCAGTCGTCGTGCAATTTCACGAAGACGAGGATATTCTATCGCGTTTTTCCAAATTTCGGCGGGATTTTCTCTCTTGTGAAACAGAGACTTCAGGATATTATCCTCAGACATTTCAATGAACTCCATTTGTAACTCTTCAGGAGGTTCTGATACATCAACTAAGTGAGGTTGAAAAGCAAGTTTCAGAGTGATGTTATGCTTTTCAAAATCATTGAATCTTTTATTGTATTCTTCTATCAATGTGTCTAAAACCGACTCATATTCTTCAAAATATCCATAGATATCTTCATTTTCACTCATTACCTTCGTAAGCTGTGGAAAGTGTTCTTCTGAAAGTTTTGATTGAGCCAAAAGGGACTTGAAATACAACAGTTTCTTTCTAAATGCTTTAATTTTTTGCCACATTTATAAATACATTTATTTCTGCCTTGCAATGAAATGTTTAACTCCTTTTGTTTTGACATCACATCACATAAAAAGGCAACATCTCTGTAAAAATTTGGATCTGATAAATCACAATAGTTGTTGTTTTCTTTGAAAAAGTCAATAATTTGCCTTCGTAAAGACAAAATTTGACCAATACTTTCCCTTGCGACAACCAGCGTACTTTTGAGTGATATGGCAAATCTACACTAATTACTTAGTAATCCATCATCAGCATGTTTCGAAATTGACGATGCTTTGGGGCATTCACTTGAATATAGGTAACAATGCTTATAACCTTTTGCAAAGTGTCATTTAAAGTTACAGATTTTGCACAGAGATTTTGCTGATGTAAAATACAATGAAAAGAAATCAGTACATTTGGTTCCTGGGTTTCTCTCTTAAGATGTCCAATAAATCCTTCATTTTTAGCCATCATAGCTGGGGCAGCATCTGTGCACACATTTACCAAATTAGTAAAATTTAGTCTCTTATTTTATGACATTGCTCTTTGAAGTTGTTAAAAATATCTATCCCCCATGTCCTTATTTAAGGGTGCCTAAAGCAAGCAATTCTTCATATAATTGAAAATCATCTGTTATGGCACGAATAAAATACAATAATTGTGCTGAATCAGTGGAATCTGTTGATTCATCCAAAGCTACTGAGTAATATATATTCTCTTTTTTTTTATTTTATTTTTCAATTGTTCTGTTACATTACAGGCCAATTCATGTTATCGATCTGTGTTAGTCCTTCTTGAAAGAGGCACCGCACCTCATTATACTTATTAACTTTATCGGGATCTATACATCCTACCACTTCTAAAATACATTCCTTTATGAGTTGTGCATCGCTGAATGGCTTACCTTTTTTTTCCAAGCAAATATGCAACTTTATAGCTTGCTTCTTGCTTGCAAAGACTGGAAAAATTGTCTTTGCTTCTGTTTTCCATCTTTCAGTTTCTGCAGTGCTATCTTTCGAGGCTCACCCTCTAATTTGGCGTATTTATTGTCTTTATGAAGAGCATAGTGTTGCTGTGCATTGGATTACTTAACTGTTACAATTGCAGTATCACAAAGCAAGCAAGACATTTTGCCTCCAGTATTCACTAAAAAATATTGCAGTTCCCATTCTTCATTAAAGATCCTGTTTTCTTCTTTGAAAGTCCGTTTTAACATTTTTTACATAATTATGGGCCAAAAAGAAATGTATTTATTCTGAAAAGCCATAAAAAAGGTTAATAATGAATTAGTAAGGCCAGCCGCACACTGACCCAGAAAAAAACAGTCTTAGACAAGACATCGATAAACCTGCATCCACAACCATGTTATAATTATGATTATAACAACAACAACAACATAGATTAGTTATATTTTTTCCGAGATTAGTATTATTATTTATCATTACCTAATTGTTGCAGAAACTAACTCAATCTCACAAAACAAGACGGTATGAAGTAAGCCACGACAACACAATTACTGAGTAGAGGACGTAGTTATTCGGAGTAGCACAGACCACATTGAGGAGGCGGACGAGACAGGAACTCTTCCTGTATCATACGAGAAATCACTCACTCCCACTAGGCCAGTGTAGCTTACACGGAAACATTGCCTTTATAGAGCAGTTGCTTTAAGTTTAGATTCACTGAATTTAAGAAAAATGCTTCCAAACTCAACCATAGCTTAGTATTGTCTAGCCTAACGTACTACATGTGCGGAGGAATACAGTCTAATAGGATCTGGAGGTCCACCTTGAACCTTTTGAAGAGCCACCAGGCCTTAACCCTGGAACAAAAAGCGTGAGAAGCAAGGAAGGAATCGGCTGAACGTGGCTTTATCAGACCATCTGTTTTTCTTATGAGGCCTATTTCCAGCACCCGGGGCGATTCGTCCGTTCCTCATATCGCCCCCCCCTCCCTCCCAAGGGGAAGCCGGAGACTTCAAATCACAGGAGAGCACGCCGTGGCCCGAGGTAATTTCGCCGCCCTCCGACCACGTATACACCTATATAACCGGAGGTTTCCCACTGTATAAGCAGTACAGCACGTCCGCGCACGAAGACACATTACGTTCTCGAGTTGGATCCCCCGTAGCTTATTCGGGTACCGACGGCTAGAATCTCTCCGCCGTGGAAGTCGCCCCAGTCAATTGGCAGCTCCTTGCAACGGCCGTTCTTCCGTGAATTCGCGTCAGTACTCCATCATCGAGAACACTGAAGTAAAACCAGTCTTCCTTCATCAGCATCCTGAGGTAGAACCAGTACCCCCCCCCCCTCGAAAACTCTGAGGTAAAACATATTTCCTTGTTGCATCCTCGCCTCCCTGAGTTACCTTCCCTTCGACGATTACCCAGTGCAAGGCGTCGACGCCACGGACCTAGTATAATCCGGTCTTCCCAAACCAATTGTTATTATTTGCATTTCAGGCAGGGGAGCCCCTTTTTAAGACTGATCAGAGTTAGGTAATTAACCGCTTTAATCCTTTGGATTTGCCCTTTTGCTGACACCGAGTGTCCGAATTTATTTGATCAGGTATCTCACTTAAACCTCTTTTGTATATATTTAATTTCTTTTTTTTGTTATTAAACTTTTTTTTGTAGCATTCTTTAAATAACCTTGAACGACTTCAATCAACCTTTAAGCCAATCTGCACTCTCTTATTGTGATAATTATCACTCACACACTCGGGGACGAATTTCTCACCCATTCTCATTATCCCCCTCCCCAACTGGTCGGACCATGCCATTAACGTGTAATTATCCTCATATATATATATATATATATATATATATATATATATATATATATAAATATATAAATATATAATTGCTATACTACGACAATATGCTATCCTAGCATAGCATTTTATAGCCTAAATTAGCATAGTATAGCCTATTATAGGCTTGCTTAGCAGAGTATCGGCCGAATAGTTATGATGTTATTGCCAAAACAAAATAATTCCCGGGCTAACATTGGGAGGACTTTGGCAATAATAGCATTCGAAAGAGAATGTAAAACATAATGTTTTCAAATTTCGTTAGAATCGGTCGAATAGTTATGATGTTATTACAAAAAAAAAAACAGGGACCGACCGACATAGTGAGATGTATAGTCGCTCGCGACTAAAAAATAGATGTTGACTCTAGACCCCGATTTAAACGAATCCATGTTGGCTTCGGTGATGTATTTTTTTAAATAATGTACAATTTATATTTTGGGCTTGGATTTGTAGAGGTTACAGGTTCATACTTGAATATTTAGGTTCATAAACAACCCAACATTTTACATAATTTCTGACATGAGCAGAGGACATTTTGGGAATATGCACTACCGCCCATAAATAATAACCCCCACCCACCAAAGGCTCTACTTCAAATTCCTATGAATTCCGTAAAGAACTTTTAAAATTATTTCAGATCCAATATCTTTTTTGACAGTTTTGATGTTAAATCTCTTCTCGCTAGAATTCCAATAGAAGAAAAGAAAGAAATAATTTTAGACAGAATTTTCAGTGCGAAACCTTTGCAGGATTTACCAGAAATAAATTTATCTTTAAAGATAAGACATTTTTAACAATAAAAATTGTATACAAACTGACGGTGCGGTTACGGGATCATCTATATGCGCCTTATGAGGCGATTTTTCCATGACTCATCTGTAATCTAAAATGTTTCAAGTCTCTATCTGACTGTCGTCCTCTGTTCTATAGGCGTTTTGTCGATGGGTCCTTTGCAGTTTTACAAAATAAAACGCAAGCTGTAGTCTTCTTTCAATGCTTAAATACAATGCATTAAAACGAATTATATAATGGAATTCCCCGCTTTATGGCACGGGATGTATTCAGTCTACCCGCCTGCGAACTGAAAGGCTGCGCCATAAGGCGATTTGGAACTCCTGAAGTCGCTGGTTGCTGCTGTTGACAGAGCTGCAAAAGGTACTCTCAAGAAGCTGTCCAACCACCTCTGGTTTTTGAGTGAAAAACTGGTGGCACTGGCGTTCTTTGATACAGCTGTTACTGTGGCCAAGAAGAAGGCGATGGTCGCTGACATGGACAACGGAGTAGACCAGGAGCCACTGAAGAGGGTGTGTTAGATAGCTTTAGAGTAGGAAGGGGCGAAAAGAAAAATGAATAAAGAAAAGTACGATGCGAGTTTCAAACGCGCTTCCTGCGTCGCAGGACAGCCGTTAGCGAGAGTCCTAAACCACTCGGCCATCCTGAGTCCCAAGAAATACTTACTCAAGCAAAGCATTTAAGCCACTCGCCTGAACTTCTCGCAAGCTAAAGGTGAATGTGGATCTGATAACCATTGGAATGAAGAATTTGAGCGATTTTGTCATAAATAACACTCGCAAGTCCTTTAATATTCTAGCTCTCAATCAGAGTTTTTAACTGAAGATCCCAGTACCTGGGCCCACAACAGAACATACATCGCCTCGGAGGAGATTGAGAAGAGCCTGATTGTGACTAAAGACGCGGCAGAGAGAGGCATAGCACTTATCCAGGAGTATAATGGACTTCCATCGAAGACTGAAGAACAGACACAGTTCATTATGTAAGTTGTCAGAGAGCACCGAAAGCTGTTTCCGGACAGCAGTAAGAGTACTGTTGTTGAAGGACTCGTCGGACTGGAGTGAAGCTCTGCCACATCAGACCTTATTTTGTTGTTACAATTTCACATTTGAACGGCAGTGTCCTAGTTTTGTTTTAATAGTATTATAACTGTTTAGAGTATTCTATGTTCTGCTATTAACCAGTGTCAACTGTCCAGTACTGCCAATGGTGAAATGTAATGTTGATAAAGAGTTTAAGTTATCAATAATCAGCACTGAATTTCATCATATTTTGGCAGTTAGGAACAAAGTTCAGTTTCATTGAGCACACCCTAAGCGTAATCCAATCTCAATAAAATTTAGCTTACTTCATTTTTTCATGAAATGGAAGAGATTAAAGGGGTGAGACGTAAAGACTTCGAAAGTCAAAAATAAGAACCACCCTAATATACACTAAAATATTTCTCGAAATTTAATTGCTGCATCTAATGACCGATTTGGCACTATTCCAGGTGATAGTATGGTTATACATATGTAAGAAAAGAGCTGTGGTTACGTACATTGGTTTGATCTTGTTTTAGCCTAGCTTCTAATTCTTTCCCAGTTTGCCCCATAATAGCATTTTTGACCTATGAAATAAACAATAGCTGGTCGGAGATCTAATATTTTACCATGATGCGATAAATTGTGGTCATATAATTGAATATTACATTTTTGTTCAGATTTCCTGAGTAGACGAGGTATTTTATTGAAAATTTGGTTATAGGGTAAAACTAATACGTTTTTGGTCTGTAAATTTGGGTTATTGACGTTAATTTGATAGAAGGATCGCTTGAGGGACTTATAGCAATTTTCAAGAAAGTACAAAGGGTAGCACAATTTAATCCCTATGTTATATGAGGCGGTCGGCGGAGGATGGGCGTATTCAACGAAAATTGAAGGGCGTACTAAACAAAGATGGAAAAATGTTTTTTCCAATCCAAATTATAATTCATTATATCATATCCAAGTTTTTTACAAAAAATAAACCGATTACACACTATTTCAAGCTCAATTTAGGTTTATAATTCGTAGTGAAATTATTATTTGCTGTAAAAGAATATTAATATATATTATTTTATTTAAGTATAAGGTACCTAGTCCTACATTTACAATTCCTTACAGTTAACCATGAAGAGAAATGCTGATCAAAAACTGCATAAAACCTTTAAGCGCGTATTGCCGCAAAATGTTGAACGCGTCATATATTCTATCCACTTCTTTGTCTACATATTCTAGTGAGAATATTCTAAGGGCACGTAAAAACACGGAGGAGAAAACACTTTGTTTGATGCTATTGTGGTGATTTGAATAAAAATAGTCGCACCAAAATATCTATACAAAGAAGTGGATAGAATATACATATAACATAGGGATAAAATTGTGCTACCCTTTGTACTTTCTTGAAAATTGCTATAAGTCCGCCAAGCGATCCTTCTATTAAAATAACGTTAATAACCCAAAATTACAGACCAAAAACGTATTAGTTTTACCCTATAACCAAATTTTCAAGAAAATACATCGTCTACTCAGGCATCTGAACATAAATGTAACATTCAATTATGTGACTTTTTTTTAAGGAGCCTATGTGGCAACACTGCCCAATTGGGCATAAGTCGCCGCAATCACAACAGCCTAGCACTAGGCTACTTTAAAATAAGAATATGAAAACACAACAACAATTAGGAAGCAAGCTCCGGCGTCGGGGGAAAGTCCCCCTCCCCCAGGCGCAGGAGCGTGCGAACTACAAAGAAAACAATAAAAAAACAAAACCTAGTTAAATAAAAGGGAGAAGGCCGGCCTACCCCGAAAAATCTATAAAGTCCACCAGTCAATGTGCACGAACTCGTCCCGAGTACAAGGGACAGGCGGTAGCGACCCCGCCGATACTGGTACCGGGAGAGGTACCTGGGACAAGAATGTGCCGAACAGTCTAAGGGAAACGCACGTCTTCACAGTAGGGCGCTGGAAAGAGCTCCATCAAATGGCGGTGCGTCCAGCGAGTGTGCCCAATTCGGACACGAAAGAAAGCAACCTGAAGCATTCGCAGGATTGGGGGTTAGGTCCATGGGAACAGTCGCGGCACAATGGCATGCAACTTTAAGGTCCATCAGACCGTCTCCCATCTTCTTAGCCAAGCAGCCCGTAATCCTGCCAGGTAGTCGGAGTGAGGAAGGGCGAAACGCTGGTCTGGTCGCAGAGTCCTCGCGAACTCTTTGGCGCCGTCATATCCTGCAATTCATACATGTCGAGGAACCCAGCAGAAGATAATCTCGACATCCGCCCAGCTTGCGAAAACCGCAGGGTCAGGGATATCACGAAACAGGGGGTGCGAGGATTCAAATGCCACGAGAGCAATTAGGGCACTTTGTGAGTAGCTATATATCAAAATCAGGTATCCGAACCGGGCACGTCGTATAATCTCCTGTACCGAGTGGTTTATTGCCACCAGCTTGGCCGTGAAGAGAGACGCAGCGCCTGGCAGAGACCAATGACATTTACCAATTTCTCCATCAACTTGAACACGCAAGAGGTTAGAGAGATTGGGCAGAAACCGGCCGGAGTAGAATGATCTCTACCTGGTTTGCGAAAGGCGAGCACAGTAGCGATTCGCCAGGAATCTGGGAGGAGACCCTCCACCCAGATCCTGTTGAACAAATATAACAGAAAGGCCATGCCTCGCTCACCAAGGTGTCGAAGCATGGCGTACGGGACATCGTCCGGACCATGGGCAGTGTCCGCGCACGAAGCAAGAGCGGAACGCAACTCACTCAAGGTAAACCTGTCGTTGAAGGGTTCTCCGCCTCTGGAGGTAAAGTCCAGTCGGCGGCCTTCCGAGACATCACGACGTGCATTGAATGCTGGCGGAGAAGCATCTCAGCTAGAGAATGAGGAGAAAGCGGTCGCGAAGGATTCCGCCACGGACGCGGGGTACGAGATTGCAGTCCCATTCTCCTGGAAAACGGGAGGGAATTCCTGCGAGAGCTTGCCACGAATCCTTTTGACTCGCTTCCACCCCTCTGACATAGGGGTGTTCACATTAAGTGAAGACACGTATGCCATCCAAGACGAGCGGCGGGCGTGCCTCGAAATATACCGGAACCTAGCCCTAGCCC
Organism: Ceratothoa steindachneri; assembly: GCA_963969495.1. NCBI lineage: Eukaryota > Metazoa > Arthropoda > Malacostraca > Isopoda > Cymothoidae > Ceratothoa > Ceratothoa steindachneri. Next base: position 28,732,390 of record OZ018326.1, read on the forward strand.
GACGAAATTCACCGACAGTGAAATCGTTCGGGCGGCGCTTATAGCGCATGTAGGCATAACGCTTCTGCTTGAGGGCCGTCTCACACTCGGCCGACCACCACGGGAGTGGTCGGCGTGCAAAACGGCAAGAGGTTCTGGGAATAGTAATCAGGCCCGCGGCGATGAGGGTGGAGAACTCAACGGCCTCATCTACAGACCTAAACTCCCAGACTGAGATAGAGAATTCAGTCATTTCTTGAAATGCAGGCCACCGAACCCGCGCCTAGCACCACCGAGGTGGGCTCACAGGGGGAAGTTGCCCTGAAAATGATATTTGAATGGGAAAGTGATCACTACCATGGAGGTCATCGACCACCCCCCAATCAAAATCAGGCTGTGCATCCGAAGAGCACAGATAGATCAAGGCAAGAAAATGAAGCGGTTCTCGGGCAGTGATGCGTAAACTCATCCACATTTAGGACACCTATCCCAAGCTATTCGATCAGATAGGCAAGGACTTGTCCTCTGGGATTTATTGAGCAATCTCCCCAGAGAGGATGCCTGGCGTTCAGATCTCCAAGCAAGAGAAAGGGCCTCGGCAACCGTGCCACGACGCGGCGAAATTCCCGCGCGTCGAAGTCAGCTGACGGTGGAATGTACGCAGAAATAACTATACATGCTATCCAGGTGAGGCTGCACAGCCACTACCTGAAAGGAGGTATCTAAAGTGAAAAAAAGAAGAGAGAGATCATGCCGGGTGTAAACCGCGCATCCCCCAGCCCGGCCATCTCGTAGGGGTGGGGTCGCAAAACTCTTATACCCCGGGAGGGCGGGCAGGGGGCACGCGCCTAGCATGGTCTCCTGCAGAAAAATAGCTAGCGGGGAACGGGACGAGACGAGCCTCCACAGCTCCTCCCAGTTGGTCCGGAGTCCACGGCAATTCCATTGAAGGAATATGCCCTCCAGGCCTAGCTTGGAGGAGAAGCGGGGGCACTCTTCAAACAGAAGACCTTCATGGGAATGGGCGTACGCTTCCCGGGTTTCGGGGGACAGCTTTAGGAACCCCGGAAGATCGCCTGGCGACTAACTTCAGGGGTGTTACCTCCTGTGAGTCTAACGAGTCGGTGGAGGCGCGTATCCATTTCGCCTTACGGGAAAAGGTCACGCTGGGAAAATGAGGAGGGGGGAGTACTGGTTTTAGCCGGGGCTGGGTGTAAACCCTTTGTGCCGCCACCTTTACCAGGGGAGTACCCGGGTTGAGTAGAACTCGCAGAAGGGCTCCGAATGGGCACGGAAACAACCGTGCTCGTTGGCCTGGATGGGCCAGGAGCAGAGGGTGTCTTTCTAAACATTGAGGCGTAAGACAGCCCAGGCAGAGCCAGGCGCGCCAAAACCAAGTCCATAGACTCGCGGAATGAGAGTTGATCCTGGGCCTGAACGGCGAGTATTTTTCTCAGGGAGCTCTGCACCACATTGCTTCGAAGAAGCGGGGTGCGGCTCTCCGCAATTGACACACTTCGCCACACACGATTTGGACTTATCGTGTGCGGCCTTGGAGCAATTTACACCTACTTCGTGTGACTCCTACTCTGCACGTCTACATGAACGATTCGTATGGCCGAAGCGGTGACCGTAATAGCACCGCTGCGGCAGTGGCACGAATGCCTTTTCGCGGAAGCGGTACATACCAGGACGCACCGACTCAGGGAGTTTGTCACAGTCAAACGTGACGAAGAGTGTAGGGGTGAGTCTCGAGGTCCCTCCCTGTTTTCTCATCACACGTTCGACCTTGACCGCCCCATGGTCGGCCAGCTCTAAGGTGGTGTCTTCTATGGAGTAGTCAACGAGTTCCCTCGCATAAACTACTCTTTTCACAAAGTTCATGGTAGAGTGCGGCGTCACACTCACCGGGGTGCCATGAAGTGTCCGAAGAGCACTTATCTTGGCCGCCTCGGCGGGATTCGCCGCATTCGCCAGAAGGCTCCAGTCCGAGAAACGGGTCACCTTAGTCTCTCTACCAACTACACTAGCTAATGCTCTCCTCTGATGGATCATGTTGCCCTTGACCAACATGGTGCCATTAGTGGAGCTAATAACAAGGAAGCGTTTGAAGCCAGCGGGCTCGAAAACGCCAGGTAACCTCTGACTGATGGGCCCCGATGTTATCGAGGCTTCCTCCTGCGCTCTTTTCGTCTTAGTCATAGTCGGGGGCTCCGCACCCGAGGGGAGGCAGAGGGGCCGTATGTGCCGATCTTGGCTTGGTCGCTTACCGAAGTGGCAGCAGACCCATCCGTCCCCACAGCCCCCGCGCATGGAGAGGAGCCCCAAGTCTTTTTAATATTTTTCTTATTTTTTTTCTTTTTAGGAGGGCGGGGAATGAACTCACTTCTCCCATCCGCCCGCAGGAGCCCCCAGGCCAGATGGCCCAGCCTAAGCCAGGTCCTGGTAGTCGCAGGGGCACCGGTCAGAGGAGATCCCTCCCCTCCTTGCACTGCTTTGGAAACCCGGGTCGTTTGAGGAGGACCTTGCATAGGGGAGGATTCGGATTCGGTGTTTGGCGCCGAGCCCGGATTCGCTCCCATGGAAGGCCCTACCGTCTGATGCTAGGTTGCTTCTAGGCCCATGTCCATCTCAGGGGGGCCTCCAGTTGGCTATCCCCACCCCCCAGGACATCGCAGGTCCCGTTGGCAGCTGTCACTAGTCACGTGTGGGGAGGCACAGGTTCAATATTCTTGTCAGCAGGTCTTTTGAGGGAATCGACCGAAGGGTCCTGGATTCACTCTTCCCCCTAAGGGGGTTTGCCCTACCGAGCCGCTTCACTGGGGAGCGGTCGGCTATGGGCTGCCTGCGGGCTTTCTTGGCATTCCCCTTGGAAAGAAAAGGGGGAACCGCCACTGGAAAAAGGGAGGTGCCCGAAAGCACCTCCAGAGAAGGGGGTGAGGGGGAGTCCCCTAAACCCGTAGGCGAAGGAGAGGAGTAAGCCTCCTCTTCGTTTAGAAAAATTTGGAGGGTCCCCTGCGCAAGTACAGGGGAAGGAGCTCAATTTTTTATGTGGAGCTGCCCGAGGGCGACTCCGTTGATGAACAAGGGGAAATGGGGAGAGATTTTGTTAATTTTTGGTTTGCATCCATGGGCATGGTGACCCTATTTTTTCCACGGGAAACAATCGCTCATCACCCCCTCGCAGTAGCCCGCCCTGCAAGGTGTGCGTACAGGCCTGGCAGTGCCAGGTGCCGTCATTCAGGACCACCCCTCCCGCCTGGTGGCTGGCAGTCCATCGGCATGGCGGCTCCACCTTGGACACGGCGTAAAAAAAAAGATAGATGGTGAAGTGAGAATAAAAGGGGATGTGAGGAAGGTATGGGTGGGGATGAAGCAGGTTGTTAAAAACCCACCATCCCAAACCGGAGCTCAGGGGTTAGGGAACATTGTCCCCTACCCCCTCAGCCCCGATCCGGGATAGTTGGCTAAGAAGAAGGTCAGCATCTACCCTGTGAAATTAGGGGCCGACCAGAGAATTTTTGGGAGAGGTTGTATAAAAAGAAAAGAAACAGGGGGAAACACAAGTGTCTGAAGGAAAAAGAAGAGGCGAACTGGGGTCGGACGGGGTGCTGAGTTCCGTCAGCACGGCGGCCAGGATGGCAAATCGTCGCACCCCTTTACGGGGGCAGGTTTTTTAAAAACCCACCAACCCAGAGCGGAGCTCATGGGTTAGGGAACATTGTCCTCTCCTCCCTCAGCCCCGATGCGGGACGGTTGGCTGAGAAGAAGGTCAGCATCTTCCCTGTGAAATTAGAGGCTGAACAAAGAAAGTTATGGGAGAGGTTGTATGAAAAGCCACGAAGTAAGGGAGAAATACAGGCTGTCTGAAAGGAGAAGAGGCTAAACTGGGGTCTGACGGGGTGCTGAGTCCCGTCAGCACGGCGGCCAAGATGGCAAATCGCCGAGGGCCTTACCGGCCCGATCCGGAATAATTGGCTAAGAAGGTCAGCATCTACCCTGTGAAATTAGAGGGTGACCAGAGAAAGTTGTGGGAGAGGTTGTAAGGGAAGTGAGGAAGTAGGGGAGATATACAGGCTGTCTGAATGAAGTATAAGAGGGGTGCTGAGTCCCTTCAGCACGGCGGCCAGGATGGCAAATCGCTGCGCCCCTTACGGGGTTATGTGACTGCAATTTATCGCATCATGGTAAAAAGTCAAAAATGCTATTATGGGCAAACCGGGAAATAATTAGAAGATAGGCTAAAACAAGATTAAACCAATGTACGTAACCACAGCTCTTTTCTTACATATGTATAACCATACTATCACCTGGAATGGTGCCAAATCGGTCATTAGATGCAGCAATTACATTTCGAGAAATATTTTAGAGTATATATCCATTAACACGCTCCCAAACTTCAACATTAGCCCTGGTTTGTTTACTCTAGACGTACTTCATATATAAAAATCACAAATAAATATGTTTCGGGATATTGTACTCCCTAATTAGGGTTCAGAGAAAGGTAGTCTAATCCTCCCCACCCTCACTCGACTATTTAAGCCAACGTATTATGTCCTGCCTTGTGTTATTCCTTTATAAGGTCTTTGAGAATAAAGACGAAAGCACTCTCAATTGTTTTTCACTTTTCCTTTGTGGGTGTTTTTTTTCACAATTTGACTCACGTGCATATTGTGAACTTTTTTTCCATTTCTAAATATTCACTCAAAATAGACCTGCCTACTGGCCTCTTAAACAATTAAATTATTTTAAATTTCTCAAAATGGAAGATTGAAATAAAATATGCAGATCAAGCAATATTTCTTTCTCCTAGAATGTAGGTTTGTATTTGTGAATAATAAATCAATGCAAAAATTTCCCCTCAAGTATATTGTATACCAATTTGTGTCCAGCATCTTCCTCGGCAGCATTGTTAGTTGCATTTTCGGAGGACCCCATTTCCCTCCACATATGGGGATTAGTCAGAGAAAGGGAGTGCTCCCGTACATCATAGAATAAATTGTAAAACAACAGTAACCATAAAAAAACATTAAAATCTGAATTACATATAATTGCCGGGCCATATTCGGGATTGCAAAAACGGTATATATTAAATTGTTAAAGCCAACTTTAACTTTCGATACTTAAAGTTGTTCCGCTTTTTCTTCTGAAAAATCACAACCTACCAAACTATAATCAATATTCAATGCTCAAAGCCTATCATTTAAAATATTCCATCGCGGGCGGTAAGGTGTGTAAAATAGTTTCCATCAATAACTTTATCAAAACGTTGGAATATCACCTGGTTTGCAATAATCAATCATGCAGTGTTCCATTATTTAATACAAAGAATTAAGCATTTAGATTAATTTCATAAGTTTATTTATATATAAATAGTTTAAAGTTAGGTTGATATTTTTGCAATTTTGCTAATTTTCATTTAGATGAACGTAAAAGCTCCAAATGGTGTTGCTTTGAATAGAATCCTTGGATTATTATTTTTAGTCTGTCTTCCTACCAGTGGGGTTTTTTTTTTTAATAACGCCCATCTACATTAAAATTCGCACAAAAAAATACACCAAACAAAACAAACGAACAGAGTCAAAACCAAACCAAATAACAAAACAAAAGCAAGACTCGCTTCATCCCGGCACGGGAGCTTACGACCAACACCAGAGTCAAATAAAATGAAGGTAGTCAGCCTCCTCCAGAAAGCAGTAAAGTTCACAAGTCTGAGATGCCCCGAATACAAGTGTCAAGTGGTAGCGACCCCGCTAGCCTGCGTAGTCATTGTTAAATGCTGTGCGTTTGGTTTTCTCTACGTGGAGCTTTAATTCTCTACTATCGTTGAGATCGATAACAAATTGTGTTACCTTTATCCTTTTCTTTTAAATTGCCTAACTATTAAAAAAAAAGCCTAGTACAGATTTCCTTATTTTGTTTTTTAAAAGTTATCGGCTCTACCTTTTTACTGCTCTTTTAGTGTACTTTCTCATCCTTTAAAAAACCCCAACCATTTATGTTGTATTTCAGTATGACCACAATGAATAAAATACTTGCTATTATTACTAGAAAAGAACATAGGTGGCATTTATTCAGTCTAATATTCTGGTTGCCTCGGTAAATACTATTGGCAGAGAGACAAACAACTTTATCTCTTAATGGACATCAATGTAAAACGAGATTATAATAGTGCCTTTTAGTCCTCTCTAATAATGACCACTTAATCAATTGGAATTGTGCAAAATTTATATACCATTTCTCAAAAGAAATATTATTGATTTTTCTTTCATTAACTACTGACAATTTTAATGTTTCGCCCGGAATTTTTTAAATTGACCCTGTTATCAAAAAACTCATTCTTAAATCAATTATTTTACATTGTAATTCATAGCTCTGCTTACATTATTTTGAGTTATGTGGGTCTGTTTATTGGAGATAACAAACGGGGATGATGATAATAGAATGAATTCATAATAAACGGGTATAGTTTTACTCATTCCCTTTCACCACTTTACCTTAGCACTTACTATCCACTAACTATATACTCTTAACTTCTAACTTCTTCAAGACGTAAGACGTAGGGTATAGTTTTATTTCTTTTTCACCGTTATTGTGAATTCTGTGTACTAGCCCCCCTCCCCCTCTATTTTCCATTCTTGTGAGTTATTCCATGACAATGACGCGTCCCAATGATTAATTAATTACCAAAATTGGGTTAGAACAGAATCCTCTTCGCTCCTTTGAATAATTCCTCCGCCGCCCTCAACACTGAAGCTCGTCTCCGCCCGCAATGGATGCAGAGTTCGGGAGAATTAGGCGCCCTGTGGAATATCGTTGTATTTCGCTTTAGGTTTTCTTACATACTACCCCTACCCTGAACGAGTATGTTCCACCTCCCCTATGAAAAGGACTTTATCAAATCAGTGGGAAATGCACACGCACGGCAGAAATGGCTTGTTTTTGTTTGGGGGGGGGGGGTAACTCTAGCCTCCCTGTAGGGGATGAGAGAAAAAAGAGTTGCAGAGTGGTAACGTCATTTCCAAGTGGATTTGACCCGAACAACCAATCTGGATGCAATCCTGGAGTGGGACCACCACACTTGGATGTATTCCGAGTGAAGTTGCAATTGAACATTCACTTCCCAGCTGTTGAATGGAGTGAGGGGAGCTATACAATTATCATAGCATGCAACAGCCTCCATCAACTCTAACCCTCTCCCTGGGGAAACTCTCACAGGAGGCGCGGCCCCACTTAAATTGTGGTAACGTTGGTGTTGCTTACGGCAGAGGCTGTGGGGACCAAAGGCTTTCTCCCTTAATCTCCCAACAGTGGGAGGGAGCAGAGATCTCTCTCCTCCTGGGGACCAATTAACAACAACAGGGGCAAAATTAACAGATTTTCTCTTCTCTACAGATTAATTGTGATGGACGAGGTTTCAGATTCGATTTTAGAATCAGTCAATGCCAATGTTCACTCAAATTAATTATTGACGTTGCCTCCGGACATTTATAGGGTTTCCTTCTATGGGAGTCGGAGACCGGCCATACCTTAGAAGGACAAAGCGCACAGCTATTTATTATTCGGCTGTGTAGGTTGGATATGTGTTAATTAATATCCGTGGGGCTCTTCAGCTACACTTCCTTCCCCTACGGATGCTTCATCCAAATATTTTGGTATTTAAAATTCGGAGAAACTTTATGCGAGGATTCGGTGGAGAGGTCTTGCGTTCGTTAAAATCCGACGCGGACTATTTACGAGCAAATGAACGGCCGAGACTATTCGATAACAAACACTTTCTCCGCCGTTTAGGGGTGTTTTTTGTTTTGTTTTTGTTTTTTTGGCCATTTCCAAAGTTTGCGCAATCGATTTTGTGAATTAAGTTAGTCCATTTCGCAACACAAATTTCCTTAACGTTCCGCTACAACGGAAATGCCACCCCGAGACGGAAATAAGAAGCTGAAAGTAACATTGGACGGAAATTAAAGCGGGCAAAAGATGGAATTTTAGAATTACAAAAAAAAAAAGTTGGAGACTTGTTGGTTCGTATAACTTCGCTCACGAACAAAACGTTAGCAAAATTTAATAAATCGTAAGACAAAACGGGATAAGAAATGAGTTGGGGGGATGCGGAGGGAGAAAGGTCTCTTTAAGAGAAAACTTAAGTCTAAACAATGTATAAAGCAAAGTTGAGAATAAGTGACATGAAAAGGTACATACACGAGTCTTCAATCAACGTCGGCTCCATTAAATAAGCTAAGATAGAGGAACGCAGACGCAAAGAAAAACTGAAGACGACGCAGGATCGTGCCGGAGAGAGGGGGGGAGGCGAAAGAGAAAAGAGCCCCCCCCCCCCAAACAACGGCGTGTGAGAACGCGCGAGGTCGCTAAGCTGGCAAGGTGGCGGTAGAAGATGGGCGAGAGCGGCACTTGCAGCGGAGAGCAGCAGCAGAAGCAGTGCATCCCGCCCCGATCAATAGATGCTGCCCTTTCTCTCCTCTGTGAAGGTTCGCGCGGAACACGGGCTAACTATACCTTACCCCCAACAGCATCACTCTGGCGTGTCAAAAAAACATCAACGATCGGCAACGTGAGTCAGAATAAGTATCCTGCGAACAAAATACCCGATGGGTCATCCAGCACCCACATGGTATTTGCAGCAAGAACCGCGAAAACAACTCAGTTAAGTGCTGATTTCTGGTTCCCTGGACAATAAAGTAAGAGGAGACGTACCGAAATGCCGATCGCGAGAGTTAGCGATTTCCCAGACTTCTTCGCTTCCAAGCTTTTATCTTCGGATGCCAAAAACACGAAACGCGTTGCTGCACACTATAGACACTTTTTTTTCCACGCTTACAACGCCAGCGATCGACTCGGTCGCTGAAAACACTAAAAGTAACTTAAGGAACCTTCCTACAGAGGTCTGCGTGTCGCTTCCTATCCTCGTGTGCTCGGAAGAGCGGCTGTAAACAAAGCACGGATGCACTACAGAAGAGAGGGAGAGCAGAGAGGAGTGAGTGAGTGAGAGAGGGAGGGAGAAAAAGAGGGATTGAGGCGAAGTGGCGCACAACAATACAGGCGTGTGTGGGCGCGCGCAGCACCGGCGTCGGACCCCGAAATGAGGAAGAGGGGCAACAGCAGAAGCGGCAGCATCAGAGGAGAGGCAGAGGCCGGCCAGGCCGCCGAGAAGAGAGTGGATTGACCGGCCCCGGGGAACAAGGCGCTGCTGACTAGCGGCAGCGGCGGTGACGCGTTTCGTGAATTGACGTGATGAACGAAGGGAACGAGAGGAAAACAGGTGCGGGACCTAACAACAAAAAAATAATGAGAATGGGGGTCGAAAAAGAAGGAAAATAAATGCGATAATTAAAGAAAAATTAAAAAGGAAGCGAGAAAAGTAAATGTATTTTGGGCGGATGTAATTACTACCAAGAGTGAGGAGGAACTATTTCATTTTTCTCTCAAAATTGCCTGCGAAACTAACGAGGGCATTGACCACACAGAATTTCTAAAGTGGAGAAGCTAAAGACAGATAAAATGTTTAGAGGGCCAGCTGCATGGGTTAGGGCCCAGAGAGCACAAAATAATCCAGATGACACCTGCAGCACAGTGGCCCATACTACACATCACATCCGGCTGCGGAAGGGGGATAAAGAAAATAAGGATGGGGGTCAGTAAGGGTAGAGGGCGGGCAGAATGCATCCCCAACCCCAAAGGGATGAGTAAAAAAAAAAAAAGGTGGTCGGCGACTATGGTACAAAGTTGGAAGCTCTAAGGGGAATAGAGCAATAGAGCGCAGGTGGTGTCAAGCTAGTTTGAACAGAGGGACCAGGAGGACCTCCTGATTCTTCAGGGGCGGTTGAATGGCGAAAAAAGAACAAGGATTAAAGTGGACCAACAAAAGGTAGCAAACCAATCGTGAAATTTTAGAACTTGATGGGGAAGGGGGGGGGGGAGAAAGGATTGGCAAACTCACTCGGATTTTACATAATCATCCAGAGTAGAAAGATGTTTATTGTTGCCATTAAATTTCATCCCGAACTAAATTTTAATTAACTTGAACTACATTTGATTTAATGGAAATATTAATAAATATTTTCACTGATTTCCACCATTTGCGATGCAAAGTTCGCTTGCGCTTTGCGAGATTCACTCAATGAACCCGATGCATTAAGTCGATTTATTTTTTTTCTATTATCTCATCTGGCGACTGCCTTCTAGGGCATAAGTCGACGTACTCAAGCTAGCTAGCTGTATCTAGGCTATATTAAAAGCCAAATTGAAAAACGAAAAAAAAGACACAAAAACAAATTGAAAAAATATATAGCGAGATCCATCGACGGGGGAAGGCCCGCCCTCCCACGCCGAGGAAGAACGTGATCGATATTTGAATAGCAAATAACAGGGAGAAGGCCGGCCTCCTCCAAAAAGTCTAAAAGTCCACAGGTCGGTGTGGCCGAACCAGTCCCGAACACAGAGGACAGGCGGTAGCGACCCCGCCCATCCCGGTACTGGGACAGGTAACGTGCGCGAAGATCACCCAAACTGGGAAATTCGACAAGAATGTGCCGAACAGTCTGGGAGACAACGCAGTCGTTACAATAGGGTGCAAGCTAGCGCTCCATCAAATGGCGATGCGTCACACGAGTGTGCCCGATTCGAAGACCACAGAAAGCGACCTGAAGCCGTCGCGGCATTGGGAGGTAGGGCCATGGGAACAGTCGCGGCGCAATGGCACGCAACTTTAAGTTCCCTTCGACCGTCTCCCATCTTATTTGCCAGGCAGCCCGAAGAGCTGCACGTATTCCTGCCATGTAGTCGGTGTGAGGAAGAGCGAAAGTCTGGTCCAGTCGCAGTCCTCGCTGACTCTTTGGCGAGCTCATTCCCCGCAATTCCTACATGTCCAGGAACCCAGCAGAAGATAATCTAGACATCCGCCCAGCTTGCCAAAACCGTGGCGTCAGGAGTATCGCGAACCAGGAGATGCAGATATTCCAATGCCCCGAGAGCCCTCAGGGCGCTTTGTGAGTCGCTAAAGATCACAATCAGGTCGCCGAAACGGGCACGTCGCGTAATCTCCCGTACCGAGTGGTGTATTGCCACCAGCTCGGCCGTGAAGACACACAGCTCCTGGAAGAGCCCCGATGACTTCAAACAGAGGGGATACGGGGTGGAAGCCAACCCCCTCTTGGGACTTGGAGCCATACGTATACACTGGCACAGTTCCAGCGTGACACGAGGTCTGCTTCAAAAAGGTCGGACGCAATACTCTGGGCGGCGTACAAGCTTTGGGAGCAGAGGCGTGGCGACAAATAGCCAAATTTGGTACCCTCCAGGGTGGCGCCCTGGGCAGAACCAGGGACGCCACCGGCCCGAGAGCTATATCTAGCTCGCGAAGGAGTTTCCTGGCCCTAAGCCCATAAGGCTTAGGGTATGACTGGCGTCTCTCGGCGGAATAGGCACCGTCGAAATAAGCTACGGATGCAGTGAGAGCGGTTGGCGACTGAGCGAGGTGCCGGAATCGCGGGTACAGGAGAGTGATGCACTGCATGTGGCGGAGCGAGTGGGATCTCCTCAGGATCGACTAATAGGCTCTCAATGGGGAAAGTGCGGAAGGCATCGGTCGCAAGACGAAGGCCGGTGTGGTGGATCGAGTCCATCTTCCGCAATAAACGCTCAGGCGCGGATGCATAAAATTCGCATCCGTAGTCGAGCTTCGAACGAACAAAGGAATAAAAAAGTAAGGCAGTAGCCCTATCAGCGCCCCAAGCGCTGAACGTCACGGAACGGAGAATATCCATGGTGCGGGTACAAGAGAACCTAGAGCTGCGAATATGAGCCTCCCAGATGATGCTTCGGTCAAATACAAGACCAAGGAAACGGTGTGATTCACCACTTCCAGGCGTACTCCATTAAGAAACAAGTCTGGATCTGGGTGGAGCCGTGGATGGCAGCCGAAGTGCACCACCTTAGTATTAACCAAGGAAAACCGAAACCTATGCGCTTCGGCATAGCGAGAGACGCGGTTCAATGCCTGTTGGAGTCGACGCTCCAGAGTTGGCATCTGGGCCGCGCCAAAAGAGATCGAAAGGTCGTCCACGTAGAGAGTAGCGAGAACATCTTCCGGCAGCACAGAGGTAATGCCGTCGATGCTCAGGGCAAAGGGTGTGACACTAAGGACACTTCTCTGCGGGACACCCTCCTCATGCTCCTTTGGCCGGAGAGGGCTCCCCCCACCCGTAAGCGGAATCGACGATCTCGCAAAAAAATCAGATATAAACATTGAGAGGCCTCCCCTCGCCCCAAACGTGTGGAGAGTCTTCATGATACCGTATCGCCATGTAGTATCATAGGCCTTCTCCAGATTGAAAAACACCGTAGCGTAGTGCTGTCTACGAAAGTAGGCCTCGCAGACATCATTTTCCAGTCAGAGCAGGGCATCCGAAGTGGAGTGGAACTTGCCGAAGCGGCACTGTGCAGAAGACAGATGGCTACCGCTGTCCAGGAAAAAGGCTAATCTAACATTTACCAATTTCTCCATCAACTTGCACACGCAAGAGGTTAGAGAAATTGGGCGGAAACCGGCCGGAGTAGAGTGATCTCTCCCCGGTTTGCTAAAGGCGAGCACAGGAGTGATTAGCCAGAAATCTGGGAGGAGACCTTCCACCCAGATCCTGTTGAACAAATCTAACAGAAAGGCCATGCCTCGCTCACCACGGTGTCGAAGCATGGCGTACGGGACATCGTCCGGACCATGGTCAGTGTCCGCGCACGAAGCGAGAGCGGAACGCAACTCACTCACAGTAAACTTGTCGTTAAAGGGTTCTACACCTCTGGAGGTAAAGTCCAGCCAGCAGCCTTCCGCGACATCACGACGTGCATTGAATGCTGGCGGAGCAGCACCACGGCTAGAGAATGCGGAAAAAGCGGTCGGTAAGGATTGCGCCACGGACGCGGGGTCCGAGATTGCGGTCCCATTTTCCTGGAGAACGGGAGGGGAGTCCTGCGATAACTTACCCCGAATCCTTTTAACTCGCTTCCACACCTCTGCTTGAGGGGTCTTCCCGTTAAGTGAAGACACGTATGCCCGCCAAGAAGAGTGACGGGCGTAACTCAAAATATACCGGAACCTAGCCCTAGCCCAACGAAATTCGCCGACAGTAAAATAGTTCGGGCGACGCTTATAGCGCATGTAGGCATAACGCTTCTGTTTGAGGGCCGTCTCACACTCGGCCGACCACCATGGGAGTGGTCGGCATGCAAAACGGCCAGACGACCTAGGAATAGTAGTCAGGCCCGCGGCGATGAGGTTGCCGGAGAACTCAACGGCCTCATCTACCGACCTAAACTCCTCGACTGAGATAGAGAATTCAGTCATTTCCTGAAATGTAGGCCACCGCGCCCACGCCAAGCACCACCGAGGTGGGGTCTCAGACGGCAGTTGCCCTGAAAATGATATTTGAATGTGAAAGTGATCACTACCATGGAGGTCATCGACCACCCCCCAATCAAAATCAGGCTGTGCATCTGAAGAGCACAAAGATAGGTCAAGGCAAGAAAATGAAGCGGTTCTCGGACAGTGATGCGTAAACTCATCAACGTTTAGGACACCCATCTAAAGCTCTTCGATCAGATCGGCAAGGACTTGTCTCCTGGGATTTATTGAGTAATCTCCCCAGAGAGGATGCCTGCCATTCAGATCTCCAAGAAAGAGAAAGGGCCTCGGCAACCGTGCAACAACGCGGCAGAAGTCCCCCGCGTCGAAGTCAGCTGACGGTGGAATGTACGCAGAAATGATAGTATACCTCCAATCCAGGTGAAGCTGCACAGCCACTGTCTGAAAGGAGGTATCTAAAGTGAAATTTAGAACGGAGACATCATGCCGGGTGTAAACCGCGCATCCTCCAGCTCGGCCATCCCGTGGTGGTAGGGTCGCAAGAACCATATACACCGTGAGGGCGGGAAGGGGTCACGCACCTAGCATGGTCTCTTGATGAAAAATAGCTAACGGGAAACGGGACGCGACGAGCCTCCGCAGCAACTCACAGTTGGCCCGGAGTCCACGGCAATTTCATTGAAGGAATATGCCCTCAAGGCCTAGCTCGGAGGAGACGCGGGGGCCCTCCTCGAACAGAAGACCCTCATGGGACTGGCCGTACGCGTCTCGGAGACAAAACCCCGGGCGCTGTTGGCCAGACAAAGAGCTGAAGGCGCTGTCGCCTTCGAGGACTTATTGGGAGAGGTTGGGCTCGCCATGCGAGTCTTTTCCTCCCTCCGCCTCGAAACCTTAGGCGGGCGTTGCGGCTTCGGAGGCGGGGGGCCCTCTTTTCGAGGAACTACCATCTCCGAGCCACTCCGTCCACCACTAGGCATGGGCGAAGGAGCCGAAGCTCCTTTGTTGCTGTCCTCCTTTCGGGGGACAGCTTTAGGAACCCCGGAAGATGGCCTGGCGACCAACTTCAGGGGTGTTGCCTCCTGTGAGTCTAACGACTCGGTGGAGGCGCGTGGCAGTTTCGCCTTACTGGAAACGGTCACGCTGGAGGAAGAGGGGGGAGGAGCCCTGGTTTTAGCCTGGGCTGGGTATGAACCCTTTTTGCCGCCAGCTTTACCAAGGGAGCACCTAGGTTGAGTAGAGCGCGCATAAGCGCTCCGAATGGGAGGGGGGGAACAACCGTACTCATTGGCCTGGAGTAGAGGGTGCCTTTCTAACTATTGAGGCATATGACGTCCCAGGCAGAGCCGGAGCGCCAGGACCAAGTCCTTAGCCTCGCGGAATGAGAGTCGATCCTGGGCCTGAACGGCCAGGATTTTTCTCAAGGAGATATGCACTACATTGATTCGAAGAAGCTGGGTGAGACTCTCCGCAATTGACACATTTGGCCACACACGATTTCGACTTATCATGTGCGGCCTTGGAGCAATTTACACAGACTTCGAGTGACCCCTACTTTGCACGTCTACAAGAACGATTCGTATGGCCGAAGCGGTGACAGTAATAGCACCGCCGCGGCAGTGGCACAAATGCCTTCTCCCTGAGTCAACACGCACCGAGTCAGGGAGCTTGTCACAGTCGAACGTGACGAAGAGTGTAGGGGTGTGTCTCGAGGCCCCTCCCTGTTTTCCCATCACACGTTCGACCTTGACCGCCCCATGGTCGGCCAGCTCTAAGGTGATGTCCTCAATGGAGTAGTCAACGAGTTCCCTCGCATAAACTACTCCTTTCACAAAGTTCATGGTAGAGTGCGGCGTCACACTCACCGGTGCCATGAAGTGTCCGGAGAGCACTTATCTTGGCCGCCTCGGCGGGATTCGCCCATTCGCCAGAAGGCTCCCGTCCGAGAAACGGGTTACCTTCGGCTCTCTACAAATTACACTAGCTAAACTCTCCTCTGATGGATCATGTTGCCCTTGGCCACCATGCTGCCTCAGTGGAGCGAATGACGAGGTAGCGTTTGAAGCCAGCGGGTTCGAAAACGCCAGGTAACCTCTGAATGAGGGGCCTCGATGTCATCGAGGCTTCGCCCTGCGACCTTTTAGTCTTAGTCGGGGGCTCCGCACCCGTGGCGAGAGGGGGCCGGATGTGCCGATCTTGGCTTGGTCACTTATCGATGCATCAGACCCATCCGTCCCCGCAGGCCCCGCGGATGGAGAGGAGCCCCGAGTCATTTTAATCTTTTTTTTTCTTTTTAGAAGAGGAGCCCCCAGGCAAATGGAACGGCCTCAGCCAGGTCCTTCCCCGAGATGGAGAAGGTCCTAGGAGTCGCAGGGGCACCGGTCGGAGGATATCCCTGCCTTCCTTGTACTGCCTTGGAAACCCTAGCCGTTTGAGGACCTTGCATAGGGGCGGACTCGAGTTCGGCGCTTGGCGCCGAGCTCAGATTCGCTTCCATGGAAACCCCTACCCTCTTAGGGTGGGTTGCCTTAAGGACCATGTCTATCTCAGGGGGGGGGGGCTCCAGTTGGCCATCCCCACTCCCAGGACATCACAGGTCCCGTTGACAGAGCTGTCTCTAGTCACGTCTGGGGAGGCACAGGCCTTGAACCCAGGAAGGTTTAACATTCTTGCCAGCATGTCTTTTGAGCGAAGCGACCCAAGGGGCCTGTCTTGCCTCTCCCCCCTAAGGGGGTTTGCCCTACCGAGCCGCTTTAATGGGGAGCGGTCGGCTCTGGGCTGCCTGCTGGCTTTCTTGCCCGAGGGCAGCTCCGTCGATGCAACAGGGGGAATTGAGGGAATTTTTTTCTTGGACTAATCATTGAGCATGGTGACCCCTCGCAGTAGCCCACTCTGCAAGGGATGCGTACAGGCCTGGCAGAGCCAGGTGCCGCCATTTAAGGCCACCCCTCCCGCTTGGTGACCTGGCAGCCCTTCAGCATGGCGGCTCCCCCTTGGGCACGGCGTAAAATTGATAGTGTAAAGAGAGAAGGGAAAGGGATGTGAGGAAGGCCTGGGTGTGGATGAAGCAGATTGTTAAAAAAAACACCATTCCAAACTGGAGCTCAGGGGTTAGGGAACTTTGTCCCCTACCCCCTCAGCCCCGATCCGGGACGGTTGGCTGAGAAGAAGGTCAGCATCTACCCTGTGAAATTAAAGGCTCACCAGAGAAAGTTGTTGGAGAGGTTGTATGAAAAGCGAGGAAACACAAGTATCTGAAGGAAGGAGAAGAGGCTAAGCTGGGGTCGGACGGGGTGCTAGGTCCCGTCAGCACGGCAGCCAAGATGGCAAATCGCCGCGCCCCTTACGGGGGCATTAAGTCGAAATTTCCGTCCATTTGAGCACATTCATTTATGATGCGCTGTTCCCTCATGTGTAAGAAATCAAGGGGGGGAGGGCTAGTGAAGGAGGAGACCATTGTGGTATTTCCTGCGTGCCCAGACTCTAGGGAGAGAGTGTAGCAAAAATAAAGGACGACTCTGGGTGGGTATTATATCGCTTTTAATGTGATAAGAGTCAGCGGATTTTTCTAAACGGGGGGCAGAGATTCTGAAATAGGGTAAAGTGGGGAATCGCTGTAGTAAACGAATTCTGGGATGCAAAGTTTTGTTGTTGCGAAAGTCATAACCAACTTTGAATGATGGAGCTGGAAAAAGCGAATTCGAAACGGGGTGGTGGGGGAGGGGTATACAAGTGTCCCCCAATGACTAACGAAGGCAGCTTCTCGCGGAGGTCTTTCAAAAACCTATTTGCTCAGGCGCTGCTATGTTTTTAGTCGCGTGGGAGTCTAGAGGCGGACGACTCTATCTCACTATGTCGGGTCCGTTTTATTTTTTTTAGTTTTTGTAATAACATCATAACTATTAGACCAATTCTAACAAAATTTGAAACCCTTATGTTGTTTTACATTCTTTTCAAATGATAGAATTGTCAAGGTCCTCCCAAGGTTAGTCCGGGAATTATTAAAAGTTTTGAAGGTCGTAAAGTTATAAATCAGAAAAGTGAGAGCACGCGACATTTTGGTCAGCAGACCTTAGTTAGGAATATTTTCATTTACTTTGATTATGTAAATGTGCTATTATGTTTACTGGGTACAATTCGATGTACTGCTATGACGGTGACGTAATTTTGAACTGACCAATGAAAAACTTTGTGGGCGCGGTTTGTTATAAAGCCAACTTCCTAAGCATAATTTTGATTGTTTCAGTTTCAAACCTTTTACGATCGGATGAATATTCATTATTTTATTTCCGAACATTTTTTACAATGTCAAGTGATAGTGACTTCGTACCCATGAAGAGTGATTTGGAATCAGATTATGGAAGTATCAGTGATGGTGTTAGTGATAAAGAATGGGAACCTGTCGATTTATCCGGCGGGTGAAAAAAAAGAAGACATTTTCAGAGGTTCTAGGCTAGGCCTCGTGCGGAAGGGGCAATATATTCTTTTATTTGTTTCTAATTTCAGGTATACAAATATAGGCATAGGCCTATATATATATATTCTTTTAATTGCGTAATATTTTAACACTTTCAACACATTCCACTTATATTCATAAAGACTTAAACTTTAAATTATATTTTTAATTTACCGCATTTGATCATGGCATCTAATACTAAGAGAAAAATAACAGGAAAAAATAAAATTCAATATCCTTTCGTAATTGAAACATGCAATAATATAATCTGCCTCATACGAGGGGCGGTCAATAAGTTTTGCGAATCGGTAGGGCGATGGCTGTTTGTGGGGGTGTTAGGACAGGTTATGACAAGTCAGGATCTGCAGCCGCACGCTCCTGCCTCGTCTATTTAAGAAGCAGTAGCTGATCGCAGATCGTCAGTCGCAAAGTTTTCAACAATGGAGAAGGTTGAGCACCGAGCAGTGATCAAATTTTTGACCAAGGAAGGCAAGAATGCAAAAGAGATCCATGAACGCATGGTTGCAGTGTAGACCGACACCGCCCCTTCCTATGCAACCATTGCTCGCTGGAATAGGGAGTTCCGCCATGGTCGTGAGTCCCTTGAAGATGATCCCCGTCCAGGATGCCCGTCAGACGTGACCGACGAGGACAATGTGGCCCCTGTGGAGAGGCTGATCCTCGAAAATCGAAGAAATCGAGCGAGAACTTGGAATATCACATGGGTGTTATCAACATCATCCACGAAAATTTGATCATGGCCAAGTTCTCTGCCCGTTGGGTCCCTAGAAACCTCACGCCCCATGATCGACTTCAACGTCATCACAGTCCACACGGCCAGCGTTGCACAAGCTGCCCTGCGCGAGTGCGGATTCGAGTTGCTCAACCATTCCCCCTACAGTCCAGATCTGGCCCCTAGGCCAGATCTTTATTCAAAGAATCGGTCGATCTTGACATACTCAACCACCGTTGCTTGATTCATCAACAGCAATTATGTGCTCAAAAATGAAATATGAAAACGTTGATGACAGATCTTGTGAAATTGGCTAATTTTATCAGATCTCGGGACTTGAACGATCGTGAATTCCAAACATACTTGGAAGTAGTTCGCAGTGAATATGAAGACGTTTACTGATTTCGCAAAAGTCAGATGGCTCAGTAAAGCAGCAACTTGAATATATTTCAATTATTGTTACCTGAAATAAAACAGTTCATGCAAAACAAGAAGCCAAATGTGGATTTGTTTAGAAAATGAAGAATGGTTGAACGATCTTTCCTTCGTACTATGCATTCTTTCAATGAATTGGATCAAATTGCCAATTGTTGTGAACAAATGTTTTCGGGTAGGTATGAAATACATCAAAACTAGTGAAAGAAATAGGTTTAGTGAATCATTTAACTAAAATTCTTAGAATCAAGACCAGTATTATAAAGGCAGATTTTTGGCAGTGCCAAAAATCACATTGATTTTACTTTGTATCTTATTTCACTTTTAGTTGCGTGGACGCGACTCTTCAAGTTACTGTGTCAGTCCGTAACCGTGTTATTCTTCAATGAGTTTTGGGAGCAATAACATCGTAACTATTCGGCCGATTCTAACGAAATTTGAAGCCCGTATGTTGTTGGACATTCTCTTTCGAATGATATAATTGCCAAGGTCCTCCCAAGGTTAGCCCGTGAATTATTAAAAGAAAACTAACTATGGGTCGGATTGCCCCACTTGTTGAAAGTTTTGAAGGTCATAAGTCAGAATGATTGAGAGCACGCGACTAGGTCTGTTGACCTTGTTTACTGTCAATATACATGATTTTGTTTATAATTAATTATATATATATATATATAATATATATATATATATAATGAAAAAACCTACCAAGTGGCACGTGAGGAAAGTAATATGAAAATTAACCCACAGGAAAATGAAAAAATGAATCCAAGCACTTTCGAATTATATTTTCAAGTTCATTTTCAAGGAATAGCATGAAAATGGAGAAGACAACCTTATATAGGGTACAAAGATACGAAGGGAACGCCCATCACATAGTAAAAATTAATGGAAAAACACAAAACCAAGACAGAAAAATACTAAGAAAAAGAACAAATAGGCAACTAATAAAAGACATGTGCATCCCTAAAACGATATACACACAACGCCGTGTATATGAATGGAAATGGTGGGTGAAAAAACAAAAAAAAAAACATTTTAAAGGATTATCATTCGAACGAAAACATTTAGGGCTAAGAGTTAATCCACATTCACAACAGAGACACCTGGTGGGAGAGCAATGAGAATGATATTACACTAATAGGGTGACAACAGGCTGCATTATGAAGTTATTTTATTTAGTATAAGTTTTTTAAAAACAGGGTCGAGTTTAAATTAGCCAGGGGAAATGTTTATATTGGGTAAGATGCCAATTAATAACACTCGACAATATTTCTTTTTGTAGAATCAGCGGAATGATAAAGAAATTTTACAGAATTCCAGTCAATGGGGTGATTATTTTCAGATAAATGTAAAAATAAAGCGCTGTTTATTTCACCTCTTCTAATATTATACTTATGTTGGTAAATTCTACTAGATAAAGATTTACTAGTTTGCCCGAAGTAAGGTTAATTACAAATAGAACATTCTATAAAATATACTCCGCCTTTTTTTTCTTGTATTATAAAGTGGATTTTTTGTCTCACCCGTATTTTTAAGTAACTTAATATCTCGACTTCTCGGGATATCTCGCCCATCTTCTAGACAGTTCCTCATGAAATACAGGATTACATCGTACTTTACAACGGGCATTTCTCCTGTAGAATTACTGCTTGGCCGTGCGTTTCTTTGTCGATTTGACCTTCTGTACCGTCTCGAGTCACAGAGTCAATAGCTGTCCGAAACGATACTTCTGGCCACCAACAGTCGAAACGCGAAATAGTGCTTTGCCATACTGATGGCAATTGCATGATGGTCGCATTGTTAAGCGTCATCAGAATCATATCCTACCTACTATACTACTACTCAGTCGTTGCCGACTGTTGAAGCTGCCGTTTTATTCCTACTGGCCCTTCAGTAACACTTGAAATTTCAACTGTTGAGCAAAGTACTGCCTGTAATAATCATAAGTCTATTCCAATTTATGCGTCTGCATCATTGGAGCCTACCACTACGGTTCGTCGAACGCCTATACATCGGCCCCTGGCCAAGCTAAATTTGTAGACCTAGATTTGTACCAGGTTGTGGTGTGTCCGTTATGGAGCAAATTGCCACTCTGCGACTGATAGATATTTAAGGGAAAGAGGCATTATAAAGAGCACATAGTTCTTTGTACATAATTATATATAAACAAGTTAAATATCACTATTATTCGAATCATATTACGACGATCTTGTTTACACCATCTTTCGTGGGCAGTACGATATGGGCCCCAAACTCTCTGTTGCTCCGTGGTTGGAGAAGTCGTTTGTGAGAGCGGTCAGGCCTATTGTTTACTATCGTTTATATCGTGACGTTACCAGACCTATATTCGTTTCCTCTAGTGATTTTACCATACTAATTCAAACGACTAAAATGCATTACAAATAAACCAAAATACTACAGTTGGACTATATTCAGAGGCCACATAAATACGGCGAGTTAAATTTGAGCTTAAGCTATTTCTTGTTATTTATAAAAAAACAAAAGGTACCCAAGGAAAACGCTATAGTGCAAGTCAGGTGGGTCAGAAGGTATGCATACGAGCTTCAGTTTGCTTCTAGTGTTCGTCGTTATACGTTGTACATTTTTTTTTTTTTTTTTGGGGGGGAGAGGTGTTTTGTTTTTTCTCGTAATAACCCGCTATCCTGTTTTGGCTATAGGTGGGTGTAGAAACTTGAAATCTGGTCGGGTTTCATTGTTTAAGACAAGTCCATCAAGTAAATAGCTGCCCTTACCGCAGTGAGCGTGAGTAGGGTTCAGAGGTGAACGCTGAAAGTATGCGAGACTTGTGGCCCCGAGCTCGTCTGCGAGGTTTTTTAGGATTGTCCAGAGATAGGTAGAGGGTGACCCTAACGATCACGGCAAAGGAAATCAAGAAAAACCAACGTATGCTGAAGACCTGTTACGCCCATCCAACGATGATTTCCATTTCGACCACCGGGCATCCCTCAGGAAACTGCTTGAAACTTCTTCCCACACGGAAAGATGGGTTGCTTTTACTGGGAACCAAGGGAGTAAGGTCAGGGTGGATCGGGGTTCAGATGCTTTCGACCAATGTACATATACTCAGGCCACCGTGAAATATCCTGATAAGTTATGGTTTGGGGAGATTCTGTGCATCACGGCGTTGGTAAACTTAAGCCTGGGGAACGAATGTTACTCTGAACAAGGAGGTACTTGGAGCTGCTCTGAAACCACCTGGAGGATTGTTTTGACACTTGCCAGAATGGTGTTTATGCAGGACAGTGCACCTAAACACGGATAAGTTTATAAAGTTGTTCAATATCTGTAAGTTGGACTAGATAGAGGATTGGCCGGGGATGGACCGGGTTTGGGCCCTATCGAGAACCTCTGGTTCATTATAAAGAAGCATCTACGACGACGCGCCACCACCTCTGTGCTTAAGCTCATTTACTACCTCCAGTTGTAGAGCAGTTTTAAGTTATCCTTGCTCCAGAACGTCACGGTATCCCACATCGTCTCCAGGAGTGTTGCAAGCGAATAGGTCCCCCGGCAAGTATTAATTCCTAGGTACCCCGTAAACATTTTACCATTTATTTTTCTGACCGCGGCCCACAGTTGGAGGGGCTGGGATGTCGCGCCAAGTATTGTGGCGCTGACCTAATTGTTATAATAAAAAATCTGGAAACGAGTTGCGGTGGAAAGTATAAAAATACCCGAACATTTTCCCAATTTTTTTCAGGTCAGCCATAAGTGTAGAAATGTTGTGTCAATGTTTAGACAGGGTAAGTAGTATATGAACCTGTGTAAAGGAAAAAAATGTATCTACCTTAAGAATTATCTACACTACTTTGTTTTTTCCATAATACTAAGGCAAATTACAAACGCCGGGCGCGCCAGGACGAAGTCTGTAGTCTCGCGAAATGAGAGACGATTCCGGGCCTGAACATACAGGATTTCCTTGTGGAGATACACACCAGATTGCTTCGAAGAAGCGGGGCGCTGCTCTCCACAATAAACACCCTTAGCCTTATACGCTTTCGACTTAAAGTGTGCGGTCTTGGAGCAACTTACACATACTTCGGGTAACCCCGACTTCGCACGTCTACAGGAGCGATACGTGTGACCAAAGCGGTGGCGGTAGTTACATCCGCGGCAGTGGCACGAATGCCTTTCACAGTCGAATGAGATCCCTCGCTTAAACTACTCCTTTCACGAAGTTCATAGTAGTGTGACTTCACACGCACCGGCGTGCCATCAAGAGTCCGAAGAACACTAATCATGGCCGCCTCGGAGGGATCCGATGCATTCGCCATAAGGCTCACGACCCGAGAAATCGGTCACCTTCGGCTCTCTACCAATCAGGCTAGCTAGTGCTCTTCTCTGATGGAACAGGTTGCCTTTGGCCAACATGCTCATATCAGTGGAGCACGTGCTGATCTTGGCTTGGTCGCTTACCGAAACGGCAGCGGATCCGTACGTTCCCGAGGCACATGGGCTGCTTCAGCAAGATCCTTCTCTGAAATGGAGAACGTCTTGCCTGTCACAGGAGCATCAGCCGTGGGAGGAGATATCCCCCCTCTCCTTGTGAGTCCTCGGAGGCCCAAGCCGTCTGTGGAGAAGCTTGCACAGGGGTGGACTCAGGTTTGGTGCTTGGCCCGAGACCGGGTTCGACCCCGTGCAAGATCCTGCAGTCTGGGGCTGGGTCACCTCCGGGACCATGTCTATCTCGGGGGGCCTCCATGTGGCTACCCCCTACCTCTTCCAGACATCATAGTGTTAGAGTTTGGCCACTGCGTGAAGGTAATCGGTCGGCAGACTACCGGTCGTCCGGTATTTAAAACCCCTTCCCCCGTAGTTATCTAATGGTGGTAACTACTACTTGGTGTGGGGGCGTTTATTAAGATACATCAATATGTATATACTCAAAGGTGTATAAAAATATTATATTGTATAGTAACGAAGATCGCAAGGAATGCGTAGCGTAATCTATCATGTAAATACAATGGGAAGAATGTTGTGAAGTCACGGTCGATGACGTCAGCTTTGGCGGGAAACTCTTGGTGCACTACGTGTAGGTTGCGGTGTGTTAGTGTTTTGGAAGTTCACGGTAGTAGGTTGTCTGGTCAGATATTTGGAGTGGATAACCGGTGATGCGGATAGAGCTAAATACACTAGGCAGATTATCTATATTGTGGTAAAATAATATTAACACACGGATCCCATTTGAGGTTTCTTTTGTCTCATATTTTGCCGACGAACCGACATCGGTTGCGGAAGAGAGGGGAGCAGGTACGCTGACCCCCTGTAAACTTGAGATGCATGACATAAGGGGGCACGGGCCGACGGATCCTGTTATTCTTTGCCACCCTAATGGGGATGGCGCTATCGAGGAGCTCCCATCGGGAGCGGTCAATCTTGGGCCGCCCGCCTGCTCTCTTGGCAGCCCCCTGTAAAAGCAAAGGAGGGAGTGCCGCTATAGAAGATAGGAAGGAGGTGAGGGGGAAGTCCACCGCACCTGTCGGCCTAAGAGAGGAGTAAGCCTCCTCTCATGTAAAAGAAGTTTGGAGGGGCCCTTGAGAAAACACAGGGAGGGACCTCCTTTTCTGATTTGGAGCAACCCGAGAGTGTCTCCGACAATGGTAAAGGAGGCTAGAGTTATCAATGGGCATGGGGACCCGATTATTACCATGGGATACAAACGTTAATCACCCCGCGCAGTAGCCCGCTCTGCGATGGGTGAATACGGGGCCGGCAAAACCAGACGCCGACATTAGAGGCCATTCCTCCCACCCACTGGTCAGGCAGCCCATTACCATGGCAGCTCCACCTTAGGCTGAGCATAGAATTAATAGTCAGTGAAAAAATAGAGAGAGGGTATGCGGGCAAGGTGAAGGTGGGATGGTGCAGGTTGTTACAAACCAAACACCCTAAATCGGAGCTCAGAGGTGAGGGGGTGTTGTCCCCTCAGCCCCGATCCGGGATGGCTGGGTGAGGAAGCTGGTCGGTATTAATCCCGCGAAATTAGAGGCCGACCAGAGAAAGTTGTGGGCGATTGTAGGGAAAATAGTAGGAAGGAGGGTAAGAAGACAGGGTGTCAGAAAGGAGAAGAAGTTAAGCTGGGGCCGGAGGGGGCGTTGAGTCCCGTCAGCACGGCGGCCAGAGAAACATATCGCCGTGCTCCTTACGGGGTACATAATTGCAGGACTGCATATGGCACGGCCCGACGCATCCCGTTTTCCCTCTCGAAATTAAGGGGGTTAGCCTATTCGAGTCGCTCTCCATGGCCATTGATGGCAAACCCCTATGATAGAATAGGGTTGACTCAACAGGAAGGGGTGAGGGAAGCCCATGCACTCTCAGGCCTAGAAGAGGGTTTGAAGGACCCCCTGAGAATGCACAATTTTTCCTTTTTTTGTAATTCTATAGAGCCCATCTGGCAACTGCCCACTTGGGCATAAGTCGCCGAAAAACACGAAAGCCTAGAACTAGGCTACTTTAAAATAAAAATATGAAAACTTAACAATGATATAAATTGGAAAAACTTAACAATCAGGAAGCAATCTCCGGCAGCGGGGGGAGGTCCCCCTCACCCCAGTGCAGGAGAGTGCAACCTAAAAACAAAACAATAACAAAAAAAAGGAACCTTAAATAAAGGGGAGAAGCCCGGCCTCCCCCCAAAAGTCAACAAGTCAATGTGCACGAATCTGTCCCGAGTACAAGGGACAGGCGGTAGCGACCCCGCCCATCCCGGTACCGGGACAGGTATCGTGCGCGAAGATCGCCCAGAGTGGGGCATTCGACAAGAATGTGCCGAACAGTCTGGGGGACGACGCAGTCGTCGAAATAGGACGCAGGCGAGCGCTCCATCAAATAGCGGGTGAGAATGCACAAGGAGGCAACCTCCTTTTCAGAAGTGGAGCACCCCAAGAGCGGATCTAAAGATGGCAACGGATAAGACACTTTGCTGCATGGCGATGGTGAGAGGGAAGCCCCTCCACCAGTCGAAGGGGTGCCTCAATTTTCCTCATCCTCCCCGACACCTAGTGAGGGCTAGGCCGCACTTGGAGCGGATTTCCATGCGTTTTCCCACTAGTGCCTTCTGTTGTCACCATGATCAGAGTAAAAAAAAAAAAAAGAAGATAAAGGGCCTCATGGAAAGTAGATACTATGACCTCCCTATGAGTGGGGAGGTTAAGAGAAAAGTCTATAGGATCAGAAATTCCAGAATATGATAATTCACTGGTCAACAAATTTTTTGTTGCATTGATATCAAACAGTTGGTATTACCTAATTTATTGTGCTGATTGAAGATCTGGTTAGTTGTTTCCTCAGTGCTCTACTTTTTTGCAATCAAGGTATTTGAAAATTTCGTCATCACATTGACGTCGTAGTCTATCAGGAAAAATGTGATGAAATATGTTATAAAACTCTTTAATATAGCAGGGTAATAAAAATGAAAATACAAGATAGTATAAATCTATTCAAGATCACAATTTGAAACACTTTCCCAAATAAACAATGCTTATAATTTATATAAAAATGATTGGTAGAGAAAGAGGAGAAAGTGCACCAACAACTTTCCCAGGACCCATCAGAGTCAGAGTCCACCCAGTGACGGGGCCTCCCTAATTTGAGGAGGCGAAGTTCAATTGCAGTCTACTCAGGCATGAATTTACGCTTGTAGCTGGACTGTCTCAGGGCATTCTAGTTTAATGCTCCAGCATATTCTTTTCTTGCAACCTGGAGGCTAACAATTCAGCTGCATTTTTGGAGAGACCCAAATCACGCACTAGGTCATTCAGCTCTGGCTGGCTAAGCTGTTGAGGAGTTAATGACTCTGGGGTCTCATAAGAAGGATCGCCGGATTCTGAAACTATTTCTGGACTTTCATCAGCAGTCTCTTCCTCTTGGTCACTACCCACATCTTCATATGGAAGAAATCCTTTAGAAACTGGGATTGGGAGATCATCAAAATGCAGAGTAGGTCGGATTGCTGAGGGGATACTAGGATATGAAATTTTGTATCGGTTTTTCTTGTCAATGCCCTTTGTATTGACTAGACAAAAATAACAGTCAGTTGTGTGGTTCTCGCCAGGTCATGGGAATTCCGAAAGGTAAACCCTTACCTTTCCCTTTTGTCCAGTCACGCAGCATTTCCTCGTAGTTATGACACACAGTATGTGGGGCCCACTTCTTGTCTTGGTTGGAAAGAGTAAGTCCAAAGTACGCTTTATAAGCACGCCTCACAAATGATGTTATAGTTCACCTTTGAGGAATAAGTGTGAAGCATCCACAAATATGACAGAAAATGTTCGGTTTGTTCACACATTGATGTCTCCTTGTAGCCATGATCAGATCTGAAAGAAAAACAAAACAAAATTCTAATATCTCTGTTGATACCATAAACGTGACCAGTGTAATTTACACCTAATCGGCCCCGGTTAAGCGTTGATGGGCTTTGCCATTCCAGCCAGACATTCATGTGACATTGTGCTGAAGCTTTAACCATAAAGGATGGTGCTGGCGTAGCCAACTTATATATGTACTGTAGGAAGGTGAGCAGAGTCGACGCCCCAGTACACCCCATATCTGATACTTGCCCTAGCCGACGGGCTTTCGCCCCTCGCAGCAGGTAGGGACCTCACGGTATACACTACCACTCGACTAAGGGTCATAAAAGGACAAGAGTGCGCCGGGCAACCAGAAGCACTGTAGAAGCGCAAGTGTGGAAAGGGGTAGGAGGGTATGTAATAAAGAGAAGTAGAGAGAGGTGGGTCCACTGAGTAGTGTGGGTGATCACCTATTATTATCATAACCTGGCACTAGGTGATCCCAGGGTGGCATGCAGTCCACTAAGTCATCATGGCCACTAGACCAAACTCTGTAGGTACAGGTGGAAAAACTCCTCCTGGTACAAAGTGAAGGGAAAAAAGGTTGAGTGGACAGCTGTAATGACTAATCATAATAATAAATACTACTTATAATAAATTATAAATAATAATCTTTCATAAATACCATTATTAAATAATAAAATGATAACATACTAATAATAATTAATGTCATAATAAATAATTATAATACATAATAATATATCATAAATAATTATATTAAATAATAATAAGAAAATAAATAAATAATAAAAATAAATATGTAATATGAATGATAATTAAGATTTAAGCTAAGTTACCAGTGGGTTGCTGCCCAATCCAAGTGGATTCTATATGGCCGCGAGGGTGAAACGAGAAATATCATCTATAAAAGGTGGAGGAGACCACTTTGTGACAAAAATTTAAAAAACGACGGGTTAAAAGATTCCTCCGCCAATATGAATCGAAGACGGGTGTGTTGAGGAATAGTTAAAAGGGCCGGGAAACAGGATAACCGGAGAATGGTAAAATGACTACAATCCAATAAAAGGTGGGCAACCGATTGGTCCCCACCGCAAAAACGACAGCAAGGGCTGATATGAGCATCTCCCGAAACAAGATGGCCGTGAGTAAGTCTCGTGCGAACTCGGCAAAGGGCCACCTCCAACGGCCGCATTATATGACGACTCGAGGGCCAAGAGCGAATAGAATTTTTTATTTTGTATAGTTTGGATGATGAACAGTCATCCCATTCATTCTGCCACAGTTGAAAAATATACTCTCTTATTGAAGGAAAGTAGTCCCTAAAAGGCAGAGCCAAGTTCTCAGGGAACACACAGAATGTGCTGAGCGGGCCAGCCGATCAGCCTTCTCGTTGCCCAGGACTCCCACATGCCCAGGGACCCAGCAAAAAATAATTCTATATCGGGATGCATTTTGGATCAGCCAGTTGCAAATTTCTGTGACCAGGGGATGGGACGCATTAAAAGATCTAATTGACTGTAAGACACTCCTTGAGTCATGACAAAATCACTAAAAGGTAATTTTTTTTTTAAATTTATTTAAGGGGCTATCTGGCGACTGCCGACTTAGGCATAAGTCGCCGTAAACAAACAGCCTAGTTCTAGGCTACTTTAAAAAATTGAACAGGAAACAACAATAAAAAGAAATAACAAAACAATAACAAAAACAACAATTAAACCTGGTTAAATGAAAGGGAGAAGGCCGGCCTCCCCCCAAAAAGTCAACAAGTTCACCAGTCAAAGTGCACGCACTCGTCCCGAGTACAAGGGACAAGCGGTAGCGCCGCCGCCCATCCCGGTACCGGGACAGGTGTCGTGCGCGAAGATCACCCAGACTGGAACATTCGACAAGAATGTGCCGAACAGTCTGGGGGACGACGCAGTCGTTGCAATAGGGCGCAGGCGAGCGCTCCATCAAATAGCGAAGCGTCACACGAGTGTGCCCGATTCGGAGACGGCAGAAAGCAACCTGAAGCCGCCGCGGCATTGGGGGATAAGTCCATGGGAACAGTCGCGGCGCAATGGCACGCAAATTTAAGTTCCCTTCGACCGTCTCCCATCTTCTTTGCCAAGCAGTCCGAAGAGCTGCCTGTATTCCTGCCATGTAGTCGATGTGAGGAAGAGCGAAACGCTGGTCCGGTCGCAGAGTCCTCGCGGACTCTTTGGCGCGCTCATTCCCCGCAATTCCTACATGTCCAGGAACCCAGCAGAAGATAATCTCGACATCTGCCCGACTCGCCAAAACCGTGGCGTCACGGATTTCGCGAACCAGCGAATGCGGAGATTCCAATGCCCCGAGAGCACTCAGGGGGCTTTGTGAGTCGCTATAGATCACAATCCGGTCTCCGAACCGGGCACGTCGCGTAATCTCCCGTACCGAGTGGTGTATTGCCACCAGCTCGGCCGTGAAGACAGACGCAGCGCCTGGTAGAGCCCCGCTGACTTCAAACAGAGGGGATACGGCGTGGAAGCCGACCCCCTCTTGGGACTTGGAGCCATCCGTATACACTGGCACGGTTCCAGCGTGACACGATGTGTGCTCCTACTAAAAGGTAAAATTTGGATGAGTCTAAAGGCTAAAAGGATTGCTGAAAGTTCAGCGGTAAAAATGGATGCTGCAGAGAAGAGCCGGCCGAGTGGCGAGGTTTGTGCTCGGGCACGCTGGCGGGCCTCTCTTATATCTAGACGTAGGGAGTCGCGCAAAGCGAGAACTTCCTTTTCATATAAAAATATAGAGCAGAGTTTCGACGCAGCACTGTGGGTACCTCCGCAGTTGGCGCAGTGGGGCGTTTTGGTGCATTCGGGGCCATGGTAGTCAGAGCTACAATTCACGCAGGAGCGAGGGTGCCGACAGGCTCAGCCAACATGTCCAAATTGATTGCAATTAAAGCAGCGTCTGGGTAGTTCGATGTAGGGACTTACCGGGACACGAAGGTACCCAGCTTTAATATACTGCGGCAGTTCTTGTCGTTCAAATGTTAAAATCAGTGTGGCGGTTGGAACTTTAGTGGAGCCTAATGTTTTAGTTATCCTGTGTACGTGTGTGACACGTTGGGTACTGAGCTTACTCTGAAGGCGGGTGGGGTCGTAGTCCTTTAGTTCGTTTTAACGGACGACACCTTTGACGAAATTCAGACGCGGATGGGGCGAGACAGTTATTGGAATTTCAGCTATCGAAGATAGATTTCGCACAAGGTTGTGTTGAGAGTGGGATGACACCTCGACTACGACATCACCACTTCCTCTTGACCACATCCGGCGGGGTTCACCACAGCGGGACTCAAAAGATTCATTGACGTCAAACACATCGACTTTTGCAAGTGGGATGTCAGATGATGAATTCATGACAAGAAAGCGAGGATAATCAAGATCTGGGTCTACTTCGTTGGAATAGGGGTCCAACGAGCGAGGGAAGGCTGAAAGGGAAGCTAAGGAACCTTTGGCACGAGAACCCTTACGAGAAGGGGAGGTTTTTGGTTTATGGCTAGCCATTGCAAAAAGAAAAAACTTCGCATTCTCCCTCGGGGTTCCCCACCATGGAGGCCTACAAGGGCCCGGCACTACTGCAACTATACAATCAGATACGTCCGGTATGTCCTCTTGGAGAATGGATACGGATCCACCACACCATCTTTATAACCCTAAGAGGCTGCCCGAGTTCTCCTACGCACGGAAAAAAGGGGCCAACGATGGGTTTCTCCTTGGGCATTCGGTAGACGAAGGCGGTGGAGATGCCCAGCCTCTTTCACCTTCTTGAAAGAACAATTCGGAATCAATCCATTAAACGAGCAGAGTATTGATAAGGTCCACTAGATAGGTGAAGGAAGAGGGGGAAATAAAGGGCAGTGGAAGAGCGTAATAGAGGAGGAAAGAAAGAGGGGCATGTTAAAAGTCTTGTTGGCAGCACCATGGGTCCCCTAGGGGGCCCAGGGCTGACCCCCTCGCCACGAGAAGGCCAGAGCCTCTCTGGGAACAACCCCTGAAGAAAAGATCCCAGAGAGGGAGGGGGATGAATGATAATAATAATTAATAATATGAACACTAATAAAAAGGTATAGTGCTGAGAGGGAGAGAGAGAGGGGAAAGCGCACCAACAACTTTCCCAGGACCCATCAGTCAGAGTCCACCCAGTGACGGGGCCTCCCTAATTTGCACTCGGGCAGGGATCTGTGACCCATCCGGATACCCTATGAAACAGACCCCACAGGGTATCCCTTTGTGGGGTAGAGTTGGAGTGGTCACATCAACCCCACTCCCCACCTGGATGCAATCTTGGATGTGCCCCGTGTGAGATTACGCTGCTATTAAACTCCCACTTCCTAATTGTTGCAGGAACGTTATCACAGGAGGCGGGGGGGTATAAAATTCCCCCAGCATTCAACAGCCCCCTCCAAACTAACCTGGTCTGTCAGGACAGCTTCACAGAAGGCGCGGCCCTACTTAATGTACAGTTGGCAGGGCCTACATCACAGGGTGTAGGATCAGAGGTCGCGTTACATAACCTCCCAAGCGGTCAGAGGGAGCAGAGATCTCTCTTCTCCTGGGTGTAATGCAACAACATATTTCCTTTACCCATCATTCGTTTTTTTAATCAACCTCTTTCTACAGTGCGCACACAAAAAGGATAAATCTTCTACCATGAATGCACCCTGTAGTTGTTTGAGTTCGCCTTCCCTCACCGATTTCAATGCCCTTTCTTCTGTTTCAAGGAGGCCTGGAATGACCGAGGCGATGGGGAGGCACGATGCATTTCCATCGCGCCCAGCATTCATTTCCCATCTTCCCTCCAGGAGACATTTGCAACGTCTTTTTTTCAAAGAGAGTAAAATTGGAGAAGCGCTATTATCATTCAATTTTGGCCAGTGTGAATACAAGAAGAGACGGAGCTGGATAAGTAACCAGGTGAGGATTTTATCTGCCGGCGAGTGTGTGTAAGTGATTGGTGTGGATGGCTGAGAGTAGCTTGATTGCAAGAATGAATGAAAAATTATTCTCCATTCCAGCTCCTTACGGCGCGTGAGTGCCGGCACAAGTCGTTCCCGATCTCGTTCTCCCAATTCGGAACTGCCCACCATCGGAGCGAATTGGCAAGGAAGGCAATTTCTTTACAAGAGTGGGGCCCCTTCCAACGGACGAGAACTTTCCCCATTAATAACTTGCGCATGGTGAGGAGCACAGCAGTGCTCTACTATTGAGTGTGGCCACACAGAAAATTTGTAAATAGATTAGGACTTTAGAATAAGATTGTAGACTAGGGCTGCAGGAAAAAGATTTGATATTTCGATATTTTTTTCACACACACATACACACTGACTCCCAAGATGGCGGTCAATCTATTTTTCGTCATAACATCATAATTAGAAATTTGCCCACATTAAGTAGTGAAGAAGATACATATATAAAGTATATCGTAGATATACACTATATAGCATTTGCGTATTTTTTTTAAAATAGAGAGATTTATAACAAAGCGCCCACAAAACTCGAGGGTGCCGTCACAACCCTCCACCCGAAGGAAACCCGTGACTTCAGAAATATCCATCACATTGCATCATTGTGCTAAGGGGTGGGGTTCTTTCGAAGGAAACATGTCATTCGTTACCACACTTCCCTGATCCCCTTTGATGGTACCACGCCCAACCTCCTACCGTAAAAAGACCAGATTAACGACGTGAAAGATAAGGAATGATTAGATGCACGCGCCGTGTGTGTGTGAGACACTTGTTTCACAAGGATTCTCCGCTACCTGTTCTTTTGTACCGTGATGGAGAGAGGAGACCCCAGGGCACCAAGCCGGTGGGTCGAATAGCGTGGAGACGGAAGGGAGGGTTATGCTTCCTTGGAAGGTGGGTGCAATTCCCAGAGGCAATGGAGCCGCCAGCATTATAAAAAGTCCTCGGGGGAGGGGGGAACAATAGTGACTCAAAAACAAAAGAGTCGCAGAACAAAAGCACCGATCTCCGACAGATTAAAATATCTCCCGGATCTCTACCAGCCAAGGCATTAAGGAGAGGGCGAAGGCGAACGACCCCTTCCGTCCATGAAGCGTCAGGATACGTTCTCACTACAGCCTTGTCTTTAACTTAAGCCACTTCGTCACCCTCGATTCACATATCGCATTGAAATAGTGGAGTAGGAGAGGAAATGAATAAATGGAGGCGTGAGTAATTCACGACAATGAAAGGAAGGGGGGTACGAGGGAATGAAGGAAAATAATCTGAAAAAGGAGAGGGGAATGAGACCCCCTTACTTGATTATCAGGTGCCCGAAAACGTTCGCCACTTTCGATTGGGATTCGTACATGCAGTGAATTCCATTTGAACGGAAACAATTGGAACTCATTATCTGCAACGTGAAACCTACACACACCATTCTCAACCAGCTGCTAATCGCCACAAAAAGGGTTCTATTTACTACAATGATTTAGTGTGGTCATCTGGTGGCTCCAAGGTGGGGCAGCGACGGAAATTATTACCAAGCGTATTTTAAGGATATTTTCAATTAAAAAGAACATTTGATGCCACAGTCGAGTGAACACGAATCCGTACAAAGTACAAGCGGTTGAGACGCAGCTCATCTCGATACGAGGAGAGATAGCAAGCGCGACGCTTCCCACAGGCTGGGGATACATACTACAAGAAACTGCCACAGTTGTGGGACGACGCAGTCGTTGTAATAAAAAGGAAG
Organism: Ceratothoa steindachneri; assembly: GCA_963969495.1. NCBI lineage: Eukaryota > Metazoa > Arthropoda > Malacostraca > Isopoda > Cymothoidae > Ceratothoa > Ceratothoa steindachneri. Next base: position 28,766,423 of record OZ018326.1, read on the forward strand.
CGACCCATAAAATGGCGTTGCGTCAAACAGCCGAACTAGATTAATCCATGACCAAAAATAGCCTGAAAACATCGGGACGATATTATTTTTGTTTAATGTGCCCATCTGGCGACAATCACGCAGGGAATGCCGCTGGCATTATTTCTCAGCATAATAAAAGACTAAATTATAAAACAAAACCAAGGGGGAGGATTTTTTTTAGGAGGCTATCTGGTGACTGCCCACTTGGGCATAAATCACCGCACTCACACAACCTAGCTCTAGGCTACTTTAAAGTAAGAATATGAAAACAAAACAACGATAAAAAGGGAAGATGACAACAATTAGGAAGCAAGCTCCGGTGTCGGGGAGAGGTCGCCTTTGCCCAGGCGTAGGAGTGTGCGACCTACAAAAAAAACAACAATAACAAAAAAAAAAAAAAAAAACCTAGTAAAATAAAAGGAAGAAAGCCGGCCTCCCCCCAAAAGTCCACAAGTCAATGTGCACGCACTCGTCCCGAGTACAAGGGACAGGCGGTAGCGACCCGCCCATCACGGTACCGGGACAGGTAACGTGTGCGAAGACCGCCCAGACTGGGACATTCAACTGGAATGTGCCGAACAGTCTGGGGGACAACGCAGTCTTCACAGTAGAGCGCTAGCAAGCGCTCCATCAAATGACGGTGCGTCCCGCGAATGTGCCCAATTTGGACACGAGAGAAAGCAACCTGAAGCCTTCGCGGCATTGTGGGGTAGGTCCATGGGAACAGTCGCGGCGCAATGGCACGCAACTTTAAGTTCCCTTCGACCTTCCCTCATCTTCTAGCCAAGCAGCCCGTAATCCTGCCAGGTAGTCGGAGTGAGGAAGAGCGAAACGCTGGTCCGGTCTCAGAGTCCTCTTTAGCGCGCATATTCCCCGCAATTCCTCCATGTCCAGGAACCCAGCAGAAGATAATCTAGACATCCGCCCGGGGTGCCAAAACCGTGGAGTCACGGATATCGCTAACCAGGGGATGCAGATATTCCAATGCCCCGAGAGCACTCAGGGCGCTTTGAGTCGCTATAGATCACAATCCGGTATCCGAACCGGGCACGTCGCGTAATCTCCCGTACCGGGGTTTTTTTTTTTAGGAGCCCATATAGCGACTGCCCACTTGGGCATAAGTCGCCGTAGACTTTCCCGTACCGAGATGTATTGCCACCGCTCGGCCGTGAAGACAGACGCAGCGGCTAGCAGAGCCCCGCTGACTTCAAACAGAGGGGAGACGGCGTGGAAGCCGACCCCCTCTTGGGACTTGGAGCCATCCAGTACACTGGCACGGTTCCAGCATGACACGAGGTGTGCGCCAAAAAGGTCGAACGCAATACTCCCGGCGCTGTACAAGGATTGGGAGTAGAGGCGTGGCGACAAATAGCCAAATGTGGCACCCTCCAGGGTCGCGTCCTGGGCAGAACCAGGGGTGCCACCGCCCCGAGAGCTATACCTAGCTGTCGAAGGAGTTTCCTGGCCCTAAACCGAAAGAGCATGGGGTATGACTGGCGTCTCTCGGCGACATAGGAACCGTCGAAATCAGCTGCGGATGCAGTGAGAGCTGTTGGCGACTGAGGGAGGCACCGGACTCACGCGTACAGACGAATAATGCACTGCACACGGCGTTGAGAGAGTGCCATCTCCCCAGCATCGCCTAGTAGGCTCTCAATGGGGTAAGTGGGGAAGGCACTGGTCGCAAGGCGAAGGCCGGTGTGGTGGATCGAGTCCACCTTCCGCAATAAACGCTCGGGTGCGGATGCATAAAGGAGTAATAAAAAAGTAATGCAGTAGCCCTATCAGCGCCCCAAGCGCTGAACGTCATGGAACGGAGAATATCCATGGCGCGGGTACAAGAGACCCTAAGTCTGCGAATATGAGCCTTCTAGGTGAGGCGTCGGTCAAATACAAGACCAAGAGAACGGTGCGATTCAACCACTTCCAGGAGTACCCCATTAAGAAAACAGTCTGGGTCTGGGTGGAGCCGTGGATGGAGGTAGAAGTGCACCATCTTAGTCTTGACCAAGGAAAACCGATACCTGTGCGCTTCAGCATAGCAAGAGACGCGGTTCAATGCCTGTTGGAGTCGACGCTCCAGAGTTGATATCTGGTCCGCGCCAAAAGAGATCAAAAGGTCGTCCACGTAGAGCGTAGCGAGAACATCTTCCGGCAGCACCGAAGTGATGCCGTTGATGCTCAGGGCAAAGAGTGCGACACTGAGGAGATTTCTCTGCGGGACGCCCTCTTCCTGCTCCATTGAGCCGGAGAGGACTCTCCCCACCCGTACGCGGAATCGACGATCTCGCAAAAATTCAGATATAAACATTGGGAGGCGTCCCATCGCCCCCATCGTGTAGTGTCTCTATGATACCCTATCGCCATGCGGTATCATAGGCCTTCTCAAGATCGAAAAACACCGTGGCGTAGTGCTGTCTCGAAGGAAGGCCTGGCAGACAGCCTTTTCCGGTCGGAACAGAGCATCTGACGAGGAGTGGAACTTGCGGAAGCCAAACTGTGCAGAAAAAAAGGCTAATCTCACATTTTCCAATTTCTCCATTAATTTGCACACACAAGAGGTTAGAAAGATTAGGCGGAAACCAGCTGGGGTAGAGTGATCTCTCCCCGGTTTGCGAAAGGCGAGCACAGTGGCGATTCGCAGGGAATCTGGGAGGACACCCTCCACCCAGATCCTGTTGAACAAATCTAACAGAAAGGTAATGCCTCACTCACCCAGGTGTCGAAGCATGGCGTACGGGACAAAGTCCGGACCATGGGCGGTGTCCGCGCACGAAGCAAGAGCGGAACGCAACTCACTCACAGTAAACCGATCGTTGAAGGGTTCTCCGCCTCTGGAGGAAAAGTTCAGTCGGCGGCTTTCTGCGACTTCACGGCGTGCATTGAATGCAGGCGGAGCAGCATCCCGGCTAGAGAAAGCGGAAAAAGCGGTCGCGAACGATTCCGCCACGGACGCGGGGTCCCAGATTGCGATCACATTCTCCTGGAGAACGGGAGGGGGGTCCTGCAAGAACTTGCCCCGAATCCTTTTGACTCGCTTCCACACCTCTGCTAGAGGGGTCTTCCCGTTAAGTGAAGACACGTATGCCCGCCATGAAGAGCGGCGGGCGTGCTTCGAAATATACCGGAACCTAGCCCTAGCCCGACGAAATTCAGCGACAGTGAAATCGTTCGGGCGGCGCTTATAGCGCATGTGGGCATAACGTTTCTGTTTGAGGGCCGTCTCACAATCGGCCGACCACCACGGGAGTGGCCGGCGTGCAAAACGGCAAGACGTTCTCGGAATAGTAGTCAGGCCGGCGGCGATGAGGTTATCGGAGAAGAACTCAACGGCCTGGTCTACCGACCTAAACTCATCGACTGAGATAGAGAATTCAGTCATTTCATGAAATGCAAGGCCACCGCGCCCGCGCCAAGCACCAGCGAGTTGGGCTCTCAGACGGCAGTTGCCCTGAAAATGATATTTGAATGGGAAAGTGATCACTACCATGGAGGTCATCGACCACACCCCCAATCAAAATCAGGCTGTGCATCCGAAGAGCACAAATATAGATCAAGGCAAGAAAATGAAGCAGTTCTCGATCAGTGATGCGTAAACTGATCCACATTTAGGACACCTATCTCACGCTCTTGAATCAGATCGGCAAGGACTTGTCCCCTGGGGTTTATTGAGTAATCTCCCCAGAGAGGATGTCTGCTATTCAGATCTCCAAGCAAGAGAAAGGGCCTCAGCAACCGTGCCACGATGCGGCGGAAGTACCCGCGTCGAAGTCAGCTGACGGTGGAATGTACGCAGAAATAATAGTATATCTCCTATCCAGGTGAAGCTGCAGCCATTGCCTGAAAGGAGGTATCTAAAGTGAAAAGAAAAACGGAGACTATGCCGGGTGTAAACCGCACATCTTCCAGCCGGGCCCCCATCTCGTGGTGGTGGGGTCTAAAAACCCTTATACTCCAGGAGGGCGAGCAGGGGGCACGCGGTTAGCATGGTCTCCTGTAGAAAAATAGCTAACGGGGAACGGGACGAGACGAGCCTCTGCAGCTCCTCCGGATGCATCTGCGGATGCATAAAACTCGCATCCGTAGTCGAGCTTCGAACGAACAAAGGATCGATAAAAAAGTAGGGCAGTAGTCCTATCAGCGCCCCAAGCGCTGAACGTCACGGAACGGAGAATGTCCATGGCGCGGGTACAGGAGACCCTAAGGCTGCGAATATGAGCCTCCCAGGTGAGTCGTCGGTCGAATACAAGACCAAGGAATCGATGCGACTCAACCACATCCAGGCGCACCCCATTAAGAAACAAATCTGGGTCGGGGTGAAGCCGTGGATGGCGGCAGAAGTGCACCACCTTAGTCTTGGCCAAAGAAAACCGAAACCTGTGCGCTTCCGCAAAGCGAGAGACGCGGTTCAATGCCTGTTGGAGTCAACGCTCCAGAGTTGGCATCTGGGCCGCGCCAAAAGAGATCAAAAGGTCGTCCACGTAGAGCGTAGCGAGAACATCTTCCGGCAGCACCGAGGTGATGCCGTTGATGCTCAGGGCAAAGAGTGTGACACTGAGGACACTTCCCTGAAAGACACCCTCTTCCTGCTCCTTTGGGCCGGAGAGGGCTCCCCCCACCCGTACGCGGAATCGACGATCTCGCAAAAATTCAGATATAAACATTGGGAGGCGTCCCCTCGCCCCCATCGTGTGGAGTCTCCATAATACCGTATCGCCATGCGGTATCATAGGCCTTCTCTAGATCGAAAAAAAGTCCCGCGGCGATGAAGTTGCTGGAGAACCTAACAGCCTCATCTACCGACCTAAACTCCTTGACTGAGATAGAAAATCCAGTCATTTCCTGAAATGCAGACCACCGCGCCAGCGCAAAGCACCACCGGGGCGGGCTCTCGGGCAGCAGTTGCCCTGAAAATATTTGATTTGGATGGAAAGTGATCACTACCATGGAGTTCATCAACCACCCCCCAATTAAAATCAGGCTGTGCATCCGGATAGATAGATCGAAGCAGGACCTGACCCCGGGCATTAATAGAGCAGTCTCCCCAGAGGGGGTGTCTCCCGTTTAGATCTCCGAGCAAAAGAAAGGGCCAGGGCAACAGTGTGACGACGCGGTGGAATGTACGCGGAAATAACAATATACCTCCTATCCGGGTGCAGCTGCACAGCTAATGCCTGATAGGAGGCATCTAAAGCTAAGAGAACGGAGACATCATGACAGTAAATCGCACATCCCCCGACCGGCCCAAATCCAGTGGTGGTGGGGTCGCAAAACCCTTATACCCCACGAGGGTAGGCAGGGGGCATGCAACCAGCATGGTCTCCTGCAAAAAGATAACTAACGGAGAACGGGAAGAGACGTGCCTCCGCACCTCCGGAGACTGCATCAATTCCATTGAATAAATATGCCCTCCAGGCCTAGCTCGAGGAGATAAGGAGCCCTCTTTGAAAAGAATACCCTCCCGGGAATAGCCGTACGCGTCCCAGAGGCAGAACTCTGGGCGCTGTTGGCCGGACAATGGGTCGTTTTTGTGACTTTCTCTGATCTGTGGTTTTTAACTTTGAACTTGTGCTGTTATTTATGTTTTTAGGCTTAGATTACTCATTTGGAATTTGTTTTTAGCTCCTGAAGATGGGTTTTGTAATAACCCGAAACATTGGAATTAAAGATGGGACCCACCTTCTTCATTTTGTCCTCACTGAATATAAGACTCAAGCTTTGTAGAAGAAATCTAGGTGAATATATATATATTGTAAATTATTTGGGAGGAAATAAATTTAGATAAGGAATAGGTTGTGTATCTGTCTCTTTTGCTGCCTGAAGGTGTGGAAGGTACATCGTATCCCACAACAGGGCAACATTAAAGCTTATATAAAGCTTTGCGGCTGCAATAAAACAGTTAGATGCAAATTACGAATATATATCAGTTAATTGCAATTACCTTTGTGCATTTGTTTGCATACAACAATAAATACATAGTCATAGATATAACTAGACATTAATAACTAAAGGTAATTTATTTTTCAAATTGCTACCCCTTTTAAACTGTTTCCAACCTTCATCAGAGTGGAGACCTACATCTTAACGTGTAATCCAAACACTGTTTACAATTCTACATCATGTGATCATAACCCGGGGCCCAGCTATCTCCCATCCAAGTACTAATCACAGTCAATGTATGTTAACTTCAGCGAATGAAAAAGAGCGTGGACATAAAGGTGATGAGAAAGCATTTATAAAGTATGTATCATTTTTTTAAGAACATCTAGGAATGAAATATATTTGAAAATTTATAATTTAAGAATCTAGTCCTCCCATAAAAAATAAAAAGATAAGATTTTGGAAAAATATTCACAAGTAATTTCAAATATTTTGTTAAATGCAATATGAAATGAGAGCCACATGAAAAGCCTTAATGGGCTGTAGTTTGCCCAACTCGCGTCTAAAAGAACATTACTACCACCTGGAGGAGGATTTGTTGTGATGCTTGCCAGAATGAGGTGTATATTTAGGATGGTGCAACTGTGTATACAGCTAAGCTCATTAAGGATTCATTCAATATCTCTTGAGTTGGACTACATAGATGACTAGCCAAAAAATAGCCAAGATTTGGACCCCATTGAGAACCTCTGGTCCATCCTAAAGAGGCATCTACAGGCCTGCAACACCACCTCTGTGTCTAAGTTCATTCATCACATCCAGGAGTTATGGAGCAGTTATGAGCTCTCCTTGCAACGGAATCTTGTGGGGTCAGTCCCTAATTGTCTTCAGGGGAGGGTTTTTTTTTAAAGGAGCCCATCTGGCAACTGCCTGCTAAAGTATAAGTCACTGTAATCACGCTACATCCTAATACTTGACTAGATTAACAAACAAAGAAAACATGCAAAAACAAACAACATACAAAAACAAAACTAAAGCAAAGAAACAAGTTAAAAAATCCAAAATAAGCAAAAAAGCAAGAAGGAAACGCAAATGGGCATCATCCTCCTGGCTCACGAACATGCAACCTACAACAAAGAGTCAAATAAAATGGAGGCCAGCCTAGTCCACAAGGTAATATAGGAACTCGCCCTGAGTACAATGGACAAACAGTAGCGACCCAGTTTGTCACAATACAGGGAAAGGTAATGTGCGTAGAGATCACCCAGACCGGGACATTCAACAAGAAAATGCAGAACAGTCTGGGAAACAATGCAGTCATGGCAATAAGGCGAAGGTAAGTGCATCAAATAGTGATGCGTCCCACAGGTGCTGAATTCAAAGATGACAGAAGACATCACTACTTTGGGGGGGGGGGGGTAGGTCAATGGGAAGTCACTGTGCAATAGGATGCAACTTTAAGTTCCCCTCAGCCATCTCCCATCTTCTTTGCCAAGCAGCCTAGAGGGGTGCCCTGATTTTTGTCGCATAGTCTGTGTGAGGAAGAACCAAGTGTTGGTATGGTTGCCCAGTCCTTGTGGACTCTTTGGCCCCCCCATCATTCCTCGCAATTCCTACATGCCCAGGAAGCCAGCAGAAGATAATCTTGACATCCACCCGACTCGTGGCAACTGTGGCATCACAGATAGCATGAACTAGGGTCTGTGGAGATTCCAATGCTCTGTGAGCACTCAAGGTGCTTTTGAGTAGGTATAGATCACAATCCAGTCTGCAAACCGGGCATGATGCATTATCCCCTGCATCAAGCAGCGTTTTGCAACCAGCTCAGTTGTGAAGACAGACACAGCAACTGGAAGAGCCCTGCTGACTTCAAACAGAGGGTTATACACCATAGAAACCAACCATCATCCTGGAACTTGGGAGTCATCTATATACATACACTGGCACAGATCCATCATGACACGAAGTGTACTCCAAAAGGCCGAATGCAATACTCCCTGCGCTGTGGATGCTTTGGGAGCAGAGGTGTGGCAACAAATAGTCAGGGGTGGTACCCAAAGGGTTTCGGGTATGAGTGGCATCTCTCGTGGCATAGGAACCATCAATAAGGCTGCGGATGCAGTAAAAGTTGTTGGTGACTGAGGGGGAGCGCCAGGATCACACATACAGGCGCATAATGCACTGTAGATGGCACAGAGCGAGTAGCACAGCATTGACAAGTAGGTTTTCCATGGGGGATGTACAGAAGGCACCAGTTGCCAGATGGAGAGTGGTGTGGTGGATTTATACAGATGCATTAATTTCGCATCCATAGTCAAGCTCTCCAGGAGTATATCAAGCAGAAAGGACACATCACAAAAGAATTAATCCATCAGAAATTACCTGAAACCATTTTACCTTTTATTTCTCTGGTCATGAGCCTCTGAGTTGAGGGGGAAATAAGTTGGGCTAAGTATTATGGCTATGACTGTAGCTGAGCGAAATCTGCTCACATCGGCCTTTTGGACTGACCTAATTTCTGCCATGTAGTCAGAGCAAAACACTGGTTGAATTCTTCAGTCTGTGTAGACAGCCTGGTCTCCTCATCAACACATGCAAAAACACTTGCTCTTGTTAATATAAATAGCATGAAACTCTTGAGAAAGACAAATATTAGCCTGCACAAACCCAGAACACTCAATGCATGAAATAGCATCCACTCCCACAAAGAAGTATATTATATTAGAAATAAGCTATCAACTCCCCCACCTCAAACCAGTTTAAAAAAAAAAAAAATCCACAGAGCAACAACACACTATAAACTCCCTGAGAAATGGAGGGAAACCAGGTGCAAGCCATATCATTCCTCAGGGTCTCAGGGCAGCTAGGTCAGACAGCACTGAGGAACATCAACAAAAAAATTTCAGAGGAAAGTAGTAAAGAGCCTCGATAAAGTAATAAGAGGAGAAATAGGGAGATAAGGAAAGAGTAGAAATTAATGGAAGGAAAGAAAGTTAAAGTGATCTACTTGTTCCTACAACCCTGTTGAGTCAAATAGATACAAATATCTGGTTAAGTCTGTGGTAAAGCAGTTGGTACAGACATTTCTACCTCATTGCCGTATGTTGAATTAAACATATTCCGTTCTCTTTTCCAATAATAAAAAAAATAATGAAAATCTACTTATCTCAAACAAATGCTAATAAATTGCACAAAGGACCTTTAATATCCATAAAGAAATTCAATTATCACAAATATTAAATTTAGAAAAGGTGGTGATAAATCAAAGCCCTATCAATACATCTGAACTTAAATTAAAAATAACCAAAATTACAGTAGAATTTGGGCCTACCTGACCAGGAGTTAGAATCTCAGGACTGAGATAACCAAAGATGCGGAGAAAGGAAGGAAACACAACAAGCAAAAAGTCTGGGATCACCAAATAACCAATCAAAGCACAAACAAGAGGTTTTGGACTAGGAAGCGGGGTTAAGCTTGCACAGGACTTTGGATTAGGAACAGGATCAAGGTTGGGATCACGGGTCAAGGTTAAGCAGGTTCACTTTAGGATAATTCACACCAATCACATATGAAACACACTGAAAAAGATAAAAATTATTGTGGTGTGCATTTGCTATCTCAATAAATCTAACAACATTGTCTCAACTCTATTTTAAAGTCAACTTCAACTATCTTCCCAAAGCACAGTCAGTGGCATCAACACCGCCCAAACTACCCCCCCCTCTATGCTGTATAAATTATAGGCCTCTTTTTGTAGTGATGGAGTGGTATGTAGTGTAGCATTTCATTAGGTAATGGTTCAACACTGGGTAGAATGCCTCTTCCATACACCTATCATACACAATATCATCTACTTCCTGCTTGGCCCCCCTCTTTCTCATATTCCACCCCCCGCCCTCCATCTTTTACAGTCTTCCACCTCTTCTCACACCCTGACAGTTGTATTCTTATTATCACCTCAGAACAGTTTTAGTCAATCTCATTTGCACCATAAACATCTATTTACCAGGTTGTTCCCTCACTCTATCCACCTTTTGTACACCAAGCAGGCCACTCAAGTTGGTCATTTGCACTGAGATCTGTCCTTCTTCTATACCATGGTCTCACTCTTATACACCAACATTGGCACATACTTTCAGGCAGCTTCCAGGCACATTCCAGAACCAAACCCTTAGCATTCACTAATACCCTAATCACTCCCAGAAACTTCCCTACCATTTAAAACCTTGTGGTCACAATATGCTTCATCAGTACCACTAGATACTATAACTACACAATTATTCAAGGGACATCACAGATTGGAATATCACACAATATCCCATTCTACCCCAAAATAACATTACCTTACTCTTTTCTGTTAACTTTGAACTCCCTCCTCTCACAATAGCACCAAAAACTTTAATCAACAATGCCTTTACACGGTAGCAATACTAACCAGCATCCCCAACACACACTCAGAGAGCATGTCATGATCGACCTTGACAAAGAGTATATGGATGGGTCTCAAGCCCTACCCCCTCTTGTTTTCTCATTACTCATTCAACATTGACTGCTCTTTGTGCTGTCTTCTAAGGAGTAGTTCAAGAGTTCCCTCTCATAGAGCACCCCTTTCATTAAATTCATGATAAAATGCAGCATCACATTCATCAGCAGACAATTAGTATACAAAGCACTAATCATGGGCACCTTAGAAGAGTCTGTCGCATTTGCCGGGAGATTCCTGTCCAAGAAATGAGTCACCTTTGATGTTCTACCAGTCAACCTAACTAATGCTGCCATCAGTGAACTAAAAAGTATTTGAAGCCAGCATGCTGTAAAATTCCAGGTGGTTTCTGAAGAGGACCCTGCTTACTACACTCTCTACTTTTCTCTTTGTCTGGACTCTCCTGCCCAAAGGCAACTCAAGGCCAGCCATGTCGGTTATGGCCTAGTTGCTTGCCATAACAGCAGCGGACCCATCCATGCCCAGAGCCTTCCTGGGGAGAGAGGAACCCCTTGTCTTCTTTGATTTCTTCTTCCCTTCTTATTGACTGTCAAAGGGGTACCAGGTAGGAGGGGGCTGTGGTGGAGCAAATGTGAGTGTTTGTAGGGCCATTCTCCCACCCCCTTTCTAGCGGACCTCTCCATCCCTCTGTAAGAATGTGTGTGTGAATGGGTAGATGGTTTTTTTATATAAATATATAATGGATTTCATGTATTGTTTAAAATGTTTTTTTTATTCCCAGAAGCCACTCTGTTAAATATATATAGAGATTATTATTACTGCCTTTTGCAAAGAGTGGCTGGGATCGAAAAGTTTTGCAGTAACTTAATTGAATTTATTATGAGTCCCATTAGGAGGGAAAGGGCTTTAATAGCCTCAATACAGCGACCAGATTGCATTATTATATTGAGCTTGGAGGCGTCAGACCCTTCAGATTTCACGCGCCCAAATTTTGGTCAGTAAAAGTGACTGCTGGCAGGACTTTCTCCCGGGAGGACCTAAAAATATAAAAACCGTGGTACCAGGTAAGCAAAAGGCCTCTCTTTTTTTGTATGCTTGATTGTGTTTTCAGGCTTATTTGAATTTGATTGTATATTTGTTGGGTTTTTTTGTTTGCTCATTCATCTCTTCTTTTGTATATAAAATTTTATTTGGTGATGGGATTGTTTGGGGTTTTTTATATATACAAGGGGTGGTCAATAAGTTTTGCAATTCGGATATAAGGAAACGAGATATGAGGAAAAGTGTTTTATAATTTTCAATATAACTACCCTCAACTTCAATGCACTTTTGCCACTTGTCCCTGAGGCTTCGAATTCTAGACAACCGGAAATCTTCCTACTGCTGTTCAATCCAATCCTGGACGGCGAGCTGGACATCTTCATCGTCCCCAAACCGGCGTCCACGAAGTGCAACCTTGAGCTGGCGGAATAAAAAGTAGTTGCTAGGGTCCAGATCTGGACTGTAGGGGGGGATGGTTGAACTCCTCGAATCTGCACTTGCACAGAGCAGCATGGGGCGTGAGGTTTCTAGGGACCCAACAGGCAGAGACCTTTGTCATGGCCAAATTGTTCTCGCTCGATTTCTTCAACCTTAACCCGTCGATTTTCGAGCATGATCCTCTCCACACGGGCCACATTGTCCTCGTCTGACTGGCATCCTGGACGGGGGTCATCTTCAAGGGACTCACGACCATGGTGGAACTCCCTATTCCAGCGAACAATGGTTGCATAGGAAGGGGCGGTGTCGGTGTACACTGCAACCATGCGTTCATGGATCTCTTTTGCATCCTTGCCTTCCTTGGTAAAAAATTTGATCACTGCGCGGTGCTCAACCTTCTCCATTGTTGAAAAATTTGTGACTGTCAATCTGCGATCAGCTACTGCTTCTTAAATAGACAATGCAGGAGCATGCGGCTGCAGGTCCTGACTTGTCATAACTTGTCCTAACATCCCCATAAACATATATACACTCAACATCTCAAATATATTTACCTCATATTTTGTGTAAATAAAAGAATGTATATACAATCCATTTCATTTCTCCCTCGATTTCTCACGTCTGACCTAGTGTAGGAAGCAAGTTGGATAGATTGGGGTTAGAGTGTAGGTTCGATGACCGCTACAAGGTTATACCTGCTCTCCTCGAGTCCTCGGCTACCTATGCAACTGAGGCAGCAGGGCAGCACACCTGTGGGATCATATCCACCTCTGGAGGGGCCTTTCCCCTAAAGGTGTTGAGTATCCGGATGGGGGACTCATAAGGCCTATGGCACATCACATATTACTGGCACTGCCATGCCAACTTGCATATTCAAATATTGGCTAGCAGGCATGCTGGCTTCCATCTATTAGGTTGAGTCATAAGTAATTTCCATTTATTGGAAGCAAAATGTAATGGTGCATTTCGAACTTCCAGTGTTTTAATCTTAACAGTAAATTACCTGTTTAGAAAGAGCATTCACCAATCAATCCTACATTAGCAGTAAACAAGTGTGCATAAAAATTTAAACTAAAATATTATGACCTAAAAAGGAGGGACTAAAATTGTATATTCAACATGCAATGTTGTGCGGAGTTTAAGAATAATACAAACGCTTCAGAAACAGCAAAGTAAATTTGAAGGGTTTATGGCAAGTCAGAAATTGTTTTCTAAAATTTCATTCTGGGAATTTTTTTTTAATTTTATGAGCCCATGTGGCGACTGCCTACTTGGGCATAAGTCGCTGAAATCACGACAGCCTAGGACTAGGCTATTTTACAACAATAATATGGGAAACAAAAAATACAAAAATAAAAAAAAGGAAAAGGTCAACAAGTAGGAAGCAAGCTCCTGCGGTAGGGGGATGTCCACCTCCTCCCCGGGGAAGGAACATGCAACCTACAAAGAAAACTTTAAAAAAAGTTAAAGAAAGGGGAGAAGGCCAGCCTCCTCCAAAAAGTCATTAAATCCACAAGTCAATGTGCACGATATCATCCCGAGTTTGAGGGATAAGTGGTAGCGACTCCGCTCATCCTGGGGAAAGGTAACGTGTGTGAAGATCACCCAGACTGGAAAATTCAACAAGAATGTACCAAACAGTCTGGGGGACAACGCAGTCTTCATAGTAAGGTGCAGGCAGGCGCTCCATCAAATGGCTGTGCGTAAAACGAGTGAGTCCAATTTGGGGATGACAGAAAGCAACCTGAAGCCTTCGTGGCATTGGGGGTAGGTCCATGGGAACAGTCAAAGCGCAATACCATACAACTTTAAGTTCCCTTCGACCGTCTCCCATTTTCTTTGCCAAGCAGCCAGTATTCCGGCCATGCAATCGGTGTGAGGAAGAACGAAATGCTGATCCGGTCACCCAGTTCCACAGAATCTCTGGCCCGCTCATTCTCTGCAATTCCAACATGTCCAGGAACCCAGTATAACATAATCTTGACATTCACTTGGCTTGCCAAAACCGCAGCAGCACGGATACCGCCAAGAGCAATCGAATGCCCCCAAGAGTAACTTTGTGAGTCACTATAAATCACAATTCGGGCTCTGAACTGGGCACATTGTGTAATCTCACATACAGAGTGATGTATTGCCACCAGCTCAGCCGTGAAAACAGACGCAGTGCCTGGTAGAGCCCCGCTGACTTCAAACAGAGGGGATACAGCGTGGAAGCCGACCCCCTCATCAGACTTGGAGCCATCCGTATACACTGGCACAGTTCCCGCATGACACAAGGTGTGCTCCAAAAAAGTCGAACACAATACTCCTGGCACTGTATAAGCTTTGGGAGCAGAGGAGTGGAGACAAATAGCCAAATGTGGTACCCTCCAGTGTGGCATCCTGAGCAGAACCAGGGGCCTGAGGAAAGCTAGGTCGAATGAGTTTCATAGCTCTAAACCCAAAGGGCTTAGGGTATAATTGGCATCTCTAGGCGGCATTGGCACCATTGAAGTCAGCTGCGGATGCAGTGAGAGCTGATGGCGCCTGAGGGAGGCAACGGCTGGCACGTAGAGGCGAATAATGCACTGTGCACAGTGTAGAGCGAGTGGCATCTCCCCAGCATCAACAAGTAGGCTCTCAAGGGGGAAATGGTGGAAGGCACTGGTCGCCAGGTGAAGGCCAGTGTGGTGGATAGAGTTCACCTTCCACAATACACACTAGCTACAGATGCATAAAACTTGCATCCATAGTCTAGCTTCGAAAGAACAAAGGATTAATAAAAAAGTAATGCTGTAGCCCAATCAGAGCCCCAAGTGCTGAACACCACAGAATGAAGAATATCCATGGCGCGGATACAAGAGACCCTAAGGCTGCGAATATGAGCCTCCCAGGTGATGCATCGGTCAAATACAAGACCAAGGAAATAGTGCAATCCAATCACTTCCTGGCATACCCCATTGAGAAACAAGTCTGGGTGCAGCCATGGATGGCGGTAGAAGTGCACCACCATAGTCTTGGCCAAGGAAAACCGAAACCTGTGCACTTCAGCATAGCGAGATACGCAGTTCAATGCTTGTTGGAGTCGACACTCCAGAGTTGGCATCTGGGCTGCGCCAAAAGAGATCAAAGGTTGTCCCCACGTAGAGCATAGCAAGAACATCTTCTGGCAGCACTGAGGTGATGCCGTTTATGCTAACAGCAAAGAGTGTGACACTGAGTAGTCTTCCCTTCCTCACCCTCTTCCTGCTCCATTGGGCTGGATAAGGTTCCCCCCACTCGTACGCTGAACCGAAGATCCGCAAAAATTCAGATATAAAGACTGGGAGGGGTCCCCTCACCCCCATTGTGTGGAGAATCTCCATGATACCGTAATCGCTATGAGATATCATAGGCCTTCTCCAGATCGAAAAACACCGTGGCTTAGTGCTGTCTATGAAGGAAGGCCTCACAGACAGCATTTCCCAGTCAAAGCGGAGCATCCGATGTGGAATGGAACTTGCGGGAAGCCACACTGCACAGAGCACAAATGACCTCCGCTATCCAGAAAAAAAGGCTAATCTAACATTTACCAATTTCTCCATCAACTTGCACACGCAGGAGGTTAGAGAAATTGGGCAGAATGATCTCTACCCAGTTTGCAAAAGGCTAGCTAGCACAGTAGCGAGTCACCAGGAGTCTGGGAGGTTACCCACTACCTAGATCCAGTTGAACAAATTCAGCAGAAAGGCCATGTCTCGCTCACCCAGGTGTCAAAGCATGGCGTACAGGACATCGTCCGGACCATGGGCGGTATCTGCACACGAAGCAAGAGCGGAACGCAACTCACTTAAATGCAAACCTGTCATTGAAGGGTTTTCCACCTCTGGAGGTAAAGTCCAGCCAGTGGGAGGGTCCTGCAAGAACTTGCCCCGAATCCTTTTGACTAGCTTCCACACCTCTGCTAGAGGGGGTCTTACCGTTAAGTGAAGACACGTATGCCCACCAAGAAGAGCGGCAGGCATGCTTCAAAATATACCGGAACTTAGCTCTGCCCGACAAAATTCAGACAGTGAAATTGTTCGGGTGGCACTTATAGCGCATGTGGGCATAATGCTTCTGTTTGATGGCTGTCTAATACTCATCCGACCACCAAGGGAGTGGTCAGCATGCAAAAAGGCCAGACGTTCTGGGAATAGTAGTCAGGCCCACAGTGATGAGGTTGCCAGAGAAGAACTCAATGGCCTCATTTACCGAACTAAACTCCTCGACGGAGATAGAGAATTCAGTCATTTCCTGAAATGCAGGCCACTGCGCCCGCGCCAAGCACCACCGAGGTGGTATCTCAGGCGACAGTTGTCCTGAAAATTATATTTGAATGGGAAAATGATCACTACCATGGAGGTCATCGACCACCCCCCAATCAAAATCAGGCTGTGCATCTGAAGAGGACAGAGATAGAGCAAGGCAAGAAAATGAAGCAGTTCTTGGGCAGTGATGCGTAAACTCATCCATATTTAGGACACCTATCTCAAGCTCTTCAATCAGATCAGCAAGGAGTTGTCCCCTGGGATTTATTGAGTAGTCTCCCCAGAGAGGATGTCTGAAAGGGCCTCGGCAAACGTGCCACGACGCAGCGGAAGTCCCCCGCATTGAAGTCAGCTGACGGTGGAATGTATGCAGAAATAATAGTATACCTCCTATCCAGGTGAAGCTGCACAGTCACTGCCTGAAAGGAGGTATCTAAAGTGAAAAGAACGGAGACATCATGCCGGGTGTAAACCACGCATCCCCCAGCCCGGCCCCCATCTCGTGGTGGTGGGGTTGCAAAACCCATATACCCTGGGAGGGTGGGCAGGGATCACACGCCTAGCATGGTCTCCTGCAGAAAAATAGCTAACGGGAAATGGGACAAGACAAGATGAGCCTCCGCAGCTCTTCCCAGTTGGCCCAGAGATCACGGCAATTCCATTGAAGGAATATGACCTCCAGGCCTAGCTCAGAGGAGACGCGGGGCCCTCTTGGAACAGAAGAGCATCACAGGAATGGCCGTATGCTTCCCAGAGGCAGAACCCTGGGCGCTGTTGGCCAGACATTGCGCTGTCGCCTTCGAGGACTTATTTGGAAGGTTACGCCATGCAAGTCTTTTCCTCCCTCCACCTCAAAACCATAGGCTGGCATTGCAGCTTTGAAGGCAGGGGGCCCTCTTTTCAAGGATCCACCGTCTTTGAGACACCCAGCCCACCACTAGGCATGGGTGAAGGGGCCAAAGCTCCTTTGTTGCTGTCCTAATTTCGGGGTGGGGGCAGCTTTAGGAACCTCGGAAGATGGCCTGGCGAGCAACTTCAGGGGTGTTGCCTCTTGTGAGTCTAATGACATGGAGGTGTGTGGCCATTTCGTCTTACTTGAAACGGTAATGCTGGGGGAATAGGTGGGAGCCCTGGTTTTAGCCAGTGATGGGTGTGAACCCTTTGTGCCACCAGCTTTATCAGGAGAGTGCCTGTGTTGAGTAGAGCCAGCAGAAGGGCTCCCAATGGGCGCGGAAATTATTGTGCTCATTGGCCTAGATGGGCCAGGAGCAGAGGGTGTCTTTCTAAGCATTGAGGCATAAGACGTCCCAGGCTGAGCCAGGAAACCAGGACCAAGTCCTTAGCCTCACGGAATGAGAGTTGATCCTGGGCCTAAACAGCCAGGATTTCTTTCTCAAGGAGATATGCACCACATTGCTTCGAAGAAGCAGAGTGCAGCTCTCCGCAATTGACACACTTGGCCACACACAGTTTGGACTTATTGTGTGCAGCCTTGGAGCAATTTACACAGACTTCGGGTCACCCCAACTTTGCACATCTACATGAACCATTTGTATGGCCAAAGTAGTGATAGTAATAGCACCTCCACGACAGTGGCACGAATGCCTTCACGCAGTAGCAGTACCAACCGACACGCACCAACTCAGGGAGCTTGTCATAATCAAATGTGATAAAGAGGCCCCTCTCTGTTTTCTCATCACACGTTCGACCTTGACCGCCCCATGGTCAGCCAGCTCTAAGGTCATGCCTGACGAACCTTGTGGAATTCTTCCACTTCGTTTTCAGTGAGCACGATCGGGACAAGGCGGTGGATGTGGTCTACCTAGACTTTCAGAAAGCCTTTGATAAGGTACCACACCGCCGCCTTCTTCGGAAAGTGCGAGCGCTTGGCATAGATGGAAAGGTAGCCGGCTGGATCGAGAACTGGCTAAGTGGCAGACGGCAACGGGTGGTGGTGAATGGACAGTCTTCTGAGTTCGTGCCCGTTACTAGCGGGGTGCCTCAAGGTTCTGTCCTGGGACCACTACTATTCATCATCTACGTCAACGACATGGACGGTGACATGGTTGCCAAGATTTCCAAATTTGCCGACGATACCAAGCTTGGTATGAACGTTGCAAAGGATGGAAATACTGCCCGCCTGCAGGAAGATCTTGGGAAGATTGGGGAGTGGTCGGACACGTGGCAAATGCCTTTTAACGTGGGGAAATGCAAAGTGATGCATATCAGCCACAGAAACCCGCAATCTCAGTATATCCTTAAGGGCACTGCTATGGAATCCACCAACAATGAGAAGGACTTGGGTGTAACAATCACTAGTGACCTCAAGTTCTCAAAACAGTGCATTGAGGCGGAGAAAAAGGCCCAAAGGATGCTAGGCTATATTAAGCGCCAGTTTGGTTATCGGAACCAGGAGATTGTACTGTGCCTGTACAACTCACTTGTCCGACCGCACCTGGAGTATGCCGTACAATTTTGGAGTCCTTCATTGCGAAAGGACATCACGAGATTGGAACGCGTACAAGCTAGGGCAACCAAACTGATTCCCTCTATCCGACATAAAAGTTATGAGAATAGACTAAGGGAGTTAGATCTGTTCTTGCTGGAAACCCGTATCCTGCGTGGTCAGCTCATCGAAGTCTTCAAAATACTTTGAGGGTTCGACAATGTTGACTACCGGGATATTTTCACACTGAGTGAGAACAGAACGCGCAATCACGGCTTCAAACTTGAACTGAAGCGTTACAACCGCAATCTGTGTGGAAACTTTTTCACCTACAGTATCTGCGGTAGGTGGAACGCACTTCCAGTGGAAGTTGTCAACAGTGAATCTGTTGACCAGTTCAAGTCAAGACTAGACAAAGCCTTGAAAAGTGGCCGTTTAGGGACGCAAAACAATTGAGCAGCCATGTGCCCGCTCGATTGCTAGTCCAAAGGTACCCTCTTTGAATGGACCGTAAGGTCTCCTAGGGTACTTACTTTCCTTGTTACTCCTTGTTACTCTATGGGGTAGTCAACGAGTTCCCTCGCATAAACTACTCCTTTCACAAAGTGCATGGTAGAGTGCAGCATAACACTCACAGGCATGTCATCAAGTGTCCGGAGGGCAATAATCATGGCCACCCGGAGGGATTCGACGCATTCGGCAAAAGGCTCCTGTCCAAGAAATGGGTCACCTTCAGCTCTTTACCAATCACACTAGCTAAAGCTCTCCTCTGATGGATCATGCCTATCTCAGGTGGGGCCTCCATTTGGCCATCCCCCCAGGACATCACAGGTCCTATTGGCAGCAGTGTCATTAGTCTCGTCTTGGCAGGCACAGGCCTTGACCCCTGCTAGGTTTAGTATTCTAGCCAGCAGGTCTTTTGAGCGAAGCGACCAAAGGGGCCTGGCTTCCCTCTCCCCCTAAGGGGGTTTGCCAAACCGAGCCGCTTCAATGGGGAGCGGTCGGCTATGGGCTGCCTGCTGGCTTTCTTGGCAGTCTTATTGGAAAGTAAAGGGGGGACTGCCACTGGAAAGCGGGAGGTGCCCGAAGGCACCTCCAGACAAGGGGGTGAGGGGGATTCCCCTACACCCTTAGGCGAAGGAGAGGAGTAAGCCTCCTCTCCAGTTATAGAAATCTAGAGGGTCCCTTGGGCAAGCACAGGGCGGGGGGACCTCCATTTTTTCTGTGGAGATGCCCGAAGGCGGCTCCATTGATTGTAAGGGGAAAAGAGGGAAGGTTTTTTTTATATTTGCATCATTGGGCATGGTGACCCTAAATTTTTCACAGGATGCACACACTCATCACCCCTCACAGTAGCCCACCCTGCAAGGGGTGCATACAGACCTGGCAGAGCCAGGTGCCACCATTCAGGACCCCCCCCCTCCCGCCTGTTGGCCTGGCAGGCCATCAGCATGGTGTCTCCACCTTCGACGCAGTATAAAATTGATAGTGCGTGAAGAGTGAAAGAAAAGGGATGTGAGGAAGGTATGGGTGGGGATGAAGCAGGTTGTTAAAAAACCCACCATCCCATACCGGAGCTGAGGGGTTAGGGAACATTGTCCCCTCCTCCCTCAGCCACGATCCGGGATAGTTAGCTGTGAAGAAGGTCGGCATCTACCCTGTGAAAATACAAGCTGACCAGAGAAATTTGTGGGAGAGGTTGTAGGGGAAGTGATGAAGTAGGGGAGAAATACAGGCTGTCTGAAAGAAGAGGCTAAGCTGGGGCCGGAAAGGGCGCTGAGTCCCATCAGGACGGTGGCCAGGAAGGCAAATCGCCGCACCCCTTATGGGACTGTCAACGGGATACTGGTTGTGCTTCTTCATGATAACGCAAGACCACATACAGCAAGAATTATGCAGAAAAAAATATTAGATGTAGGTTGGTCTATTCTACTCCCTCCACTATATTTCCATTTATTCCCTACAAAATGATCTGAATGGTAAAAAAAAAATCTGAAGACCAGGTAAATATGTTCATGGATAACTTCTTGACCTCAATACTGGCTGAACTTTACCTTAGAGGAATCAACAAGCTGCCTGCTGAATGGCAAGAGGTGACTGACAAAAATGGTGAATATACTATTAATTGAAATTATTTCATTGCTCATCTATTCATGCATAAATATATTTCACAAAAAAAGAAATTATAAATGAAACTTGGGGTCAATTTATGAAGATATTTGAAAGCTTTGCATCTTTAACTCATTCATTTTGGTTGGTATTCAAATCATTTTTTACTAATTACATTTGTTTAATGATCTAATATAAAGATGATTGATTCCCTTTAATCATAATGTGGTCAATGATTATCAAATCAGATGAATTTATAACACTCGTGGTTGTTATATATTTAAAATTATATTCATATAAGCTGGTAGGGCATAAGCTAGGGAGCCTGAATATACTAGGCCTTAAAATATTTATACAAGGCTTTAAATAAAACATTTTTTCCTTGAGTTTAAAGCAGAATAGCCATTAGAGTATATCATGCATAAATTTTATAAGCAGAGATCTATAAAGAATAGCCGTGAAGGTAGTGAAAGTAAAAATGTGTGGAAGAAATATAGCCAAAGATCCTCCTATAGACATTGGGGCTAGTAGGTCAGACTGTGGGTATTGGTACAGAGAGACCTCTCAAGTCTCCAAATATCACCTGGCATTCCTTTTTAAGTGCAAAAGGATAGAGAAGATGGGGCACAGTAGGAGAAAATGGTAGGAAGTAAGCACATGTTAAAACCTGCTGCTCAAATTGAAGGACCAAGTGTCACAGAGTACCCGCCTGTAGTGACAGAGTCCTGACCAGACCTGGTTGACATCGAATAAGGTCTACTGACCAAAAAGTCACGTGCTCTCAATTACGACCTTCAAAACTTTCAATAATTCAAAGACTAACCTTGGGAGGACCTTGGCAATTATATCATTCAAAAGAGAATGTAAAATAACAAAATAGTTTCGAATTTAGTTAGAATCACCTGAATAGTTACTATATTATTACCCCCCGCCCCAGCAAAATAGGGACCAACCAACCCACATATTGAGCTGTAGAGTCATCTGTGACTAAAAAGTAAAGAGCCTAATAAAGAAAGTGACAAGTAAAGAGTAAAATTGAAATGTATAGAAGGAATAAAGACCAAGTGGACTCATTTGAGAGTGCCAGGGATACTGGAGCCAGGAGGGCTTCCTGCTCCTCCATGTATCAGCTGTCACAGGGCACCTCCTTGCTGGGAGGATTAATAAACCATGAGGAGCATTGGGGGAGAAAGTAGGAAAAGGATTCTTAAAGCAAAGATATAAACAGAACTTCCAGGTTATTCTCCATATCAAATCCTCGTAGTTTCAGAAACATTTATTGAGTCTCCATCCAGATATCCCTGGAAAAAGCTTACTAGCTCCTGTAACTGGTTGAAAAATATATATAGGGTTGATATCTTTGATAGTTTTGAAATTGTAGGCCCTTAAGCTATTAATTAATTTTAGTTTGGGTTTTTTTAACAAGCCTATTATACCAACTTGAGACAAACATTTTTCCTCTCAGAAGGCAAAACAACTTGGAAAGCAATCATGTGTTTGGGGGCTAATTTTTTCTCTAGTTCAACTATCTACTCAAATCAAGTGGTCTTGTATACTTTTTCATTTACAGATGTCTGAAAATTGCCAAGAATTAAATGTACAGCAAATGTATACTTTTTTAAATATTTTTTTATCTCAATGAATATAGTAGATAAAGAAAGCACAATTTTTATCCATTATTTAGCATATAGCAGAGACCTTTTCTGAGGCTAATTACTATTATAGGTGCGAGAATAATTTTGGGAAATATGCGCAATTTCAAAAATTCTTAAAAAAATGCTCCAAATTGACCTATCTTATGATTATTTATCTTTCACTCTCCTGTCCTTAGTTCATTACAATTTAATGAGTAAATATATTTGTAAATATATTTATATTATTACTAATATACATAGCAAAAGTGTTTGTTTATAATGTGACAAATAATTAAACAAAATTTTAGTAACTGAAAAAAATAAATGCTGCTAATAATAATTATTATTATTATTATTACAATCCCAATTGCTCTCTGTCCTATTTCTAGCAAAATAATCCTAGTACAAATTTCTAAAATTTTCCATTTTAATTTAAAGTATCCTGACCGACTCCCAGAATGAAAGAGGACATTTGCTAGAGTCCAATACAGGATGCACTGCTTCCAAATGATGCCTACATAGCACTTGCATCGTCCATTTCCAGTCAGGTTGTAAGGAGCAGTGCTGTAGAGTGATACTAGGTATCTTCCACACCTTTTCACTGGTTTTGGGACTCAAAGTGCAGTGGGGATGAATAAAAGGCTACTTCAGTTTGGCCTCAAGGAGACATACACATCAATCCCTATCTAAATTTATTTTCCCAAAAACAAATTAAATAAAAACAACAACTATTAGAAAGGTACAAAATGGATGAGAACAAGTATTTGCTCATATACAATATGATGAAAACATCTTACAATGCCGAGCAGATTGACGTATTTGCAGTTTAAAGATATATATTGATTGGCAACACCTCAACCTTACAAACAAATTGACACTACCGTGTACAGACAGTTATATAAAAACACTTGGTAAACCCATTTTGAAAAACAAAAACATATATAAATATATAGTAGTGGCCATAATGATTCAGACACAGGTTTCCATCACAAAACTTAACAGTAGCATCAAATCAATTAATGGTAACTAATGTATGATAAATTATAGATATAAAATAAGCATGGGTATTAGTTGTACATGTATATGTTAGGATAAATGAAATTGCCAGTTACGGGCAAAAGAGCATTTTCATTCCCCAAATATGGTGGTTATAATGATCTGGACATATACCAACAGATGCAGATGAGAAGGTACAATGATACAAGTTACTCAACAAATAACTTTCTGTTACAATATATTAGTACTTAGTATGTAGATCTTTACTATCAATTATGCACTGACAATGTTCTGCCACAGGAGGCAAAAACAAAATAACTCTTCTGCCGTTACTTTTCTCCATCCCTCCTGTAAAATATTTTCCAAAGTTCTTTGACATTTCTTGGGTTTCTTTCCCTCAAAAAAATTTTCAGGCCAGTTTATGCCACTTACTTCCTCCTGATCCAGGAATTTCTTCAACAACTTTGCTGTGACAAGAAACATCATCTTGCATAAAAATGGTAGGTTGGGTAGAGATGGCTTTCATATGGGGACAGCATATGCCTGCGTAAGCTCTTTATACACTTGAGCATAGAGTCTGCGCTGCAAGCGGACAAGTGGGCCAGTACCTTCTGCCAAAATTATGCCCTACACCATTATGCTACATCCACCAAACTTCACACAATCTCTCACCAGGTCTTTGATGGACAAACCTCCTGCCATCTGAACTAAACAAATTGTACTTCAATTCATCACTGGTGTACTTTTGAACCATTGGTCTTCTGTTCATAGAACGTGCTTAGTGGCAAAGGATAAGCAACCTTTCTTGTTTTTAGTACTGATCAATGGCTGGATTGCTTGTGTGCAAGATTTTAAAGATCTTTTCATCAGAGCATGATACAGTCTTCCTAGAGAGACTAATTCTGTCTTGTATTGGTCCTTTTTTGAGATAGGGATAATGGCTTGATCATCTCTGAGGCTTTCCTAGGCCAACCAGTAGAAATTCCAATGATACATGAACCTGTGGTATTGTTATGTGATATAATAATATGTACAACACTTTGGAGGGCGTTTAACCCTTTCAGCTATAGCTCTGATGGAGATTATCCTCTTGATGTAGCTTAACAATTAGCTCCTGGTTATAGGGAGGTGTAGGTTGTCTCCTAGGCATGTTTGCTACTGAGAACTTGACAAGGTAATGAAAAGTGCTAAGAATTCATGGAAGTAAGTTACTAGCTACCCTACATTAGTTGGTTATCATAAAGATAGATGTAATAGAATTACATTGTCATGATCATTTTGTATGTACCTTGCAGTTTTATCCATCCAACTTGAAGCTACTGTAAGTTTTGTGATGGAAATCTAAGTGTCCAGATCATTATGGTTGCTACTATACATAGATAATGTGTGTGTGTGTGTGTATATATATATATATATATATATGCAGTTAGGTAAGGATAATTAATAAGGTTCCTTAATCCTCTAAAGAAGCCTTTTGTATAAGAACTGCATTGATAAATGAACAATAACATTCTAGTCAATGCGGTTAGTTAAGGCTAATAATAAAGTTCCTTGATCCTGTAGAGAAGTCTCCTGGAGTTCCCCAACCCTCTTCATGAGCGTTACATATACAAGGCAATCATCCACTTCCTCAAAAATGAAATGTCAAGAAGCCTTTTGTATAAGCAAATGTTTAACTTCAAAGGAAAATGGAGAAAACATGAATTTTAACTGTGGATCTTCGCCCTTTCTATTTTGGGGGATAAATGAACAATATGGAACCTTATTATTACCCTTACCTAACTGCATTGACCAGAACATTGTTCATTTATCAAAAAAAAAAAAATAGAAAGGGCGAAGATCCAAGGCTAAAATTCACATTTAATCCATTTTCCTTTGAAGTTAAACATTAGCATATACAAAAGGTTCTTGACATTTCATTTGGGGGGGAAGTGGAGGGTTGGGAAACTCTAGGAGTCTTCTCTCTATATATATATATTACCCTTACCTAACGGCATTGACTAGAAAGTTATAGTTATTTATATATATATATATATATATATTTATTTTCTGACACTGGCTCTTCATCATCACTTGCTATGTGGAGACTGGGTGATGTAGCAGACTGCGAAGCTGGGGGTCCTAGTTAACCAGGTTTCTCCTTGGAACTTCGAGGTAATTGCCAAATGTTATACTTATCCCAAAGCCCTCAAAAACTCTAAAGAATTTCATTATCAGCCTGCCAACGAGGTTGTTGGTCACCACTGACTCACCACTTGCAGAAAGGTCCAATCCAAGACTATTGATGAGTTTTGCGCTCCCTTCAAAAATCCATCCTGTAGTGCAATTTTCCGTGTCCGCATACACCTAAAGCATCAAGTGTGTCTGTGACACCTTTAAAATTTGCTTGGCTTGGAACCGGATGATCACTCTAACAGATGCGGTTGACCAGGACCAAGGCTTGGAAATTGTCAGTGAGCAGTCAACCCCAGAGGACTTCCTGGATACCTAAACTGACAGAGTGGATTACTGTTGCCATAGTTTTGCAACCCTTGTTACTTCTGCGGAGGAGGCCTCCACCCAAGTCGTGCTAGATGTCCAGCCAAGAAGGCTGTATGTCAATGTTGCAAAACTAAGGGACTTACAAAGTTATGCCTGTCGAATATGAGACAGGCTAAAACTCCAGGTAACCCTGGCAAACAAGTTGTGTCTCAAATAGTCACTGTACCCTCTCCCCTCCTATGAAAATGATCTTCAGTGGAGTGTCACAGAGAGCTTTGTTGGACACAGGAAGCATGGACAAGTTTGTCTTGAGGATAATCATGCACAGTCTTAAGCTCCCCATCAACAGATATGATGAAGCCATTACCATGGCATCCAGTAAACTGGTAACCCCCATTACAGAGCATTGCTATTTCAACATTCCTCCATCAGCATTCATTGCTTAGGCTTGAATTTGGCAGCCTCATTCTAACTTAGAAGTGTTTTCTTGGTAGTAATATCAAAAGATCCTGAGTATGTTCTCACATTTCTCTCCCAATTGTCATCCCATTGCTACCAAGTCTTGGCAGTTCGGGTATCCAATCACAAGTTCATCCAAGCAGAGATTGCTTGCATGCTCAAAGAAGGGCTCATAGAGCTATCAGTTTCGCCGCTGGAGGGCACAAGTGCATGTTATGAATAACAGAAAAGAAAAGGTTGGTCGTTGACTACTCTCAAAACTATCAATAGGGTTACCTACCTCAATGCTTACCTACCCATTACCGATCATCAACAAACAAGATTTCAGGCCTTAAAGTTCTTTAACATAATCAACTTGCACAGTGCATACCACTGCATTCCTTTATACCTGGAGGAAAAAATATACACTGCCTTCTAGGTCAACTTTTCCAGTTCAGGTGCCTAAGCTTTGGACTCACAAATGGGGTATTTTGTTTCCAAAGAATCATGGATGACTTCATCCAGTCCGTTGTGTTATGTGATTAGTGCAAATGTGGCTTTGGTAGAGGAGGTGAGTCAGTTGCATGATGAGTGCAAGAGATTAATGAGTTGGTGCATTAAATGAGAAGGGATGCGAGTGTATGCATGAAGAATGTGGTTGGGACCAGGAGGGTGGAAGATAGGCCTAGACTAGGGAATGGAGAGAAAGAAGTGACTGATGTGAGTGAAGATGAATGGTGGGTGAATATGGATAGAATAAATAGGTTAGGACAGGTTAGGTCTGTGAGTAAGAGGGACATGGAACCTGTTAGGTTGACTAACAGATTTGATGCCCTGAGAGAGGAAGAGGTTGAAAGTGATTTGTCTGATGTGGCTGTGGCAGAAAGCGAAATAAATGGTAGTTTGAATAAGAACAGGAAGGAGGGTAATGATAGGCCTAGGGGGACTAGGAGGATGACTGAGGTGCTTGTGATAGGTGACTCTCAGATTAGATATTTAGATAGGAAGTTGAGTGCAAGCAAATGGAAGGGATTGAGTTTGTTTGCTGGGTGCTGGTGTAAAGATGTGTCTGAGAGATATGATAGTCTGGTGTCTTACGCATGTGGGAGTAAATGATGTAAAGAAGGTGGGTTCATGTGAATTATGAGAGGTACAAAAGGTTATGTGAAAGTAGAGTGAAAGGCATTGTTTCAGGTGTGCTTCTGAGATTGGATATGGCGATGGAATGGTTGTCTTGTGCAATTGGACTGAATGAGTATGTGAAAAGCCTGTGTGAGGGGTCGGGAGTAGTGTTTGTAGATGTTTGTAATGGGTTTTATGGGAATAAGGCATTGTATGGATAGATATATGTGTAATAGAATCATGGGTTAATGAAAATAAATTTAATGACAACATGAGTGAATTTAAACTACAGGGTTATGATAATATGTACATTAGTCAAAGGAGAAATAAGATTGGCGGTGGGTTGATTATTTATATCAGAAATAGAATTTCTTCAAATCTAAATAATTCTATAAAGCAAGAAAAAGTTGAGTCACTGTGGATAGATATTAGGGTCAGTAAAAATAGGATAATACACTTGGGAGCCTTTTATAGAGCACCCCGACAGAGTGACTGTATTGATGAGCTAATGATCAGGGATCATCGTAGTGTGGTCTCCCCAATGTGTTTACCCCCACACGAGCCGTCCCCTTAAATGTACTCCAAACACATGAATCATTTTGGAACACGGATGAAATAGTACGTCCCATCATTCAAGTCGCTAATCTACATATTTACCTGCCAATTTAGTGTCATCAGCAAAAATTGACAATTTTCTATTTACAGCCTCTACAAGATCATTTATATAAACTATGAATAATAAAGGGCCTAGATTGAGGATATTAAATATGTTCTCATTTGAGAGAAGATGTGTGAGGGGAAATATGATTCAGCTTTTTAAAATCTGTTCTGGGATGGATAAGTTGGATTTTAGCAAGTTATTTGAGTTGGAAGAAACTAATAGGACTAGGGCTCACCACTTAAAAATTAAAAAGCAGATGTTAAAAATATTTTTTTCACCAATAGAGTGGTAGATTACTGGAATAGTTTGTCATCTGAGATGGTAGACAGTACAAACTTGGGTAACACTTCAATTTCGGGGCGCACGGTAGGTGGCGCTGTTTATAGGCTACAATATATGTTTTATGACATCAGACAGTAGCGTCAGATATGAATAATTACGGTGTTATATTTTTTTGTATACGAGTATATACTGGGGAGTAGTGCCCCCCAGACCCCCTCCCCCCAATTGATTGAAACTCAGGATCATTGCAAGGTGGTCCCCATGTAGTGATATCTCCCCCACGAGCAGTCCCCTTGAATTTACTGGGTTTTCCTCAACAGCTTTTTACTGGCAGAAAACCCTAACCTAATAAGAACATAAGAACATAAGAAAAGAAGGAGACTGCAAAAGACCATTCATGGCCTACACTTGGCAGCTCCTGTTCCATTCAACACACAAAAGATTTCTTACCAGAGAAAAGTCATCAACATTGTCACCCTTAACAGGAGTTCGTCAGATCTAATCTACAATATACATAAAATGCATCCAGATGATTATGTCCATTCATGCAACCGCAAAATATAATATTCCCACTCCTTAGAAAAATATATACATATGTACATAAAAAAAAGTCAGTCCCATCTAGCAGCTTCATCCATATATTTATCTAATCTATTCTTAAAACTACCCAGAGAGGAGGCTTCTATCACATGCCTAGTGAGCCTATTCCATTCATCTACCACACGATTTGTAAACCAATTCCTCCCAATCTCCTTCCTAAACCTATACTTATCAAGCTTAAACCCATTGCTACGTGTCCTGTCATGTTCACTAAGTATAAGAACCTTACCCAGATCCCCTTTATTATATCCTTTTACCCATTTGAAGACTTCAATCAATTCCCCTCTGACTCTTCTCCTTTTCAATGTATGTAGATTTAGTTTTCTGAGCCTTTCACCATAAGGTAAGTTCCTTAGCCCACCAATCATCTTTGTCATCCTTCTCTGCACAGACTCAAGCAAATCAATATCCTTCCTATAATATGGTGACCAAAATTGTACTGCATAGTCTAGATGAGGCCTAACTAGCGCCAGATACAGTTTTAGAATGACTTCAGCACTCTTATTGCTTACACTCCTCCTAATGAATCCCAATATCCTATTAGCTTTATTCTTAGCATTTAGACATTGCTTTCTAGGACGAAGGTCTGAACTTACCAAAATACCCAAGTCTCTCTCACAATCAGTCCTCCCTAAAATTCTCCCATCTAATTTATAACTATTCAATGGATTATTTCTACCTATACTAATTACACTACATTTGTCTATGTTAAACTTCATTTGCCATTTCTCGGCCCAATTGGACAGAATGGTCAATTCCTCCTGCATTACAACAGCATCAGAATCAGCCCTAATGGCCCTACCTAGCTTAGTATCATCAGCAAATTTACTCAGGTCACTACTTATACCTATGTCAAGATCATTAATATAAATTAAGAATAGCAAGGGACCCAAAACAGATCCTTGAGGATCCTTGACAAACAATACTTACTTTTATAGGTTTCTTGATTAAAGGGGACGGCTTGTGTGGGGGTAAACACAATGGGGGGGGCCACACTACAATGATCCTGAGTTTCATTAAATTGGGGCTTGGTCTGGGGGGCACAGCCCCCAAGTATATAATCCTAATTGTTTATAGACTAATGTACTAACGTTTACAGAGGTGAATGATTTAACCAAATCATGTCAGCACCTTTAATCGTTTTGCGAATTATAATGGGGGTGGGGTCTGATGTCAGATGAATCAAACACCCATGAATATTCCGGTAGGGGTGAACGGAAATATTGGTAAATATGTAGATTAGCGACTCGAACGATGAGACGTACTATTTCATCCCTGTTCCAAAATGTTTCATATTTTTGGAGTACATTTAAGGGGACGGCTCGTGTGGAGGTAAACACAATGGGGGGACCACACTACGATGATCCTGAGTTTCATTAAATTGGGGGGGTCTCCCCCAGTAGATAATCCTAATTGTTTATAGACTAATGTGCTAACGATTACAGAGGTGAATGATTTAACCAAATCATGTCAGCACCTTTAATCGTTTTGCAAATTATAATGGGGTGGTGGTGGGGGTGGGGTCTGACGTCAGATGACTCAAACGTGCATGAATATTCCGGCAGGGGGTTGAATGAAAATATTTATATAAAAAATCACTTTTTTGGCTGAGTCGCTAATCTATATATTTACCATATTTTCATATTTACCTCACTAAGGTAAATAATGACTAAAATTTAGTCAAAAAAAGGTGAAACATTGGTAAATATGTAGACAAGCGTCCCGGCTGATAAGATGTACTATTTTGTCCGTGTTCCAAAATGTTTCACATTTTTGGAGTACATTTATAGGGGATGGGGTTACTGGGGATGGTTCATGGGGGGATAAACACGATGTGTGGACCGTACTACGATGATCCTGAGTTTCATTAAATTTGGGGGGGTCTGGGATGCACAGCCACCCAGTATAAAACATAACATAACATAATTACACGGATGACAAAAGCCACAAGGGCCTATCAAAGGTCATCCGCCTCCGTCAAAACCCACCCACAAAAAGCACCATCACCAGGGGAAGACAAAATCAAAGTCCCCCACAATATAATATAACAGATGACAAGAGCCACAAGGGCTCATCATAGGTCATCCGAGTCAAAAACGGCATCTTTTTTAAGGCACCCAAACTCCCAGGAAAACTACATCCAGAGGATTGCATCAGAAACAAGGGTATCACCAATCAAGGCTTGTCAAGAACTAAATCATGCAGCTATAGATATATACAAACAATATTAATATATACAAAACTTAGGAACCATCACAACCTTCCCTTCCCATAAACTCATCTATCCTACTCTTAAATACATTTAGATTTGGACTACCTACTACCCTCTGCGGCAATTTGTTCCAGAAGTCTACCACTCTATTGGTGAAAAAATATTTTCTTAAATCCAACCTACACCCTTGCTTTTTAATTTTCAAGTGGTGACCTCTAGTCCGATTTCCATCATCTAACTCAAAAAACTTGCTAATATCCAATTTATCTATCCCGGAAATTTTTTCAAAGAGCTCAATCATATCCCCTCTCACACACCTCCTTTCGAACGAGAACATATTTAATACCCTCAGTCTATCTATATATTCAAGGTGCCTCAGGGAAGGAATAATCTTTGTTGCCCTCCGTTGCACTGACTCGAGAAGGTTAATATCGTGTCTAAAATGTGGGGACTATGCCTGTATATAATCCTAATTTTTATAATGTTCTGACGTTTACAGTGGCGAATGCTTTAACTACATCATGTCAGCGCCTTTAATCGTTTTGCGAATTATAATAAGGGTTGGGTAATTGTGTAGACTATGGGCTGATGCGACTCTAGTTCCTTTTTGGGCTATTTTCATTGTTTTTCTGCAATCGCACTGGCCAATCACAGATCTGGATTCATTTTCATAAATGACCAATCAGAAAGCTCTATTTGTTTCAAGGCTTTTTGTGTTTTTTATAATAATCAAAAATTGGTTTATCTTATATTTTAATGTTTTTTTCCCCCTCATTTCTTTTCTATATATCCTACCTACCCTATGCCTGACATTCTTTAGTGTTTTTATTTAATTTCCCATTGTTTAATGTTCAATTAAACCATATTTCGGTGTTGTTAATCAAGTGTCACACCTTAATTCTGACGAAAACACGATTTTTTCATATTTTCTGTTCCGTATTGATTTCTCTGCTTTGATTTGTTTAAAAGGTTATTTTAAGACCTTCATTTTGCTTATTGCTCCAAATTGATGCGTGCAGTATTAGTGTTTTTATTACTATATATGTGTAGTTCAAGAAACACAAATGGTCAATTCCAGTAAAAAAAAAGTCACAAAATTTCCGGGAACAATGCTCTACTTTTCCGTCCGCATCTCTCATATTTAAACGACCACCCACGCCGTTTCCCGCTCATTTGTCAAATTTTCATTTTCGTGTTAGTTTGTTTGTTACCTATTCAACGTTTCGGTGCTATTTTAACCGACAACGAGAAATATGTTGCGTTTCTCGAAGCCCATGGGCGGCGTAGTGGAAGGGCAGTGGGTTTTGGGAGGGTTCGAATGTGAAACAAAGAGAATTTTCATTGTTTCGGTGGCAAATCGAAATCGAGAAACCCTCCTCGCAGCGATAAAAAAGTGGATTTTGCCGGGCACGACAGTCGTATCTGACGGATGGGCAGCCTATTCAAATTTGTCATCTGAAGGATACGAACATCTTACCGAATTCTGGCTTGCTGCCGGTAAACTCTACCCACCCGTCTGGCGTAAGTATTAACCATTATTTTGAGCGTCGGCTCGTTGTTGGGTACGGCTCGCCGCGGGGATAACACTGCGATGACCCTGAGTTTCAATCCTTTGGGGGGGGTCTGGGGGGCACAGCCCCCCAGTATAAAAACGAAAATCGCCATAAAATTCTTCGATTTCATCTCTAAAAAACTAACGAAAAGTAGCCCAAAATAGCCAAAAAAAAACTAGGCCTACGATCGGCCCATAGTCTACACAATTACCAAGGGTTGTGGGTAGGGTATGATGTCAGAAATGACAGGGGTGAATGATAATATTTACACAAAAATTTTGCCGGCCGGGCCGCTCGTCTACATGTTTAGCGAAATATTATGCGGGGAACAACAGAGGCGAGCGCGTGCATAAAATTGGAAATGAGGCGTTATTTTTGTCTTAAATTACCAAGAGCATGAGAAAACATGATTTAATATTAAATTATATGACGAGATTATTCTGTGCAATGCCACCACCAGTAATTCCGCTGGAAGTACACAGCTGCATACACATACATAAAAGGCTCTTTCCAGGTCTACTATGAATAGACTATTTTGAATGCAATGAATTAGTGTTGATATAAAGAAATATCCAACTCCGGAGGTACTCGCTCTTACTCTGGCTCGTACAGTTACGCTCGGTTGGTTGTCCCAGAGTTGGCCTTCGTATCGGCAGCTCCTGTATATGGGGGAAAGAAAAAGAAAAACAAACACTTCTGAACAAAGTTAATCCACTTGGCTTCTTTCATGCCACACTTTTTCCGGGAATTCTTTAACTGCCTTAATCATCTCACCTGTTGTCTCATTGCATAGTCCTAGTAGCAGGGTCATCCATTCCTTTCCAGTTTTTTCAATTACTTCATGTAATTCAGAGCCACATTGAGTCAGGAAAACACGCATCATCTCCATTCTGTCTCTATCATGCTTCTCACATTCCAGTGTTACATGCTCCACAGTCTTGACCTCACCTAATTCACACATCTGACATACCTTGCTTTGAGCTGCAGACCATCTACAGTTTCTTGCATTAACATCCCTGCATTGGGCCCTCGCTCGGAAAAGTAGGTCACCACCCAGGCTTCCATCATACAACCTCACGTACTTGGGGATTCCTTCTCCTTGTACCATTCTAGGGTTTGCTTTTGTTCCATTCATTCTTCCACTTTCTACGTCCCATGTCTTTCACTTCTTTATCAATCTCAAGATTCCATTTTCTTGCATCCCACTCTAACCGTTCTCTATTCCTGCTCATCATTCTCCATTCATGCTCATTTTCTCTACCTACCATACAATTCATATACGCCATTTTTTTTCACTTCTTTCCGCATTTACTGTGTCTTTCATTCCACAGATATACTTCCCTTGCTAGTCTTGCATCATCCATTCGTTACAGTCTTATTTTGTACATAAGGGTCGCTTTCACAAGTCTTTCGCTAAATGTGCTCCATCCCATATCACCTCTCAGAGCTGCTGTCGCTGCATACCTTTGTGCATTTAGTGCCATTCGAGCCACCTGGTTTTGCCCACCTTCCAACTCTTCTATCTCACTCTCCTTCCATACGACCACATCCATACCATACATAATGCTCGGCACAGCTACGCTCTTCCATACTTCTCTTATCACATCATACCTACTCGATCTCAATCTTGCTGCACTTCCCACTCGGCCAACCCACTAGTTTGTCACACTAATCTTTTCATCCTTCATCTCGTCACATCCATAGGTGGGCGTTATCGCGATAGCGATATCGGGTTATCGGTTATCCAATATTTTTTCGCGTTATCGATTCATCGGAATCGCCGATACTTTTGGTTTCAAACTAGCGACAATAGAAAATTTCAGTTTTTTTGTTCCAATTTAGCACAGGGGCAAGCTGCTAGAGGCAGAAATAGGTGGATCCAAGCTGGGAGGAGGATCCTCAAAACTTATGAGGAGATGAAGGAGAGCCTCACCAGGTAAGAAACTAAGAAACAGTATTCAAATATTCTCTATTGTATTAAAATAACACGCTATATATGGTCAATAATCAATATTGTATTCTAATTTTGGATTTATCGGGTATCAGCTTATCGGGCGATAAATTTATCGCCAGTTATCGATTATTGATTATCGCCGATAAGGTTATCGTTATCGATTTATCGGTTATCGTGATACATTTTTTCGTTATCGCGCACACCTATGGTCACATCCCTTTCTCTAACGAGCTAGAATTTATATAATTTGATTAGTTAATAATTAGAAATCCCTAATTGCTTAAAAACAAATTTAATCGCAGCTATTGAGTCAAACACATTTTTGAGAATCCATCTATATAGAATTTATTGAGCGTTCAATGTTACTATTATTATAATAGCAGTTTAAATTTCCATATTTTTCTTACTCCTAGAATATATATATATATATATATATATATATATATATATATATATATATATATATATATATATATATATATATATATATATAGATATATATATATATATATATAGATATATATATATATATATATATATATATATATATATATATATATATATATATATATATATATATATATATAATATCGCAAAAACCACATTCTCCGAAGACAATTTGATTCAGAACAGTTTCAGTGTATCTCACACCCTTTTTCACCTGACACTGGACAGGAAAATGAGAAAAGCATAACACAAGATCCCCTCTTTTTCTCCCCAATCCCCTACTTGTGGCTAATCTGGGAAGGGGGTTAGGCCTAAACATATTGAAGGGCTGACATTTTACTATTTTATTTATTTGCGATCTTATTACAGGATTAAAAGAAAATTGACCCTCAGGTAGATTTAAATTAGGAACTGACGATATCAAGCTCGATTCTACGATTCTTCTCTTAACATAGTTGGCCGATTTAAATAACATTTTACTTCCATTGAAATCGATCGTATGATTCTTGTCTCTAACATGGCAAAAAATTCCACTGCTTTCGCTGCCCACTCTAATATCTCTTTTGTGTTCGTACAATCTCTTGTCTAGATTTCTCCCCGTTTACCCTATATAAACTTTATGGCAATCGTTGCATGGTACTGCATATACTCCTATGTTATGATGTTCTTTGGGTTTCCTGGCCATCATCAATTGGTTTAAGGAATTATTATATTTAAAGGCTAGATTAATACCCGCTTTTCCAAATATGTCCTTCGGAGAATGTGGTTTAATTCCTCATATATATATATATATATATATATATATATATATATATATATATATATATATATATATATATATATATATATATATATATATATATATATATTTATATATGCAATGTCCCGCAGGAAAAATGAAAAGGTGTTTCCAAGTACTTTAGAACTTTATTCAGTAGTTATCCTCGAGAATAAACTGAATAAAGTTCGAAAGTACTTGGAAGAACCTTTTTATTTTTTCTTGTGGGACATTGCATTCATTGGGAACCTCAAGTGCTACTTTTGTGAGTATTCATTTCATATATATATATATATATATATATATATATATATATATATATATATATATATATATATATATATATATATATATTAGTGTAGATGTGTAGCAGTCTTTCTTGAATTCAAATTTTGTTGAAGACCATTGTATATTTCGCCTTAATCAATTTCCTTTCGCAACTTTCTATTCTTCTTACTCTCTTTTTTATTTCATCTTGTAGAGGGTAGATCACTTGTCCTGTATTCATTTGTCCTTTAAATGAATGGGTGTGGTAAGGACACAACTAAATTGCTGAGCTTTAGGTCTTATTCGATCATCTTCGGAGCGTATTTATGTATTATTTCCTCCTTTGCCGATGAAATGTGTGGAGTCAGAATCAGACTGAATGAAAAGTAAACGGGTTTTAAGGGATATTCACTCCGCCTAGCTTGAGCGCAACGTGAAAGGAAACGAGCCAATCCGGTGAGTGGAATTTTAAAATAACTTCAATGTTCGATTCCAGTTCAACGCTAGACTATATATATATATATATATATATATATATATATATATATATATATATATATATATATATATATATATATATATATATATATATATATATATATATATGTATATATATATATATATTTATATATATATGTATATATATATATATATATATATATATATATATATATATATATATATATATATATATAGTCCCAAAGAAATGAAAATTGGCATCACAACCCTAAGGAAGGTAACCATTGAAAGCCTAAGAAAGAAAATTTGAGATATAGAGACGGAGAAAATCATGAAAACTAATTTTAATCGTTATACTCGTATGAAAAATGAATAAAGGAGTAGGATTTGAACCTGTGTCCTCAAGCGCTCATCGCTATCGTGACCATGACACTCATCGAAGGAGCCACCATCCTCACCCCTTAAAACGGTTCATTCAAGAAGCTTTTTGAATAAAAAAGTGTAGGGTTTTTTTTAATCCAGTGAAAGACAAGACAAATGTTTTCTAGTAAGAGTGGGGCACGGGCTTATTTTGTAAATAACTGAAATCACATGACACGTGATATAATAGATGCATTTACAGTCACATATAAATGAAAACTGGCATCACAACACTAAGGAAAGCTTAAGAAAAAAAACAAAAAAAAACGCGATGAATATATAAATAAACGGAATTTTCCCGTGCCGCCAGTACAGTCCAAGCATGAGTGAATTCATGTAAGGATGCTCAATAACGTCAACAGCCCATTAAAAATCAAACTGTTCTACCAAGGCGCTATGAATTCCGCCTACAAGGAAGACGAAACAGCCCGTAAGGAAATTATTCATCGTAACGTTGCACCGGTCTACCCGCAAACAATACTGAACCTCATAATCTACCATAAGACCCAACTTACTCTAATTTCGTTATGATTCATGAATAACAGCTGTTTTCCTCCTACAAAACTACAACGTAGGGACGGTATTCGTTCCTATTTTAAAGTGCTAATTTTACGCTTTTTTTAACTTTCTTTTCGCTCTTTTTAATCTTGTTGTTTTTATGCAGAATAACTGACTATATAAATTTTTGAGCCACCTAATTTGTAGAATAGGTATAGGTTCTCCTTAGAATCTGCACCGGAAGTACAAACGAGGAGATTTCAGACTCCTTCATCGTCAGCAGAAGGATGGTAGAAAAGTGAGCGAGGAGCTTAGAAGATTCAGAATTCAACTAAGATGCGACTCCAGAGACGAAAATCCATGTCGGACTATTTGATGCCATCATAACGGTGAAACTAGTCGCTGAAATCCAAGAACACATCAACAATGGTCCAAGAAAGTTGATGCGTCCCATTGCAAGGGAGAAAAATGTGGATGAAAAGCTCATCAAGCAGGTGGTAAATAAGGACATTCGCAACTTCTCATACAAGATGAGGGAGGGAAAGTTTCTGCTCCAGGCGGCGAAGGAAAAGTGACTCAAGCCATCTTAAAAACTTAACACAAGTTTAAACAGCCCTTGGATCCATACAGAGAGAAATTTCTGCCCATACCAGAATATTAACTCTGTAGAAGAATAAGGTCGAAGGGCGACCACGTGCCCCTCTGTACCCACGTGGTCTCGAGATCACCTCATGGAGCGTTGGAAGCGAGGCTGACCTACGGCGAGGATGTGGTCCACGCCGTTTTATTGCACCCCAGCTGCATTTACTTAGGGACATATTCTTCTCGTCTCGCATGTCCTCACAGCCATCTTCTTGCCCTTCTGCATAGGTCGAAGCTCGTCGAACATTCTACTCCATCTTTATCTCGGTTCCCCCGAAAGAATCGCTGCCTTTCCTAAAGATCGTGCGAGTCGTGGAGGCTCCCGCCAGGTCATCTCAGCCACCTTTGATCGACTATATAATCCCCCGACTCGGTTTAGTGTGTAGCACTATAGGACTTTCCCGCCTATCACCGCGTACGAGCAAAGGACTCGTCGCGATCGAAGACACCGGCGATTTCAATTCGAGGACGAAGGCTAAATCGACATGCGTGAACCTGCCATAGTCAATCGGCGATTATCTAACGAGGGTTTCCATCTCCAAAGGCCAAACTGCGTGCGCTCCCTCATTCGCCCCGTGAGGTAACCCAGCTTCTCCATTACAGTCATCGTATCCCGACAGGCCCTCCCCTTTAACGAACATGTAAGCAGTTGCAATCGTTGACGCCTACAGATTATTCTATAATCTGGTCTACCCAAATCGTCCCATCCTTTGTGTGTGAAGCCCGGATTAAAATCCACTTTTTAGTCACCGACCTGAGCCCGACCAGTAATACCATATTTATCCCTCCTGTGTCTCGTGCTGACAATTAATTTTCGCATGTACGATAATTCTCTTTAAACCCTGTACCTATTTCAACTTT
Organism: Ceratothoa steindachneri; assembly: GCA_963969495.1. NCBI lineage: Eukaryota > Metazoa > Arthropoda > Malacostraca > Isopoda > Cymothoidae > Ceratothoa > Ceratothoa steindachneri. The sequence continues at coordinate 28,805,375 of OZ018326.1, forward strand.
ATTTATTTGTTAGTAAAGGTATATTTTGTTATTGTCTTATTCTTGCGACCCAAACGAGTACCAGCTACCTGTGAATCTTTGGTTAACTTGCACTCTGAATTATTTGTTTTGGAAGAACCCCGCAATTAAAAAATACACCATCCCTATAGAATTCTCAACTATTTTCCGTTCACGAACTGGCTAAGGTCGAGTCTTAAACCAGCTTCGACCCCAACTCCCCCAAAGGCGTATATATATATATATATATATATATATATATATATATATATATATATATATATATATATATATATATATATAGAGAGAGAGAGAGAGAGAGAGAGAGAGAGAGAGAGAGAGAGAGAGAAAGAAAGAAAGAGCTGAGTGTGTCTGGCCATTCCACGACAAACTCCCAGAACAACAGGTGGCTCGCTGTCGCACCTGAGAAAGTGCCCAGAGTCATGCTGAAGAAATTTCCAACAACAATTATGGTTGTTCAGTCTCGTCGGCAGTGAAGATGACGTCATGCCAACGAACTTCTTCCCTGAGAGCCGCACGGTGTTTAGAGAGGGCTATATCTATGTTCTGAGCGAGGTGGTGAAGCCCTGGATTGACCGGATAGCTGCAGTGGCCTAAAACGAGAGATAGTGACGAAGGCCTGTGGCCGGTTCCGAGGTCGCCCGAAGGCTTTCATCGAGGCGACAAGCGAATTCATCAAGTGAGATCGATAGAGTATTTCATAAAGACAAACCGATCCAAATTTGACGAATATATCTCAAAAAATAAAAAAAAAAATTTATTTTTCCTGAGACAGTCATCAAATGAACACACCGTCCTCACACATGACAAGAAGTAAATTTCATGCTCCAGTACATCTGCAACGTCGGTGACTGTGAGCACCGCAACTCTTAATATATCGGTATGGCCACAACTACCCTCTCCGCATGTCTTACAACCCACCTACAGGACGGCGCAATAAAACGCCACTTAAAAACTTTCAACACCCCTCTCAAGAGATACTAAATCGCTAAAGCCATCATCATCGATCGAGAGAAGGGGATAACGAGTAAGCTCGGTCGAAAATACGTAGACAATATGACGTCATTGTATTATTTTGGAACAAAGATACTTTTCAAATGTGACGTCATTATTATTAAGGAAGAGAAAAAAATATTGTCATTCAAATTGTTATTATAATAATAATAACATCGAACCCTCAATAAATTCTATATAGAAGGATTTTCAAACATGTGCTTGACATAATAAGAGTGATTAAATTGTTTTTAAACGATTAGGGTTTTCGAAATATTGCCCATTGCTTAATTTGGATTACTAAAAAAATAGGTATATTACGAGGGGCGGTCAATAAGTTTTGCAATTCGGAAATAAGGAAACGAGATATGAGGAAAAGTGTTTTTATTATTCTTCAATATAACTACCCTCGACCTTAATTCACTTGCGCCACTTGTCCCTGAGGCTTCGAATTCCCGACAACCAGAAATCTGCCGACTGCTGTTCAATCCACTCCTGGACAGTGAGCTGGAACTCTTCATTGCTCACAAACCAGCATAAAAAGTAGTCGAAAGGGGCCAGATCTGGATTGTAGGGGGGATGGTTGAGCTCTTCGAATCCACACTCGCGCAGGGCAGCTTGTGCAACTCTGGCCTTGTGGACAGGGGCATTGTCGTGGAGGAGCAGTTCACCGCGTGTCAACTTGCCACGCCGCTTCTGGTGGATGCACTTCTTCAACCCATCCAGTTCCTCGGCGTAATATTGGCCTGTGATGGTCCTTCCACGAGGCGCATAGTCCACCATCAACACTCCCTTAGAATCCAAGAAGATGGTGGCCATGTTCTTCCCAGGTGAGGGTAGGGTCCGGAACTTGATGGGAGTCGGAGAGCCCCTGTACTTCCAGGCTATGCTTTAGAGCTTGGTCTCGGGATCCCAGTGATGGACCCATGTTTCATCACCTGTCACTATGCGTGACTCGAATCCCGCCGGGTCTTGGTGGTACAGGAGCAGCAGCTTCTCCGAACTTTGACAACGTTGATGTCGATCATGGGGCGTGAGGTTTCTAGGGACCCATGACCTTGGTCATGGCCAAATTGTCGTGGATGATGTTGATAACACTTCCATGTGATATTCCAAGTTCTCGCTCGATTTCTTCGACCTTCACCCGTTGATTTTCGAGGATCATCCTCTCCACACGGGCCACATTGTCCTCGTTGGTCACGTCTGACGGGCGTCCTGGACGGGGCTCATCTTCAAGGACTCACGACCATGACGAAACTCCCTATTCCAGCGAGCAATGGTTGCATAAGACAAGGGGCGGTGTTGGTGTACAGTGCAACCATGCGTTCATGGATCTCTTTTGCATTCTTGCCTTCCTTGGTCAAAGATTTGATCACTGCGCGGTGCTCAACCTTCTCCATTGTTGAAAAATTTATGACTGACGATCTGCAATCAGCTACTGCTTCTTAAAGAGACGAGGCGGGAGCGTGCGGCTGCTGCAGGTCCTGACTTGTCATAACTTGTCCTAACACCCCCACAAACAGCTATCCCCCTTCCTCTGTTTTGCCCTACCGATTCGCAAAACTTATTGACCGCCCCTTGTATCATTTTATTTAAAAGAAATAATATGAAAAGGAAGGTATAAAATGGCACGTTTTCTCTTCATTGTGGGCTCCAAATCTTTCCATCAGCTTCTGGAGCCACCTAATAATGGCGTCCGCTTAGTTTTGCACGAAAACCGGCGGAATGGAGGACATGAGACATTCCTTGCCAAATTCGCTCATTCAGTTCTTACAATGCCCTCGCTTTGGTGCGGTAGACTTCCTCCTTTACCATCTTCTGGCTGGTCATTCATGTGGACTACGACGACTCATCCAACCACTCACGGACAACTAGAGCAAAAAGCGGAGGGGCGCCATCTTGCATAAATATCAGCTCGCCGATGTTCGCTTAAGTGCTTACAACCGATTAGACCTCGTTTTGCCGCATAGCAAGGCATCAATCATCATTCATGGCGTTGCGCAGAAGCAACGGCCCACAGCCTGATATAGAGTTTGAGGAAATCATGCTGGATTGGCAACATACTCTGGAGCGACGACTAGGTTTCCACGAAGGAGGGTTTGTCAACCGCCACATTGCCACTATTGGGCAGGAGATGACCCCATTCAGTGCCGGATTAAGACCCTGCTTGCCCTAAGGCACAGTTTGAAAAGTAGTCTAAAAATGCACATACAAAATATTTACTCACATCCCCACTAACACCATTTGATTTCACATTTTAATGTTTATTTGTGTGTATTTAAAAACAAACAAATACTTTATTCGATGAAAAATACAATATTACAATATATTTCTATAAAGTCGTAGGCAGCCGTGCTGCACTGATCTTTGAATGTTTGACATCTTGTATCGAATGCCGGATGGTCATTGCCATGTACATTATTACATTATATGTCATATATTACTTAGAAATATAGACTCATACATATAAAAGAAAATGGACAAACAATAAAAAAAAGAGAACGTGATTACTCATAGTACATAGTTCCTTTACAAAAAGCAAATTAAACCTGCCCAAATTTGTTAGACCACAATCACTTGCGAACACTAGTTTGGCAGAGGGGTTTGTACAATTTTAAGTTGACTCTCCTAAAATTACTACTAAAAAATTAATCCAACTGTTAACAAATCATTTGAACATTAATTGATTTCACTTTATTCTCAAATACCTTTTCCATAAATTACATCACAACTTTGCACACTTTTGCCACTGCAAATTCATCATTTAGTTTGGGGGGTCAATTTTACGCAGTAAATCACTCTCAATGGACTGAAATGGTGGCATTCCAAGTCGGTGGTGGTCCATCGTTTATCGTTTCCCGTCGTTAATTCTTTTCAGATGAGAAAAGGAACGTTCTCCCCGAGCAATTTGTAGCCATTAATGATAAGTAAATTCGCTTTTTTAATTCCGTGTTTGGAAAAGCAGAAGAGATACCAGTATTGTGGAGTATTGAAAACAAATTTTGTGCACTTCCAGTTGATACAATTTTATCGTCATCGCTTATCTGCTCTTCATGCCAGCATATAAATTAATGAAATTTAGCAAGGAAATATGAACAAAGGTCGTTCGAATAAACAACGGAAAGTCTTGTAATAGCAGAATCGATATCTTCATCACACATATAGTCATAATGAGTCAAAACACCAAACCTCTGTAGCATTGTAGATGAGTGTAGAATATGCCTCAATACGCTTCTGCAGTGCACTCTTGAGTTGATCCATGATGACATAAAAGGTGTTAACTTTAAACTTTTCCTGGCCAGACATTCCTTCCAGAACATCATTAACATTCTTCTTACGTTTAGGCACTCGCCGACGTTCAGATTTGTATGTGCTGCAGTTATTGCGTTTACTTGCCTTTTGCTCATAATAGTCAAACTTCTCTCGGCATTCATCTAAGAATTATTCAAAGCTCTTCAGCAAACCTAGTTCCCTAGTTCACACATTAAGGCAAATTTATTAGTGTCCATGTAGTTGGTCAGTGAACCTGTTTCATTTATTGTACCGCCGTTCTAAGGAGCATCCTCTGGATCTCCTGAAAAGCACTTTGAAACTCATGGTACCCCATCAAATCTGCTTTTGTGGCATCAGATCAAGCAGACCCCAGCGTATCCGATGGGTGCCTCGGAATTAGGCATTCAGGGTTCTGTTTAACGTGGCCTGATGGCAACGATGTGTTGATGCAACAACGAATAAATACAAGCTCCCCAGGGATCAACAAAAGGAAACTGCTTCAACGCAACAATCCACAGCTGACTGTCCAATTAAATTTAGAGAGTGTCCTACGCACGGAATATAATCCACTAGACTGTTCTTGTTTTTCAAGATTTGCTGCATGACAGTATATTTATCAAACATATTACTGGCATTATCGTAAGTCTGGAAATTTTCAAAGTTGATTCCCTGATCCCGTAAGTATTGAAGCAGAGTGTCAGCTATATTCTGTCCTGTGTGAATGGAGATTGACACGAAAATCAGAAAACGCTCCACTGACTGGTGATCCACCATATTTTCATAGCCAGGATTGATGGTTAACTGGTCAGAATGTGTAGTATCTGGAGTAGAATCTACAGAAACTGATAGGTATCGTGAATTGGCAATCTCATCCTTGATGACACTAATAGCTCGCTTACCCATCATAGTAATTAGTTCTTCGCAAATTGTTTTTGACACTTAAGATGTATGACCACGTCCGCGATTGGCATGGGCACGAAAATGTTGGGAGAAAAAAAGGATCAAACTGCCTAATAAGCTCAAAGATGCCCAAATAATTGACGTTGTCTTTAGATTCAACAATTTCATTAATACCTTGAAGAGCCAGACCTCTTTCACGGAGAAAAATAATTGTTTCAACACAGCGTGACAGGATGTTTTTTTTCAGTAGTTGGTCTGCCTCAGCATGTTTTGATGTAACTGCTCATCAACTCGCCCAGTATCAACATTGCGCTGGCGTAATGTCAGAACTCTCTCGATGTGCTTTCACGTAAATGGTCTGTTATGTTCTCATAAATCTTAAGATCAGTTCGAATTGTTACTGAAGCGGTTTTAGCCCTGCCTTCAACAGCGTCAGATGGCCCGGCTTCAACAGTAGGGTCCTCGTGGTTTCAGTCCAATTGTGATGAAGACGAAACACCAATACCAGTAGAACTAGTAGCATCTCTATCAATACCCTGAAAATATGAAGTATATTTAAATATCTTTTTGAGCTGCTTTTCTTCATTGTGCTTCTTCTTCTCCAACTCCTTTGCTCGCTCCCAAATCATCTTTGCATTTTGACAATACCTTTCCTGAATTAGAAAAAAGGTAGCTTAATCAATAATGACTGATTTACTAATGATATTACTATCAATAAACTAATTATAATATATTCCTTAGATATTTATAGGAGACATAGTCCAAATCATATTTCTGCTTTGAGTACTGCTACTGATGTATGACCTTTACATAGCAGTAGCAGCGCTGAGAGCGAAATTGAAGCCTCTCTCTCTTTCAATCTAGATATATGAGACAAAAGTTGTTTTTTTTCCAATTTATTAAAACAATTGAGAAAATTACAAAATGTATTGTAGAACATATGGAAATACTTATTTTAAATAGTATAAAAATATATTGTATTGTGAAGAATTGTGAATAGCTGTAAAATTTAAGCTAAATCATGGGACAGTAAACAATTGAAGAAAAATACACAGGATAAAATCTCATTATAAATACGGAAAGAAAACAGAGTAGGGACGCACTTCATTCAGTCGGTATGCGTCAAGGATATTCACCAATATCTCGGATTCGAAAGTCAAACGGAGGATTCGTGATGCTGCGGGAATGGCTCTACTTCCAGTAAATCCTTCATTCCCTGGGGAAAAAATACAGCTTCACAGGTTAAAATATCCTTAAGGTATTACAAAAATCCCCAAATAAATACCTCATTATCCTTCACTCATCCTTTACTAAGGATCAGGATTCCAGAAATTATTCTTCTGAAATCATTACTCTTAAAGGAACATTTATCTTAATTTTTCAATCACAATATTGATTAAGTCCCTATAACTGTTTGTGAGGGAACCCCACGTGGAATATCTTGAGCAGACGGAACTTCCACGCGCTGCAGAAGGCCTGGTTAGGCCTAAATTGGTAAGCCTAACCCCTTCCACAAGCGGTAGCCTCGAACCGCGTCCCCCATGATTCACCTTTACGCGGACTTGAATGGCCTCTGCAAGAAGATTCGAGGCCATTCGAGAGTAGGGCTGTTTCCCGCTAACCCCCCTTGGGGAGAGCCTCGAATATAAATAGAGTTCGACTCCCATGAGGAGACACAGAGTTGAGAAGTCTCGCCCAGAACCCAGAAGACTTCCCCATGGTTCCAAATCAAGTGCTAGCAACAAAGCAAAGTGACAGCTGGACTATTTTGTGTATTTAGAATTAGCCCCAGACAGGAGGTAATTCCACTGAACGATCTCCCCGAGTGATTTTCCCGACTTCTTTCATCAACTCCTGTCGAAGCCCTCCTCATTTCGGGTAGCCAAAATACTCTCCCCTGGACCGGAAGTTACCCTTCTCCCTTGCTTTTGGAGAACCGTCATTACTCCAACCTCCCGCTTTGAAGTCCGAGCGGCCTCACCTCAAGTGCAGAAGACATCTGTAAGCCAACCCCTCTCCCATTTTTAGTAACCCAATTGAGTTAACCCCCCCCCCCCTCATTTGAATAGTCTCCTCCGGGAATACCTTAAGTTGTAACTTCATAGCCTGATTTATAACTACAATTCCCCCTTTCATTTACTGATGTAATTTTGCCCGTTAATTCTCTGAGGTAATTTTACCCATCAAATCTCTCATTATTTTTGTGTAAATAAAATTATATTTGTGTACATGCCTCTTTAAATAACCTTGAGCTTTGCCATTGTCCATAATTTACCTGACCTCGTTGCACTCTCTCGCTACTCAGCCCGTCTGAACTCGTGGTTTTCCGTCCCTTTTGTCGGTTCGCTTTCAAGTTATTGGTCCCTCCCAGATAGATATAATATGGTATTGATTTAATGTAAATGTCATACCACGACCCTGTTGATCAAATTGAACATATTTTCTTCACATTTACAAATTAAATTACAACTATTTTAGTCATTTAACTACCCATAACCTTAACTTAACACATGAGAAATAACTATGCACATAAAATACAATCATATGTAACTATAGATACAAGTAGTGCCAGGCACGAAAAATACTATTCTCAGCAGTCCCAATGCTGTGGAATACTTACAGAAAATGTGTATTCGAAAATTTTATATTTTCATTAATAAAATTAATTTTTTTGGCCACAGTGGAGCCCCTTCAAGAGCCCTCTTTCCACGTCCAGGGAGTGGGGGCGGTTGCTACGGTTCTGCTAAAAACTCAAACTAATTCTTATTATGCTTCATTATCATGACATCTAGATAAGCAACGAACTTCATGGATTTTCTCCCTTGCCATATCGTCTATACATTTATTCTCAGAGCCCGCTCACCTTATCGCGCACTTCAACTTAGGCAGGCTTGAGTAAGATTTTGGTGAGCAACTTCTGGTCTAAATGATTTCTATAACTTTAATATAATAATTAATTCCTGAAATGAAAAGAAAGTAGGCTTAACATCAAAATTATACTAGACCTCCATCAGGGAAGGGCATAAATACTGCAATTTTCCTACAACATGTAAGGTAGCTGAAAGTATTAGTAATCAACAAAATTAATTAAATAATATGATCTAGATGATATTATTTACTTAATTCTCTCTAGATCGTGTTGAAGCTTAGTGTTAGTGTTTTTGTCGATTACTAAAATTGATTCTTTAAATTAAGTGCTAGTCATATAGAGTCTAAAGAAATTGATGGTGTACATAGATTTTGAATGCCTTTTGTAAATAGATTTAATATATTTTGTACATAGTGTATTTTGACACCTAAATAGACCTTACATGGATCTTCTTTGTCTGTAAATAAATGGTTTTAATGATTAAGACGTTCTTTACTATTCGAATATATTTTTCGTAAAAAAGTAAAATGTTATATACTTTTTACTATTTTTGGTAGCCTGGATTTTTCGATGGCCCTAAGGCAATTGCCTTGTTTGTCTAGTGGTTAATCTGGCACTGACCTCCATTGTTGGCGCTGAAAAATGGAAGAATCAGCTCAGCCTAACGTTGTGGTGTGGTATGTCCTCACATTAGGGTGTGGGTCCGTTCCTTCTGCACAGCTTTATGAATGATAATCGGTACCTTCCTATGTTGTGAAACGAGGTCTAGCCGGTTGTCAGCACATAAGAGAACAACGACGATCTGATTGATATCCATGCAACATGACCCTTTAAACACCGAGGTAATCTGGATTTTTTTTTGCAAAATGTATCGTAAAGTTTTTCAATATATACCGTTTATACATTTAACTTTGATGCAAGCGAGAGTTTCTAACGTTTTAATCATGTAAATCTCTTGAATCATATTTATATAAATAACAATTTCATCTAATGTTTGGGACATTTTTATGCCTTAAACAATGTAGTATAATGTAAAGGATTGTTTCAGTCAAACCAGATACTTCTTTTCATTAAATTACTCTTTTATCTAGATGAGACACTGAGATCTAAATTGTGATCCACCTGACAATCGTGATTCGCAATCAGGGCCGGATTAAGGTTCTTAGAGACCCTAAGCACATACATTTGTCATTCAAAATATAAACAATAATAAACCATAAAATAAGGTTTTATTTATCGAAAATTTGAAATTAAACAAAACTTACAGTAAGAAGGAAACTAATATTAATTTGTGTACGTTTCCATTTTATTTATAGTTGAATAAGTTTCTCCGACTTGTTTTCCATGCAAAGTTTTTGATCGGATCCTCATAACCAATCTTACGTAACACATCTGCTTCTATACATAATAAAGATAAAGCATCCACCTTCACTTGTTGAATAGTTGTTCTGGGGGGAATTTAATATATTTCACCCGTGAAAATGAATGATGAGCTGAACAATTTGTGACCATTAATGTTAAAAATATACGGAAGGCAATGTCTACATTTGGAAAGGCACACTCAATATTGTCTTCTATAATTATTTTATAAAGTTCGCCACGACAGAATTTTTTTTTTTACATTTTCTGTTGCACTGAACTTATGGCACACATATAAATGAAACTTCTGAAGCTCAGCTGAGAAATTACTGTTGAAGTCCTCTGGGTAAGGATCAATTAGCTTTTTACACCACTGAGAATACCTTTCACGGACATTAGAGGATGAAGTGACATTATATGGTACATTACTTAGAAAAGAAAATCTCTGCTATTTCTTTGTATATCTCTCTTTTGCTTATCATCTCGATTGAAAGTTTGTCAAAAATTGTGTAAAGGTGGTGATACAAAATTTCTCTCTGGCATTCAGATATACTTCTGTTGTATCTCCGTTATTGGGTACCTTCTTTCTGATACATTTGCGAGCTGTAGCTGCCTTGTAATCAACATCTGGTAACATTTCCTTTGCATTTTTTTCATATTTTTCAAATTCATCTCGTGAAGTGCCCAGTTGGTCAGCTAATGATACATACAGATCTGCCCATGTTTTTTTAAAGTTCACATCGTCATTTTGTAGAACTTACTGTGTTAAAATTCTACAAAATCTCATTCAAAAAGTTCAACATAAAAATAATTCTAGTTCTTGCATCTTATCTGCAATATCATTTGCTTCTCTTCTAGTTTCTCCCTTTTGTGAGTGGTCATCGGCTATATATTCTAATGCTTCTAAAATTTCAAGGAAAGATTTCAAAAGTGCTGATGTTGCCATAGCATGTGCCTCCCATCTTGTTTCAGAGAGGGATTTCAAGGAACTTTCATTTTTAATACGATCTTTAAGAATTTTCCACCGACAGCCTGTTGACAGCAGTCAACAGCATTTCGGCCAACAAAATTTAGTGAATGGGCTGCACGGGGCACATATATAGCAAATTTGTTTGGTTCTCAAAGAAATTGCTGCATCCCCTTTATAACGCCCAAATAAGTTTGTAACATTGTCATAAGACTGACCCCTACTTTTTGAAAAATTTAGCCTACAAGCTTCACGTAAGTGTTGCAACACCTGGTTTGCCATTTTATCGACAGTATGGCTTTCTTTTTCCAGATGGATATCTTCTAAGTACCTAAGTACAACAATTAAACTGATCGCTATGTGATATATCTGGTGTTGAATCAACGGACAAACTAAAATAACCAGAAGATTTAACTTCGTCACCCATGAATGCATGGACCTTTGGTACCATTAGCTGAATAAGTTCCTAACAGGTGTTTTTTTGACAGGTAAGAAGGATTTGCTTTTGCTTTGCTCGAATTTCCATATTTTGTAATGTAGTCTGCTAAAAATGAATCAAACTGCCCTATGAGTTCAAGCAGTCCTAAAATATTTCCCATTCTGCAATGATCTAAACCTTTCCTCTGTTCCTTGAAAACCAAGCCACGTTCAACTAACGTACAAATAAATAACATATATGACACGCCTCAAGACACGTTCCCAGTAATCACACTCTTCCTGAATTTATTTCTCCAACTGTGACTTCAACCCCGAAACTTGTCTGCGAGTTGAATATGTTAGCAATGAGTCTCGGTTAGTAGTGCATTTCTCATGCTTATATATTACAATAGTATTTCGCCACTCACTGAACCCTTCTCTTGTAACAAAGTTTGAGAAATTTTTAGGAACAAACAGTTTAAAAACAAAATAATAAACTGATCCTGTTAATGGTTAGTACATTAACCACTCTTTCTTATATTTCTCACAATTGGGTTTTGTCTCAATAAAAAGTTTCTTTCAATAATACCTTACTAAAATGACAGTTACTGAGTCCACAATCGATCTAATAGGCACACATCATCAACAGAAAGATCAAACAATAACCCAGGATCTTTTGTTAAATTTTGATTTTCTTCATCTTTTACAGACAGAATAATTTCACCGCCATCACCATGATCCACTAAACTTCCATTTTCAGCAATTTTTTGAGCTTTAGAATGTATTGCAAAGTAACTCGAATCAGCATTTGCAGTAAAGGTATCCGTATCATGAGAATTTACAGGCAAAGTGAGAACAATTGTGAGACAGGTGCTGGACACCTCACATTAGATTTTGAATTTATCATCGTGGTATTTACCGTATTTGTGTCCATTGCTGATGACAGAGATTGTTTCTGATCCGGAATCTATATATCAGGCTGTGTAGCTTGAAAGAAGAAATAGGTCAGCTTTGCAGTCTTGCGCTCTAATTCCAAAATCTTCTCTTCTCTCTTTTTTGATAGTTTTCGTTTTTGCTCACCACTTAACTGAATCCCGTTTCATCTTGGTTCTTGGGTTTTTTAAATTACATAAATAAAAAGATTACTTTGTTAGAATTATTATGCGGCAATCAACACAGCTACCCATAACATACGCAGAACAATACGGACAATTTTATCTACAGCTTCCTGCTGAATCCTGTGCTTTAATTAATAAAGCTAGATTTTGTTTCAGGATCGTCTTTTCAATAGATAAAAACTGTATAGAGAAAATAGTTATTTTATGGTTTTTGAGGAAAAAAATCAGACACAAAAAATTGTATTTTTTGTCCTTTTTTCATAAGATTTTCGAAAAAAAAACACTTTAAAATAAAAACTATAGGTCTTATCATCATAATCATCATCATAATCATCATCATCACTAACTCTATAATTTAAGAAGGGGATATTTTTGAGTATTTGAATAATAATTTCATCTTAGTTTGGTTATGACTTATGTTTTTTATCAAAGTTATTTCTAATAATTCTTTTATAATATCAAAAAGCAAAATGATGAAGTTCAGAAATAAATATCGTAATTTTGGGAAATTTTTAAAACCCAAACAATTACAATGGTGAAGTTCAGAAAATTTATTTTTACATATCTTCTTCTATAACTATATTTTAGCAACGTGATATTTTGAAGGGGGGGAAATTTAGTTTACAGTTCCTTCTTAAATTATTATAATTGGCGAAGTTCAGAAAATTAAACAAAATTTAACCATGGCTGCTTTTTTTATGATTTTAAATTTTAATCTTAGTACCGAAGCGCAAGCTCCCCCCTACAGTGGTGAAGCCATTGCCTGGTCATCTTAATAAAAGGCTATCTCATTTTCAATCGCGAAATCGGAAAAAATTCACAAATTAACAAAATCGGGTTTTTTGTTTAAAATTCTCCAAAGTGTACCAAATATAAGCAATAGCTTTAAAAAAAATAAAGATGTGGGCTGGAGAATACATTTACCAAAAATAGTCTCTCCTTATTTTTTTCAAAATTTCAGTACTTTAAGTCACTAAGGATCCTGAAGTATTGGTCATAGAGGCTCGATTTAAAGTGCAATTGATTCGTCTTTTTCAAGCTCTACAAACATTTGAGGTGTTTTACGATATTTTTTTTTAAGGTTTTGAGAAAATAACATTAAACACAAAAAATCGGGATTTTTGATTTGGTGGGAAATCTTACAAAAATAGCCATAAAATAATACTCTGTACGAATTTTATAAAAAAAAAGGCACACAACAAGCCTTTGGTTATTACGAAAGTGTCGTAATCTTAATGGTACACATTTTGTATTATTGCTGTTATTTTGGTACGGCACAATATTTGATCGATTACCATCGTGGTACGCGCCGATGGGCATTGAAAGCGCAATATTTGTATATTGCACATTATTCATTGGATTATTGCACCTATCATTTACGCTGAGAGCACTTATATAGGGAAAAGATGTGGCACCACTTTCACTTGTTTCACTATTATTTACTGTAAAACACTGTGCCCTGTAATATGGCATTAGTTCGTCTGCCAGTTTCCCTAATTGTGCGAGAGTCAAGACTTCTGCGTGGCGACGATGGGCGCGATGTTCAGAGGTAAGGACTGGATGAACTAGTGTCTCAGAAGGTCCACAACCACTCCAACTGGCAATGCTGTCTTTCGTAGTTCTTCGAGATTAATTGATGGTCGTCGGGAAAAAGGGGAATATGATATTAATTTCTCGAAGTATTCAGGCTTCGTCCTCTCAAAAAGTCCAATGGCTTCTGTTCGTAAGAGAGGCTAGAACTGCGATGAATGGATTGCAGCAGGAAGATAGTCGACGGTCAACTGTCCCTGGAGGTAAAGCAGCAAGGATATGATAAAATATTTGTCCTACCGAGTTATCCTTGAAATGTGAAATTGTGCTTCCTCTATTTTAAACCATCCCGTTACAGCTGCTTCATTGAAGACAAAAGGTCTGATGGTAATCGAGTTGGCAAGCTCCACTTCTTGGTGTGGAAAATAGAAGCTTGTTGCCCGCTTTGTGAATCAATTTCTGTTTGATCACTCTTATTGTTCGACATAAGAGGGTCACCAGTTATAGGCGGTAGTCAGAGGGTAATTGAGTTTTTTTTAGAGATTAATTTACGGTACATTGTTTCGATTTAATCACAGATATATACCTATTACAAAGGCAAAGCAAATCCATTGCGAAGAGGTTTCATTCTTCCGAAGACTGCAGCTGGGATCACCACAAATATTCCACTTGTGAATTGACTAGGTAGTTCTTTTCAAAATGAATTTGATCGATTCTTAAGTTTCTTCCATACCGACAATATGACACATAGAAATGAAAGGTTTTTCATTATCATTATCGATTAACACAGCCTTGAGGTAAACCTTACCTAATTCTATAAAAAAATCTCCATTGTTTAGACACGTACACGTATCTTAATTTTTGCATGCAGGGGTCGGATTACGCATAAGTAGGCTTCTGGCACCCACAAAGGGCTGGATTCATTAGGCCCAAATGATACCTCCAAAAATGGACGCAAATTGGTCCTATTAAACCCAAGCATGCCATATTAAATGTATAGATTCAATTGTGTATTAGAAATAAAATGGGTTTATAAATATACATACGAGTATGTAGAAAGAAGCGTGAGAGAAAAAACATGAGCCAAGAAATGGTTGAAAACATGTGTTTGATAAGGTTGTCTCAAGATAGAGTAATCAAAGACGGATATTTGTTTAGGAAGAGCCGGAGTAAACACAGCTGCTGACCATAAGAGATCGCAAAGCGAAAGTTGTATCAAAAGAGAAATGAAGGTTTAACATGTAAGCGTACACATATTGTACACAGACTTTCTAGCCCCGCCCAGAGAGTGGGGAAAGGATAAGAAACGGAGGTAGGCTGTCCGACGATAACCGTCCCATGTATAAGCCACACCTTCTGGATTTAGAGCGCAAATATAAATAGAAAGAAAACAGTCAGTTATGAAGGTAGTTAATCAGAAAGTATCAGAGAAAATAATAACGAATACGTCTGCGTTCACGCTCCCGTTTAAATCCGCCGAGACTTGTTTCTCTTTCTCCCTTAACTCTTACTAGCGTCGAATAATATATATAGACTACTAGTCTCTCGATTAATACGTTCCATCTCTCTCGCTGATTGCAATCATCGGATTCCATTATTAGAATAAAGAGTTTATTTTGTTAGTCCATCTTTGCCTTGAACCTTCGAAAAGCCCAGCCAAGAAGGACACTGTTAAAAACAATTATCTTTGCAGTCAGAGGTGAAGCCATCCTTCACCTCGAAACTGGAACTAGTCGTTCCCTTGATAAGGTGGTGACTTGCGGAGATCTCATAATCTGGTGACGTACCACTTCAATAAACAGGTTACCAAAATGCTCTATAAACTGGTAACCCGTCGTTCACCAGACAGAGAAGGTATAAAAGAAAGAATGGATTCGTAAAGCAATCGTCAGGCAGGACAAGATGAAAGGGATTTGGTGAACGCCGTCAGTGTCAAACCATCTATCTTCAATGAAGCAGCAATCTCAGGTTGGTTCCAAATTATGAAGGCCCAATTTTACATCTCGGGGATAAAGAAGGAGGAAACTCGTTTCATTCATATTTTGGCCTCATTACCTCCCGAGACTGTTACTCGTCTTCCGGCCGACATTATAGCAGCCGTAACTATCAGTGTTTAAAGGAGCAAGTAATCGGTCTATTCGAGAGGACCAAACACAAGCTTTTTGAGAAGCTTATAGAATCTTCTCCTCTCACGGGCTGGCCCTCAGCTAACTTAGAAGACTTACGCAAGACGGCCATTTAAATAGGAGTGGGGGAAGAGTTTCTACGTCACAAGCTCATCCAATCATTACCGCCCAATATCGCGGCGATAATCGCCACTCAGAAAGAATTAAGCCTAGCACACTTAGGGAAACTTGCGGATCAACTTGAAACATTCAACCGAGTGCAGTGCCATAATATAAACACATATAATGAGTCGAGAGGACACAGTGTCGTTTCAAACGTGTTTATGAACCATACTAATGCGAGTGATAATTTTTGAAATAATTCGGCAAGTAATGCACGATCAGTGGCCAAAAGTAATTACAGTGTGCATAATCCACCGCGGGGATTGCGACGATTCCATAAAGCCCAAAAAGCCGGTAGTTTGTTGTTCACATATATATTTCGGCGAAAAGACTAAATTCTGCAAACCCTGGTGCAGGTGACGAAAAGATAAGAAGCCGTGCAAATGCAACCGTCCTCCAGGCTATCTTCACCAGCACCGGCGGAAAACTAGGACGGCATACCATAGAAAACGTGGCCGTAGGCGTGGCGTCTATTTTCACTGTCGCCGCTAAAGTATGTAACACCAAGTGCGAGTTATTAATTTATATGGGGGCAAGTATTTTGATTATTCCGGCTAGACTGGTTAAGTAAGGTGATATGCGTGATTTTGGCATTAACATTTCAACAGCTAATGACGGAAAAATTAAAGACCACAGCAAAATTCATACAGATATAGTGATCCCCAGTCTTCGCCGATCATTTAGGTGGTCGTTCGTTGCAACAGATACCATCTCTCTGTTATTAGGCATTGCCTTTTTGAGACATTATGATCTTCTAATAACTTGTGCGCGCGACATGCTAATAGATAATCGTACTAAACTCGTGTCGGAAGTGAAGTTGTCTTAAAAACCGGCGATAGCGTTAATAACCGATGACCAGGAGCACTTGCCCCCACCCATTGCATAGCCATACTTGAAAAATATGAAGCCCTGTACGCACCCGCACCCGCTCAACCTTCGGCGTCACCGCCGAACTCAGTGAAGTATACAATCGAAACTAGTAGTGCCCCACCGACATTCACACGGCCAAGGCGTCCTTGGATGTACAAACTGCGGGCTGTCCAAGCAACATTCGAGACTCTAATGAAGGAGGGAGGCATTCGCCCGTCAAGATCACTATGGGCTTCGCCTTTCCACATGGTGCCAAAAAAATCGCCCTGCGTGTTCAGGGTCGTCGACGATTTCCGAGCGATAAATGCCGTTAGAAAGCCCGACAGGTATTCGCTACCGCGGATTCAAAGCATACGGACCATCTACAAGGCAAAAGGATATTTTTGAAGTTGGATCTGTTTCGTGGTTACCACCAAATCCCGATGAGCAAGGTAGAGGTAGAGAAAACTGCGGTCACGGCTCCTTTTGGTTTGTGGGAGTATTTTAAGCTCCCATTGGCCTCCGAAATGCCAGCTGCACCTTCCAGAGACACATGGACACCCTGTTTCGAGGATTAGGATTCATTTTTGTGTACATAGACGACATCCTGGTATATTCAGACTATATGGACGACCACCTGAAGCCCTTGGAACAGGTCTTTGACATCCTTGTCAAAAATGGTCTTAGAATGTCGTTGGAGAAGTGCGAGTGAGCGAAGGAACGAAATAGACTTTTTAGGACACCACGTCTCGTTAGAAGGTATATGCCCCCCGGCGAATAAGTTAGAAGAGATTGGAAACATACCGCTACCAAAGAACTACAAGGAGCTTCGGAGATATTTGGTGATGGTAGGATACTACCGCAAGATGATCCCTAACATTGCCGCGATTGCAGCCCCGCTGGCTAAGCTTGTTCGCCTGAAACCAAAGGCTCGAGGCTCGTGTGGAACGAAAAGGCAAGTAGGGCATTAGAGACTAGCAAATCAGCCTTAATCAACTCCGTGAAACTCTGTCACCAACTGCCCAATGATTCCCCATACCAGCTGGTGACGGATTGTTCCCAGTACGCGGCAGGTGCTGCCCTACACAAGATGGTTGACGGATTGTTCCCAGTACGCGGCAGGTGCTGCCCTACACAAGAAGGTTGACGGATCTGCAAAACCAGTGGCATTCTTTTCGTGCAAGCTAAGCCGTACGCAGCAAGTATACTCTACCTACGACAGAGAGCTCCTAGCGGCGTATCTTGCTGTCATGCACTTCACGCACCTAATTGAAGGTCACCACGTTACCTTGTGCACTTATCACAATCCTTTAGTTTCAGCTTTTGCATCGCCACTGTGTTCCAAAATAGACAGACAACAACGCTATTGGACAGCCATTCTGGAATACATTAGTAATATTGCGTACGTTCGTGGTCAGGATAAGTACTTGCTGACTGTCTCTCAATGAACGCCTATTCGGTCCGAATTGACTCTCTTGACCTCCGAGCTTTTGCGGCAGCGCGGGAAATTGATGAAGAGACTAAAGAATTTCATTCGCACCTGAAACCTTACCCTTTTCCCGAGAATGTTCAGCTTTGGTGCGAAGTAACATCTGGATATGCACGACCGTTTGTCATGTTAGCATGCAGGAGTGTAATTTTAAATTAATTGCACATTCTGTCACACCCTGGAATTAATGCTTCACTTCGGCTCATCAAATCGAAGAATTTATGGCCAACATAGTCAAGGATATCTGCTCATGGACGAGAGAGTGCCTCTCTTGCCAGTCTTCTGAAGTAAATCGCCACACAAAATCACCGATCCTCCCTATTGACATTCCTTCCTTGAGGTTTGAAACTGTACACATCGATATAGTGTGACCACTTCCACCGTGTACACTACCTGGACAATCCTAGCCCTCGCATAATCGAGTGACAATATGGAACAAGGCGTTACCGATCCCGGACCTAAGTGCTGCAACGGTTGCGTTAGCTTTCCTGGACGGGTCGATTTCCAGATTTGGAGTCCCGCTTTATGTGGTAACCGACAGAGCTGCCAAAATTCGAATCAGAACTATTCAAAGAGCTCTCTGCCCTAGTAGGTTTTCATCGTCTTTGCACCATGGCGTACATACCGTCCATGAACTGTTTGGTGGAAACGGCACACAGGACTCTGAAGTGCTCAACAATGGCCCGTAAACGAGGTTAGCTGGTGGCACTCCCAATTGTCCTATTAGGAATTCGCTCCTTCTCAAATAATTAAGGATTCTCCCCGTTTAAAGCAGTCACGGGAACCATACTCTTATGCCCAAAACCTTTAGGGGCATCATCTTCATCGAAGACCGACTCCAAATACATATAAGAACTGGCATCCACGATGTCACAAATATACTTCGCGCAAGCATCCTTAGGACACCTGCACTCGGTGCCTGAGCTTTTCGTCCACCACGATCTCTTCGAAGCAACTGATGCGTGGGTCAGAATAGACCGCGTAAGAAAACCACTTGAAGCGCCCAATGCTGGCCCTTCCCAGGTTATCGAACGCGGCAATAAAGTTTGGATTTTAGAATTCCTCGATGGAAGGTGGAACACTGTCTCAATAGACAGGTTAAAACCGACGAAGCTACCCTCCACTCAAAATGGTGACGTGCCGAGCGATCATCGACGCCCTCGGACTCAGGTGGAAGAAAGAAGGAGGAACAGGAGCAGTTCGCCTCGGATAGTACAGACCACGCAAGAGGAATTCACACGGACACGTCTACAGACACCGGAGAGAGGAACGGCAAGACGAACGTGTTCACACGCTACCTGGAGACGAGTCATGTTTGCTAGAATTCCGTCGTTTATATATTTTTAATTCTCTGTAGCAGCATTATAAAGAATTATTATAATGAAAGAGGAAAAGGCATAAATATATTCACGCCTTATTGCCTCTATAGCTTACTACATGTGTAGTGGTTTCATCCCTACAAGTTTGTAAATAAATTAACCCCAAACAATATGTGTGTATATATATATATATATATATATATATATATATATATATATATATATATATATATATATATATATATATATATATATATATATATATATATATATATATATATATATATATGTGTGTGTGTGTGTGTGTGTATATATATGATAAATAAAACCCCCAAAGAAAATAGAAAAACGATTCCGAGCGCTTTCGTGTATAATCTAGGAGACGAAAGCGCTCGGAATCGTTTTTCCATATTCCTTGTGGGTGTTATTTACCATAATTTTCACTAACGTGCAAGTTGTGAGTTTCTTTTCATATATATATATATATATATATATTTATATCGGGAATGTATCAACTGGCAATATTTCCTTTCGCCATGCGCACGAAAATCCAGGCATCGTTCCATTTAAATTGTGCTCCCGCGTTAACAGGCTGGTCAAAATTTAAGTATAATTCTTAGTTTAGTTTCCCCCCTTTTTGTCAAACTTAAATTAATTATGTTTATTTTGCCAATTGCAGACTTCAAACAGAACTAATTATCATAGAACTCTTGCTTACCCTAGAACTAATTCACCTCACGCTATATATATATATATATATATATATATATATATATATATATATAATAATAATAAATTTCGCCTTATTTTCAATATATTGTAATCGGTATATCATCGCTAATTTATTTACATATAGTATAGTTTCAATTATCAATTGCCAATTCTTCTATTAAATAATTGTCCTCATGAACATCATCACAATTTTCAAGTCTCCCATTAAGTGCATTTTCTATTCATTGATTAATGACGTTGCCTGTTTTCAAAACACCATAATTGTCGTACTGCAAGGATTCTTAATTTTGTAATTTAATGGACCTAAATAACTTAAGCTCTCCCCATATTATATTACCTCAGTTAAGATATTAAAATATTAGATTTCTCAAATAAATATATTTTGTTAAAACTTAGAATTAATATCTCTTCTGAATAACTGCCTTTATTTCATATATTCAATTTTCAATCTCAATTCATTGCCAAAGTAATTTCTTACTTTGGATGATGCCCAAGATTCCCAAGCCTAATTACGATTAAAAACGTTCAACTTATTATTAACTACTTTATAAGCTACACACACAACAGCTTTACATGCATTACTATGTATTTGGTACTAAGTTTTATGTGTATGAAGAATCTAACACGAGATACGCAAGCTGCGATTGATTACTGTTATACGATATGGCACGACCTGGCATAAATCGGCCAATTTTGACAGAGGTATTTATTTATATGAATCTCGACGCCCTGTGCGTTATTATTTATACTAACGATATTAGGAGCGCCAGAAACAATTGCCCATGTACATCTGACCTATGCAGTCTTATACAACTTTATGATCAACTCCGACGCTCACGGGGGAGTACTTGTAGGGGTCGGATTACGCATAAGTAGGCTTCTGCCCCCCTAAAAAAATACTGGATTCAATAGGCCCGAAAGATACTTCCCCAAATGGACGCGAATTTGTCCTATTAAATCCAAGCATGCCATATTAAATGTATAGATCCAAATGTGTATTAAAAATAAAATGGGTTTTATAAATATACATATGTAGAAAGAAGCGTAGAGACAAAACATGAGCCGAGAAATGGTTGAAAACATGTGTTTGATAAAGTTGTGTGTCGAGATAAAGTAATCAAAGACGGATATTTATTGAGGGAGAGCCCGAGTAAACACAGCTGCTGACCATAAGAGATCGCGCAGCGAAAGTCGTATCAAAAGAGAAATAAAGGTTTAACATGTAAGCGTACACATATTGTACACAGACTTTCTAGCCCCGCCCAGAGAGTCGGGAAAAGATAAGAAACGGAGGTAGGCTGTCCGACAATAACCGTCCCATGTATAAGCCACACCTTCTGGATTTAGAGCGCAAATATAAGTAGAAAGAAAACAGTCAGTTATGAAGGTAGTTAATCAGAAAGTATCAGAAAAAATAATAACGAATACTTCCGCGTTCACGCTCCCGTTTAAATCCGCCGAGACTTGTTTCTCTTTCTCCCTTAACTCTTACTAGCGTCGAATAATATATATAGACTACTAGTCTCTCGCTTAATACGTTCCATCTCTCTTGCTGATTGCAATCATAGGATTCCATTATTAGAATAAAGAGTTTATTTTGTTAGTCTATCTTTGCCTTGAACCTTCGACAAGCCCAGCCAAGAAGAACACTGTTAAAAACAATGATCTTTGCAGTCAGATAAATAATTCGCCGTAAAGCCGCCCTTTACCTCGAAACTGGAACTAGTCGTTCACTTAATAAGGTGGTTACTTGCCGTGATCTCATAATCTGGTGACGTACCACTTCCCTAAAAGGTTGCAACAACCAACTTTAAATACATCGACTACAGAAAAAGGTTTATTATTTTCTCGCTTCGAAAACACAGATAAATCGCCATGTCGAGAAGAGGAAAATGTAAATTTTCAATTTTATTACCTTCCCTCGGGAGATTCCGTTACTGGAGTCTGGATTTCAGATCAGACCTGATTCTTCGGGGGATTTTCAGAGCCGAAATTGCTTTTAGTAATTTAAAAAAATGCATTTGTACCCCCATTTATTATATAAATAAAGTTTTTGTGAAGATTTTGAAGCAATATTGTTTTTCTCTATACAATATTATGACAACTATTAATGCCTTGCAGAGTATTATATTAATTACATCATTAATAAGGGAAAAGGAAAATAATATTAACTATTTCAATTTTTTTATTAGACCCCACGCATATCTCCCGTGGACATGGTGGCACATGGCTCGGGACACTTCCACTCCACCATTTGCACACATTATCCGCCCCTTAACTAAAGTGATGCACATATTAGATTTTTCCCATCCATCATCAGAGTCCGGCTATCCAGTTTCCTCTGAAAACTTCATTACCTGCGTTTGTGTATCACCCTATACAGCTCGTCCTTCCCTAACTATTTGTCCCTATTCATTCCTATTCCTATCACGCCTTTCTGCCTCCTGGGTGCTCAGGCTCCGCCCAGCAAGGAAATCTCTCGTACACTCCATCCATCCCCTTCTCAGACGCACACGATATCTCCTTCCTATCACTTGAGATTACTATCTCTTCACCAGCCTTTCATCCTCCATTCTCTCTAGGTGACCATATCATCTCATCACACCTCTTTTAGCTCTTCCAAGCAAACTTACTCTTTTCTTTCTCACCCTGTCAGTCAACCTCACACCCTCAAACTTCTGAGACATTTCATTTCCATGACTTCAACCTTCTCTCTTTCGTTTGCACTCAACGCCCATGTTTCACATCCATAAAGAGCAGTGGAAACCATCACTCCCTCATACAATCCCTTTTGCGCTTGCTTGCTCATTCCCCCTCTTTCATGAGACTCCCTATCGCACCATATGCTTGCACTCCCTTTTCCATTCGCGTCAATATTTCATTTTCAACCCTTCCATCAGGTGCCAGATCCACACCCAGATACTTAAAATACTGCACTTCTTCCAGCCTCCTCTCATTTAAACTCACTTTTATCCCACTCTTTCCTTCCCTATTGGACCATGTTACCTTGCTTTTGCCTTCATTCATACTGAGCTTCCTTCTGTCACATATAATTCCAAATGCATCGATTAGTGCCTGTATTTTCTCTTTTGAGTCAGACACCAGCACTGAATCACCCGCAAACAACAATTGTTCTAGCCCGTACATCTCTCCATGTTTACTCTCTAAGGCTGCACCACAACCTCCAACTATTGGCTTCACCTCTCTCACCACGCCATGCATATACGGATTAACAGCCAGGGTGACATCACGCATCCTTGTCTGAGTCCGGTTTTTATACTGAATCAGTCACCTTCCTTTCTCCCAACCATCACACATGCTTTACAGTCATCATATTAGCACTTGATAGTTCTTATTAGTGTGGATTCAATCCCCAGCATTCCCAACACATTCCACATCCCCCTTTGTTCAACTCCATCATGCGCTTTCTCCAGATACACAAATGCCATCTACACACTTTTATTAATCTTTTTCAGGTACCCCTTACATATAATATTTACGATAATAATCTGATCCACATACCCTCTCCTCTTCCTAAACTCCCCTTGTTCCTCTCCAATCAAACTTTTCGTGCACCTCCTAACTCTTTACTCAAGACTCGTCCATATACCTTTCCAGGCACACTTAACAAACTTATACCCCTATAACTACCACACTCAGTTCTTTCACCCTTTTCCTTGTAAATAGGAACACTACATGCATTCCTCGAATCTTCCGTCATACTCCCCTGGTCCATACATACATTAAACAACCTCCCCAACCACTCTACTACACCCTCCCCTCGCTTTCAGCATATCACTTGTTATACCATCCATATACGCTGAAGGTCCCCTTTTTTCTTTTTCACTGCCTTTTCCCCTTCCTTTTTAAAAAATTCTTTCACTCTCTCTAATTCTCTTTGATGTCATCCTGCCTCTTCCAAGACATATCAGCTGTACTTCTCTACTATCGTCCACATATAGCAAATTTTCAAAATATTCTCCCCATATCTTCCTTACTTCTTCATCTGCACTGATTACTTCACCCCTTCCATCCCCACACTCATTTCTATCGCCTCTTTTCTCTTTGTTACACAATTTTCTCCTTTCCAAAATTGCTTTTTATTCTCTCTAAAACATTCAGACACTCTTTCACCCCATCTATTATTCCCTTCTCTCCTCAGTTCCGCCACTCGATTTTCAACCTCCTGTCACATCCTTCTATACTTTTCCTTATTTACTTAGCTTCTGTTTTGTCTATACCTTTTGAACAGTGCACGTTTCTCTACACTAACTCTTCCACCATTCGCTACCGTTCCTAACTCTCCCTTCTCCAAGCACCCTATTTCTACCAAACCCTCAGACTCTCGTATCACTCCCCATTTCCTTGCAACCAACTCTTTGTATTCCTCCTTGCACATCAGTTCTTTCATCTTCTCCCCTCTTACAACCTCCTTCTTTGGCAAGCTCCTTCGGTGCCAACCCATTCACTCTAACTATCACCATCCCCCTCTTTACATCTACACCGAAAAGTCTCTTCACATTCTCTCTTCCTATTAGGACATAGTCTAACGTGCTTATTCGATCGTTACTCACAATTTATACCATTGCATACCCAGTATTTCACAGGTATACTTCTTCTGCTGTTTATTTTTAAACCATGTGTTGCCAGCTACCATCTATATTTCAACACACATTTCCACGAGTTTTACACATGCACATTTGAAATAGGGTGTATATAAGATTACATGATTCCTAGCGTCTTACTTTATTTTATTTATTCTAATTATTTGGACAATATGAGTTGGTTAATCCTGGTTAAAATGTTAGGGTAGGAACCTGGAGTCCACATATAAAGTTAATTTTTTTTTATATATTTTACAAAAAGCACTGTGGGTGCAAAAACGAAGGCATCTAGACTTTACTCGGTGAACACTGAAAAGTTAAGCACGTTTTCGTTCTCAGTCTAACCAAGTGTGAGTATTTGTATTTTTAAATTTTAATACTCTTAGGCTAAATAGAAGCTATATTTGATATGCTTAGTCTTGAATATTTCTATTAGAAACAACATAATTCAACGGATGACCAAAGACGCACATAATAAAGGAGTCTGATCTTTATACCCAGGCGGGCGACCACCAAGCGGCAATTAACAACAGGGAAACAGTATTGTCTTAATGTTACCTGCCTATAAACACATTCTGGTAAACATGTAGACGAGCGGCCCAGCCGGAAAAAAATTATTTTATGTAAATATCGTTCACCCATGTCATTTCTGATGTCATACCCCACCCCCAGCTCCTATTATAATTCGCAAAACGATTAAAGGCACTGACATGATGTAGTTAAAGCATTCAGCTCTGTAAACGTCAGAACATTATAAAAATTAGGATTATATACTGGGGGGCTGTGCCCCCCAGACCCCCCTCAATTTAATGAAACTCCGGATCATCGTAGTGTGGTCCACGCATCTTGTTTAACCCCTCATGAGCCATCCCCGGTAAATATGTAAATTATCGGTGCGAACGATGGGACATACTCTTTCGTCCGTGTTCCAAAATGTTTCACGTTTTGGGAGTATATTTAAGTTGATGGCTCGCGTGGGGGTAAACACAATGGGGGGACTACACTACGATGATCCTGAGTTTCATTAAATTGGGGGAGGGTCTGGGGGGCATACCCCCCAGTATATAATCCTTATTATATCTAGAATAATTCAAAAAGGACTAAAACGCACATGAATATTCCCGAAACGAGTGAACGATAATATTTAAAAAAAAAAAAAATTCCGGCTGTGCCGCTAATCTACATATTTACCCCGTCTTATATAAATTTACTCTGAAAACGTGAAACATTTTGGAATACAGACGAAATAGTACATCTTATCGGTCGGGCCGCTCGTCTACATATTTACCCACATTCTGACTTTCCATTTGCTCCAGGAAATCTTTCGGTAATACTTCAGATTCGTGGCGCACGGTAGATGGCGCTGTTAGTTGGCTACAATTTTGGGCTACAGCATATCTCTTATGACGTCAGACGGTAGCCTCAGATATGACCAATCACGGCGTTATATTGTTTTGTTGTTTTGGGGATTTGTAACTTTTAGTTTGTATTATGTACTAAATATCTGCGCCTCTGCTTGTTTATAGTTTTTTCTAAGTTAGGTAAGGTTTCTTGATGTCTTTTATTGTTTTTTTTGTTTTCGTATATTTTGTATTGTTACGA
Source organism: Ceratothoa steindachneri (assembly GCA_963969495.1). Classification (NCBI taxonomy): domain Eukaryota; kingdom Metazoa; phylum Arthropoda; class Malacostraca; order Isopoda; family Cymothoidae; genus Ceratothoa; species Ceratothoa steindachneri. The sequence continues at coordinate 28,831,702 of OZ018326.1, forward strand.
ACGATAACAGCTTCTTACTGGCAACGTCGTAGCTTATAACTATGACCCGTTTTGCGAAAATTTGTTTGTAGTTATGTCGTCTGCGTGCTCTACTTGTGCTTCGTCATTATTCGAATTTGGCTTTATTTTGCATAACCGCAAAAAACTTTTAGATTATCTAGAGGCTCATAAATTAATTAAGAAAACTATAAAATGCCCAAAATGCAGTGCGAATTTACATTTTTCAGAAAATTTACTGTTTCGTTGTGATAAGTTCTATTTAAACGAAAACGGTAAACATTTTGCTGGCTATCTCGCAACCGCTCTTTTCGTGAAGAAATTTTCCAGTATCAAAGAGCGATTCCACGAATTTCTGCTAGCCATAGCAGAATTATACCCGCCCGCTTAAAGTTAGTATTGTTTGTCTTTAGGTTACGTTTTTTCTGCCAGTAAAAAGCTGCTCGTGGGGGAGTAAGCACTGCAGGGAGACCACCCTACGATGACCCTGAGTTCCAATCAATTGGGGGGGGGTCTGGGGGGCGCAGCCCCCCAGTATACACTCGTATACCAAAAAATATTACGCCGATATTGTTCACATCTGACGCTACCGTCTGACGTCATAAGAGATATGCTGTAGCCCAAAATTATAGCCGACTAACAGCGCCATCTACCATGCGCCACAAATCTGAAGTGTTACCAATCTTTCACTAACATAACATAACATAATTTCATGGATGACAAAAGCCACAAGGGCCTATCAAAGGTCCTCCGCATCTGTCAAAACCCACCCACAAAAAGCACCATCGCCAGGGGAAGACAATTAAAGTCCCCTATAATATAACATGACAAAAGCCAAAAGGGCCCATCATAGGTCATCCAAGTCAAACGGCCTCTTTTTTTTTAAGGCACCCAAACTAAAAAAAAACCAACTACATCCAGAGGATTGCGTCCAGAAACAAGGGTATGACCAATTAAGGCTCGTCAAGAACCAAATCATGCAGCTACAGATATATACAAACAATACCAATATATACAAAACCTAGGAACCATCACAACCCTCCCTCCCCACAAACTCATCCAACCCACTCTCAAACACATCAAACCCACTCTCAAACACAATCATTCGTTCATTTGTCTGGTCACAGCCCCAACAGAATAAGCAGCTATTCTCTTACACTCTTTTCTATCACCTCATTCATTTTACATCCCATTTCAATCATGATGACCTGCATCATTTCCATTCTCTCACTAACATACTTGTCGCATTCCAAATTGGTAAATGTTAGACTAGCCTTTTTACCTGGACTGCGGAGGACATGTCTTCTGCAAAGTGCGGCTTCTGCAAGTTCCACTCCACGTCGGATGCTCTGCTCCGACTGGAAAATGCCATCTGCGAGGCTTTCCTTCTTAGACAGCACTACGCCACAGTCTTTTTCAATCTGGAGAAGGCCTATGATACCGCATGGCGATACGGTATCATGGAGACCCTCCACACGATGGGGGCGAGGGGATGCCTCACATTCTTTATATATGAATTTTTGCGAGATCGTCGTTTCTGCGTATAGGTGGGGGGGGAGCACTGTCTGGCCCAAAGGAGTAGGAAGAGGGTGTCCTGCAGGGAAGTGTCCTCAGTGTCACACTCTTTGCCCTGAGCATCAACGGCATCACCTCAGTGCTGCCGGAAGATGTTCTTGCTACGCTTTATGTGGATGACCTTTCGATCTCTTTTGGCGCGGCCCAGATGCCAACCCTGGAGCATCAACTCCAACAGGCATTGAACCGCGTCTCTCGCTATGCCGAAGCGTGCAGGTTTCGGTTTTCTTTGGCCAAGACTAAGGTGGTGCACTTCTGCCACCATCCACGGCTCCACCCCGACCCAGATTTGTTTCTTAATGGGGTGCGCCTGGATGTGGTTGAGTCGCACCGTTTCCTTGGTCTTGTATTTGACTGACCCCTCATCTGGGAGGCTCATATTCTCAGCTTTATGGTCTCTTGTACCCGCACCATGGATATTCTCCGTTCCATGACGTTCAGTGCTTGGGGCGTTGATAGGACTACTGCCCTACTTTTTTATCGATCCTTTGTTCGTTTGAAGTTCGACTACGGATGCAAATTTTACGCATCCACAGCCGCCGAGCGTTTATTGTGGAAGGTGGATTCGATCCACCACACCGGCCTTCGCCTTTCCACCAGTCCCTTCTGCACTTCCCCCATTGAGAGCCTGTTGGTCGATGCTGGGGAGATGCCACTCGCTCTGTGCTGCATGCAGAGCATCACTTGCCTGTACACGTGAGCCCGCTGCCTCCCTCAGTCGCCAACAGCTTTCCTGGCATTTGCAGCTGATCTCAATGGTGCCTATGCCGCCGAGAGACGCCAGTCATACCCTAAGCCCTTTGGGTTTAGGGCCAGGAAACTCCTTCGAGAGGTAGATATAGCTCTCGGGCCGGTGGCGCCCCTGGTTCTGCCCAGGACGCCACCCTGGAGGGTACCACATTTGGCTATTTGTCGCCACGCCTCTGCTCCCAAAGCTTGTACAGCGCTGGGAGTATTGGGTTTGACCTTTTTGGAGCATACCTTGTGTCTAGCTGGAACTGTGCCAGTGTATACGGATGGCTCCAAGTCCCAAGAGGAGGGCGGCTTCCACGACGTTCGGAGACCGGATTGTGATCTATAGAGACTCACAAAGCGCCCTGAGTGTTCTTGGGGCAGATGTCAAGATTATCTTCTGCTGGGTTCCTGGAATTGCGGGGAATGAGGGCGCCAAAGAGTCGGGGACCCCTCTGCGACCGGACCAGCGTTTCGCTCTTCCTCACACCGACTACATGGCAGGAATACGGGCAGCTCTTCGGACTGCTTGGCAAATAAGCCTGGAGACGGTTGAAGGGAACTTAAAGTTGCGTGCCCTTGCGCCGCGACTGTTCCCATGGACCTATCCCCCAATGCAGCAATGGCTTCAGGTCACTTTCTGTCGTCTCAGAATCGGACACACTCGTTTGACGCATCGCTATTTGATGAGTGCTCGTCTGCGCCCTATTGTGACGACTACGTTGTCCCCCAGACTGTTTGGCACATTCTTGTCGAATGTCCCAGTCTGGATGATCTTCGCGCACGTTACCTGTCCCGGTACCGGGATGGGCGGGTCACTACCGCCTGTCCTTTGTACTCGCGACGAGTGTGTGCACATTGCCTGTTGGACTTGTTGATTACTTGGGGGAGGCCAGCCTTCTCCCTTTCATTTAACTAGGTTTAGTTGTTTTTGTTATTGTCATTATTTCTTTTTATTGTTGTTTCCTGTTCAAATTTTTTACAGCAGCCTAGGACTAGGCTGTTTGTTTAGGCGACTTATGCCTAAGGGGGCATAAGTCAGTCTTCGACTGACCTTCGAACAGGTAGCACGTGTTTTATAGAGCTCTCAGTCTGTTGATCTATTTTTCAGATTTTTCTATAGTTTGTTTGTTTTTTTTCTCACCACAATCAGCGAAAGCTAAGTTGCTCTTCTTTTTTTATTTCTTATTGCTACTTAAATTCTTTCTTTGTTTGAATAAGTGATGGAGTTTGGGGATGAAAGTGAGCATGAGTGTCGGAATGTATGCATTGGTTGTGGTGTATTTGGTGAGGGGTATACATGTGTTGTATGTGGGCTGCGTGAATGCATTGTAGATTTAGAGGGGATGAGAAGGCAGGATTTAGACAGGATATGTAGGCTGGAGGGGTTAGTTGCTGAGCTCAGGAGGGAACTTAGTGTTAGGCCTAGAGCTGGGAATAGGTTAGGTGGTGAGGTAGGCCAGTTAGATGTTTCAGGTGAAGGTAGAGGGCCAGTGGAGGAGGTAGGATGTGATAGTTCTAGTGATAGTGAAGTTAGCCCCCTTAGATTAGTTAGAAATAGGCCTAGTGAGGATGGGGGACAGTGGAGAGTGGTTAGGAAACATGAAGCTAGGGAGGCTTCTCCTGTTCTTTGTGAGAATAGGGTTGCCTCTGTTGAGGTGGTTAGCCAGGGGGAGAATAGGTGTGTGAGTCAGAGGGACACAGATCCTATTAGCTTGACTAATAGATTCAGTGCCCTAAGAGAGGAAGTAACTGGAAGTGATATGACTGATGGGGGTGGGGGTGGAGTTCGAGTGACTGGTAGTTTGAATGAGAATAGGAGTGGGGATGGAGTTAGGTCTGTGGGGGTTAGGAATAGGAGTCTGACTGAAGTGCTTGTGATGGGTGATTCGCGAGTTAGATATTTAGATAGGAAGTTGAATGCAAGTAGATTGAATGGTTTGAGGGTGTGTTTGCCGGGTGCTGGAGTGAGAGATCTGTCTGATAGGTATGAGGAACTGGTGTCTGGCTGTGCAAGGGATGCGGTTGTGATTACACATGTAGGAGTGAATGATGTGAAGAAAGTGGGTGCATGTGAGTTACGTGAGAGGTACAAGAGGTTGATTGAAAAGGTGAAAGAAAGTAGAATGAAAGGTGTTGTGACAGGTGTGCTTCCAAGAATGGATGTTGGGGTAGAATGGATGTCTCGTGCAATTGGGCTGAATGATTATGTGAGGAGGATGTGTGAGATGGAAGGTGTCATGTTTGTGGATGTGTGGGATAGGTTTGTTGGAATGAAAGAAATGTATGCGATGGATGGACTGCATTTGAGTAGGAGGGGGGTAGATGTGTTGTGGGAGGAGTATGATCGTGTTATTAGGTCTTTGCGGGCGGGAAACTAGATACTAATAGTGGTCAGGGAATTATGAGAGGACATTATAGTACTGAAAGTAGAATGGACTTGGCAGATAACAGAAATAGGTTCCAAGGCGATAGAGGTGAGGTCATTCAAGTTTCAAGAGGTGCTTCAGGGATAGGGGGGTTAAATTGTTTCTATACAAATGCTCGTAGTCTTAGAAACAAGAAGGATGAGCTATTTAGTTATATTAGCAATGAGGATATAGATATATTATGCGTTACTGAATCATGGGTTAATGAAATAGAATTTAGTGACACTATAAGTGAATTTGATTTACAGGGCTATAATATGTACATTAGTCAAAGGACAGGTAGGATTGGTGGAGGAATAATTATCTATATAAAAAACAACATTGTTTCAAGTTTAAATACTTCAATAAAGCAGGATGGAGTTGAGTCACTTTGGATAGATATTAGGTTCAGTAAAAATAGAATGGTGCATTTGGGAGCTTTTTACAGGCCACCTGGGCAGACTGATGATATAGATGAACTAATGATAAGGGAAATAAGTAAGGGATGTGAAACAGATGCAGTTATTATTGGGGACTTCAACTTAAACTCTGTGGACTGGGAAAATATGATAGGTAGGGATAGAACAAGTGGCAGGTTCATAGAATGCTTTGAGGATAATTTTTTGAATCAATTTGTTAACGATTCAACGAGGGGGGACAATATATTAGATTTAGTACTTTCTAACAGTGATCATTTAGTTCAAGAATTGACTGTTGGGGAAGCATTGGGAAATAGTGACCATCAGATAGTTCGTTTTAACTTGGGAATTGAGAAGGGTAAAATAACTGAGAATGCTGAAAAAGTTCCAAATTTTCATAAGGGAGATTATGTAAAACTTCGAAGCTTGCTAAATTTGGTAGACTGGGATATAGAATTCAGAGGTAAAAATGCTTATGGGATGTGGGATACTTTCAAGCATATAATAAATGTAGTCCAAGAACAATGTATCCCAATGAAGGCCATTAGGAACAAAAGTAGGAAACCATTATGGTGGAATCAGGAGATAGCTAGAAAAATTTCAGAGAAGAAAAGGGCATATAAAAAATTACAGGTACAAAATAATATTCAAAATTTAAGTGATTATAGAATGGCTAGGAATGAGTTAAATAAGATTATAAAGAAGAACAAAAGGGTGTCAGAAATTAAATTAGCTCAGGATAGCAACAAAGATCCTAGAAAGTTCTTTAGTTACTATAAAATTAATAACAAGTGTGGCAGAGTTAAAATAGGACCTATCAAATATGAAGGGTTTGTGAGAGAAACTGATGAGGAAATAGTTGAGGTACTAAATGGTCATTTTGCATCAGTATTTACAAAAGAGAAACTAAATAGTCCTATGTATAGTACTCATAGGTCAGGAAAAGAGGTGTTTACTAACATTTGTGTGGATCAGAGGATGATAAAAGGACTAATAGGTGATTTAGATACTACCAAGACCTCCGGCCCTGATAATATTCATTCTAGGATACTTAAAGAAGGGGTAGAAAGTATCTCAATAGCTCTGGACAAGTTATATACTAGGTCATTGGAATATGGAGAAATACCCGATGATTGGAAGAGAGCGAATGTAGTCCCCATTTTCAAGAAGGGTAGTAAAGAGGATCCAAATAACTTTAGACCGGTTAGCCTAACTCCTGTAGTCTGTAAAATTCTTGAGAAAATAGTTAAAAAAGGGATTTGCCAACATCTAGAGAGGGAGGGGTTAATCAGCGATGCTCAGCATGGGTTTAGATCAGGTAGATCATGTTTGACTAACTTACTAGACTTTCTGGAGTTTGTAACAGATCAAGTAGATAAGGGAGAGAATGTAGATATAATTTACTTAGATTTTAGTAAAGCATTTGATAAGGTACCACACAGGAGACTAGTTCATAAATTAAAAATGATTGGGATATGTGGGTGTGTTTCAAATTGGATAGCTGAGTGGCTGAAAGACAGGAAGCAAAGGGTAGTGCTAAATGGTGTAAAGTCAGAGTGGAGGGATGTTATCAGTGGGGTTCCTCAGGGATCAGTTCTCGGTCCATTATTATTTGTCATCTATATAAACGATCTTGGGGAGGCAGTTAATAATAAAGTGTCAATTTTTGCGGATGATACCAAATTAGCAGCTGTAGTTAAAGATATTGATGATAATTTTAAAGTGCAGGGGGACTTAAATAAATTGTTATCCTGGGCACATAAGTGGCAAATGACTTTCAACCTTGATAAGTGCAAAGTTATTTAAATGGGAAAAGATAATAGAGAATTTAACTATGAAATGGATGGGCATTGGCTGAGCTCAGTAGAGGATGAGAAAGATCTAGGAGTAGTAATAGATAAGTCATTAAGGTTTTCTAAGCAGTGTATTGAAGCAAGAAATAGGGCAAATAGAGTGCTGGGTTTTATTAAGAGAAATGTCAGTTACAAAAGTAAGGAGGTTATTCTTAAACTCTATAACTCTTATGTTAGGCCACATCTAGAGTACTGTATACAGGCATGGTCCCCACATTTTAGACACGATATTAACCTTCTTGAGTCAGTGCAATGGAGGGCAACAAAGATTATTCCTTCCCTGAGGCACCTTGAATATGAAGATAGACTGAGGGTATTAAATATGTTCTCGTTCGAAAGGAGGTGTGTGAGAGGGGATATGATTGAGCTGTTTAAAATTTTTTCCGGGATAGATAAATTGGATGTTAGCAAGTTTTTTGAGTTAGATGATGGAAATCGGACTAGAGGTCACCACTTGAAAATTAAAAAGCAAGGGTGTAGGTTGGATTTAAGAAAATATTTTTTCACCAATAGAGTGGTAGACTTCTGGAACAAATTGCCGCAGAGGGTAGTAGTTAGTCCAAATCTAAATGTATTTAAGACTAGGTTGGATGAGTTTATGGGAAGGGAAGGTTGTGATGGTTCCTAAGTTTTGTATATATTAATATTGTTTGTATATATCTATAGCTGCATGATTTAGTTCTTGACAAGCCTTGATTGGTGATACCCTTGTTTCTGGATGCAATCCTCTGGATGTAGTTTTCCTGGGAGTTTGGGTGCCTTGAAAAAGAGGCCGCTTGACTCGGATGACCTATGATGAGCCCTTGTGGCTTTTGTCATCCGTTATATTATATTGTGGAGGACTTTGATTTTGTCTTCCCCTGGTGATGGTGCTTTTTGTGGGTGGGTTTTGACGGAGGCGGATGACCTTTGATAGGCCCTTGTGGCTTTTGTCATCCGTGTAATTATGTTATGTTATGTTATGGGGCAGTCGCCAGATAGCCCCTTAAAAAAAAAATTGAAGACACAAGATGCAATGATAGAAAGAGCTAGAGAAATTTCGGTATAGCGTTTTCAAAGAAAAATCTGGTGATGATATTTGCTATCCTTCGTTGTTAAAATTAATATTGAGCCTATTAGTATTTTCGCAATGAACCAATCTTATCTAGGGTAATATCCCAATGCGCTGGACAGATAAATTTTTGGATACTCCTAATTTTACAAAATTATATAAAATATATCTCTGAAAAGAGAATACAATCGGTTATTATTCTTATTCATAATATAAAAAAATTGGAAGTCAAATTATATCCACACACTCACACAGGGGTGGGAGAATGGCCCTACAGACACACACACCGCTCCCCCACAGCACCAAAGAGTCTGTGAGGATTCTGCGACCAGACCAGCGTTTCGCTCTTCCTCACACCGACTACATGGCAGGAATACGGCAGCTCTTCGGACTGCTTGGCAAAGAAGATGGGAGACGGTCGAAGGGAACTTAAAGTTGCGTGCCATTGTGCCGCGACTGTTCTCATGGACCCATCCCCCAATGCTGCGACAGCTTCAGGTCGCTTTCTGTCGTCTCCAAATTGGACACACTGGTGTGAGGCATTGCTATTTGATGGAGCGCTCGCCTGCACCCTATAACAATGACTGTGTTGTCCCCCAGACTGTTCGGCACATTCTTGTCGAATGTCCCAGTCTGGGTGATCTTCGCGCACATTACCTGTCCCGGGATGGGCGGGGTCGCTACCGCCTGTCCTTTGTACTCGGGACAAGTGCGTGCACATTGACTGGTGGACTTGTTGACTTTTTGGGGGGAGGTCGGCCTTCTCCCTTTTATTTAACTAAGTTTAGTTATTGTTTTCTTTCTAGGTCACACGCTCCTACACTGGGCGGAGGGGGTCCTCTCCCCAACGCCGGAGCTGGCTTCCTAATTTTCATCACTTTTTTATTTTTTTCTTTTCAAATTTTTATTTTAAAGTAGCCTAGAACTAGGCTGTTTGTTTGCGGCGACATAACATAACATAACATAACATAACATAATTACACGGATGACAAAAGCCACAAGGGCCTATCAAAGGTCATCCGACTCCGTCAAAACCCACCCACAAAAAGCACCATCACCAGGGGAAGACAAAATCAAAGTCCCCCACAATATAATATAACGGATGACAAAAGCCACAAGGGCTCATCATAGGTCATCCGAGTCAAGCGGCCTCTTTTTCAAGGCACCCAAACTCCCAGGAAAACTACATCCAGAGGATTGCATCCAGAAACAAGGGTATCACCAATCAAGGCTTGTCAAGAACTAAATCATGCAGCTATAGATATATACAAACAATATTAATATATACAAAACTTAGGAACCATCACAACCTTCCCTTCCCATAAACTCATCCAACCTACTCTTAAATACATTTAGATTTGGACTACCTACTACCCTCTGCGGCAATTTTTTCCAAAAGTCTACCACTCTATTGGTGAAAAAATATTTTCTTAAATCCAACCTACACCCTTGCTTTTTAATTTTCAAGTGGTGACCTCTAGTCCAATTTCCATCATCTAACTCAAAAAACTTGCTAACATCCAATTTATCTATCCCAGAAAAAATTTTAAACAGCTCAATCATATCCCCTCTCACACACCTCCTTTCGAATGAGAACATATTTAATACCCTCAGTCTATCTTCATATTCAAGGTGCCTCAGGGAAGGAATAATCTTTGTTGCCCTCCGTTGCACTGACTCAAGAAGGTTAATATCGTGTCTAAAATGTGGGGACCATGCCTGTATACAGTACTCTAGATGTGGCCTAACATAAGAGTTATAGAGTTTAAGAATAACCTCCTTACTTTTGTAACTGACATTTCTCTTAATAAAACCCAGCACTCTATTTGCCCTATTTCTTGCTTCAATACACTGCTTAGAAAACCTTAATGACTTATCTATTACTACTCCTAGATCTTTCTCATCCTCTACTGAGCTCAGCCAATGCCCATCCATCTCATAGTTAAATTCTCTATTATCTTTTCCCATGTTAATAACTTTGCACTTATCAAGGTTGAAAGTCATTTGCCACTTATGTGCCCAGGATAACAATTTATTTAAGTCCCCCTGCACTTTAAAATTATCATCAATATCTTTAACTACAGCTGCTAATTTGGTATCATCCGCAAAAATTGACACTTTATTATTAACTGCCTCCCCAAGATCGTTTATATAGATGACAAATAATAATGGACCGAGAACTGATCCCTGAGGAACCCCACTGATAACATCCCTCCACTCTGACTTTACACCATTTAGCACTACCCTTTGCTTCCTGTCTTTCAGCCACTCAGCTATCCAATTTGAAACACCCCCACATATCCCAATCATTTTTAATTTATGAACTAGTCTCCTATGTGGTACCTTATCAAATGCTTTACTAAAATCTAAGTAAATTATATCTACATTCTCTCCCTTATCTACTTGATCTGTTACAAACTCCAGAAAGTCTAGTAAGTTAGTCAAACATGATCTACCTGATCTAAACCCATGCTGAGCATCGCTGATTAACCCCTCCCTCTCTAGATGTTGGCAAATCCCTTTTTTAACTATTTTCTCAAGAATTTTACAGACTACAGGAGTTAGGCTAACCGGTCTAAAGTTATTTGGATCCTCTTTACTACCCTTCTTGAAAATGGGGACTACATTCGCTCTCTTCCAATCATCGGGTATTTCTCCATATTCCAATGACCTAGTATATAACTTGTCCAGAGCTATTGAGATACTTTCTACCCCTTCTTTAAGTATCCTAGAATGAATATTATCAGGGCCGGAGGCCTTGGTAGTATCTAAATCACCTATTAGTCCTTTTATCATCCTCCGATCCACACAAATGTTAGTAAACACCTCTTTTCCTGACCATTGAGTACTATACATAGGACTATTTAGTTTCTCTTTTGTAAATACTGATGCAAAATGACCATTTAGTACCTCAACTATTTCCTCATCAGTTTCTCTCACAAACCCTTCATATTTGATAGGTCCTATTTTAACTCTGCCACACTTGTTATTAATTTTATAGTAACTAAAGAACTTTCTAGGATCTTTGTTGCTATCCTGAGCTAATTTAATTTCTGACACCCTTTTGTTCTTCTTTATAATCTTATTTAACTCATTCCTAGCCATTCTATAATCACTTAAATTTTGAATATTATTTTGTACCTGTAATTTTTTATATGCCCTTTTCTTCTCTGAAATTTTTCTAGCTATCTCCTGATTCCACCATAATGGTTTCCTACTTTTGTTCCTAATGGTCTTCATTGGGATACATTGTTCTTGGACTACATTTATTATATGCTTGAAAGTATCCCACATCCCATAAGCATTTTTACCTCTGAATTCTATATCCCAGTCTACCAAATTTAGCAAGCTTCGAAGTTTTACATAATCTCCCTTATGAAAATTTGGAACTTTTTCAGCATTCTCAGTTATTTTACCCTTCTCAATTCCCAAGTTAAAACGAACTATCTGATGGTCACTATTTCCCAATGCTTCCCCAACAGTCAATTCTTGAACTAAATGATCACTGTTAGAAAGTACTAAATCTAATATATTGTCCCCCCTCGTTGAATCGTTAACAAATTGATTCAAAAAATTATCCTCAAAGCATTCTATGAACCTGCCACTTGTTCTATCCCTACCTATCATATTTTCCCAGTCCACAGAGTTTAAGTTGAAGTCCCCAATAATAACTGCATCTGTTTCACATCCCTTACTTATTTCCCTTATCATTAGTTCATCTATATCATCAGTCTGCCCAGGTGGCCTGTAAAAAGCTCCCAAATGCACCATTCTATTTTTACTGAACCTAATATCTATCCAAAGTGACTCAACTCCATCCTGCTTTATTGAAGTATTTAAACTTGAAACAATGTTGTTTTTTATATAGATAATTATTCCTCCACCAATCCTACCTGTCCTTTGACTAATGTACATATTATAGCCCTGTAAATCAAATTCACTTATAGTGTCACTAAATTCTATTTCATTAACCCATGATTCAGTAACGCATAATATATCTATATCCTCATTGCTAATATAACTAAATAGCTCATCCTTCTTGTTTCTAAGACTACGAGCATTTGTATAGAAACAATTTAACCCCCCTATCCCTGAAGCACCTTGAAACTTGAATGACCTCACCTCTATCGCCTTGGAACCTATTTCTGTTATCTGCCAAGTCCATTCTACTTTCAGTACTATAATGTCCTCTCATAATTCCCTGACCACTATTAGTATCTAGTTTCCCGCCCGCAAAGACCTAATAACACGATCATACTCCTCCCACAACACATCTACCCCCCTCCTACTCAAATGCAGTCCATCCATCGCATACATTTCTTTCATTCCAACAAACCTATCCCACACATCCACAAACATGACACCTTCCATCTCACACATCCTCCTCACATAATCATTCAGCCCAATCGCACGAGACATCCATTCTACCCCAACATCCATTCTTGGAAGCACACCTGTCACAACACCTTTCATTCTACTTTCTTTCACCTTTTCAATCAACCTCTTGTACCTCTCACGTAACTCACATGCACCCACTTTCTTCACATCATTGACTCCTACATGTGTAATCACAACCGCATCCCTTGCACAGCCAGACACCAGTTCCTCATACCTATCAGACAGATCTCTCACTCCAGCACCCGGCAAACACACCCTCAAACCATTCAATCTACTTGCATTCAACTTCCAAGTGGGCAGTTGCCAGATAGCCCCTAAAAAAAAAATCTTGTATCCTCCATTCGTTCTAGTCTAATCTTATACCTCAAAGCTGGCTTCATACGCCTTTCTCTAAAAGTACTCGCATCCCATCTCACTTCTCACACCCTCAATCGCTGCATACTTAGGTGCATTCAGGGCTATTTTTCCTAGCCTATTTTGCCCAGTCTCTAGCTTGTCTATTTCCTTGTAAGCTATTTTATCCATAATACTTGGCACCGCTACACTCTTCCATACTTCTCAGTAATTGTGTAGAGTATGGCTGGATCTGAGTCCTAGCTTATCTTTGGCTACTTTTTCTGAGCTGAAATCTATATGGACCAAGTTTATGGCGATTTCCGATTATATACTGTGCCCCCCACACATAGGCGGGCGTTATCTCGATAACGATATTCGGTTATCCAATATTTTTTCCCGCGTTATCGATTAATTGGTATCGCCGATACTTTTGGTTTCAAACTAGCGATAATCAATAATTTCAGTTTAGTTTTTGTTACCAGTTTAGCACAGGGGCCAGCCACGCGTGCCTTGGAGGCAGAAATATGTGGGTCTGAGCTGTGAGGAGGATCCTCAAAACCTATGAGGAGATGAAGGAGAGCCTCACCAGATAAGAAACTAAGAAACAGTATTCAAATATTTTTACTATTGTATTATAAAATAATGCTATATATAGTCAATAATCAATATTGTATTATAATTTTGGTTTATCGGTTATTGTGCCCACCTATGCCCTCAGACCCCCTCAAATGATTGAAATCTCAGGATCATCGTAGGCCCATCCCCCCGATGAGCCATCTCCAACAACGAGCTATCCTTCAAAATAAGCTAGAATTGCATCCGCCCATACTTGCAACATTTACCCTTCTCTCACCACATTATACTTACTAGCCCTAATCCTAGCTACCTGGCCCCATCTACCTACCCACTGGTTAGTTATACTAATCTTCTCATTCTTCATTTTCTCATTACCTTTTGAGCTTATACACACTCTTAGGTACTTGTATTCTTCAGTCTGCTTTAGTATATTTTCTCCAATTTTCCATGCGCCATGCCTGTCATTCTCCCACCTATTTACTGTCAGCACCTGGCTTTTCTCCTTGCTAAAACTAAACTCATCTCTCACTCGGTAAATATGAATATCGGCGGCGCCCCCTACGATGATCCTGAGTTTCAATTAATTAGGGAGGGGGCACAGCCCCTCCAGTAAATAATGATTGTTTATAGAATAATGTTCTAACATTTTTATTTAACCAAACGTGCATGAATATGCATACACAGGTGAACAAAACATACACACGCGAACCCCCCCCCCTTTTAAGGGCGCACCACCGATCTTCATGTTTACCTCACTCATCACAATCACATCATCTGCGTACATCAACAGCCATATCTTTTCATTCCCAAAGCTTGCTCTCACATTCAACCTTACCCTAGCAGCTAACTCCTCAGTGTACATGCTAAACAGTGTGTGGGAGAGGATACACCCTTGCCTAATGCCTCTCACACTCCTCACCCATCCTGTTTCTATATCTCCTAATCTATACTTTGCTCTAGTATCTACATACATGCTCTTTACAATGTTAACTATCTTCTGACTAAGTCCTAGCTTCTCCAACGCTGCACAAAACCTCCCTGTTTACTCTTATTATATGCCTTCTCTATGTCTAGGAATCCTAGATACAGCTTGCTCCCATCTTTCACCATGAACATGGTCTTCTGCTCTTCTGTCAAACTTGAAAAAAATTCTGCTCTTCACCTAGCACCCTGACCCTTTCAATCCATTTACTCAGTCTTTCATTCAACACTGCACTGAAAACTTTCCCTACTGTATTTAACAAGGCTATTGGTCTATAATCCTTCACTTCACTATTACTTTTACACCCACCCTTGTTCAGCAGTCACTCTGCATTCATTCCCCCCCAAAACAGATGGTTGGACTAACGGAGCTTTCATATCCAGAGAGGCTAGCCAAATTGAGGTTGGGTAAACCTGAAGATCCACCACGGCACAGGCTCGCCCCTGATGTTCATTGGTCCTGGAATGCAAAATATTTCATCCATGTCCCAATATGTTTCACCTCATAAACATAATTTTACGGATGACAAAAGCCACAAGGGCCTATCAAAGTTCATCCGTATCTGTCAAAACCCACTCAGAAAATGCATCCATAGGATTGTGTCAGATCTTGCTTCTACAATATACAATTAGAACTATACATAGGAATGTGTTGAAAACAAGAAGCATCATCAAGACTTGTCAAAATCCAAATCAATCGTAATATACAATAATAAAAAAACTGCATCCACAGGAATTAGTCCAGAATACCCCCCAAAGTTAACCCACCCTCCCTCCCCATATAATCATCTAATCTGCGTTTGAATACATTCAAGTTTGGACTGTTTACCGTCTCAGATGGCAAACTATTCAAGTAATCTAACTCTATTGGTCAAAAATATTTTCTAACATTCAACTTACACCTGTTTTTTAATTTTTAAGTGGTGACCCCTAGTCATATTACTACCTTCCAACTCAAATAACTTGCTAAAATCCAACTTATCCATCCCAGAACACATTTTAAAAAGCTCAATCATATCCCCCCTCACACATCTTCTCTCAAATGAGAACATATTTAGAGTACTCTCAGTCTATCTTCATATTCAAGGTGCTTCAGGGAAGTTATTATTTTTGTTGCCCTTCTTTGTACTGACTCTTAGCAGGTTGATGTAATGTCTAAAATGTGGTGACCATGCTTGTATACAGTACTCTAAATGTGGCCTAATATACGAGTTGTAGAGTTTAAAGGTAACCTCTTTACTCTTGTAGCTAACATTCCTCTTAATGTATCCTAGCACCCCATTTGCTCTATTTTTTGCCTCAATACACTGCTTCAAAAACTTCAGTGACCTATCTACTACTACACCTAAGTCCTTCTCATCCTCAACTGAATTCAGCCAATCCCCATCTATTTCATAGCTAAATTCCCTAATATCCTTTTCCATGTTAAGAAATATGCATTTTTTAATGTTAAAAGTCATCTGCCACTTCTGAGCCCAAGCTAATAACTTATTTAAGTTACTCTGCACTTTAAAGCTACTCTCAACTTCTTTGACTACAGCTGCCAATTTAGTGTCATCAGCAAAAATTGACACTGCTATTTACAGCCCCAAGATCATTTATATAAACTATGAGTAATAAGGTGCCTAGAACGGATCCCTGAGGTCCGCCACTGATAAGGTCCCTCCACTGTGACCTCACCCCCATTGAGCACAACTGTGTTTCCTGTCTTTCATCCATTCAGTCAAAATTTACCATATATTTTTAATTTTTGAACTACTCTCTCATTTGGAACCTTATCAAAAGCTTTGCTAAAATCTAAGTAAATTACATGAACATTCTCTCCCTTATCTAATTGTTTAGTAGTATAATCCATAAAATCCAGTAAATTTGTTAAACATGATCTACCTCTTCTAAACCCATGCTGAGCATCATTTATTAACCTACCACTCTAGATGGTCAGAAATCCCCTTTTTAACTATCTTCTCAAGTATTTTACAAGCGATAGAAGTTAAGCTTACCAGTCTAAAGTTATTTGGGTCCTCTTTACTTCCCTTTTTAAAAATTGGCAATCATTAGGTATTTCTCCAAACTCTACTGATCTAGTATATATCTTCTCAACAGCTACCTCAATACTATCTACATCTTTTTTGAATAACCTAGAATAAATACTAGTAAGTCATCTGGAGATGACTTACTAGTATTTAACTCCAATATAAGCCCTTTAATTATTTCCCTGTTCACATTAATGGTATTCAACACTACTTCCCTTGACCTATAATTATCATCAATTAATCTATCTTAATTCTCTTTTATAAATACTGAAGCAAAATGATCATTAAGAACCTCTACTATTTCCTGTTAGATATGTTATTAATTTTATAATTACTAAAGAATTTTCTTGGATCTTTATTATTATTTGAACTAAATTAATTTTTGCCATCCTAATCTTATTTAGCTCATTTCTGGTTGTCGTATAATGATTTAAATTCTCAAAAGTACCTTCTCTCTAATCTCTGGCATGCCCTTTTCTTCTCAGAAATTTTCCTAGCTATCTCCTGATTCCACCACAATGGCTTCCTGCATTTCTTCCTAATAGCCTTCATTGGAATACATTGCTCCTGAACTATGTTTAGTATAGTATAGTCTTAAAAGTGTCCCACATCTCATAAGTATTCTTTCCCCTGAATTCTATATCCCACATAATCTGATTTAACAAGTTTTGTAATTTATCGTAATCTCCCTTATAAAAATTTGTAGTTTTTGTGGAGTTTGTTGATGTTCTACCTTTCACTATTCCCAAGTTAAAACGAACCATCTGATGATCATTATTTCCCAATGCTTTCCCAACAGTCAATTCCTGAACCAAGTGATCATCATTTGAAAGAACCAGATCTAATATATTGGCACCCCTTGTTGGCTTATTAACAAATTGAGTAAAAAAATTATCCTCAAAGCATTTAATAAACTTAGAACTTGCTCTATCCCTACCTATCATATTTTCCCAGTCCACAGAATTTAAATTAAAGTCACCAAGAATATCTGTATCTACCTCACATCCTGTCTGGGTGTTCTGTAAAAGGCTCCCAAGTGTATTATTCTATTTTTACTGACCCTAATATCTATCCACAGAGACTCAACTCAGCTTTATAGAATTATTCAGATTTGAAGAAATGCTATTTCTGATATAAATAATCAACCCACCACCCGTCCTATCTCTCCTTTGACAAATGTACATATCATAACCCTGTAGTTCAAATTCACTCATGTTGTCATTAAATTTATTTTCATTAACCCATGATTCTATTACACATATTATATCTATATCTTCATCAATAATATAACTAAATAACTCATCTTTCTTATTTCTAAGACTATGAGCAATGATATAAAGACAACTCAGCCTTCCTATCCCTGAAGCACCTCTTGAAGAATGTATACCATCCACTCTGCATCCCTTTCCTTTCCCTGCCCCACCTTGTACTCTATTTCCCTGTCCACTATCAGGAACTAGTTTCCCACCTGCAAAGACCCAACGACACTATCTAACTCCTGCCACAACACGTCAACTCCAGCCCGGCCTAGATGGAGGCCATCCAATGCATACAATGCCCTATTCCCATAAAACTCATTCCAAACATCTACAAACACTAATCCTGACTCCTCACATAGGCCTTTCACATACTCATTCAGTCCAATTGCACAAGACAACCATTCCATCGCCACATCCAATCTCGGAAGCACACCTGAAACAATGCCTTTTTCTCTACTTTCACTCATCCTCTCAACTAACCTTTTGTACCTTTGTCATAATTCATATGAACCCACCTTCTTTACATCATTTACCCCCACATGCGTAATCACAACTGGATCCCTCTCACACCCAGACACCAGACAATCATACATCTCAGATACATCATTTACACCAGCACCCAGCAAACAAACTCACTCCCTTCACAAGCACCTCAGTCATCCTCCTAGTCCCCCTAGGCCTAGCATTACCCTCTCTCCTGTTCTCATTCAAACTACATCCAGCGCTCCGTCCGGCCCCAGCTTAGCCTCTCTTCCTTCCTTCAGATAGCCCGATTTCTCCCCTACCTTGTCGCTTTTCATACAACCTCTCCCACAACTTTCTCTGGTTAGCCTCTAATTTCAAAGGGTAGAATGCTGACATTCTTCTCAAGCCAACCACCCCGGATCGGGGCTGAGGGGGGAGGGGACATTGTCCCCTAACCCCTGAGCTCCGGTTCGGGATGGGGGTTTTTTAACAACCTGCTTCATCCCCACCCATACCTTCCTCACATCCCTTTTCCTCTCCTCTTCACAACCTATATTTTTTACGCCGTGTCCAAGGTGGAGCCGCCATGCCGATGGACTGCCAGGCCACCAGGCGGGAGGGGTGGTCCCAAATGGCGGCGCCTGGCTCTGCCGGGCTTGTAAGCACCTCTTGCAGTGTGGGCTACTGCGAGGGGTGATGAGCTATTGCGTCCCGTGGCAAAAATAGGGTCACCATGCCCATAGATGAACAGCGAAAAAAAAAAACCCCAAACCCCTTTAACTCCCCCTTGCTCATCGACGGAGCCGCCCTTGGGCAGCTCCACCGAAAAATGGAGTTAAAGGGTCCCCTGTGCTTGCACAGGGGACCCTCCATATTTCTCTAACCGGAGAGGAGGCTTACTCCTCTCCTTCGCCTACGGGTGC
The DNA here is from genome assembly GCA_963969495.1 of Ceratothoa steindachneri. Taxonomy (NCBI): domain Eukaryota; kingdom Metazoa; phylum Arthropoda; class Malacostraca; order Isopoda; family Cymothoidae; genus Ceratothoa; species Ceratothoa steindachneri. The sequence goes on from OZ018326.1 coordinate 28,850,708, forward strand.
AGGGGACCCCCTCACCCCCTTCTCTGGAGGTGCTTTCGGGCACCTCCCTTTTCCCAGCGGCAGTCCCATCTTTTCTTTTCAAGGGGACTGCCAAGAAAGCCAGCAGGCAGCCCTTAGCCAGCCGCTTCCCATCAAAGCGTCTCGGTAGGGCAAACCCCCTTAGGGGGGAGAGGGAAGCCAGGCCCCTTCGGTCGCTTCCCTCAAAAGACCTGCTGGCAAGAATTTTAAACCTTGCCGGGGTCAAGGCCTGTGCCTCCCCATACAAGACTGGCGACACTGCCAAGGGGACCTGCGATGTCCTGGGAGGGGATGGCCAATTGGAGGCCCCTCCTGTGATAGACATGGTCCTTGAGGAGACCCAGCCCCAGACGGTAGGGCCTTCCATGGGGGGGAATTCGGGCTCGGCGCCAAGCACCGAACCCGAATCCGCCCCTATGCAAGGTCCTCCTCAAATGGCTGAGGGCTCCGAGGCAGTAGAAGGAGGGGAGGGATCTCCTCTGACAGGTGCCCCTACGACAACCAGGACCTTCTCCATTTCGGAGAGGGACCTGGCTGAGGCTGGACAAATCTGGCCTGGGGACTTCTGCCGGCGGAGGTGAAAAGCGGGTTCATTCCCCGCCCTCCTCTCTGAAAAAGAAAAAGACTAAAAAGACCAAAAAGACTCGGGGCTCCTCTCCATCCGCGGGGATGGATGGGTCTGCTGCCACTCTGGCAAGCGACCAAGCCAAGATCGGCACATCCGCCCCCTCTGCCCCCCCCGGTTGCGGAGCCCCTGACAAAGAAGACTACTACCAAGAGTGCACAGGGCGGAGCCTCGATGACATCGGGGCCCCTGACTCAGAGGTTACCTGGCGTTTTCGAGCCCGCTGGCTTCAAACGCTTCCTCGTTATTCGCTCCACTGATGGCACCATGTTGTCCAAGGGCAACATGATCCATCAGCGGAGAGGATTAGCTAGTGCAATTGGTAGAGAGCCGAAGGTAACCCGTTTCTCGGACGGGAGCCTTCTGGCGAATGCGGCGAATCCCGCCGAGGCGGCCAGGATTAGTGCTCTTCGGACACTTCATGGCACCCCGGTGAGTGTGACGCCGCACTCTACCATGAACTTTGTGAAAGGAGTAGTTTATGCGAGGGAACTCGTTGACTACTCCATTGAAGACATCACCTTAGAGCTGGCCGACCATGGGGCGGTCAAGGTCGAACGTGTGATGAGAAAACAGGGAGGGGCCTCGAGACCCACCCCTACACTCTTCGTCACGTTCGACTGTGACAAGCTCCCTGAGTCGGTGCGTGCCGGTTGGTACCGCTACCGCGTGAAGGCATTCGTGCCACTGCCGTGGCGGTGCTATTACTGTCACCGCTTCGGCCATATGAATCGCTCATGTAGACGTGCAAAGTCGGGGTCACCCGAAGTCTGTGTAAATTGCTCCAAGGTCGCACACGATAAGTCCAAATCGTGTGTGGCCAAGTGTGTCAATTGCGGAGAGCCGCACCCTGCTTCTTCGAAGCAATGTGGTGCATATCTCCTTGAGAAAGAAATCCTGGCCGTTCAGGCCCAGGATCGACTCTCATTCCGCGAGGCAAAGGACTTGGTCCTGGCGCGCCCGGCTCTGCCTGGGACGTCATATGCCTCAATAGTTAGGAAGGCACCCTCTGCTCCCGGCCCATCCAGGCCAACGAGCACGGTTGTTTCCGCGCCCATTCGGAGCCCTTCTGCGGGCTCTACCCAACCCGGGCGCTCCCCTGGTAAAGCTGGCGGCAAAAAGGGCTCATACCCTGCCCCGGCTAAAACCAGGGCTCCCCCCCTCTTCCCCCAGCGTGACCGTTTCCCGTAAGGCGAAACGGCCACGCGCCTCCACCGAGTCGTTAGACTCACAGGAGGCAACACCCCTGAAGATGGTCGCTAGGCCATCTTCCGGGGTTCCTAAAGCTGTCCTCCGAAAGGAGGACAGCAACAAAGGAGCTTCGGCTCCTTCGCCCACGTCCCGAGGTGGAGCGAGTGGCTCGGAGACGGTGGTTCCTCGAAAAGAGGGCCCCCCGCCTCCGAAGCCGCAACGCCCGCCTAAGGTTTCGAGGCGGAGGGAGGAAAAGACTCTCATGGCGAGCCCAACCTCCCCCAATAAGTCCTCGAAGGCGACAGCGCCTTCAGCGCTTTGTCCGGCCAACAGCGCCCGGGGTTCTGCCCCCGGGAAGCGTACGGCCATTCCCGTGAGGGTCTTCAATTCGAGGAGGGCCCCCGCGTCTCCTCCGAGCTAGGCCTGGAGGGCATATTCCTTCAATGGAATTGCCGTGGACTCCGGGCCAACTGGGAGGAGCTGCGGAGGCTCGTCTCGTCCCGTTCCCCGTTAGCTATTTTTTTGCAGGAGACCATGCTAGGTGCGTGCCCCCTCCCTGCCCTCCCGGGGTATAAGGGTCTTGCGACCCCACCACCTCGGGGTGGCCGGGCTGGGGGATGCGCAGTTTACACCTGTTCTTCCTTTCTCTTTAGATACCTCCTTTCAGGCAGTGGCTGTGCAGCTGCACCTGGATAGGAGGTATACTATTATTTCTGCGTACATTCCACCGTCAGCTGACTTCGACGCGGGGGACTTTCGCCGCGTCGTTGCACGGTTGCCGAGGCCCTATCTCTTGCTTGGAGATCTGAACGGCAGGCATCCTCTCTGGGGAGATTACTCCATAAATCCCAGGGGACAAGTCCTTGCCGATCTGATCGAAGAGCTTGAGATGGGTGTTCTAAACGTGGATGAGTTTACGCATCACTGTCCGAAAACCGCTTCATTTTCTTGCCTTGACCTATCTTTGTGCTCTTCGGATGCACAGCCTGATTTTGATTGGGGGGTGGTCGATGACCTCCATGGTAGTGATCACTTTCCCATTCAAATATCATTTTCAGGGCAACTGCCGCCTGAGAGACCACCTCGGTGGTGCTTGGCGCGGGCGCGGTGGCCTGCATTTCAGGAAATGACTGAATTCTCTATCTCAGTCGAGGAGTTTAGGTCGGTAGATGATGCCGTTGAGTTCTTCTCCGGCAACCTCATCGCCGTGGGCCTGACTACTATTCCTAGGACGTCTGGCCGTTTTGCACGCCGACCACTCCCATGGTGGTCGGCCGAGTGTGAGACGGCCCTCAAACAGAAGCGTTATGCCTACATGCGCTATAAGCGCCGCCCGAACGATTTCACTGTCGCTGAATTTCGTCGGGCTAGGGCTAGGTTCCGGTATATTTCGAAGCACGCCCGCCGCTCTTCTTGGCGGGCATACGTGTCTTCACTTAACGGGAAGACCCCTTTAGCTGAGGTGTGGAAGCGAGTCAAAAGGATTCGGGGCAAGTTCTCGCAGGACCCCCCTCCCGTTCTCCAGGAGAATGGGACCGCAATCTCGGACCCCGCGTCCGTGGCGGAATCCTTAGCGACCGCTTTTTCCGCATTCTCTAGCCGTGATGCTGCTCCGCCAGCATTCAATGTACGTCGTGATGTCGCGGAAGGCCGCCGGCTGGACTTTACCTCCAGAGGCGGAGAACCCTTCAACGACAAGTTTACTGTGAGTGAGTTGCGCTCCGCTCTCGCTTCGTGCGCGGACACCGCCCATGGTCCGGACGATGTCCCGTACGCCATGCTTCGACACCTGGGTGAGCGAGGCATGGCCTTTCTGTTAGATTTGTTCAACAGGATCTGGGTGGAAGGTCTTCTCCCAGACTCCTGGCGAATCGCTACTGTGCTCGCCTTTCGCAAGCCGGGGAGAGATCACTCTACTCCGACCGGTTTCCGCCCAATCTCTCTAACCTCTTGCGTGTGCAAGTTGATGGAGAAATTCGTAAATGTTTGATTAGCCTATTTCCTGGACAGCGGAGGCCATCTGTCTTCTGCACAGTGCGGCTTCCGTAAGTTCCACTCCACGTCGGATGCTCTGCTCCGACTGGAAAATGCCGTCTGCGAGGCTTTCCTTCGTAGACAGCACTACGCCACGGTCTTTTTCGATCTGGAGAAGGCCTATGATACCGCATGGCGATACGGTATCATGGAGACTCTCCACACGATGGGGGCGAGGGGACGCCTCCCAATGTTTATATCTGAATTTTTGCGAGATCGTCGATTCCGCGTACGGGTGGGGGGAGCCCTCTCCGGCCCAAAGGAGCAGGAAGAGGGTGTCTTTCAGGGAAGTGTCCTCAGTGTCACACTCTTTGCCCTGAGCATCAACGGCATCACCTCGGTGCTGCCGGAAGATGTTCTCGCTACGCTCTACGTGGACGACCTTTCGATCTCTTTTGGCGCGGCCCAGATGCCGACTCCAACAGGCATTGAACCGCGTCTCTCGCTATGCCGAAGCGCACAGGTTTCGGTTTTCTTTGGCCAAGACTAAGGTGGTGCACTTCTGCCGCCACCCACGGCTTCACCCCGACCCAGATTTGTTTCTTAATGGGGTGCGCCTGGATGTGGTTGAGTCGCACCGTTTCCTTGGTCTTGTATTCGACCGACGCCTCACCTGGGAGGCTCACATTCGCAGCCTTAGGGTCTCTTGTACCCGCGCCATGGACATTCTCCGTTCCGTGACGTTCAGCGCTTGGGGCGCTGATAGGGCTACCGCCTTACTTTTTTATCGATCCTTTGTTCGCTCGAAGCTGGACTACGGATGCGAGTTTTATGCATCCGCAGCCGAGCGTTTATTGCGGAGGGTGGATTCGATCCACCACACCGGCCTTCGCCTTGCGACCGGTGCCTTCCGCACTTCCCCCATTGAGAGCCTGTTGGTCGATGCTGGGGAGATGCCACTCGCTCTGCGCCGCGTGCAGTGCATCACTCGCCTGTACGCGCGAGCCCGGCGCCTCCCTCAGTCGCCAATAGCTCTCACTGCATCCGCAGCTGATCTCGATGGTGCCTATGCCGCCGAGAGACGCCAGTCATACCCTAAGCCCTTTGGGTTTAGGGCCAGGAAACTCCTTCGAGAGGTAGATATAGCTCTCGGGCCGGTGGCGCCCCTGGTTCTGCCCAGGACGCCACCCTGGAGGGTACCACATTTGGCTATTTGTCGCCACGCCTCTGCTCCCAACGCCGGGAGTATTGCGTTCGACCTTTTTGGAGCACACATCGTGTCACGCTGGTACCGTGCCAGTGTATACGGATGGCTCCAAGTCCCAAGAGGGGGTCGGCTTCCACGCCGTATCCCCTCTGTTTGAAGTCAGCGGGGCTCTACCAGGCGCTGCGTCTGTCTTCACGGCCGAGCTGGTGGCAATACACCACTCGGTACGGGAGATTACGCGACGTGCCCGGTTCGGAGACCGGATTGTGATTTATAGCGACTCACAAAGCGCCCTGAGTGCTCTCGGGGCATTGGAATCTCCGCATCCCCTGGTTCGCGAAATCCGTGACGCCACGGTTTTGGCGAGCCGGGCAGATGTCGAGATTATCTTCTGCTGGGTTCCTGGACATGTAGGAATTGCGGGGAATGAGGGCGCCAAAGAGTCCGCGAGGACTCTGCGACCGAACCAGCGTTTTGCTCTTCCTCACACCGACTACATGGCAGGAATACGGGCAGCTCTTCGGACTGCTTGGCAAAGAAGATGGGAGACGGTCGAGGGGAACTTAAAGTTGCGTGCCATTGCGCCGCGACTGTTCCCATGGACCTATCCCCCAATGCCGCGGTGGCTTCAGGTTGCTTTCTGTCGTCTTCGAATCGGACACACTCGTGTGACGCATCGTTACTTGGTGGAGCGCTCGCATGTGCCCTATTGCAACGACTGCGTCGTCCCCCAGACTGTTCGGCATATTCTTGTCGAATGTCCCAGTCTGGGTGATCTTCGCGCACGATACCTGTCTCGGTACCGGGATGGGCGGGGTCGCTACCGCCTGTCCCTTGTACTCGGGACGAGTGCGTGCACCATGACTGGTGGACTTATTGACTTTTTGGGGGAGGCCGGCCTTCTCCCCTTTATTTAAGGTTCCTTTTTTTTGTTATTGTTTTGTTTTAGGTTGCACTCTCCTGCACCGGGGTGAGGGGGACCTCCCCCCGCTGCCGGAGATTGCTTCGATTGTTAAGTTTTTCCAATTTATATTGATTGTTAAGTTTTCATATTTTAACTTTAAAGTAGCCTAATTCTAGGCTGTCGTGTTTTTCGGCGACTTATGCCCAAGTGGGTAGTTGCCAGATGGGCTCTATAAAAAAAAAAAAAAAAAAATCATTCAAACTACCATTTATTTCACTTTCTGTCATAACCACATCAGACAAATCACTTTCAACCTCTTCCTCTCTCAGGGCATCGAATCTGTTAAGCAACCTAACCGGTTCCATGTCCCTCTTACTCACAGACCTAACCTTCCCTAACCTATTTATTCTATCCATATTTACCCACCATTCATCTTCACTCACATCAGCCACTTCTTTCTCTCCAGTCCCTAGTCTAGGCCTATCTTCCATCCTCCTGGTCCCAGCCACATTCTTCATGCATACACTCGCATCCCTTCTCACTTCATGCACCAACTCACTTAAATCTCTTGCACTCATCATGCAACTGACTCACCTCCTCTACCAAAGCCACATTTGCACTAGTTTGCCATATGAGACGGTAAACAGTCCAAACTTGAATGTATTCAAATGTAGATAATATGATTATATGGGGAGGGAGGGTGGGTTAACTTTGGGGGGTTCTAGACTCATTCTTGTGGATGCAGTTTTTAATTATTGTATATTACGATTAATTTGGATTTTGACGAGTCTTGATGATGATGCTTTTTGTTTTTGACACATTCCTGTGTATGGTTCAAATTGTATATTGTAGATGCATTATCTGACACAATCCTATGGATGCATTTTGTGGGTAGGTTTTGACAGATGCAGATGACCTTTGATACCCCCTTGCGGCTTTTGTCATCTGTGAAATTATGTTAACTGGAATATTAAAACTGAAATTCCTGCCTAAAAGATTGTCTCCTCCTCAAAAACTAGTTTCTCTAAGTATTTTTAAATGTATAAAAATGATCATGCAATTACCTAGTCATAAAAGTGCCCAAAAATCATGTCTGAAAAAATAAATACAGTAAACCCTCGATATAACTAACCAAATTTCCTGTCCGAACTCAATGCTGCGACTCACTGGCTCACAGCTCAGTCAGCTGTGAACATTGCGCAGGAGAAGTTCTGTCATTCTCTTCCTCCTCTTTCCTCTTCCCGAGTGCTACTTTGTACTCCATAGAATGAATGAACCATCAGATATAACGATGTTCATTCGTTATTTCCATCACTTTTATTGACCATTGGGTTTAACAAACTTTTGGCTTTAATGAACGACTCCTGTCCCATATAGTTCATTATATCAAGGGTTTACTGTATATGAAAAAGTAAATATACAGTGATTAAAAAAAAATATCATTATTTGTTCATTTATGATGTTAGCCCTTTCCCATGAATCGCAGAAGCGATTTTGCCTCCCCACAAGTTGCAGAAATGAGTTGGTATAAAAAACCATGCAAGAACATTATTCTAGAAACAATTATGATTATATGCCTGGGGCTGCCTCCCCAGATCCCCTCCAATTGATTGAATCTCAGGGTCATCACAGGGCAATCCTCCTCATGAGCACTACCCCACACGAGCCGCCCCTAAAAATTAGTCAAAATAGGTGAAACATATTGGAAAATGAATGAAATATGCATCCAGGACCGGGGAAGCTCGCAGGGTATGGTTCTTCAGAATTATCCTGCATTTTTCATGGCCTTAGTAGCATCTCATCAGTTGACATTTTCAACATGAGTCCACCAGTTGGCACAAGGGGCAATAGATGACTGTGGAGGGCCCTGGTACATCCTGTCCTGGACTATTGCTGTTAGCTGTGGTCCACGCACAGGACAGTTGGTATACAGGCCCTAGAGAAAGTCCAGTGCGCCTTTACTAGGCAGATTTAGGGTATGAAGGATCATTTTTACTGGGAGAGACAGAGACCTAAACATCTACTCTCAACAAAGGAGAAAGGTACATTATAATCTATACATGGAAAGTGATAGAAAACATAGTACTGAACCTATCAAACACAAACAAGATGGTAGCTATCTCAACCTCGAGGACTGGGCACTACTGCTTGAGGAAAGCGCTCCCCCCCACAAGCACCACAGCCTGGGATATAATAGTCCCCAAATCTTTAACTCTTTACCAAGAAATTTAAGGGATCTCACTGCCTGTCCTGCTGACAAGTTCAAGACCAAACTGGATGCCTTCCTGTGGACAGTCCCTGATGAGCCACCAGTCCCAGGATATACAGCTCTCTGCAGGGCAGCCTCAAACTCTGTACCGGACCAGCTAAATCTACAATGTAGGGATAATGGGATGGAAGCAGCAGTAGACCACCACGACTGTGAGGCAGTTACCTAAGTAAGAACTAAGTATGCAACATTTTCAACTAGAAGCTCTTTGACGGTTTTTCTCTTGTGTCATCCTGAAATGGAATTCACTACCCCCAAGATAATGTTGAAGCCCCCAGTCTCCCTAAACTTCAGTCATTTTGGGTGTTGAATTATTCTCTTTATGATTATATTTTGTCAATTCCATTAATAACTTTTGTACTTTTACCTGGTTATTTTTTCTCTTTTGATATTTTTAATCCTTTTCAATTAGTCAACCAGTCAATCATAAAATATCATCTCTTGTAATACTGCATGCTAGCCTGACTGGAGTATCTGTCTGGACTCTGGACATGCCCCTCCCTGCCCAATCTTGTGTGGGCTCAAGGTGGTAAGGCTGTACCAGGTAAGTTGACCATGTTAGCAGTGGTGAACTGCAAGGATCAGTATTAATATAACATAATTTCATGGATGACAAAAGCCACAAGGGCCTATCAAAGGTCATCCGCATTTGTCAAAACTCACCCATGAAATTCATCCATAGGATTGTTCAGATCATCCATCTCTTATATATACAATTTGAACCATCCACAGGACTGCGTCAAAAACAAAAGGCATTATCATCAAGGCTCAATGGTAATCTTTTACATTAACGACTCGGGTATTTTTGGTTGTTATTTTTCATTCCAAATTGAATGATATCAGTGTGTTTCATCGTTCATTATGTATTTGGTTATTCATATATATGTACAGTAAACCCTCGACATAACAAACCAAATTTCCAGGTCGAACTCCATTGGGTTTGCCTGACAAGTGTTTCAACCAGTCTGAGTGTGTGTTGGTGTGTCAAATATCTCCTACAGTGCAAGGTTCGTATCAATACTATGATGTGTACTCCACTTAACTTTATTAGTAATTACATACATATCCATAACAAACTTTCGGCTTTAACGAATGACACCCCCCCCCCCCATATAGTTTGTTATATCAAGGGTTTACTGTATTTGGTTTTTCTTATGTGTGTCTGATTACTAGAAACCGGTTTTGAGCTGTGCTATGGGCTATATATTGGGGGTTTCACCCCCCATATACCCCCCCCCCCTCCTCAGGAACGTAAATAAATGAAAGATTTTGGGACAAAGGGCGAATCATTGTTGTATAACAAGGAATAGAAATCCTGAGTCGCTAATGTAAAAGATTACTGGCTCATCAAAATTCAAATCACCCATAATATACAATAATAACAACATAATTTCATGGATAACAAAAGCCACAAGGGCCTATCAACGGTCATCCGCATCTGTCAAAACCAGACTTGGCATTAAAAAACCCACCTAATAAAACCATCATATGTTTTTAGTTTTTGAACTATTTCAATTGCTCAAATCCATCATATCAATTAAATTGGCATTAGCAGTATTTCTGAAGGCCTCAGGGCCCAGTCCTTGGTCCCCTCCTCTTTCTCATCTACTTACTTCCTCTTGGCTCCCTTCTTCGCAATTTGGGCCTGACCTTCCACTTCTGCTGATGATACTCGGATATACCTTTCCTCATCCCCCCTGTCTTTCTCAATCATTTTTCCCTCTCCTTTCTGCCTATACCTCCATAAACAAATGTCTGTCTGCCAACTTTCTCAAACTTAACCATGATAAAACAAGTTCTCCTTGTTGGTACCGCTTTGATGGTGGGGAAACCAATGTCACCTTCTCTGTTACCGTCAGTAATCTTGGGGTTATTTTCAACAAAAACTCTTGTTTAAACCGCACATCCATTGTATCTGTAAGTCTTTCCTCAGTTTCCTCTGCAACTTTTCATGTGTTCGATCCCATTTTGATCGACAATGCCTTGAGACTGCTATTCATGCCTTTATCGCCTCACGCTTAGCCTACTTCAATTCTCTTCTAGTGAATCTCCCTTCATCACTTCACCCCCTACAACTAGTTCAAAACTATGCTGTCCGGCTCCTCCTTTGCCTCCTCCAATTTTCTCCTTCAATTCCTCTGTTACAGGAGCTACATTGGTTAGCTATTTGCTTCCGTACTCTATAAAATTCTTTTCACCACCTACAAGGCCCTAAACCTCGAGACTCCACCTTATCTCTCTTCTCCCCTCTCCCGTCCAGCAATAGGTGCAATGTGGCTTGTCTGTTGTCCCATTGAAACCCTTGAATTTCATCCTGCATCATAAAAGAATAATTCTCCGCAAAATCCATCAAAATCACCAATTTGTCTTCCTGCAAATTCTCCTCGAGTCTTTTCAGATAATTAGCCTGATGTTTGGCAATGTAGTGGTGGACTAACAAGTTCGTAAGCTTGGCACTAACATCCTTGACAAATTCTTCAACTCATAACTGGTTACTGATTAGATTTGCTCAGTCTGTCTGGATCTACTGCTTGAACTTAATTGTGGCTTCGGGATCTGAATCCTCAAAGATTTGAACCAGGTATTCATGCAGTGGCTCTTCACCAGTGCAGTTATCACAGTAGTGAAGCATGCAATCACAAGAGTTCAAATCACACGCTTTTGCTAATCAGTTGTTTGTAATCTTCAGTTATTGACTGTGTTGCAGCTAACATTAGCTTGATATTTTGGTGGTGCATATAAACACACACACACTGTGTGTGCTGGAAGCTCCATCTGTGATGCACCACTGAGGTTGCAGCTCACAGAATTTTGAAAAGCCTATCTTTTCTGCAGGATACTTGTTCCGGAAGTATGTAAACAGCTCATTCAAGTTGCACAAAAGAAGTCTCTGCATTTGAGTTTTTATGCCATTGATTCACACACTTTGTCTTTCATTCCTAGGCATAGCCTGGGGAACTCATCGTCTTCATAAAGCTATACTACATGCCGTTTGGTCATGTTTTCTAATGCTTTTCCTTTCGTTAGTGTTGGCTGAGCAAGTACACCTCTCTCCCTTTTTTAAACTTATTAAACCAACCCCTGCTGGCTTTAAACTCATCATTTGAAGTTGTCTTTAGCTAAATCATCGTTTGGGTCCTTTGCTTTTTCACAAATTATTGCTTCAGCTATAATATCACCTGCAAGCTGATTTTCGTTGATCCAAATTAATGAGTTTTTCCATATCTTTGATATGTTTTGATCTCCTAGCTGTCAGTCATAGCCCCTTTTGCTATATCAGCTGCTTTAATGGCTACTTTAATTTTTTAAATAGTACAAACAGTTGATTTGGGCATATTAAACATCAAGCAAGTTGTCCTACATGAACACCACTTTCATGTTTAGCAATAAGATCTTTCTTAATTTCAATTGTTGCTCTAACAGCTTTTCTTTTAGTTTCTTTTTCAACACTACACTGTTTAGAAGTCATAATTTTATTTGTTTTTAAATTTTTTATTTAAAACAACAACAAATTAGAATGTAAATTTGTTTGTAAATTTGTGCATGAGATGTGATGTGACTTCACAAGGGCGTTCAGATTCTGAGGCACCACTGTATCTTGTTTAAGGTTTCTGAATCATAGGTACTAACTCTCAACTAAATATGTGGCTCTTAGATTCACTAGAAGTAACAGACAATGGACTGATTTGGGACAGTACTTATACCACACTAACCATGTCCCCATCCCTTTTAAGGACTCAATGGCTGACATAGAGATCTTGGTGGATAATAAGTAAAAATTCCACCAACATATTGCAGATATTGTATGCAAGGCTAGTGGGGTGGCTCAAAGCATAAATACGGCAACAGTTAATCGTGAAAGCATGTTTCTGATCCACTTATTTATTACTCATGTACCTCTTATTTTAGAATACTCTTCCTCATTGGGGATTTGAGGCAGCTTGAATCTGTTCAAAGACTGTGGACAAAAGAGATCTCAGGGATGAGAGATACGGAATACTCTCAGCATACAAGCTTGAATCTATTCTCTATTAAAGGGAGGTTGTTGAGGCATGACATTTTCAAATACTGGCATATTTTTATGACAGCACTTCTGTGTCTATGGAAGACTTGTTCCTTTGCCCATCCCTGAGTTCCACAAGAGGCCACAAATACAAAATTGCCCTTTCCAGGTTGCAGCTGGAAGTCAGGAGATATTTTAGCTTGAGACATGTAGGACTGTGGAACTCTTTAACCTCATATGTTGTTTCAGATAAAAATATTGAGGATTTTAAATCTGCTCTTCAATCACACCTTGGTGACAGATTATTTCACTATGTAAATTGACTATTGGCTGCTGTCCTTGCCATAATTTTTTAAATGTATATATTTGTCCTGAAATTGTACTGCCTGTTTTTGTTTTGTTTTTAAATAATATGGACTGACGCATCAGCGGAGTGAGGCTGCCCACTAGTTAAGAGCAGGAGTCCCAGTGTTTGGGATTTTTCCCAAGATCTTGTGATTTTGTCTTTGCCCTTGTGATCTTGGGAAATACCTTGTAAAAATATCAAAATCTTGGGATTTTCAATAAGATTTAAAATTAAGTAAAATACAAAATCTACTATTTAATAGGTAAAAGAATAACCAAAGATTAAAAAATAATAATATTGGCTTTTCCACAAGAAATCTGAGCCACAAGACAGATTAAACAAAAAATTGCATCATCTAATGGCTGAATCATTTTGAAGTAAGCACGAGGCTGAGCCAAACATTGGCATTTGCCACTCTTAAAAAGGGTGATTTCCAAGTGTTATCGATCAGTATGAGGCTGAGCAAACATTTGCCACCCCTTTTCAAGGGTGGCAAATGTTTTGTTGATATGTCTAATGGGGAAAATTTGTGTATTCTCATTCCTTATAAATGTCTCTTTTTACTCTTCTGAGTATATTTATAGTTAAATGGTTTCATTTACACTCAAAAGTAACTGCTAAAGAATAAATAAAATTATTTTCTTTTGAAAAAAACAAAAAACAAATTGAACTAATGATGATAGGTTTTCTGTGCATTATCATGTCATGAATCATGATTATCCTTATTTTGATATTCCATTAATATAAGCTTTATAAATGCTAATTCTCCTAGAATGCATTATAGACTTTTAAAAGCTATAGAATTTTGAGCAAAAAAGTTAAAATTACCCTAATTCTATTGAAGGAAGCCACAAATCATATGGTGTCTAGTTAAAAATGCATTGTGGCCTGTGTGATCGGGTGATTGATGAAAGGGGCAAAACACAAGATGGTTCTCACAAGAAAAAGTGATTTTGATTATTTTGGAGCAATACAATTCTTTGGTGCTCTATTTGCAGGGAGAATAAAAAATAGGTAAAATTGACAATGCCAATAAACTTTATGAAACTATAAAAAACTGTGAAACAAAACACCTTCTTTTCCTATAGTACATACTGCAAAAAGTGAATGCTCAAAATTTAGAATTTAACTCAGAATATTTTAGGCTACATCACTTATTTCTATCCATTTCCACTGAGTACAACAATACTCTTAGCTTTTTTTACTAAAGATGAAATTCTATAATTAGCAAAAGTGACAAAAGTTGAAGCCTGCTGCATAAACCAATAAACTAACCATAAAAACGTATGGGACATTTATCTTGGTGCCAGGACAATTTCTCATTTTCTCAACAATCCATTTATTAATGATGCCCTTGAGAAGAGATTTAAGAATGATTGCTTATAGTCCTTGTTGAATCACATGACAAATCAGGAAGAGATTTTCATTAGATGAAGACAGCATTGTGGCAAAACTAAAAGTATTGGACAGTGAGATCGTTGATTCCGCGTACGGGTGGGGGGAGCTCTCTCCGACCCAAAGGAGCAGGAAGAAGGTGTCCCACAGGGAAGTGTCCTCAGTGTCGCACTATTTGCCCTGAGCATCAACAGCATCACCTCGATGCTGCCGGAAGATGTTCTCGATACGCTCTACGTGTACGACCTTTCGATCTCTTTTGGCGCGGCCCAGATGCCAACTCTGGGGCATTGACTCCAACAGGCATTGAACCACGTCTCTCGCTATGCCGAAGCTAAGGTGGTGCATTTCTGCCGCCATCCACGGCTCCACCCCGACCCAGATTTGTTTCTTAATGGGGTGCGCCTAGATGTGGTTGAATCACACCGTTTCCTTGGTCTTGTATTTGACCGATGCCTCACTTGGGAGGCTCATATTCGCAGCCTTAGGGTCTCTTGTACCCGCGCCATGGACCTTCTCGGTTCCGTGACGTTCAGCGCTTGGGGCGCTGATAGGACTACTGCCCTACTTTTTTATTGATCCTTTGTTCATTTGAAGCTCGACTATGGATGCAAGTTTTATGCATCCGCAGCTGAGCGTTTATTGCGGAAAGTGGATTCAATCCACCACACCGGCCTTCGCCTTGCAACCGGTGCCTTCCGCACTTTCCCCATTGAGAGCCTGTTGGTCGATGCTGGGGAGATGCCACTCGCTCTGCGCCGCGTGCAGTGCATCGTGAGCCCGGCGCCTCCCTCAGTCGCCAACAGCTCTCACTGCATCCGCAGCTGATCTTGATGGTGCCTATGCCGCCGAGATACGCCAGTCATACCCTAAGCCCTTTGGGTTTAGGGCCAGGAAACTCCTTTGAGAGGTAGATATAGCTCTCGAGCCGGTGGTGCCCCTGGTTCTGCCCAGGACGCCACCCTGGAGGGTACCACATTTGGCTATTTGTCGCCACGCCTCTGCTCCCAAAGCTTGTACCGCGCCGGGAGTATTGCCTATGACCTTTTTGGAGCACACCTCGTGTCATGCTGGTACCATGCCAGTGTATACTGATTGCTCCACGTCCCAAGAGGGGGTCGGCTTCCACGCCGTATCCCCTCTGTTCGAAGTCAGCGGGGCTCTACCAGACGCTGCGTCTGTCTTCACGGCTGAGCTGGTGGCAATACACCACTCCGTATGTGAGATTACGCGACGTTCCCGGTTCGGAGACCGGATTGTGACTCACAAAGCGCCCTGAGTGCTCTCCGGGCATTGGAATCTCCGCTTCCCCTGGTTCGCGATATCCGTGACACCACGGTTTTGGCGAGCCGTGCAGATGTCAAGATTATCTTCTGCTGGGTTCCTGGACATTTAGGAATTGCGCGGAATGAGGGCGCCAAAGAGTCTGCGAGGACTCTGCGACCGGACCAGCGTTTTGCTCTTCCTCACACCGACTACATGGCAGGAATACGGGCAGCTCTTCTGACTGCTTGGCAAAGAAGATGGGAGACGGTCGAAGGGAACTTAAAGTTGTGTGCCATTGCGCCGCGATTGTTCCCATGGACCTATCCCCCAATGCCGCGGTGGCTTCAGGTTGCTTTCTGTTGTCTCCGAATCGGACACACTCGTGTGACGCATCGCTATTTGATGGATCGCTCGCCTGCACTCTATTGCAACGACTGCGTCGTCCCCCAGACTGTTCGGCACATTCTTGTTGAATGTCCCAGTCTGGGTGATCTTCACGCATGATACCTGCCCGGGTACCGGGATGGGCTACTGCCTGTCCCTTGTACTCGGGACGAGTGTGTGCACATGGACTTGTTGACTATTTGGGGGAGGCCGGCCTTCTCCCTTTCATTTAACTAGGTTTAGTTGTTGTTTTTGTTATTGTTATTGTTATTTCTTTTTATTATTGTTTCCTGTTCAAATTTTTTAAAGTAACCTAGAACTAGGCTGTTTGCTTACAGCGACTTATGCCTAAGTGGGCAGTCGCCAGATAGCCCCTCAAAAAAAAAAAAACCAACTCAATTTACACATTGGCAACTCTGGAAGTAAGCCCTTCTAACAGTGCTGCTTTTGATTGTAATATCAAAAACCTGTGTCTAATTTTAGTGCAGATGTCATTTGGCTTTTTTATATTTAATTTTTTGAGCTTTAATAAGACTTGTAGAGCTTATGGCCTCATTTTGAAAGCGAAGCATTGCAACTGGTGTGGGAATGAGGTGCGGCTTGATTATAATATCCCCAGCACTAAATATTAGGTTTGGTTTGTCTTTGAATTCAAATTGTTAATATGACTAGGTGTTTTAGATTAGGTTTCTTTGTATTACTTGTTCCTAAGGGCCGAGTAGGGGTGGGGTGGGTTATATCCAAGTTCAAATCTGATGGCGCCAATTTTGTTTGTAGTTAAAGATCACAAGAATTAGCTAAACAGCAAAATAAATAATGAAGTGAATTTTACTGTTACATTATTCAGGCTGATAGAGATCCGAAATAGCGGCAAGAACAAAAGTCAATTGCAATCTCCCTACAGAAACTAAACCAGTAATTTTTTTGAAACGTCAACCTCATGTGAAATTCTCTCCAACGCATTCTAAAGTATATCAAGTTTTATGTCGAGGGGCTTATCACAATGATCACAGGGAATTGACAATGGGATTAGTTTGTGGTTGCCTACGAATTTTAATAATTTATCAGTTTCTAACTAACGTGGAAAGCGTGACACAATTTCTTGCACATACTTCACATAACAAACGCATGCTCAAATATCTAATCATTTATTTTAAAATGGTGTGTATATCCTTAAAAAAATGTGGAAATTGCCAGTCTAAAAACTAAAAAACAAAATACTAGAAAAACATGGGTAAAAGAATAAATATAAAAAACCTAAGTAAATTTAAAACTATTATATCTGAAATAAATAGTCATGTCAGTATAAAAAAGGGCAAAAATTCTCAAATCCTAATCTCATTATAATCTCCATTTGAGTTTATTCTGAATGTATAAACACTAATTTCCTTCCAATTTTATCAAGATAAAGATTACCGTCCCCCAAATCTTCAAGGTAAAGAAAAGTGTCCCTTTATAAAAATCCAGGTTAATATACATGTCTCCAAAGTCGTTAGGGCTGTTTTTCTCTACCTGCTCCTAAGATAATTTATATAAACTATTAGTAATAATGGGGCTAGAACTGATCCCTGAGGTACGCCACTGATAATGTCCCTCCACTGTGACCACCCCATTCAGTACCACTCTCACTTTCATCTTTCAGCTATCCAATTCAAAACTTTACCACATATCCCATGCAATTTTGTGAACTAGTCTCCTATGTGGAACCTTGTCAAAAGCTTTGCTAAAATCTAAGTAAATTACATCAACATTTTCTCCTTTATCTAATCATTTAGTTACATAATACAAGAGGGTGACACATGGACAGGTTGTGTAAAGCTTCAGGAAATAAGTATAGTGCTTGGCATGACTTAAGATGCCTTTTAATTCACTATTGGGTCCTGACAGTTTAATGTGGGATCCGAACCATGAGTATCTATAGCATATGGCTACCACTGTGAGGTTGACCTGAATTGGGACTCCATCCAACAACTACTAGTCACAATGTGACTTAACTTTGCTGTAATCAAAAGATACAAGAACTTAGTATTTCGGGCCTCAAATTTAATGATTAAATTAGTAATTTGAGGTGGTTGAACTAATTATAATAATAAGTTATGCTACCATCATAGCTTTCATTTTATTTTTATTCCAATATATTCTCATTAGTTTTTAAATATTAGTTACATAGTTACAGGGAGCCAGCAAGGACTACTTAGTCCACTCAAAGGCCAGTCCCATTCTATAGGTAGTAATATGCTAATAGTCCTCCTTTGGGCATTGTTGCCACGATGCTCACTCATGCGACATTCAATCCACAACAGGGCTCCATATTTAAACAATATAATTATTCATAAAATAGCTGTTAATTTTGTTTTTAACACTATTCACACTTACATTTACTACCTCCATAGGGAATGCCTTCTATTTATCAATGATTTTAAAGGTGAAATTGTTTTTAGTTCTTGATTTTAAACCTCCATCTTTTCAGTTTAAAACCATTGTTACGTGTGATACCAAGGTCGTACTTTTTCCCCCATGATTTAGGTTTTCAAATTTATTTAAAATTTTGAATACTTTGATAAGCTCACTTCACAATCGCCTAGTTTTGAGAGTGTAGTTTTAATATATTTAATCTTTTGATATACAACTTACTTCTAATCGAGGGAATTAGTTTCTTTCCATTTTATTGATGTTTATATGTGTATAAGGTGACCACAATTGTATCCCGTATTCCAGGTGTGGTCTTACTAAACTTTTATATAGAGGTATGATTATATCTTTGTGTGTTTGTAGTGAAAGCTTCTCGCGATAAATCCTAGCATTTGGTTCGCATTCTTACACACTTTGTCACACTGTTAAACTTAAGATCCTGTGAAACCTGCACTCTTAAATCTTTTTCTTCGTCCACAGATTTTTACCAGCCATTTCAGTTAAAATTGGTTATTTCAACCTGCATGCAAAACTTTACCATTCAAAGATTTTATCTTGATCCTGCTGAATTAATTTGCTATAATTCTCATTTAAAATTTTATCCCTGTTTTTGGGATCATCCGAAAATTTGGCTATTCTACCAAGTAGGCCAGTGTCCATATTGTTTACATAAATAAGGAACAACAATGGCCCAACACAGAGACTTGGGGCATGCCACTAGTTGCGATTAAAACTACTTAGATATATGCAAGGATAAAAACAATTAGGCATTGCTCACTCATTCGTTATTCCAAATTCCTTATGCTTTCCCAAACTAATTTAAAAAAACCTAAGTGTGGAATTATTTTGTTCATATTCCAACCCTGAATGTTTTCTTTGTTTTATTTTCATGAACATTATAATGCTCTGAGTATACAAATTACTAATGATTGTTCTTTAAAAATTCAACCAGATTGAGTATGACCCTTTTCTTTTCAGTACACATTAATTAAGCATGCGTTACGTGGCTGCATACTGCCTTGCTTCTCTCAATGCACAAAATCCATCTGCTAAGGACATTGAAAAAATTCTGGATGCAGTTGGAATTGATTATGATGCATCTTCAGCGAAGAAAGTAATTGATGAACTTAGTGGAAAGAATTTGAAAGATGTTATTGACGAGGGTAAATATAATTTTTTGTCTTTATATAGCACTCTTGCCTATTAATTATGCTTTAAACAATTTAAAGCAAACGCCAATGAAGGCATTTCCCTCACAAACTTGTTAGGAGAGATATGTAAAGAAAGTGGTGGAGATAGAAGTGAGATTGTGTGCAGAAGATAGCCAGACTGACCCTGGTTTTCCTGAGGTAAGTTTGGAGAACCTTGGCTTTATCTCTTGTAGATATTTTAACTTTAACCCCACCTTTTTTTGTATTCGTTACTCATTTTTACTAACCTCTTTTAACCTATCTGTCCTATGTAAGGGGGCGATAGTAGGGGAGGAGATTACCCCTCCCTCATGGCTCCACTGTGCTATGCACGGCTTAGTCAAGGGGAAACAGTGCCTCCCATTCCAATAAAGTTAAGCCACATTATGTGTGGATCATTAATGGAAGGAATCCTATTTCTTGTCGCCTTCACTATGGCTGTCATATGTGATATCCATGGTTTTGATGCTGCAGAAATGTCATTTTAATTGAGTGGGCACTACTGGTGGTAACACCCCTACGAGTCTCTTTTCTCTGTCATTCACTCCCAAGCAGTTTGCTCTCGAGTACATATGTTGCCTGCCCCCCCTTTCCTCTAATGAGTCCCTCTAAGGTAGTTGTAACGGTGAAGGGATTTTTTCACTCACACTGCTCTAACAGGTTTTGCCCTTCCCACCCTTCTCTCTTATGGAGAGTCTCATTGTAAATACATATATATTGGCTCTCCCATCTATTGCCACCTACTGACACTTATTACATGTCTTGATCTTCTTTTTTTTTAGCTCAATTTACGTTGTTGGAATGCCTGTGACAATTACTGTCACATCATTGTTCTTTTAATTTAAATTTAGCACACAGTAATTTGTAATCATAATGCAGTGAAAAGGTAAAATGTGATTACCAAAACTACAATACTGGTGGAATTATTATGGACTTTTCCAAAATCTGACTTTTTTCAGTTGGTATCTTGGCTTTAGAGTGCAAATTGGATGTTTTCTGTTATTTATTGACTGTCATTTTTTCATGTGTTAATATTAACCTGTGATTGTTAATAGTTTTGTGTCTTTCAGATAGTTTATTAGTTATTTTAATAGTTTGATTTTGTGTTTCAGGTAGTTTATTAGCTAGAAATGGGTAAACAGGAGGATTTGAGTCTTCGAAAAATTGGACAAATAAAAGTTTTACTGAAACTAAATTAAAACAGAGAAATATGGCAAAAAAATAGATGTTTCAACTCAAACAGTTTTATTAAGAAAAAAAAATAACAGTCAAGAAGATTCAAACTAAAAAAGGGTTGGAAAATGTGGTCAAAAACAAAAAATGAGACTCCAAGAGCATAGAACAGGCTCTTAAGAAGAGAAGAAAATCTTGAGGTGGAATCAGAGGGTGTTAGTTAGCCTTGCCCAAAAAACAGCAATTGGCAGGGTTTTGGACCAGAAGGTGACCTGGAGAAGAATTGATGGCTGAATGTCTGAGGAAAAAGAGTAAAATTGAAATCATATCGATAGAGAAAGAAGCCTTGATTCAAGGAAACCACAATGAAGGCACGCTATTCCTGGGCAAATAATCACCCTGGGTGGACTTCAGAACAATGGAGAAAGGTAAGAATGACGCATCTAGCTCACCCGTTACCTGTAATTCATAAAAAAACATCAATACCTACTAACTTTAACAGTGCCTATTTTTGTAATTGTTCCAATCTTTTCAAACCATAAAGTTTATTTGATAATTCATTACTTCAATGGCTTTTCCAATACTTCTATGGCTGTTCAACTACTTTACTTATGTTGTATTTTCTACTTTTGCAGGTAGTTTTCTCTGATGAATCAACCATTGCAATGCTACATGACTGCATGCAGAGGGGAAAGAAGGCAGCCTGGAGAAGAATTTATGGCTGAATGTCTGAGGAAAAGAGTAAAGTTTCCAAATTGTTTGCGCATTGAGAAAACTATGAAACAAGAAAAGTATATAGAAGTTCTTTAAGGTCATTTACTGCCTCAAATAATGGAATGGTATGCAAGAGACCTTGGATATTCCAACAAGACTGCCCCATGTTATACAACAAAATCAGTGAAGGCATGGTGTGCACAAAATGGAGTTCAGCTGCTTCCATGGCCTGGAAATTACCCAGACATGAATCCGACT
The DNA here is from genome assembly GCA_963969495.1 of Ceratothoa steindachneri. Classification (NCBI taxonomy): domain Eukaryota; kingdom Metazoa; phylum Arthropoda; class Malacostraca; order Isopoda; family Cymothoidae; genus Ceratothoa; species Ceratothoa steindachneri. The sequence continues at coordinate 28,872,037 of OZ018326.1, forward strand.
GAGAGTGTATGGTGTATGTTGAAAGATGAAATACACACACTCATTGAGAGTATATGGTGTATGTTAAAAGATGAAATACACAACCTATCATGACAAAACAACAACTCATATGCTGTCTTATTGAAGTTTGGTTCAGATCTAAGTGAATCCAGAAAATATAAAAACATTGATCAATACTATGGCAAGGTGTGTTAAAGCCCTCATGGGTGCCAAGGGTGGCCAAACTGGTTACTAATGAATGTAAAAGACTTAACACTGTGCCAATGTGTCAAAATAAATTTATTTGCAATCAATAAAATTAGTTTTATTTGCATTTTTGTCGAAAATTTCCATTTTTTAATAAAAAATCCATAATAATTCCACCAGTTCCTTATATCTGTGAAAAGCTTTACAAATCCATCATTATGGCCAATCATGTAAGGATCTGTCATTACTGACACAATTTTTGGCCTCTGTTTCTCTCACGGAACATTTTTACGTCAATTTCACATATCTTTCCTTGTGGTATTTGGTTTCTAAACTAAGCAATTCTTCATGCATTTCATTATGACTAAAATACCTGACTGAGATTGCCAATCAAACAGACTGAGATATCAGTGGTTTTGTCAAGACAATTTGAAAAAAATCGTTGAAAAAAAGGTGCACAGTTCGCAAAAACACGTTCCTTCTCTATCATTGAAAGGTTTTTCATGCTTAACAATATTGTGTTAAAGACTGCAACTTGCTGAAACCAAACCTGAATGTCCTTACATTTCTCAATAAATTTTGCAATTAGACAGCTTTCTTATTTAACTCTTGTCTGATATACTCTTTATGTTCTTCACTTTTTTCTAACAGCCTTGTCTTTTTGCATTCTAAGTTCTGCACACAACTTGTTCATCACATGATTCAAAGTAATTTTCTATTTAATTCAATCATGCATTCTTGGAATTCCCATTATTTCCGGTTTCTAATAATATAATTTTCTTACTATTCATTATGATAAATAAGGATGCAATCACAAATTTTTAAATTTCACTTGAAATATAGTGCAGTTCACAAAGGTAGTTTAAAACTTGTACAACAGCAGGGTGGAAGATTTTTATACCCAAAAGTAATAATAGTAGCCAAATTTACTAAATAATTATAGGAATAATAAATTTAAGCATACTTCTCATGATTTATACTCTGTCAACATGTTATAAACATGTATGGATGAGTTTGTTTTGTTTTTTTCACTTGTAGAAATGACTTTGAAGATGATTGAGAGATTAATGCATTTGATCTCCAATTTGCTAGAAATGGCATTGTCTTGCAACCCTGGATATTTTGTCTTGTATTTTGACTGGTAACCTACGATAAAATAGGGAAAAATTCAGCTTTTGTCTGAATTGTTATAGGATTATACAATGCTGATAATCTAGAATTGTATATAAGTAATTTAATTGAATTTATACCAGCTAACTGCTATATATTTGCAATACACTTTTTACTTCTCTACCATAATATAGGGAAAGTAAAGATCTGAAAGCTGTTTTGTACATTCTATTAAAAGAGAGACCAAAATTTTCACTAGTGTGTCAAAGTGACACATGTCATATTTTTGCTGTCTCTGGTTTGGACCAAGGCAACTTCTTCCAGAGTTTGGGTAGCTTGGGGTGGTGGCTTCCTTGGTTCTGCCCAGGATGACACTCGACAATACCAGGTCTGAATTTTTGTTGCCACACTTCTGCTTCCAAAGCATATAACACCATCATGCTTGATCCTCTGCTGGTCCATGGATTGCTCTACTGGCTGGAATATTCTGCTTGATACTGGAGATTTTACACCTCATTTTGAGATTAGATTGTAATATGTAATAACTCAAAGCACCCTGAGTTCCCTCAAAATCTCTGCAAACCCCTGGTTTACATTATTTGTGATATCATGGCTGCCATATCCTTGACGGTATGGAGATTTTTCTCTGCTGGTTTCCTGAACATATATGAAATGAGGGTGCCAAACAGGCTGCCACCTTTAGGCTCCCTGAAAGAGCATTTTGCTCTTCTCCATTCTGACCTCATTGATGGAATCAGGTCTGCTCTTCAGGCTGCATGGCAAAGATGATGGGAGATGGCCTGTCTGGAACCTAAACTTGTGCAACATTGTCCTGCAACTTCTCACCTGTGAATCAGGCACACTCCTGGGAGGCTGCTGCACCATTTGCTGTACCACTGCCAATTATGGGAGGCGAGGCTCCACTCCTCCTTGATACTTAGTTTTGGGTGTTTTATGTACGCTGTCTCAGAGAGCAGGCTTCCCTCCATTTTCTGACTGTTGATTTTTTTTTTTTTTTAGTTTAATCTTAGTTGGCATTTGTATGGTGGGGGGGGGGGGTATATTGGTATGCTTTCTTTTTTGCCTCATCTTTTATAATCTGATGTGAAATTGCATTGATTATTATGCCTTTGATGTTAGTGTGCAAAATGTGTTTGGGAATGTTGCCGGGGAAAATCCATTTTGAATAGGCAGTAGTACTCTTTAGATTTCCTATTCTTATCCGCTATTCCATCCCTGTCACCACATCCTTTCTCTCATCTTACCCTCACTCAGATACACACATGTCCCACTATGCTCTGTCATTCGGTTGTCAACCCCTTACCATTACCACGACAGAGGTTAAATTAAAATAAAGCAAATATATATATATATTTATCAATAGAAGAATCTGAGCAGCTCTGTTGGTCAAATCTTCAATAGTGGAAACACTGGAAGCAAAGTAGGAAAAAATATGGAAGAAGAATGTAGGTGATGACTGCATAACCAGGGCTACCAAAACTATGTCATCCCTATCACACACTCAGGGTTGGCAAAACCCCCTAAATTTTGAAAAAGCCCAATAAAACCTGGGTTTTTTCAAAAAACAAATGCTACAAGCATTAGAATAACAGAAAAAGAATAGCTATCTCTATTTTTATATGATAATAATTACTTAGTTTAATAATTATATTATAGTAAGAAAAGATCACAGTAACAGATCATTGATCAAGAATTGTGGGTACCCATGATAGCCATAACCTTTAGAAGGAGAGATGAATTATGAATCAGTATCAGAGAAATAATCTTTATTTTATACATATTTGTTGAAATTCTAAATATGAATTTTTATCAAATAATGATAAGTAGCATTTATTTCTTAAAAAAAAGTGTAATTAAAAAAACAACAACTTTTTTTTAGGGTTTTTTTGATTTGCCAACTACACATTTCCTCACCTATTTCATCAAAGTAAAAAAACTACCATTAAAAAAAAACAACTTTCTTTTAAACTACTATGCTGCATTATCTGTCTTTCGCTCTGTGAATAGATCTTTTGCATAAATATCAGTGTAACAATGACTGATAAGCTCAAGGACACCAGTTGTATCCTTGTTTGTTTTGGTTGTGTGGGGGAGGCAATGGAGAATATTTGTTTTTGACACCAACTAGTGATTAGGTAGGAACTTTCACCACCTGGTAGTGGTTGGGGCATTCCACATCCTGGGTATGCCGATAAAACCTCCCATCTGCAGGATTTCTTGAAACTGAATTATGTGCCGGTTATGCACTGATGTGTCTACTCACTGAGATTGTACTACAGTACCTTCACACGTTAGAAGATGGATGCCATATCGTCTAGGGTAGCAAGAGTTCCATTTTTTATACATGTAAATATTTTCATTGTGTCAACCCCTTCCTTCCTAGGAGTGAATAACCCTTTTCTTCCTTATGAATGAATAATCCCTTCCTTCCCTATGAATAAATAAATTACTCCTTCTTCCCCTATGAATGAATAACCTTCTTTCCCTATCAATGAATACTTTTGCAGAAGATATAAATTTTTGCTGAAGAAATGATAATTTCCAGTTCCCTGTTTATGCCATATCTAAGATAAAAAAGAACACACACAAAAAAATCAAGATAAGTATAGTTTATTTTTTTTTAATTTACATTGTTTCATTGGCTATATATTTGTGTTATTTCTCCAGGGATGGAAAAATTCGGCTCTATGCCAGCTAATAGTGGAGCATCAATGAGTGCTGCCCCATCTGGTGGAAACGCTGATGCAGCGCCCCCTCCGCCCAAAGAAGAGAAGGCTCCTGAATCTGAAGAAGAATCTGATGAGGACATGGGTTTTGGTCTCTTTGATTAAAACTAATGTAGCCATTTTATTTTCATGAAATATTTTGCTAATAAAATAAGAGCGTTCATTATATTGTAATTCCAACTGCACCATATGCTACAATATATTGCAACCCCGTCGCTTTGGAGGGAGAATATGGCTTGATTGTAAATGGTTGGGTAGTTTGTGCTGTTAATGTTCGTCGCCCGCACTTTGTGGGCCTGCAGGATTTCGTCGTGTTAGGTTAAAAATTGGCTTTTAGATGAAGCACTCACAGACTTGCGCTGGCTCCCCTCCACGCTCGCGGTGTTTCCAGAGCTTTACCGCGAGTGCTACTACTATGTAGGAGAGGGGGATCAGCCCCCTCGTTCGAGCGGACTTCAAAGTTGAATTTTACTATACATTTCTCTTCCCCCCGCCATTATTGTTATTCATAGTCTCCTCCTGTCCCTCTCAAGTGTGGTTGATTGCGCCTGGGCGTATCTGTGGAGAGTTGTAGTGTTTGACAGTGAATGTGTTAGTGCTAGTGCGTATTTTAGTTTTTTTTTAGGCTATGAATATAATAATTGTTCGCGCATCCTACTCGTTAGTGGACCCGCCTATCTTCACTTCTCTTTATTACATACTATCCTAGCCATTTCCACACTTGCTCTTCTATGGACAGAGGTTCTGGTTGTTCGGCGCACTTTCGTCCTCTTATGAGCCTTAGTTGAGTGGGAGTGTATACCGTCATTAAGATTGCGAGGGCCGAAAGCCCGCTGGCTACGGCAAGTATTAAGTACCGGGTGTGATGGGTGCCTGCGCCGGCACACTAAATGACTGGCCGGGTTGGCAAACTCCATCAACGTTCGATTGGGACCGATTTTTTGTGTAAAAATCATATTCTGGAATTCCTGATCCTATTGACACTTTTAACCTCCTCATTCCTAGGGAGGTCATAGCATCTACTTTCCACGAGGCCCCTTGTTTCTTTTTTCAATCCAATCATCGTGACAACGGAAACCAAGAGTGGGGAAGTGCATGAAGATTCCTAGCCTCCTTCCCCCCAGGTATCGGGGAGAATGGTACACCCCGTTGACTGACGGAGAGTACCGCGAATAGGATCTATGATGCCTTGGAGGAGGATGGCCACAAGGAGTCTGTCCCTGTGCAATCTCCCTCCCTGACCTGTGCTTCTCTCGTCACTTGACATTTTGGTGAGCGACCAGCCCAAGATCGGCACGTCAGGCCCCAAGGCGAGCCCGGGTCGGGGGTGCCAGACCAGACCAAAGTCGAAAGTGCGAATCATCTTATTTTTGCGAGACTAAATACCTTGTCCTGGCGTGCCTGGGACCTCTTATGCCTCTGCTAAAAAAGTTACCCTCTGCTCCTGACCCCTCCAGGCTTACTAGCACGGTCGTTTCCCTACTTCCTATTAGAGGAGTCGGTACAAAGGGTTACAACCGATTAGCAGAAAAAAAATGCCCTTCACTCATCCTAGCGTGACCATTTCACGTAAGGTGAAACCGCTGCCTGCTTCTACTGATAATCTCAGAAAGCAACACCCCCTGATTGTGGTCGCGAGGCCGTCTCCCGGGGTTCCTAAAGTCCTCCCCTCCAAAAAAAAAAGGAGGACCGCACTAATACACACCGACCCAAAGCAAGGTGCATATGCAGGATGTAGGGGGCACGGCCCGACAGGACCCAGTATTCCATTAGTCCTCTAAGCAGGTTGGTTATATCAAAGCCGCTGTGGTAGGGGGTGGCTCCAAAGACTAGGGTAAGGGGGGACCACCCTTTGCCGCATGACGATGGTGTTTTTTTTTATCGGCTGCCTACTCTGGCGTAGTTCTTTCGAAGCATGCTGTTAGGCTAGATTAAAAACGAAAAAGAAGAAGCAAGTATACTCCGGAGCCTGGTGGAGGTCTGCCTCCCGGTCCAGGAACATGCGACCGACGACAAAATCAGATAGTACACAAGACTGTGCACGACTCGTCTTCAATACAAGTGAGATGCGCTAGCGACCACTCGTACCGGCCACGTGCGCGAAGATAACTTAGAATGCGACATTCAACAAGAATCTACCGAAAGATCTGGAGACACGGCAGTCGTCGCGACAAAGTCTAGGCGAGCGCTCATCAAATAGTGGTGCGTCACGCGAGTGAACCCAATTCGGAGACTACAAAAAGCGACCTGAATCTGTTACGACATTAGTGGCGAGGTCCATGGGAAGTCTTGGTGCAATGGTACGCTCCCATCTGTGCTAAGTAGCCCGGTCTCTGAACCTGGCATGACTCCTTATCTCCTATACCGAGCGGTGTACTAGCAACCAGAAACTTACGTAGAGAGAAGAGCAAGTTTGGGTTGGGGCAGGCAGGTAACAACAAGGAAAGGAAGTACCCTAGGAGACCTTACGGTCCATTCAAGGAGGGTACCTTTGGACTAGCTGCTCAATTGTTTTGCGTCCCTAAACGGCCACTTCAAGACTGTTTCTAGTCGACTTGAACTGGTCAACAGATTCACTGTTGACAACTTACAGTGGAAGTGCGTTCCACTTACTGCTGATACTGTAAGTGAAAAAATTTCCACACAGATTGCAATTGTTACGCTTCAGTTCAAGTTTGAAGCCGTGATTGCGCGTTCTGTTCTCACTCAGTGTGAAAATATCCCGGTAGTCAACATTGTCGAACCCTCGAAGTATTTTGAAAACTTCGATGAGCTGACCACGCAGTTTACGGGTTTCCAGCGAGAACAGATTTAATTTCCTTAGTCTATCCTCATAACTTTTATGTCGGATAGAGGGAATCAACTTGGTTGCCCTGGCTTGTACGCGTTCCAACCTTGCGATATCCTTTCGAAACGGACTCCAAAATTGAACGGCATACTCCAGATGCGGCCGAACGAGGGAGTTGTACAGACAAAGTACTATCTCCTTGTTACGGTATCCAAACTGGCGCTTTATGTAGCCTAACATCCTTTGGGCTTTCTTCTCTGACTCGATGCACTGTTTCGAGAACTTGAGGTCGCTAGTGATAGTTACACCCAAGTCCTTCTCAGTGTCACTCGATTCAAGAGCAGTGCCCTTAAGGATATACTAAAATTGTGGGTTTCTGTGGCCGATATGCATCACTTTGCATTTGTTCACGTTAAAAGGCATTTGCCACGTGTCCGACCACTCCCCAATCTTCCCAAGGTTTTCCAGCAGGTGGGCAGTATTTCCATACTTTGCAACGTTCATACCAAGCTTGGTATCGTCGGCAATTTTGGAAATCTTAGCAACTAAGTCACCGTCCATGTTGTTGACGTAAATGATGAATAGTAGTGGTCCCAGGTCAGAACCTTTAGGCACTCCGCTAGTAACGGGCACCCACTCAGAAGCCTGTCCATTCACCACCACCCGTTGCCGTCTGCCACTTAGCCAGTTCTCGAACCAGCCGGCTACTTTTCCGTCTATTCCCAGCGCTCGCACTTTCCGGAGAAGGCGGTGGTGTGGTACCTTATCAAAGGCTTTCTGAAAGTACACCACATCCACCGCCTTGCCCCGATCGTGCTCACTGAACACGAAGTGGAAGAATTCCACAAGGTTCGTCAGGCATGACTGTTGCCTTCAGAAGCCGTGCTGGGAACTCCTCAGTAGCAGGTTTGACTAAATACGACGTCATTTTGTCCACCATCATGCTTTCCATGAGTTTATCGACTATCGAAGTCAGACTGATAGGTCGGTAGTTTGACGGTTGGCTTCGGTCTCCTTTCTGAAGATAGGAGTCATTCCTCAAAGTCCAATCGTTCGACGGATTGGTTTACGGCTTTTCACATATCCAAAAAAACTCATTGGGATTCTCTTTACAGAGTTTCGCCACTCGGAGTTCCTCAGACCGCTTAGCCGCCCTTATGCTGGACTTCACTCTCCTGGCTAGCCTTCGGTATTCGTCAAAGTCACCCGAGATCTTCGATTGCGGGTACACAGTTCTCTTCTTCCTAAGCAGTTGGCCGATTTCTCGATTAAACAACTGGTTGAACAGAAGACCGACAGGGACATTTCAGAGGGATGGAACGTGATTGAAGACTCATGAATGTGGTTTTGAAACTGTTCCACGAGTCTTCAACAACATCACACATTTCTAGCCTCACGTCCGTCAGTCCAGCACTAAGACCTGCAAAGTTTGCTCTTTTCAAATCGAGTTTCCTCGATTTACTAGTTGCAGGCCCTGCCTTCGGGACTTTGACTACAAATCTAATTTGTCGGTGGTCACTCCCACCGAGCTCTTCGCCAACAGAGAGGTCCTCAACGATGTCATTCTCAGAGGTGAAAACCAAGTCGAGGATATTGTCTCCTCTCGTTGGCTCTCTCACCCATTGAGTCAGGAACTCGTTTTTCGCGAACTCCAGTAGTAGTGCGTTCTCGCCACAGGGTTCTCTGGTTTCCCAGTCAACTTGTGTGTTGAAATCCACCTTGACGAGACACACTCTGTCTTTGACTAGTTCTCCTAGTAGCTGGTACAGATCTCTCCTTTTCAACGAGTTGGGCAGGAGGTCTATAAAGCACCAGGGTCCTGTATTTGGCAGGACCTATCTCTAGGTCAACACCTAGTAGTTCATGGTCAGATACGATGTTGCAATCCGTCGAGTTGAGAGTATCCTTGACATACAACATCACACCGCCTGGCCTATCTTTCAGGAAGAGCTGGTAACCGGGAATCGTGAATTCACCTTCAAAATCTCGGCTTGATGTTTTTATCCACGACTCCGTTATGGCCACCATTTCAGGTTCCTCTGATGCCATGAGGCCACGGAGCTCAAGAAACTTATTCCTGATTGACCTCGCATTGAAAAGAAGAACTTTCAGGGAGTCCCCCAGTGTAGGACTCCCTACGCTCTTCTTTTTCCCGGCTTCTTTTGTGTGGCAGTACCCCTCTTTACCACATCTAAGAACGTCGTTCCAGGAGTGACACGGGCATACTGTCTTATGTGCGCCTTTACTCTGGGTAGGACGCTCCTCTGCGTCTGCTTTACGACATCCTGGATTAAGTTACATAGTACAGCCTTTTCCTTGAATGAAAGGTGCACTCCGTCCATTTGGTAAAGGTCGTTTCGACCGTAAAAAGTGCGGTAAGGGTCCATAAAGAAGACCCCCTCCGCCGTACAAAGGTCCGACAGGCGCTGGTTTAAAGTCACGTTCCTTGAGTGAGCTGTCCGGCTAGGACCTCTTCTTGGGAGCATCCCTACAACGACCCGTTTGCGAGTTCTCAATTCGCAGTCGTCCACGGCTCGTATGACCGTGCTGAGAATTTTCTGGCTGGGGCCTACTTTGCCTCCTCGGAGGTAGAGGTCATTTCCACTCACCATCAGGGCAACGACTGAATTCTCGGGGATCTGAGATTTCTCAGCCTCCACCCTGATGTGGTGGTTTCCCCGTCCTGGCTGGCAGCATACCTCCACACTAGTGCGAAGGCGGGCCACTAGAGGGGCTGCAAACCTTGTGCTTGGGAATCGCCCACAAGGGTAACCCTCGGACATTTCCGTGCAGAGGTTTGAGGCTTTCCTTCCGGAAGCAAACTCTCGGTTCACTCTTTCTTCTCCTTATTTTTCTTGTTCTTCTTCCTTTTCTTATTCATATTTTCCCCCATATCTTCCTTTGTTATATACTCTTCTGTTTTTATCTTTTCTTCTTCTGCTTCAATTTTCTCTTCTTCAGCTTCTTCTTTATCTTCTTCCTGTTTCTTTCCCTTATTTTTCTTTTTCTTTGAGGGTTCATCCGTAGCATGCTGACCTAGCTCTGGGGGTAATACTGCAGATGCAGTGTTTACTACAGGGCTTGACGTTAGCTCTGTTATTCTAACCTCTAGCCTGCGAATCAGTCCGGCGTGTTCCACTTCTAGGTTGTTTATTTTCTACTCCAACTTCCTAGACCTTTCCTTGGAAGCCCTGCATGTTTCTTTTAGCTCCTTGATTTTGCCGTTTAGAATACAGTCGGTGCAGGAACTGGCCGGGTCGCATTTAGAATAACACCGCTCCGGAAAGTCCACGCACCACTTATCTATGTGGCATATTGCGCACGTGTAGTTTAGAGCTCCTGGTCCTTTCTTGCCGGTCATTTTGAACACTTTCTCTCTCTCAATACTTTGCGACCAATCAATGATAAAAGGGGGGGGGGGTTGGTGAGTTCTCCCCGCGTGAGTCGCTCCCGCCTATCCATCGGAGAGTTTTCGGATCTTTCAGAAGGCACGCTCCATGTGCTGCTGTTCGTCCGACCGAGTAGTCAAACCTAGGCGTGCCGTGGATCCCAACCAAGCAGCACTGACGGTCCCCGCATGGGCCGTCGATTTCTCACCAGGTGAACAACGGAGCACGCCCCATACTAAACTCCTACTAGTTCCCTTCACGACGGCCAAGATCTCGGAGCAGCGTTCAATGGATATCCAGCCACACCAAGAGACTTGACCCAAGGCTTTTTATTGGACTGGGAACAAAGGGCGGTCACCTCGGACCGATGCTACCAGAGGCACCCGTCAACGGTCACTGGTAATGGTCAATACGCGCCAGGAAGGGGTTAACGGGGCACTACCCTCATCCCATTTATCGTGCCTTAACGCCTAGGACACCTTTATTCCTAGTCTCTCGCAACCAGTGAGCGTCGATTGGCGTTGTTTATAGAGGTTCCAAAGCCTCTCTTCTGACGCATGAGGTAGCTGCCAGGTCCTTATATGTAGATAGATGAAAAAAGGGTAAGAGTGACATGATAGAAATAGGGATTGGTTTTTTTTGGATAAATAGAAGAAATAGGATTAATGTAAAAAAAAGGGGGAAGGATAGAATAGGATAAAGAAAGACGCACTTAGTCTGGAACCTAATTTCCGACCAAATCGACAAGGTAAGCCCTGCCAGGGGTACCAGAAGATAAGTACCCCCGCCGATATAGCTCGAAAAGTCAAGGGTACGCACAAGCTCTCTTCCCGCGACATGAGGGCGTCACCCCTCTCCCTCTATTTTCTTATTTTCTCTTGTGCTAGGTGATTCCAAGATGGCAAATCAGTCGTTCTGGTACAAAGTACGGGTAGAAAAGGTTAAGATGATAGAGGGAACGAGGGAGAAGAGCACCGATAACTTTACCAGTCCCTATCAGAGTTCACGTCAACCCAGTGACAGGGCCTCCCTAATTTGTACTAAGGCCAGAAGGATGTGCAACTTCGGGCACCCCTGAAGGAAAGGAAGGGCCCGTGCTCTCAACCAGTGCCGTCGTTTTAAAAATAGGAGCCTGCTTTCGGGATTTTCCCTTCAAGGGCGCAAAGACCATCGCGCTAAGCTGTCGCAGCCCGAGCACCTAACTCATCGTGGTTCAGCCATGGACAACGAACCCCAGTGAGGCATGACCGATGCACCGAGACTGCAAAGGTTTGAACTTAAACCTAAAACGCACTAGCGCACACACACTACAACCACCCAAACAGACACGTCCAGGTGCTATCCACCATACGTTATAAGGACATATAAAAGGGGAAGGATAGAGGAAAACAGGAGAGCATAAATAAATGTCGGGGAAAGGTATAATAGTGCACTGCGCGAACCGAGCGCTCTCTCCAAAAAGGCAAGAACCTGAAAACCACGAGCGTAATGGGTGGTCAAAGAGTGCTCACCATGACCGATTGGGCAGGGTCCACCGCATTCACCAGAAGGGCCCCGTCCGAGAAACTAGACTTTCGGTTCTCTAGCCAAAACCCTAATGCCTGACGCTGATGGATCATGTGTCCTTTTGACATCGTCTTATCAGTAAAGCGAACAATTAGGAATGAATAGCTTGAAGCCGGCAGGTTCGAAGACGCCGGGTAGTCTTTCAAAGCAGCGGCCCGACGTCATCGAGGCTAAACTTTCGTTTTCGTCTTCCCGACCGAGGGAACCACGAGGCTGGACGTGCCTTCTTAAGTCTGATCACCTAACGAAAATGCAGCGGACGCGTCCCTCGAAATAATAGGAACCACTCGTCATTTTGTCCCTTTGTTTTTATGATATGAGGGCGGAGAGAGAGCCTGCTTCTCTCGTACCACAAGAGAGGCCCAAACGCCAGCCGGACCAGCCATGTACTTTTGCGAGTTCATGTTTAGGAAAGGAGATTCCTCCTCTTGTGAGTCAAAGGGGGCCTGTACTCCCTAAGGAGGATCTTGCACGTTGTTGATTTTGTTGTCTGGCCCTTTGGAAGACCCTGCCATTTGGGGGTGGGGGCACCTCTGAGACTATTTCCACCTCAGGATGGGCTTCCAAGAAGCAATCCCAGACAGTGTCTGGGATCCCGATTGAGGGCTGAATAGGCCAATGGTCGTAATCATCGTCGTTGGCTCCGGAATGAAAGGGGGGAGGGGTAGGTACGCCGGCCATTAACGCACTGGATTGTAATGGCAGTCAAGATGTGACGGGTCTCACCATCCCTAGTTCATCTAAGGGGCTTTTGACACGTCGAGACGCTCACAAAGGAAGCGGTAAATTTTGAGTCGCCTCCTCACTTATGAGAGGGCCTCATGAAAAGGAAAGAGGAGACGCCACAGGTCGCGAAGGAGTAATCCTAGGTCGACTCTAAAGGAGGGGGTGGAGTGGGATACAGCCTCACCCGTAGATATAAGAGGAGGGGGGGGGATAATCAGAAAGCACAGATGGAGGGGCACCAAATCTTCAGAGGTAGAGAGCTGCACCGAAGATCGCAAAGGAGAAGCCTCTTTGCCGCAGAAATATGGTTGGATGGGAGCCCCTCCATCGCTCAGTGGTTCTGCCGAATTCCAAGCCCACATCAACACCGAGGTCGCTCTCATCTCTGATTTTCAAACTTTGCAGCGGTCTAGTTAGTGCGTTAATGGTTGATGTTCGTACCTTTACAGCGAGGCACATGGACCAGAAGTTGCCCAGTGGACTGGTCTCTCCAGAAAGGCGGTAGCTCCCAACTGAACAGCAAGAGAGGTATGACGGATTTCCTTAATATGTCGTACTAATGGACGGGATCCACGAGACTATAATTGGCCTGGCATTAACAAGGCCGTGAAGGCCACCCTCCTTAATCAGGTCAGCCATATAGACCCGCGAACGGCTGCAAGGTGGTCAGCCCATTCCACGGAGGCTAGGGGTTAATGGGAGCAAAACTGACCTCAATCGTCGTGCCCCAACGCCCTAGACCCCTCAAGTCATGGTCTGTGGCAGGGGTTTATAGAGGTTGGGGGAAAAAAAAGAATGCTGAGAGGAAACACAAGCACTTCCCAGGCCCCACCAGCTGCTCCAGTTAGCCCCCTGCGAGGTTGGTCATGCCATATCTAACATCCTTCTAACGGTCCGTTAAAAGATAGAAATAGAAAATAAAGATAGGCGAATTAAAAAGGGGAAAGGTGGAGAAAGAAGCAGATATTTTACAAATCACTACACTCCAACCTGAGGGAGGGAGGGGTAACCCTCCCATTGTGCTAGCAGGGATGAATGTTGGTCGACATTTAGACTCAGCCTTGATTGGCTTCCCAAGGAACTCGTTTTGACATAAATAAACAACTGAAACTCAAAATAATTGGACGTTTCATTGCTTACATGTATTTGGACAGAAGGATTTGGCAGGTGCGATTGCTTTATCACCTAACCTTAAGTTTCAATTTGCTGAGCTTGAGGGGAAGGAAAAATTCCCTGCATGTAAACAGCCAACGACTTTAATTTTCCATGCCATCTTGAATTTAAAAAATCTGTAAATTCGTTTTTTAAATATTTCTATTTGCACAACTTCGTTGAGAAAGCACAATGTTATAGTTTTCAAGAAACTAGCTCCAATCATGTCTTGATTGTGTAAGCGAGAGAAACTATACCCCATTTGGGAAGGAATAATGAAGGTTATTATTGAATTAGGTTAACAACATGAAATTTACAATTTATTTTGGCATACATATTATAAATATTTTAACGTATGAAAATAGCAAGAAAATGATAAAATGCAAGAAAATTCAATTTCAAAGTGATCTCTGTTCTGAACTTTGCGTTTTTGATGTATCACTAAGACAGATCCATTGTCCATCTACACTCTCTTTCCATAAACTCACCTAAAAAGAGAAAATGAACAAAGTTAACTACAAATGCGCCAGAGATATTGAAGAGATCTAGACCAATAAGCTTTTGTAATGTGTATATATTGATTCTATTTCTTACTTTTTTCTCCTCTTTCATTTTCACGCTTACAGTTGAATAGTTAGTTAAACAATAATAAAGTAATTAGTATACTTTGACTTTTATAACGAAAAAAAACCATTGAGTTTTGTACAGGAGTTACATATTATTTACTGAAAACTATGAGGTAAGAAGAATGCTATTGTTTATGGTTCTCAGACTGTCTCTGAGGAAGGATATGGGCTTCCTGTGTGTGGTAGTGTGCAATACAATCTTCTATAATGTGTTTGACTGGGCTGCGGCAATGCATTGTAAACAGGCATCCGGTAGCTAAAGAGAGTTGGGTGCTGTTCGCACCACAGCCTGGCTAGATGGACTCACGCATGCAACAGTGAGTGAAAAGCAACGGGTCCTGCAGCAATAGTTTGTGAAGAATGAGGAACGGAACTTGCGTGGAAAGTATACAACCAGTGTAGTCGAAAGAAGTGAGAAGGAACAAAACTCTCTCAAACTTGATCAGCCTCAATAATTGAAGCAGATGCCACAGTGGGTATAATAAGGCGGGTAGTGTAAATACAAATGTCCCTTGGAATAACCTAGCAGTTGGTAGGCAACAACAAAAGAGAAAAAAAGAAAAAATATATAAAATGGAGCTAGTTTGAGCCTTTCTGTCGGCACAAGTCGCATTTAAACATTACAACAAACAACCAGTCTTTAATTGCACAAACAAAAATGCAACCTTGAAATTCTTAAGCCCAACTTACCTTATTATCACCACCCGAGACAGCTAAAATATCGCCAGTTATGGACCAACTGACATGCCAAATAACGTCATCAAATCGTCCAAGATCCTTGGGCTGCCATTGCCCACTCACACCATCATTGACCCAGATGGTTACATGTCGGTCCTGGATTAAGAGCAAAAAAAAAACAAAAACTGAATTATCCCCCAAAAATGAAGTCACACGGCGTAATTCTACCTGGGGAAGATGAGGCACCAACACCAAAGAATGCTCTCATACTTGAAAAAGAGAGAGAAAGTCAGGTGGGAATCTAGTCTATATAATAATCCCTTGAATGCATTTAATGATCTTGGCAGTCCAAAAATATTACTTCCACTTTCCCCCCACTTCAATTAGCACTGACGCTAGTGTTTAGAATTTGAGCAAGAGTGCTTATAATACTACAGTTATTCAGCAAGCAGTGCTGTCACTCACCTCTACTATACAGCCTCTCGAATCCTACCAACATCTCCATACCCAAGGAAATTCACCCCTACCACTCACTCTACCCAATATTTAGCGAATGTATGTGTTTTATATTTTTTCTGGTTCATTTGGGTTGGTTCTCGAACCATAAAACAATAAAACACATACATTCCCATTTCCCTCACAAAAACAGGCGCAAAATGCCATACTCATGTTCCACACAACAATTTTTCAAATCCAGTGTGGATCGTTGAAACCGAGCTTTTTTGGGGAGGCCGATTTATATTCATGACACCATTCATCTCAACCTAAGAAACACACACGACTACCCTCCCTTTAACCTTTAGCAATTCGAAAACACGGATCTCATCCTACCTCGCCTCCTTCTTTGACCCACCACACGCTAACCATTCTAAATAAAACCAGCCGACCTCCCCAGATATAACCGTCTGCTCGCTCCGCTTTCACAATAGAACCTGGATCACAATAGCTGACCTTTCCTCTCACCATCTACCCATCATCACAACCTTCCAAACCACACACTTTTGCACAATCTCCCACAAGACCACATGCACTCACTACAAAAAAAGAGCAAATTTACTAAACTACACAAAACTTCTAAAAAACAACTACACCTCCCTAAACAAAACGACAAACGATGCCAGCGCAAAAAACACCACATATAGCCGGAGAAAAGATACAACCTTAACTTCACTCAAGAAATCTCCGACTGCATCAAAACTCCTAAAACAAAAGAGGTCTCCTTCACAACAAAAAATACAAAATATCCAACTCATCAACGGCAACAAGATATCCCTAATTATAAAACAACAAATATAAACGTGGAACCAATACATAAACACAATCGAACACAGAACAAACACGACTCAATTCTGCAGAACCATCACACGCAACTCCCTCTCACACACAGGAAACTGATAACCAGGAACAACAAAATAGCGACCCCAAACAACACTGCAATATCATGAAACACTATTCCAACACTATCTTCTTACCCACTCACAGACAAACCTTAAGAAACAAAAAAATATGCATAAACAAAGACCAATTTTTCTACCACTCAAACCGTCCAACTAGCACAAAAATCACTTAAAAACCCCAAAGCAACGAGCCCCGATAACATATCAAACATCCACCCGAAGCACCTAGGAAACACAGTAATTTCAGCCATATTTATCCACTCCTGGCTTAACAACGTAATGCCATCAATCAGGAAAAAAGTATATATCATCCCAATTCTCAAACCAGGCAAGTCACCAACACAACCAAACTCATACTGACCCATCTCACTCCTATGCAACCTATCTAAAACATTAGAAAAATCATACACCAAAGAATTAGCCCAAACATACCCCTCCCAACATACAGGGCCGCATTTCCCATAAAGACCTTCTAGGGTAGAGCCTAGGGCGGCAGGATGATAGGGGGGCGGGGGGCACAGTTTATGAAAATTCTTACATAATTTTGTTGTACCCGTACAAATGCCCGAAAAAGAAACGACCAAATATTCTCGAATTTGGCTGACACAATACTTTGGTTTACAAGTCAAATGGCCATCAATATTTTGTAATATTTTGTGATTTTTTTATTCTTCTTCAGGTAAATATTTCAGGTAAACCGATTTTGCAGACTTTACATAGTTTATTTATTCAAGCACTAAAAAAAAGAAGCGGCACTAGCACTTTTTTTTACAGTTATTTCCTTGTGGTTTGTGATCGGTGTTTTTGTTTTTCTTCGCAGATTAAAGATGTCGGAAAGAAGAAAAAAAAAACAAACTCAGTGGACATGCATAGAGAAAACTAGAGAAAATAGCAAAGCATCTGGAAGAACAATTGGCCAGTATACCAGTGTAAGCCCATCAATGATGTAGATTCAGAGGATATAGTAGAAACAAAAAGATGAATTTGAATCTGATGAATGTTGTGCCGAGCAAAAAGGTGAGAAAGAGGTGAAAGAGGCATCCCTAAAAAAAAAGTCTAACATCTGATGATCCATCTGAATGGGAAATAAACAATGAATTGATAGATCATAGTGCTTTCAACGGAATTCCTCAGAATGCTGAAGCAGATTTTGCGCCATCAGCACGAAAGTATAGTGATCAGAAAGATATATGTCCAAATCATTTTTGTAGCGGAAACTGAAGAATGGTGAAGTCAGTCACAGGATCTGGTTGACATATTCAAAGAAAACTAGAGCAGTGCTTTGCACACCTTGTCGTCTGTTTGGTGGTACATAGCAGTTTTCTCCATGTTCAGGATTCTGTGACTAAAAAAACGCACAGAAACGTTTCAAAGAACACGAAGATTCACAAGTTCATAAGGATAATGTTTTGTTGCTTAGAAAAAATCTGCCTTAGGGAACAGAATTGATAAACAATTGATTGATCAGAACAAAAAGAGAAGCAATATTGGAGAAGATTTGAAGAGGGTAGTTGCTGTTGTGAAAGGTCTCTCTTCCAGGGAATTAGCATTCAGAGGCACCCATGAACATTTTGGATCACCTAATTCACCTTCTGATGAAAATTATTTAATGCTGCTAGAGCTCATTGCTGAATTTGATCTCTTCTTTGCTGAACACATCAAATGATATGGCGATGCTGGTAGAGGGAAGGTTAGTTACTTGTCCAAAGCAACTACAATGAGTTCATAGATATCATGGCATAACAAGTGATCAAGGTTATTACCAACGAAGTAAGGACTGAAAAATATTACTTAATTAGTGTGGATCCTACACCAGACATTTCACACGTGGAACAGCTGTCATTCATCATTAGATATGTAGACCATGATGGGCATCTAACTGAGAGATTTCTTGGTTTCATCAAGAACCCTGGACATAAAGCAGAGGAGTTGTTTAATGCTGTGACTGAAATGCTTGAGAAACATAATATTGATATACAGAATTATAGGGGACAGTCTAATGATAATGCCTCGAATATGTCAGACCATTATTGAGAGCTGCCGGCTCGAATTAAAGATGTTAATAAGTTAGCAGTTTAAATTCCATGCTCTGCTCATTCACTGAATCTTGTAGCAACATGTGCAGCTGTCTCCTTCTTTGGTGCCATCCAAACATTGTACAACTTCTTCTCTGCATCCACCCATAGATGGGAAGTTCTGCTTTCATACCTGAAGAAGATACGAGTTGTGAAAACTTTATCAACTAAAAGATGGTCTGCTAGGGAAGAGGCTGTTACATGTTTAAGAAATTCATGGAAAGAAATCATTCAAGCTCTGCTAGCCATAGCAGATAATATGTCACATAAACCAGTCAAGAGGAGTCAAGCACTGAATCTCATGCAGCATTGACTGTGACATTGAACAAAGCATAGTCGATGAAGCAATGCACCTGTGTGCATACTTGCTGCATATTGAAACAGCCATTAACATAATAAGTAGCTTGGCAGAATTTATCTTCACAAATAAGATGGGAGCTGTTTATCCAAATGATACCATTGCTCTAAGAACTTTCCTTTGCACACTGGCAAGCAACTGTAGTGCTGAACGGTCGTTTTCTTGGTTAAGAAGGATAAAAAACTACCTGAGGTCAACATTATGTCAAGAAAATTTAAACACTCTTGCCATACTTGCAATTGAGTGTAATCTCACCAAATCCCTGGATTATGATAATATTATTAACCTGTTTGCTGAGCAAAAGTCACGTTTGAAAACTCTCTGAACTTTGTAACAATTTTAAATTATGGATATCTTCATTGTACTGAATAACTGAACTATGGGCCAATGGCATTGCCCATCACGAATTCTTTGATGTACTGTATAAAAAAAATGACTCCGTATATGTCAAATCATGCTTTTGCTTCCTTTTAGACCATAAGTTATAATAAATCATATGGGCTTGAAGAGGGGGCAGTATAATTTCTATAGCCTATGGGCGATTAGCACAATAAATCCGGCACTGCCAACACAACGACTTCAGGAAAGACCACACCACCACAACTATCCTAACCAATCTCACAAAACACACCCTGGATAACTTTCACCAAAAATACCCCCCTGCACGCACTTTTTTGAAATTTTTTATTTTAGGAGCCCGTCTGGCGACTGCTTACTTGGGCATAAGTCGCCGCAATCACGACAGCCTAGGACTAGGCTGTTTTAAAACAACAATATGCATAGCAAAAAAAAACAAAAACACCAAGAATAATAAAAAAAGGAAAAAGGAAAAGCGCAGGAACCAAGCTCCGGAGTCGGGGGAGGTCCGCCCCTCCCCCCCCCCGGCGCAGGAACGCGCGACCTACGAATAAAACTACAAAAAAAACTAGTTAAATAGTCATTAAGTCCACAAGTCAATGTGCACGAACTCGTCCCGAGTACAAGGGATAAGTGGTAGCGACCCCACCGGGACAGGTAACGTGCGCGAAGATAGCCCAGACTGTGCGGAACAGTCTGGGGGATAACGCAGTCTTCACAGTAGGGCTAGGATAGCGCTCCATCAAATGGCGGTGCGTCCCGCGAATGTGACCTGAAACCTTTGCGGCATTGGGGGATAGGTCCATGGGAACAGTCGCGGCGCAATGGCACGCAACCTTAAGTTACCCTTGACCGTCTCCCATCTTCTTTGCCAAGAAGCCCGGAGAGTTGACCGTATTCCTGCAATGTAGTCGGTGTGAGAAAGAACCAAACCCTGGTCCGGTTATGTCCTCGCGGACTCTTTGGCGCACTCATTCCCCGCAATTCCTACATGTCCAGTAACTCAGCAGAAGATAATCTCGACATCTGCCCTGCTTGCCAAAACCGTGGCGTCACGGATATCGCAAACCAGGGAATGCGGAGATTCCAATGCCTCGAGAGCACTCAGGGCGCTTTGTGAGTCGCTATAAATCATAATATGATCTCCGAACCGGGTACGTCGCGTAATCTACCGTACCGAGTGGTGTATTGCCTCCAGCTCGGCCGTGAAGACAGACGCAGCGCCTGGCAGAGCCCCGCTGACTTCAAACAGAGGGAATACGGGGTGGAAGCCAACCCCCTCTTGGGACTTGGAGCATCCGTATACATTGGTACGGTTCCAGCGTGACACGATGTGTACTCCAAAAAGGTCGAATGCAATACTCCCGGCGCTGTAGAAGCTTTGGGAGCAGAGGCGTGGCGACAAATAGCCAGGGGGGCGTTCTGGGCAGAACCAGGGGCACCACCGGCCCCTGCACGCACCATCTTCACACCAATCGATAGATATAAACAAAATCTTCGACATAGTACCCAAACACATCCTAGCTCACAAGACCATAAATACTGCCTCACAAACTATCTTTGGCAGACATGGACAAGTAATACACAAAATTCCCCCTACTTTTCATTCACAACATACAACACTGCATGAACACCTACACATACATCTCTATCACAGCACATTACAACATCGCCACCGCTACCAGATCACTCCAACAGTACAATAACACAAATCACCCCCATCAACCAAACGCCGCAAAATAAAACAAAATCCTCCACCCTCCTGACCTTCAACGCACACACAGCCAATATAATAAACAAAGCCACAGAGAAAACGCCCCCAAAACACTAGCCAACACTACCTTTGGGCAACAGAAGGAATCCCTCACCACACTATAAAAACAATTAATACGAACCACCCTAGACTACGTTGCACCTGCCTAGAACCCAACACTCAAAACCCCCCTTAAATTACATAAAAAAATGCACTCAAGAGTCATCACAGCTACATAAAAACCACACCAATCCCACACCTTTACGCTGAAACCAACATATTAATTACCAACTGCAGTACACCTAGACATGATAGGAACCCATACTTCCAAGCTAAGTTCAATAACCTTCACCTCTATCCCGCAAACCACTTAAATAAAACACATCCATACAGTTCCACACCCACGAATACCTAAGGCTAGACACCATTAACCACATCCTAAATGAGCAACCTCCACAAATCCACACCTCAGAAAACACAGAGTACTCCTATCCCTACTAAGAACTGGCCACTCACCCATACTACAACAATACAAACACAGAATAAAGCTCACACAAACACCAACATGCACTAGGTGCAATCGAGCCCCAGAAGAGACAAAAACACCTCGATTGCCCTAACGTCCCACTCGCATCACATCTCTAAGGGACCTGTAAAACAGGCCGGGGAACGGTGTAGCATTCTTGGGGACGCCCGCCTCACTGAAGAAAGGTAACGGGGCAAACAAGTGAAAAAACTTTACAATATAAATTCTGTAGGAGACCTCTGCTAAACTCAACAAGCCGTGGCATCATTCCTAAGTGTTACCAGGTTCGACTGAAAACAAGCCAGGGCTACAGAGTACCAATGACAAAACTGGACATATAATAAACCAAACTATTAACATAAAAGAGAGGATGCAGAAATGGAATGGCTCGAATGAAAGAAAATAATTACTGCTAAAATCGAGTGATATACAAAGAAACAGTCCATGCATTCTGTACCAATTTAAGGATTTTTTAAAATTTATGGTGCCATTCTGGCGACTGCCGCCAAGGGCATGTCACAATAATTGATTTTTAAATTATTATTAGGATATATTGTCCCCCTCAAAGGCAAAATAAACACACTAATTAAAAACAAACAAGAAAAAACAAGGAGGAGGTGATGCCGGAACATGCGACCAACACAAAGAGTCAAATAAAATGTAGGAGGCCAGCCTCCTCCCCTCCAGAAAGTCCATTAGTGCATAAATGTGTGCGCACGAACTCGTCCCGAGCAATAGGGAGAGGCGGTAGCGAGGGCGATCATCCCAGTACTGGGACAGGTAACGTGTGCGAAGATCACCCAGACTGAGACATCCAACAAGAATGTGCCGAACAGTCTGGGAGACAACGCAGTCATCGCAATAAGGTGCGGGTGAGCGCTCCATCCAATTCGAAGGCAGCAGAAAACGACCAGAAGCTGCCCCAGCGTTGGGAAGTAGGTCCAGGGAAAGACTCGTGGCACGACGGCACGCAATTGTAGGTTCCCGTCGGCCGCCCTAAATCATCTTTGCCAGGCAGCTCAGAGAGCTGCGAGCAAAGGAACGATAAAATAGGATAGTAGTAGCCTTATCAGTAGCCAGAGTGTTGAACGTCCATGGCGGGGGTACAAGAGAACTTAAGGTTGCACATATGGGCCTCCTACGAGACATCGTCAAAAACAAGAGCAAGGAAGCGTTGAGAATTCACCACTTCCAGGCGAACCACGTTTATGAACAAGTCCAGGTTGGGCTGGATCCTTGGATGGCGACAGAAGTGCACCACCTTAGTCTTGACCAAGGAAAACCGAAACCTGAACGTTTCGGCATAGGGAGAGATGCGGTTAAATGACTATTGGAGTCTACTCTTATAAAGTTGGCATCTGGGCCACACCAAAAGAGATTGGGGGGTGGTCGATGACCTCCATGGTAGTGATCACTTTCCCATTCAAATATCATTTTCAGGGCAACTGCCGCCTGAGAGACCACCTCGGTGGTGCTTGGCGCGGGCGCGGTGGCCTGCATTTCAGGAAATGACTGAATTCTCTATCTCAGTCGAGGAGTTTAGGTCGGTAGATGAGGCCGTTGAGTTCTTCTCCGGCAACCTCATCGCCGTGGGCCTGACTACTATTCCTAGGACGTCTGGCCGTTTTGCACGCCGACCACTCCCATGGTGGTCAGCCGAGTGTGAGACGGCCCTCAAACAGAAGCGTTATGCCTACATGCGCTATAAGCGCCGCCCGAACGATTTCACTGTCGCTGAATTTCGTCGGGCTAGGGCTAGGTTCCGGTATATTTCAAAGCACGCCCGCCGCTCTTCTTGGCGGGCATACGTGTCTTCATTTAACGGGAAGACCCCTTTAGCTGAGGTGTGGAAGCGAGTCAAAAGGATTCGGGGCAAGTTCTCGCAGGACCCCCCTCCCGTTCTCCGGGAGAATGGGATCGCAATCTCGGACCCCGCGTCCGTGGCGGAATCCTTAGCAACCGCTTTTTCCGCATTGTCTAGCCGTGATGCTGCTCCGCCAGCATTCAATGCACGTCGTGATGTCGCGGAAGGCTGCCGACTGGACTTTACCTCCAGAGGCGGAGAACCCTTCAACGACAAGTTTACTGTGAGTGAGTTGCGTTCCGCTCTCGCTTCGTGCGCGGACACCGCCCATGGTCCGGACGATGTCCCGTACGCCATGCTTCGACACCTGGGTGAGCGAGGCATGGCCTTTCTGTTAGATATGTTCAACATGATCTGGGTGCAAGGTCTTCTCCCAGACTCCTGGCGAATCGCTACTGTGCTCGCCTTTTGCAAACCGGGCAGAGATGACTCTACTCCGACCGGTTTCCGCCCAATCTCTCTAACCTCTTGCGTGTGCAAGTTGATGGAGAAATTCGTAAATGTTAGATTAGCCTTTTTCCTGGACAGCGGAGGCCATCTGTCTTCCGCAAGTTCCACTCCACATCGGATGCTCTGCTCCAACTGGAAAATGCCGTCTGCGAGGCTTTCCTTTGTAAACAGCACTACGCCACGGTCTTTTTCGATCTGGAGAAGGCCTATGATACCGCATGGCGATACGGTATCATGGAGACTCTCCACACGATGGGGGCGAGGGGACGCCTCCCAATGTTTATATCTGAATTTTTGCGAGATCGTCGATTCCGCGTACGGGTGGGGGGAGCCCTCTCCGGCCCAAAGGAGCAGGAAGAGGGTGTCCCGCAGGAAAGTGTCCTCAGTGTCACACTCTTTGCCCTGAGCATCAACGGCATCACCTCGGTGTTGCCGGAAGATGTTCTCGCTACGCTTTACGTGGACGACCTTTCGATCTCTTTTGGCGTGGCCCAGATGCCAACTTTGGAGCGTCGACTCCAACAGGCACTGAACCGAGTCTCTCGGTTTTCTTTGGCCAAGACTAAGGTGGTGCACTTCTGCCACAATCCACGGCTTCACCCCAACCCAGATTTGTTTCTTAATGGGGTGCGCCTGGATGTGGTTGAGTCGCACCGTTTCCTTGGTCTTGTATTCGACCGACGCCTCACCTGGGAGGCTCATATTCGCAGCCTTAGGGTCTCTTGTACCCGCGCCATGGACATTCTCCGTTCCGTGACGTTCAGCGCTTGGGGCGCTGATAGGGGTACTGCCCTACTTTTTTATCGATCCTTTGTTCGTTCGAAGCTCAACTACGGATGCGAGTTTTATGCATCCGCAGCCGAGCGTTTATTGCGGAAGGGGGATTCGATCCACCACACCGGCCTTCGCCTTGCGACCGGTGCCTTCCGCACTTTCCCCACTGAGAGCCTGTTGGTCGATGCTGGGGAGATGCCACTCGCTCTGCGCCGCGTGCAGTGCATCACTCGCCTGTACACGCGAGCCCGGCGTCTCCCTCAGTCGCCAAAAGCTCTCACTGCATCCACAGCTGATCTCGATGGTGCCTATGCCGCCGAGAGACGCCAGTCATACCCTAAGCCCTTTGGGTTTAGGGCCAGGAAACTCCTTCGAGAGGTAAATATAGCTCTCGATCCGGTGGCGCCCCTGGTTCTGCCCAGGACGCCACCCTGGAGGGTACCACATTTGGCTATTTGTCGCCACGCCTCTGCTCCCAAAGTTGCGTTCGACCTTTTTGGAGCACACATCGTGTCACGCTGGAACCGTGCCAGTGTATACGGATGGCTCCAAGTCCCCAAAGGGGGTCGGCTTCCACGCCGTATCCCCTCTGTTTGAAGTCAGCGGGGCTCTACCATGCACTGCGTCTGTCTTCACGGCCGAGCTGGTGGCAATACACCACTCGGTACGGGAGATTACACGACGTGCCCGGTTCGGGAGACCGGATTGTGATCTATAGCGACTCACAAAGCGCCCTGAGTGCTCTCGGTGCATTGGAATCTCCACCTTCCCTGGTTCGCGATATCCGTGACGCCACGGTTTTGGCGGGTCGGGCAGATGTCGAGATTATCTTCTGCTGGGTTCCTGGACATGTAGGAATTGCGGGGAATGAGCGCGCCGATGAGGGCGCCAAAGAGTCCGCGAGGACTCTGCGACCGGACCAGCGTTTTGCTCTTCCTCACACCGACTACATGGCAGGAATACGGGCAGCTCTTCGGACTGCTTGGCAAAGAAGATGGGAGACGGTCGAAGGGAACTTAAAGTTGCGTGCCATTGCGCCGCGACTGTTCCCATGGACCTATCCCCCAATGCCGCCGCGGCTTCAGGTTGCTTTCTGTCGTCTCCGAATCGGACACACTTGTGTGACGCATCGCTATCTGATCGAGCGCTCGCCTGCGCCCTATTGCAACGACTGCGTCCTCCCCCAGACTGTTCGGCACATTCTTGTCGAATGTCCCAGTCTGGGTGATTTTCGCGCACGACACCTGTCCCGATGTCGGGATGGGCGGGGTCGCTACCGCCTGTCCCTTGTACTCGGGACAGATTCGTGGACATCGACTTGTGGACTTGTTGAATTTTGGGGGGGAGGCCGGCCTTCTCCCTTTCATTTAACCAGGTTTAATTGTTTTTGTTATTGTTTTGTTATTGTTATTTCTTTTTATTTTTGTTTCCTGTTCAAATTTTTTAAAGTAGCCTAGAACTAGGCTGTTTGTTTACGGCGACTCATGCCTTAGTCGGCAGTCGCCAGATAGCCCCTTAAAAAAAACAAAAAAAAAAACAAACAAAAGAGATCAAAAGGTCGTCCACGTAGAGTGTAGCAAGAACATCTTCCGGTAGTACCGTTGATACTCAGGGCAGAGTGGTACTAAGGACACTTCCTTGCGGGACGCCCTCTTGCTGCCCTATTAGGCAAAAAGGGTTCCTCCACCCGTACGCAGAATCGACAATCTCGTATGAATTCAGATAGAAGTTAGGGAGGCGTCACCTCACTCCCATCCTGTAGAGGGTGTACATGATACTGTATCACCATGCGGTATCATAGGCCTTTTCCAGATAGAAAAACACCGTAGCGTAATGCTGGGCCTCTGGTGCCCAGGAGAAAAAGCTAATCCAACATTTACCAATTTCTTCAACTCGCACACGTTGGAAATTGGGCGAAAACCTGCCGCTCATCTAGATGAGCGAGACATGGCGAGAGCGATACGCAACTCAGTCAACAGAAACCTGCCGTTGAAAGGTTTCCGCCTCGGGAGGTAAAGTCCATTTGGCGGCCCTCAGCGACATCACGACATGCATTGAATGGGAGCATCATCTTGGCTAGTGAATGTGGAGAGAGCGGTCGCGAGAGACTCCGCCACTGATGCGTGGTCCGAGATTGCGGTCCCATTCTCGCTTTAACAGCTCTCCAAGAGGGGTCTTCCCGTTAAGTAAAGATGTATGTAAGCCAAGAAGTGCGGGGCTTATAGCGCATGTAAGGGCATCACTTCTCAGTGGGCCCCATCTCACACTCGGTCGACCTCCAAGGAACCAGATGGGGTGCAAAATGGTCATATGTTCTAGGAATTGCAGTTTGGCCCACCGCAGTTCCTGGATAACTCAATGACCTCATCAACCGACCGAAACTCTTCGCCTGGGACAGAAATACCTTAAAAAGCAGACCACCGCACCAGTCCAAGCATTCTTCGCTAGTTCATTCTCCCCCAAGCTTGATGGGTGTAATAGTAAAGATGGGGCACCCCTTTGCAATTTTTTAAAAAGGTTCATGAAGAAAGGGGTAAGATGAAAGTGTAGGGAAGGTGTATAGCTTTGTCTAACAAGGAGACAAGAGAAAAGTTTGGTAAAAAAGGGAAACCAGTAGAAGCACAAAGGACCAGAAGAGCATGCAAATATTCTAAGCTCACTCCTAGTCTGAGTGTAATGAATGTGGGTTGCAATGATGGGTCATATTAAGAGAAAATATCCAATGATGAAAGAACCTAAGGAACATTTTTCAATAATTTAAACATACCTACCTGTGAACACGTTGCAATCATGGATCTTGGTAGACCAATAGAAGGTGCCCAAGCCACATCTCTGACCCAATCAGAATGTCGATCTAATTTGGCTTCCTCTACCCACTCACCCATTTGGGCATTATAGTGCCAGATCTTGGCACAGTTGTCACATCCCCCAGTTACAATCTTCTGACAGGGAGGCCCAGTATTACTCCCATCAGCTGAACCTGAGGCAACTGCAGGAGCCCAGCTAACAGCGTTACATCCCAACTAAAAAAAAAACAAAAAAACATTTAAATAAAGTGAAAACCAACAAGTGCATCAATAAAAGTTCCTAATACAGTCATGAGGAGTTAACATGACAGGACCTAGAAATTGTATCTTACCAATTGAATTATGCCCCTCAAAGGGCGAAATAATAGATTAAAATATAGTCTATGAACAAGAATGAATAGAAAGACAACATAAGCAAAACATGAATGCTACCAAAAGTACGAAAGAAGTTCATAAAGTTATCGGCCTAAATAGGTTAAGGAGGAAAAAATGTCCTGTTTTTTTTTATTTTTAAATATAATCTGAAAATACATAGAGCAAAACTATGGAATTTTACACTTTACTTTAGGCTGGTCTTTTTACTCTACATTTCTGCTTTTGTGTGAAAAAGAAAAAGAGTGAAAAGATTAATTAGGAAAGGATTAGAAGGTTGTTGTTTATAGTTTACCGGGACAGATGACCTCTCTGCTCCCTATGACCGCTTGCGAGATTAAGGGAGAGCCTTAGGTCCTACAACCTGTGTTGTAGGACCCTGTCAACATTACCACAACTAAGTGTGGCTGCCCAACAAGTTAAACATTAAGACTTTTCAAACCTACCACCAAAGTAAGACTAAATAGACAAAACATGCAACTAAAGAACCCCCCCCCCCCTAGGACTCACACTAGAGTCCCACATGACATTCAAACCCAAGGCCACAAGGAAAATCAATGCTTTCAAAGCACTATCAAACAGTATTTTTTACAGCAGAAAGAGCCTTAACTATGCAGCAACAGCATGGCACCCAACCATAGCCAAATCTCACATTAACAAACTCCAAAGTACCCAGAACAATTACAGGATGCACACGCAACACACCCACCCCACACCTAAATGCTGAAACAAAAATACTACCAATCAAAATAAACCTACACATTATTGTAACCCAACACTTCAGGAGAGCAATCAGCCCTGCACGCCCCAACCACCACCTGACAGCAAAACTCCTACCACCCAGACACAAAAAAGAAGCCCAAGCACACCACTTCAAACACTACAATAATCCCACCACCCTGAAACCCAAACTTAATCAAACATATCTATACTACCTTCACCCAAGGACACTTTAATGCACTACTACCAAACAACATCCTAAATGAGCCCTCACCTTAATAAACCAATCAGAGAAATCATTACATAGAAAAGATGCGAGTAATCCTATCTCAACTCAGGTCAGGCCACTCCACTAAACTCCACTGGCCACTACACTTTACTCCAAGACTAAAAACATAAGAATAAACCTTTCCTTGATACCAACATGCACCACATGCAACCAAAGCCCCGACATCATCATACACCTACTCATAGACTGCCCAAACTTCACACAAGCACGTACTACACACAATATCTCCTCTCGTAAGGACTTGTGGACACCCCCCCCTTGCAGAAGAGAGGTAGGTGAGGGGCCGGCAAGTAAAGTATTGCCCTGAGGCAATTCCCAATTGGAAGAAATGGTAGACCAGCCTTTCCCTGTAAACTCCCCACTGATATTAAATAGGCCAAACAAGGAGGAAAATAAATGGATAAGCCAACAGCTGAATTGAAATATAAAACATGGGGGCATGCACCTCACTGCTGTCCATCCCCTGACCTCTTGGCAAACAGACTTAGTCAAGCCTCGCATTGGTGTCCAACAAAGATGAATGTATACTTCCACACAACCACCCCTAGACTTTTTTGAGTGAAAAAAAGCCAAAACTTGCAGAAAGAGGATTCCATTCTCCTACGACCCCGCTTCTAACTGGAAGAGGAAGACTGCAAAACTTCAGGGGATAGTTTGGGTTATATTTTTAAGATCCTCAGTAAGATTGTAGTGTATGACAGTGGCAGCAAAAGGCATGTGACAGATTTGTTACCCAATCAATACTTGGGTAAAATGGGGACACATACTCTCTCTTGCAGTCTAAAAATATAAAATAAGTTCACAATAACTACAAAAACCCTACCCAAGCTCACAAAGAACGCTCAACAAACAAATATCCCTTCTTAAAAAGAAAAATACATCTTCTTTTAAAGGTGCCCATTGGGCAAATGACACTGAAAGCATAACTTGTTGTAATTAATTTGGTTATTAATAAGCTACATTAAGAACCTGACCATTGAGATTGATTGTTTAGTCATCCTGAGAGGAGGTATCTACCATTCAAATCCAAGATCAGGAGAAATGGCCTCAGTAACCATGTCATGATGCAGGGGAATTCTCCTGGTTGGGGTGGGTGGGAAGACAGCTTTATAAGTATCTGAAGAAGGTCTCACACCCACCTTTTCTCAGCCCTGGGGGGCCCACTAGGCATATGGTAGTCTTTGGACCTGCAAACTGAGTTCCATTGGGGAAAAGAGGGGCAGGCACGCCAGAGCCCAACAAGGTCATGACAGTCTGGAAAAAGGCAGGGGGCACGACCCAATGAGCCTCCCTACCTTGCAGCTGTAAGGGGGTTCTCCCTATAGAGTCATGTCCAATGGGAGCAGTCGATTTTGGGCCTCCTGCCGACTGACTCTTTGGCAGTTAGTTCTCTGTAAAAGGGAAAGAGGGACTACTGCCGCTGGTCTAGAAGTGGAGTTGCCCGAGGGTGACTCCAAAGAAAGGGGTGAGGAGAAAGCTGTATCACCTGTAGAAATAAGAGAGAGAAACCCCCTCTGCGCTACAAGAAGGTTGTAGAGGCCCCTGAGTAGTAAGTACAGGGTGGGGGAGGTCCCCATTAGAGTAAAGCTGATTGAGAAAGGCTCTGAAAGTCGGAAAGGGTAAGCCCCTTTGTCACACAAAGGTTAGAAGGGAGCCCATCCCCTAGTCAGAATGATAATGTCAAATTCCTCATGTACCCCAACACTAAGGTTGGGCAAGGTTTCACTGATAGGGATGCAGTCAGAAATTTTGATAAAAAGAACAAACAAAACAAAAGTTCAGAAATTTGTTACCAATAAAGTGAAAAAAAGAGAGTGGTGGTCTCTATCCCACATCCAACTGCTCCTGCTTATTCCAACTCAGGTTGTCAGATTCTTTCATGGATTGGTGTTTGCACTTGTGCAGCAATGCTCACTGACCAGAAGTTACCAACTGGACCAGTCTCTTCCTAAAGGCTGTAGCTCACAACTGAACAGCCAGAGAGACAGGGTAACAGGGAGTATTTCCTTAATAGATTGTACCAATCATGTGAAGATGTTGTGCCAGACCCAGAGACAAAAATAGACTTTTAGTTGGCCTAGCAGCATACAAGACACACAAAGTTGGCCCACCATAAGCAGTACAGCTTTATGCAACTGAGAATAGTCTCAGGGATGTGATCAGCCCATTACATGCAGGGAAGTGGTTATGGGGGTAAAACTGATCTTCACATTAATCATGGCCTGGTTGCAACTAGCCAGGAGGATGTTGAGATTATCTTCTGCTGGGTTCTTGGACATGTAGGGATTGCGAGGAATGAGACCACCAGTCAGCAAGGACTAGGTGACCAGACTAGCATTTTGCTGTTCCTTACATTAACTACATGGCAGGAATTAGGTCAGCCTGGCAAAGAAGATGGGAGGAGGCAGATAGGAATTTAAAGTTGCATGCCATCGCATCACGACTGCTTCCTTTGACCTAGCGCCAATGCCTTGGCAGCTTCAGATCTATCTTTTGTTCTTCGAATTGGGCAGTCTCACAGGAGGGACAGACAATTGCGGGATCACTTCCCTGCACCTTACTGTGATGACTGTCAGGCACATTCTTTTTGAACGTCCCAATCTGGAGAATCTCCCACTTATCCCTTGTGTTCAGGATGGGTTCGTGAACTCATAGCTTTAATGAGCAGGCTGGCCTCCCCTATCTTATTTGACATTGTTTTGGGGCACATGCTTCATCCTTCTTCTTGATTGTTTCATTTCTTGCTTTTTGTTTGTTTGGTGTGTGTAGGTTTAGTATGAATTTTAAAGTAGCCCAGTAATAGGTTACTTTAAACATGCAGAATTTAAAGTCACCTTGATATGAGTGAGTGATTAATATAAAACAATGGATTCATTGCTCTGTAAGCAGAGGACAGATACATGGACACAAATTGTCAGAATCCTCATGTTTAATGTTTAACATTAAAATCTCAACTTGTAACAGAGAAAGAGAAGTTTTCTTATATCACCCAAATTTGTTTCACATGCTACAAGATGGCGGTCTATATTACAGAGAACTGCCAAAACAAGGAAAAGACTACTACAAGCACACACAGGAGGGGCATAGGCACGGAGAAAAACTCTAGAACAAAGAAGTGCCTAATATGCACTCATGGCCATCCTTAACAGGGTCTTCATTCATCCCGCATTGGGGATCTCATTGAAAGATGTCAGGAATAGGGCTACAAGTTGGAGAATGGGGAGGGAGGTGGGGGGCTAAATACTCACCTTGACAGGAATATTTGCCAGTGTTTTGGTCCAAACTTCTCCACCTATGTCACAGAGAGAGCAATCACTAAGCCTAGCATTTGACTAGCCAACTTTCTTTGCCCTTCAATTATTTAATGCAGCCAGTAATATTAATATGCAGTGAACATTAGATTTCCCTCTCAATTAATAGAATCTTATACAGATCCAAAACTAAAGAAACTCAAAACATTTTATTGAAGAACACAGATTACATCTTCAAGCTCATATATAAGCATGCTTATATATGACCCTAGAAAAAATACCATAAATTATACTGAGGTAAATATAGGTGAATTTTAGGTGCATACCCCCCCCCCTCTTTCACCTTGACTATGCAATCCTTGAGGAGAGTGGCTAATTGAACAGCTTAAGGAGTTTATGATTAGAGCAGACAAGGAATCCATTTCCCAAACGACTTATAAGACCATATCAACCTATGTAGTCTAATTACATATTAACTGAATCATGAGCTTGAAGAACTTTAACAGCTAACTATCAGAAGAGGGCCATCGAGACTGGTTATAATAAAAACAAGATAAGTAAAGGCGCAACTGAATGAGCAGAACCAGTGATATTGGAGCAACAGTGGAAAGGTGGGACAAAGCCATCCAAATATGTAGTGAAAAAAAATCACTTAAAGAATTCTGGAACAAGCTAAGAATTCATAAAGAAATACCAATAAAAACAAAATTAGAAATCGCTAACCCAATGGTAGAAATCATAATGCAAGAAGAAAGAATAGAGATTATTCTGCAACTACTGGTGGAAGAATATCTTCAATATCAGCGATGAAGATGACACTTCAATAAAGAGTTTGAACACTAATATTTGCAGGATGCATCCCAACCACCAAATGGAAGCAAGGCTAGTAGGGAACGGAGCTATAATTATGATGGGGGAGCTAACAAGCAGAAAGCTCCTGGCCAAAGCAGTCTAATCAAACTAAATTATAGTAAAGCCTTTCCATACATTTTAGATGGAATAAGAAACATTTTCAACATCTGGTCGAAAGCCACCACACTGATATGGTTACTGCCCTATTCACTAGGAATTTGGCAGAATACTTTGAAAAATTTTAAACAATGGATTAGTTAGCTGCCTGGAAGCAAACTTCTTGCACAAGCAACATCAATATGGATTTAAAAAGATCAGGAGTACAGACAGACATAGGAATCAATGTCATTTCTGAAAAAATAGCCCAGGCTAAAAGGAACACAAGTTATGGAGACATTATTTGTCATGATTTCTGGAAGATCTTTGATAAGGTGAAGCAGAGGGGGATGCAATACAAAATCTCCCAGATGGGGCTAAGTGAAAACTTGGTTACTCTCTGATGATGGAAAGGAGAGAGCAGCATACATTAATTAGTATAGGGAAGGTTGATAGGCCCAAATTCTATATTAGAGTGGGTCTACCGCAAGGGAGATGACTAAGCCCAACCTTGTACTCAATATATGTGGTGGATGTCCCAGCCCCATGCAACCCCACCAACCTCAACTTACAATTTGCTGATGAGGTCACACATTATTTAATGTCTACATAAAAATATACCCATGCAAGCTTGAAAGACTACCATAGAAAAAAGTAAACAAGTATAAACCTAAGTGTAAAATCTAGACTAACAGCAATAGATTTCAAATAGTACCATTAGGCAGAAATAAATTAGCAAATGGAAGGTAAGGGTGGGAAATAGACACTATCCTTACATGATAGTGTGTAATGTATTCAGCATAAAAATCACTTCTAATGGGTACAATATGCATATTAAAGATCAAATCACTACAGCTACCAATGTAGTTATAAACTCTATATAGATTCAGTAATCTGAATGTAAAGAACAGAGTTAAACATGGTACTGCTCATGGGAATACTGATCTACCCTGCCCCAACTCTTTATTGAACCTACAAAATATCAAAACTACAAATGTAGAGAGTACAAGAAAATGACAGATCATCAAACATTGAACTTCTAAATAAGAAAATCAAATGAATAAGACAAATATACAAAAGGATGGTCTCAACCTGAAACATGACACCTATGCACTCCTAGATGGCAACAAGGCAGAAAGCATGCAAGGTTTCTAAGTAGTGTCAATGTGCTCCACTAAGGAGAAAAAGTGGCAATATAGATGTAAAAACCATAAACAGAAGGAAAATACCAACTATGCAAATTTTACCTAAACAAAGATAAAAACAAAGACCACCTCAACACAAGAATGGATTTTTCTGACTAATCAAGACAAAAAAGAATAGTAAAAAACAAAACAAAAACCCTATCAATCACCTGAGGGCCTTTATAAGTCCTCCTCAATTCAGTGCTATGTAATCGCCCGAAGGCCTTTTGTGGCTTTTCACGTATAGACTTGTATTTGCCTTGATAATTATAATAATGTCAAAAAAAAATTCAAACTCTTATGTTAATGATTAAGTATCTTTCATCTAATTAAAACGAGGAAATGCCTTAAGTTAGTATTTTATTGAAAGCACACAAACCAGCAAGCCTATTTTGTCTGGAAAATACAGTTTTATAGGTAAAAAATAGGCCCTGAACAAACTTTTCATAAAATCTAAGATATAAAATAGTATCCAATGAAGGGCGGCACTGTTTTCTATAATTAGGTAATAGGTTTGAAAGTGTAACTGATTTAAAAAGCATAAAACAACCATGGGTGTTGATGAAAATTTATGTAAGAACTGAGAATTATAAATAGGTAGAAGGTTATTAATAATTTTTTAATTATATCAATAGAATGATTCTTTTCAACTAAAATATATTATTTGATTTCTAAAAAAAAATTTAAACATTTTATTTTGATTATTTTTGATAACGTGTACCATTTGTAATTTTGCAGAGGGCGAGTTCAAGCAAAAAAGCCGGGTGACTAATGGATTAAACACACACAAAAAAGAAAATTATAATAATGGATTGAATGCCCCCCCCCCCCAATTATCTATATATACATTATGTAAAACTATATTTATAGAATTTATGAGTGATTAGTCTGACCCACAGGCCTTTTGCATTACTTCCCAAGTACTTTCTTCTCATTTCATTACTATTTCCCTCTACCCCATTCGTAATAACCACTACTTTAACTAAAGGTAATAAATACAGCCCCCCTCAATTTTAAGCTGCAATAGCAATGAGGCAGTATCATGCAGAAAGTTTATAAGAGATCTGTAAAGAAATGAAGCAAGAGAGTGAAACTGGATAGCAGATTTATAAGTATAGCAGCAGATCATCCTGAAGGCATTGGGGTCAGGAGGGCGCTCAAGCCTCCAGATATCATCTAACACCCTCTTGGGCAGTGACATACCTAAGGTTGGGGGGAGCTTGGCAGCTGCCCTCCCCGAAAATTTGCTCTGTGGAAGATGGGAGGGCAACTGCCCCCACTCTCCCAAAATGTGGCAATAATTTTTTTACTTTTAGCAATTTGCAAAAGTAATTAGATATTTAGCAATATTTATTTTACTGATAAGATAGGTTGAGTTTTAAAATAGCACAAATTGAGGTAAAATGGGTTGAGAGCACTGTGAGTGGCGGCTACTGTTGCCTCGGGTGATTTGATCGGGAGGACACTTCATCAAGATCTATCTACGAGCAAGACCTCGTTGATGGAATCGATAATGCTAACTCCCAAATTCAAGAGTGGTTGACAGAAATAAGTGGAGTGGAAGATCGAGAGGATTGGACTCTGAAAGTCCATCAAGGAAGTGATTCAAATGTTGCTGCCAGACGTGGCAACACTCCTTCAATTGTTCAGAACTGTACCATCATCTACCGCCAGTTCTGAGCAATCCTTCTCTCATCTTCAAAGACTCAAAACTTATCTGAGGTTGACAATGACTTAAGAGCGTCTTGATGCTTTGGTGCTAATGACACACAACATTGAGGTAGACCCAGACAAAGTTATTGATGTGTTCCGTGATAAGGGCAATCAAAGGCTCCTGCTTTGCACTTTTGTTCTGCAGTCATCAAAATGATTTATGAAGGTACTGAGGTAGTCCTCTGGTGAAATGTTTGTTAACTGCCTAATGGTGGTTAATTCTAGAATTTTATATTTGATATTTGTGCCGATTATTATTAATACAATAAAGACTATATTCAAGCATGTGTTTTGTATCTCTTGTTCTTGTAACAATACAAAAAATAATTCTCTGTTTCATTTTGTTTTGTGTCTTTCTTCACCTTTAAACTCGAGAACTTAACCACTAGTAGCATGAATCTGGACCATAAAACCCTCGGTGCTAGATGAAATTGAGTAATTGAAGTGAAGATTTAATTTGAGTAAATGAAGAATTTTGTTTCTCTAATCAAAATAAAAATCCTAGGTATACCACTGCTCTTGGGGGTGAGTAAAATGATAGATAAGGAAAAGAAAAGTGGGGGGAGGGCAGGAGAAAAGGGTGGGGGAAAATGCAGACATGTTGGCCTACCAACTTCTACAAGAAGAGGCTTGTAAAGAAAGTGGCTATAAAAGGGTACAAATGAAAAGACTGGGTAGTCTCAATCTAGTTTGGGATTGGCAGGGGACTGGGGCTGGGAGGGTGCGTCACTTGGATAAACAATTTTTCATCATATTGTTGCATTGCATGATTGTACAGCCGAAAACTTTATGACCTTCTCTATAGTACTGGTAGATAAAAGGGGAAACTACTTTGTTAACTTTTAATGTAGATGAAACAGAATATTCCTAAAAATGAAGCAACAATTAGAACAAAATAATTATTATAAAATAAAAATTGAAATAAAAAAGGATTCTTAAAAAGAAGATAACTTACATGATGAGCATTATTTATTTTTTTGGCATCCCAAGAATGTGGAGCAGAATATGTGAGTATTGATACTGCTCCATCTGAAGAAGCACAGGCCAGAATCATTCCAAATTCATGGGGAGCCCAGCATATACTGTTAACTGGTGAAAGACAACAAAAAAAATATGCTTAAAGAATTAGAAATCATTTTCATTTATCATAAACAGATGAACCAAACTCATAGTGAATTATAATAAAATATTTGACTGATAATTACCGGATGATGTATGATTTGCATATTCATGAACTTTTCTCCATGTATGGCCATCTTCTTGCCATATTAGAACTCGTCTGTCATAACTACACGAAGCCAGTAAATTTCCAAATTTTGGATGAGCCCAAGCAACTTGCCACACCTGTAGATTTTTTTTTAGACATTTCAGTTTTAGCTTCCTTGTGAAAATTATAATTATTATTATATCTATTAACTATACTTTCATAAAAGTCTGGGCAACTACTAATTGGGATTATTTATGCTTCTGGGTTGGTTTTGTTTATTGGATGGTATTTATGATAAAAAAAAATTGTTAAATGGTGAAGGGGATGCAAACTGTGAGGGTTTTACAAATCGTTTATTATTTTTTAATGTTGAAGAAAAGAATAGGGAATTATTTCCCCCCCCCCTTTCTTCAAAATGAAAAAACAAAAAAATTTGTAAACCCCTCACAGATTTCATTCTCATCTGTTCTGTGATTGTCCTAAGGCTTCCATTTTCTTCTTGATGTATAATTGGGTATCCGCATCCCAACACCAATTCTCATTTTTCATGAGCAAATCCTTTTCAAGTCTTACCCACAGCCCCTTCCACAATTTTCACGGCACACTCCAGTACTGGAGCACACAACCAATAATGAAAGAGTCAAATATTTTTATTTTAAATTTGCCAATTGGGAAAATTAAAATTATAGCCTAGTACTAGACTATTCTAAAATTTTTGAAAATAAAACAACCCTCCCCCCCAGGAACTTACAGTCAAATAGAGTGGAGGAGGGGCTCTCCTCCTGTCAAAAGTCTGATACTCCACAAGTCTGTGTACACGAATCTGTCCTGAGTACAAGAGACAAGCAGTAGCGACCCCACTCATCCTAATACTATGATAGGTAAAATGCCCGATGATCACTGGAATGGGCCATGCAACAAGAATATGCAAACCATCTGGGAAATAATGCACTCATCACAATAAAGGGCAGGTGAGTGCTCCATCAAATGGCAATGCATCCTGCAAGTGTGCCCTATCTGAAGATGATAAAGTGACCTGAAGTCATCGCAGCATTGGGGAAGTTGGCTCCTGGGAACAGTTGTAGCGCAATGGCACACAACTTTTAAGTTTCCATCAGCCATCTCCCATCTTTTTTTACAAGGAGTCTAGAGGGCTGCCCTGTAGTCAGTGTGAGGATAACTATGGCATCATGGATACTGTGAACCAGGAGGCATGGGAATTCCAGCACCCCAAGAGCACTCAGAGCGCTTTGTGAGTCGCTAAAGATCACAATACAGTCTCCAAACTGAGCACAACACATTATCTCCTGTACTGTGTGGTGTATTGCGACCAGATCGGATGTGAAGACAGACGCAGTGCCTGGTAGAGCTCCACTGACTCAAACAAAGGGGAATACAGTGCAAAAACTGACTAGCCTCCTGGGACTTGGAGCCATCTGTATACACTGGCATGGATCCCACTCCAAATGCAATATTCCCAGCAAAGTAGAAGCTTTGGGAGCAGAGGCGTGGCAACAAATAGTCAAATATAGTACTCTCCAGGGTGGTAACATGGGCAGAACCAGAGGCGCTAGTGACCTGCATCTTTTGGCATCATAAGCACCATCGAGATTGACTGTGGATGCAGTGAAATTGGTTGGCCAATGAAGGAGATGCCGGCCTTGCACGTACATGAGCATAGTGCAGAGTGAGTGACATCTCCCCAGCATCAAGAAGTAGGCTCTCAAGGAGAATGTGTGGAAGGCACCAGGTGAAGACCAGTGTGGTGGATTAAGTCCATCTACAGCAATAAACCTTGATGTGGATGCATCAAACTCGCATCTGTAGTCAAGCTTCGAATGAACAAAGGATCAATAGAAAAGCAAGTCAATAACCTTATTAGCACCCTAAGTGCTGAACATTTAAAAAGTGAGTAGTAGTTCTGCCTCCTTTCTTCTCTTCCAGGGTGCTTGGGTCGAAGAAGATGAAGAGAGAGGGCAATCCAGTTGGGGGACTCAATAGACTTCTATCACACCCCCATTAATCTGTCTCCCCCCACAAGCAAAATTTGAAATATAAAGTAGTATTTTTGTTTGACAAGGATTAAAAGAGACACTTGTGATTGTGGTTAGACTAAAGTGAGGAAGTTGTCCGAATTGAGTTAGAGAAAAGAGGGAGCTGTGTATGCATGTTGGTGTTAATAATGTTTGAGTGTGCCAGTGAACCTGTGACTAAGGATGTTTTCTCCTTTTCAGCTCTTTGGTACCAGTTACTCCAGCACCACATCTGGCTTGAGAGGAAGTGGTAGCCAACCTCGACCCCCACTCACAACTGAGAAAGGACAGTCCTGAAACGCGGCTCATTAGGACTAGTGCCCTCCAGTCTCCAACAAAGTGGTTGGAACCCACCCATTCCAGTTCCCTGAGTGCGGAATGCTTCACAGAGTTTCAAACCATAAGGAATTCCTCAAAGAAAGCGGGCCTGCCTCCCCTTTTCTCCCCCCCCCCTTACTGGTACCAATTAAAAGATTATTACGGTGATCATATATATATATATATATATATATATATATATATATATATATATATATATATATATATATATATATATATATATATATATATATATATATATATATATATATATATATATATATATATATATATATATATATAGTCTCTTAGATTTAGTTCTTGCTTCTTTTCTTGTAAAAAACTACTTTGAGCTTTGGCAATGAAATCATGTTGCAGGAGATCTGTTAATTGTTCATGGAAATATGGAATAAAATCTTCTGCTGTTAATTTTTTATATTCTAAAGTTGATCTGTCTGTTGTAACCCACTGCCTAAACTCAATCTCATCAAGTCCTTTTCTGTCAAACACTTTATCTAATAAATCCAAAAATTCTTCCTTTGGGGGGCATTGTTCACATTCACCAAAATAGCACGTTTCTTGAAGCAGTTTGCACTGGAGAAGGGCAAGGCAATGTCTATAATTTGAAATATGATTAGTATTTAGGGTATCATCAGAAGTGTTGGATGTTTCTTGATGCTGAAACACAGATTCAACAGCTGCCATATTTAGTTTCACATTTTGATGGTTAGTACACACACACACACACACAGAATGTGTGCCACTGGCTCCTGGCAAAACACATTCTTTTGGTCTCAGCTCTGCAAACTTTGAGAATCCAATCTTTAGTTCTGGATACTTTCCTTTGAAGTTTTCATATACCTGTTTCAGATTGCTAAGTATGAGAAATTTTTGCTTTCTTTCATGACAGCCATCAGCTCCTTTTACTGAGACATAGTCTTTTAAACCTAGCAGTTCTCTACTGATGTCTGGTGATTTATAGAAGTCTCTAACTTTAGTAGCAATGTCCCTGTCCAGCCGCTTCCCCAGCTTTGGATTTGGTGTAGATAGTACCCCTTCTCTTTTACCAAATGTTTTTCTTGCTGAACGAACCATGTATTGTGAGCAATTAAAAGTGTTCATTATTTTTTGTCTGGTCCAGGTTTTGGGTAGGACAGAGAGGATGGTCAATTTTTCACTTCTTCTTGTCTCTTCATTATCAAATTTATGTTTTAGCTGTTGAATAATTTCTGTTTCCATATTAATGTCTGAGTCATTTCCAGATGAAATTTCTGTACTACCTACTCTTTCAAATTGCTTCTTACTTGAATGAATTTCTTTTTTGTGTGCTGCTTGTTTTGTGATGCTTTAGATTTTTGCAATGGGGACTCTGCTATTGTGACCAAAGATGTATTGAGGTTTTGAAGTTCATACTCCTTTTCTAATTCAATATTACATTGTGATGGAGTGAGCTTTTGAGATCCAGTGTGTGAAGATGAAGCCTTTAACAATAAATTGTGACAGGTAGGACATACTTTATGCTGTGCCATCAGATTGCAAGAAAGATTGCTTTCCATTAATTCTTCAGGTATGAAACAAAGTCCTTTAGTAAGTCTTTTCTTGTGTCTTTGAAAAGGGTCACAGCAATAATACCCTACATTCAATGAGCCTAGATCCATGGTACCTGGAAAAAAATAAAAAGGGCCACATTAGTGTGGAGAAATATGTATAATATAGTTTAGTTGCTCATGCACTAATCCCATTTCATAATATTACAAGCTTTTATTCACCTTCTGCTTCCTAGCTAATTATGTTTGAGTTATTAGTCCAGGAAAAAAATTATCAATTTTTCAGATTAACTTTAGATGTAATTTAACTATAATGAATAACTAGATTGAAAAGAAATGCTAGGAATTGGGAAAATAAAGTTACTCCTGTGAACAATAGTGATATCATTTCACCAGACATAATTAATAATCACAAGACAACACAGATATTTGATTAGCAGAATGCTAGGATTAAATGTATATAATTTGCAATATAATGTTGTAAATATGAAAAATATGAAATGAAACTGGAAATAGTTTAAGGTATAAAGGTTAGGAGAAGATAAAACTGAATACAAAGAGGTCTTACCAAGCTAAGATGGTGATGCTCCTCACTAGGTCACACTCTCACATTGACTGAGAGAGAGTAGAGCTGTACACTAAAATTTACTATCCTGGGCATCCCATTGACAAGTCAATTCATGTTTAAACTGCTATTATTGGAGCACTGAACTTATCTATATTTTGTCTTGTTCATTCAAATTTGTTTTATATATTATATGAATAATTCCTGTAAGAATATAGAGAATGTTATAAATTATATATAATTTTTTTCCTAATAATTACCAAACATAATTTTCTTAGTATTTAGATTAAAATTTTACTAAACATCAATGTGATTAACAAAGTTGATATCATTCATGAAAATACAACTTAAAATAGAGGTCACTTGTATAGGTGGTCTATAGTAATTACCATAGCTAGGCTTAGATGGGGGAGGGTGGTATTTGTGGGAGACCCCCCCATCATGTTCATGGAAAATTTGTTACCATTTCCTTATATTTTCTCATTACTTTGTGTGAATGTCTGTAAAATTTAGCATTTTATATTTTTTCTTTCAGCTTCAAAATCATACTTTTAGTCTTGCAGGCACTCATTTAGGACTTCACCGTGAATGCACTTGGCTCCTCCATGAATGGTATCCCCCCAAAAAACTGGAGGGCTGGGTATGCCCATGGTAATTATAATATACAGTACATGCCAAACACCAAAATCGTCACTTTTGGGCTAAGTTGCGCACACATAAAAACCTGTAGCTCCTAAAATAAACATTTCTCAAAGAAAATTCTTTAGGAACACTTTGCTATACTCATGTACAATTTTTTAGGGAAAGTTACAAAAAAATCGATTTCTACATCAAGTGACCTTTTCAAGGTCAAAGGTCAAATTAAAGGTCAACTTTTTTGTTTGACCTTGTAAGGAAATATCTGCACTAATAAAAGTTGTAGGGAATCTTATTAGCTTTAAAATGGTATCAAAATGAGCTTTGTAGGTGCAATAGTCTCTGAGATATTTGACTTTAAACTTTTTCACTTTTTGCAAAAATGGACTTTTTGACCCAACTTTGAGGGGTCATATCTCAGAAACCATTTGACCTACAGAGGTGACACAAATACCATTGAATTTGTCTTATTAAGGTCTATAAGTACAGTAATTTGAAAGAAGATCTGAGTTGGTGGCAAAAATGACTGGTTGAATTGACAACTAGTCTACGGTGAATTTATTAAGACAAGAGAGATCTGATAAAATGTGAGGCCTACAAGGCATATTTTGGCATGCCAGTCAGAGATCAAGACAAACCTTGGGGACCTCATTTCACCTGCGAGCTCTGCAAAAGAACTCTGGAAAGTAAAAAAAAAAATAAATAAAAAATAAAAAAATTATATATATATACATAGACATAGACATAGATATAGATATATATATATATATATGTATATATATATATATATATATATATATATTCTTGAGGTCAGGGCATCCGCGTGGGCCACGTCGAAGATGTCTTCCAAGGAGTCCTTGAAAATCCCTCACTTTGCCACCTCCGTTTCTGTCGTGCGATTCTTCAGCTTCTTGATTGTTTTGAAGTCGCTGAAAAGCTTCATGACTTTCTTCTTGACATAAGAAGGGTCAGAGGTTGGAATGTTGGCCTTCTTCCAGACGTCGAGGATCTTGGTGGTGGTGGAGCTAGCGGCTGCCGTGACGAACTCCTTCTTATTAACATAGTGGAACAAGAACACAGCCAACACCTCCTTCCGAGAAGAAAAATCATCATTTCTTAAAGTGGTCAATATCACTCAAAATACATGAAGTAGACAATTCGTGCTACCAGTAAATATAGCCGAAATTAAATAAAATTTTACAGTATTTACTTTCACACGAGAGGCAACGAGGGCGTCATGTGCTGGAGTGTGTATCACCATCTTGAATTTTCTGGGACACCCTAATATATATAAATATAGCAAGGTTTGTTTATTTGGATAATGGATTTTTTGTAACATTTTTAATAACACTAAGTGAAAAGTATTTGTATATTTATACTTATGTTTTTTTACAGGAGCTAGAATTTAGCAATCCCACGAATTTGGAGGGAACCAACTGACCACTCAAACAATTGTTTCTTCTGCATGGTGAACCCTTCCAAACGTTGAGCGGGCAAAAATGTGCCTGCTATGTATCCAGACCTTCAGTCATCTATCGCGCCAGTGCCACACAGTTTTGAGCTTCCCGTACCCACTCCTCCTAAAGAGAGCAGCAGTTTTTCAAAAGGAAATGCAGTTCAGAAGAGGATGAATTCATTGATCCAAATTACAGAGATGTAACTGAGGAGAGAAACCCATACTGCCCCAACCAAAAAGATCTCAACGATCTTGGTCTCACAAAGTTCAATGTCAAGTTTTAACTTTGAGACTCAAGTAGTGGGATTTGTTAGATGATAGTGTGCAAATATCAGGTCAGAGAAAGTGTCACCAGTATTTTTCAAGCTTTTTTTAGACGTTAAGATGAGCTTTGCTTTTGTCACAATGCAACCGGCCTGTTTGAGCCAATTGGAATTGCCTGTAACCCCATAGAGTGCCGCCTCTTCATTGATGGCTCGTCCAGGAGCCTTAAAGCAGTGCTGCTTCATAATGGGAACATGTATCCATCTCTTTCCCTTGCTCACTTGGTCCAACTCAAAGAGTAATACAGCAGTGTCAAGATCTTGCTAGATGCATTGAAATATGAAAAGTACAGGTGGGAGGTTATTGGAGACTTCAAAATGGTGGCCTTCTTGATGAGTCTCCAAGGCGGCTTTACCAAGTTTCCTTGTTATCTTTGCCTTTGGGACAGCAAGGATACCGTGGCACACTACCATCAGCGACATTGGAGAAAAAACATCAAATGGGAGCATTTGCTGGACCCCCCAAAAGTACGGTTTCCTCCTCTGCACTTAAAATTGGGTCTTATGAAACAGTTCGTCAGAGAGGAGTCTGCAACTTTTAAGTATCTCCAAGATTTCTAACCTAAGTTATCTGTGGCAAAGGTGGAAGCAGGGGTCTTCATCGGTCCACAAATAAAAAAGATCATGGAGTGCAAGGAGTTTCCAGAGAAGCTCACTAGGACGGAAAAAGCAGCATGGGACAAGTTTACTGCAGTGGTTCTGGGC
Source organism: Ceratothoa steindachneri (assembly GCA_963969495.1). NCBI lineage: Eukaryota > Metazoa > Arthropoda > Malacostraca > Isopoda > Cymothoidae > Ceratothoa > Ceratothoa steindachneri. The sequence continues at coordinate 28,916,633 of OZ018326.1, forward strand.
TTCCTAGGTAATCACAAAGCTGAAAACTATCTAGAGATGTTGAGAACTTGGTGAGAAACTACAGCAAGATGGATTGCAGGATGTCCCTGAAAGTCCATATTCTTGACATCATCTTGATAAATTTAAGGTGAACGTGGGAGCATACTCCAAGGAGCATGGCAAGCTTTCACCATGATCTACTGGACTTTGAATACCGCTATAAAGCTATCATATAATGAAAATCTGATGGGAGACTATATTTAGGGGCTGATTTGTGAAAGTAATTTACAGTATAAGAGTAAATCATGGAAAACTACTAATTTCTAATATTTTAAAATTGTCTGACTTATGTAATTCTAGAATAAATAAATGCTATTTTTGTATCATGTCATTTTGTTTCTATTTTATGCAAATGAAAGTTTAAATTGGCCACTTCCTTCCAGAGGGAATAGCTAAATTTCCTATAAATATTATCCTGGATACAAAAGCAAAGTTTGAAATAAATAACTTTTTTTTATTTATTCTAGAGACAAGCAAATAGAAAATAACAGTTGCTACCCAAAGACAATCGTGTAATACAGTGTTATGTTAACACAATACATACCAACCAGAATTTGCCCAGTGGACAGTCACTCCTTAAAGGCCTCAGCCCCTTACTGAGGAGCCAAAGAGGCGGGTGTGACAGAGTGGACCCCTTAGTAAGTTGTACATCATTGACAAGATGGATAGGATCTCAAGATGTTATGTGACAGATGCGTAGATGAAACGCAAGACTTTTAGTTCACTTAGCAGCCAGTAAACCCTACCTGCCATAAGCAGTGGTGTCTGTTGCACCCGATACAGGAAAGGGATTATTAGGCCAAAAATGATATTCCCATTATTCATACACCAATGCCCACAATCACTCAAACCTGTTCTATTGCAACCTGCGGATGTTGTTTAGAGAGGTTTGAAAATCTCTTCTGACTTGGCATGAGGTAGCTGGTCATCCCCTTGATAGGATAAAAAATGAGGGGATACTCTTAGAAAAAAAGGGGTGCATAGAACAGGAGAGAATGCACCAGCTTCCCCAGGCCCTTCGTGATGGGCACTAAGGCTGAGAAGAATTACTGTTCCACTAGATACTAGATGTAGCGATCTGTCTACAGACAGTACCCACCTGCTGGTTAGGAGTCAGTGAGGAGAAACTAAATAAAGTGGTCAATATAGACAGGATCGAAAATAGTGAAAGCTGTGGAAGATGTGGTTGAAAGACATGTAGCTTTCTTGAACCTGCCCTTATTCTACAATGAGGGCAGGTTCCCTTGTAGTACAACAATCTCTCAAGACAAACTGGGGAAGAGATACATAGGTTCCTATGTTATAGTATCTGCATATGTTGACGCACATTACAATCTTTAAATAAAAAAATCCAATGATGAAATGCTGGCTAGGGAGAAAAGCCTCCTCAACAGCATGCTTCAGCTGAAAGTCTCTTAAAAGAGGAATTAAGTTCTTCAGACTTTTGATTGCTTATGCTCAGGTGTCAATAAGTGGAAATGCCAGCACTGGTTATACCAGTTCTTTTAATTTTAAAAAAAGGGGGGAAATTGATTAGAAATGGTGCAGGCAATGCATATATGGACTAGGAATAAAAGTCATGCAACAAGTTTAGTAGAGATGAAACATTGGTACTACTTCCAACCTTTGTAGGACATTATACAAGTGCCCTACTATGATCGAAAAGGGCACAATGGTGCAAAACTTCAATATTCAAAATAAAAATAGGCTGGATTGAGTTTATTTTTGAGTGAAAAGGGATGCAGTTCCTTCTGGAATTTGTATCCAGGACACTAACTGATATTATCCAGCTTCAACCTTTAATCAAGAATAAAACATCTCACAAATAAAGACCACCATTTTCGTTTAAAATAATTAAGATGACATGCTTACAGGTCCTTCATGTTCTCTTAGATTGGCAATTGGAGTCTGTTCATTTCCTTTAATTTCAAAAATTTTCACAGAACGATCGGAAGAGCATGTGGCCAATCGAGTACCGTAGTAATCCATTTGTGCATCATGAACCATATCTTCATGGCCAGTATCTACATTGCTGATGACAGAAACCTGAAATAAAATTATATTATGAAACAAGTAAGCAAGTAAACAAGCATGAATAAATTTAAATAAGAGTAAAATTTTTGAGACTGACAGCCAAGTTCACACATTTGAATTCCCAAGCTTTTGTAAGTTTGAATGGGAATTTGTTGACCCTCCATACTCTCTTCTGTGGGGTGGGTGGCCTCTAGGAAGGTCACCATGCTCCCTGGGTGGGTCCTCAGATCTCCGTTTTAATATATTAATCTATGCCGTTGCATTTTCAAGCTCATTCATTTGCATCTTTTACACCAAACAAAAAAAAGAAATGGAAGAGTAGATGGAGAGGACTAAGGACAAAAAATGGGTAGAATGGCTCAGACATCAAAAGCATTCATTTGCTAGTTGTGAATCGCACATACAGGATTCCATCAACTAGTTGGAAGATTCTTCTTTTAGCACTTTGCAAGGGATGATCAAAATTTGCCAGAAAGGTACCAGCAGAGAATGATAGACTTGTGTCACTACCAAACCAATATCATAAGTGCCCTGTTCAGTTAAGACATCTGTAAAAGTAATGAAAAGTAACTATTTGAAGACTTCCAACTTAAAAAGCTTGAAAGATGCTCAATTTTTAAAAAAAAAAATTTATAGAGCCCATCTAGCAACTGCCCACTTGGGCATAAGTCGCCGGAAACACGACAGCCTAGAACTAGGCTACTTTAAAATAAAAATATGACAATATAACAATGATAAAAATATGAAAAACTTAATAATTAGGAAGCAATCTCCGGCAGCAGGGGGAGGTCCCGCTGCCATGGATGGCGGCAGAAGTGCACCACCTTAGTCTTGGCCAAAGAAAACCGAAACCTGTGCGCTTCGGCATAGCGAGAGACGCTGTTCAATGCCTGTTGGAGTCGACGCTCCAGAGTTGGCATCTAGGCCGCGCCAAAAAATAGCGAAAGGTCGTCCACCTAGAGCGTAGCGAGAACATCTTCCGGCAGCACCGAGGTGATGCCGTTGATGCTCAGGGCAAAGAGTGTGACACTGAGGACACTTCCCTGCGGGACACCCTCTTCCTGCTCCTTTGGGCCGGAGAGAGATCCCCCCACCCGTACGCGGAATCGACGATCTCGCAAAAATTCAGATGTAAACATTGGGAGGCAACCCCTCGCCCCCATCGTGTGGAGAGTCTCCATGATACCGTATCGTCATGCGGTATCATAGGCCTTCTCCAGCTCGAAGAACACCGTGGCGTAGTGCTGTCTACGAAGGAAAGCCTCGCAGACGGCATTTTCCAGTCGGAGCAGAGCATCCGATGTGGAGTGGAACTTGCAGAAGCCGCACTGTGCAGAAGACAGATGGCCTCCGCTGTCCAGGAAAAAGGCTAATCTAACATTTACCAATTTCTCCATCAACTTGCACACACAAGAGGTTAGAGATTGGGCGGAAACCGGTCGGAGTAGAAGGATCTCTCCCCGGTTTGCGAAAGGCGAGCACAGTAGCGATTCACCAGGAATCTGGGAGAAGACCTTCCACCCAGATCCTGTTGAACAAATCTAACAGAAAGGCCATGCCTCGCTCACCCAGGTGTCGAAGCATGGCTTACGGGACATCGTCCGGACCATGGGCGGTGTCCGCGCATGAAGCGAGAGCGGAGCGCAACTCACTCACAGTAAACTTGTCGTTGAAGGGTTCTCCGCCTCTGGAGGTAAAGTCCAGCCGGCGGCCTTCCGCGACATCACGACGTGCATTGAATGCTGGCGGAGCAGCATCACGGCTAGACAATGCGGAAAAAGCGGTCGCGAAGGATTCCGTCACGGACGCGGGGTCCGAAATTGCAGTCCCATTCTCCTGGAGAACGGGAGGGGGTCCTGTGAGAACTTGCCCTGAATCATTTTGACTCGCTTCCAGACCTCTGCTAAAGGGGTCTTTCCCGTTAAGTGAAGACACGTATGCCCGCCAAGAAGAGCGGCGGGCGTGCTTCCAAATATACCGGAACCTAGCCCTAGCCCGACGAAATTCAGCGACAGTGAAATCGTTCGGGCGGCCCTTATAGCGCATGTAGGCATAACGCTTCTGTTTGAGGGCAGTCTCACACTCGGCCGACCACCATGGAAGTGGTCGGCGTGTAAAACGGTCAGACGTTCTAGGAATAGTCGTCAGGCCGGCGGCGATGAGGTTGCCGGAGAACTCAACGGCCTCATCTACCGACCTAAACTCCTCGACTAAGATAGAGAATTCAGTCATTTCGTGAAATGCAGGCCACCGCGCCCGCACCAAGCACCACCGAGGTGGGCTCTCAGGCAGCAGTTGCCCTGAAAATGATAATTGAATGGGGAAGTGATCACTACCATGGAGGTCATCGACCACCCCCCAATCAAAATCAGGCTGTGCATCCGAAGAGCACAAAGATAGGTCAAGGCAAGAAAATAAAGCAGTTCTCGGACAGTGATGCGTAAACTCATCCACGTTTAGGACACCCATCTCAAGCTCTTCGATCAGATCGGCAAGGACTTGTCCCCTGGGATTTATTGAGTAATCTCCCCAGAGAGGATGCCTGCCGTTCAGATCTCCAAGCAAGAGAAAGGGCCTGGACAACCGTGCCACGATGCGGCGGAATTTCCCCGCGTAGAAGTCAGCTGACGGTGGAATGTAAGTAGAAATGATAGTATACCTCCTATCCAGGTGCACCTGCACAGCCACTGCCTGAAAGGAGGTATCTAAAGAGAAAAGAAGAATGGAGACATCATGCCGGGTGTAAACCGCGCATTCCCCAGCCCGGCCATCCCGCGGTGGTGGGGTTGCAAGACCCTCATATCCCAGGAGGGCGGGCAGGGGGCACGCGCCTAGCATGGTCTCCTGCAAAAAGATAGCTAACGGGGAACGGGACGAGCCTCCGCAGCGCCTTCCAATTGGCCTGGAGTCAACGGCAATTCCATGAAGGAATATGCCCTCCAGGCCTAGCTCGGAGGAGACGCGGGGGCCTTACTCGAACAGAAGACCCTTACGGGAGTGGCCGTATGCTTCCCGGAGGCAGAACCCCGGGCGCTGTTGGCCGGACAAAGCGCTGAAGGCGCTGTCGCCTTCGAGGTCTTATTGGGGAAGGTTGGGCTCGCCATGCGAGTCTTTTCCTTCCTCCGCCTCGAAACCTTAGGCGGGCGTTGCGGCTTCGGAAACGGGGGGCCCTCTTTTCGAGGAACCACCGTCTCCGAGTCACTCGCTCCACCACTAGGCGTGGGCGAAGGAGCCCAATCTCTTTTGTTGCTGTCCTCCTTTCGGGTGACAGCTTTACGAACCCCAGAAGATGGCCTAGTGACCAACTTCAGGGGTGTTGCCTCCTGTGAGTCTAACGACTCGGTGGAGGCGCATGGCCGTTTCGCCTTACGGGAAACGGTCAAGCTGGGGGAAGAAGGGGGAGCCCTGGTTTTAGCTGGGGCTGGGTATGAACCCTTTTTGCCGCCAGCTTTACACGGAAGTGCCCGGGTTGAATAGAGCACGCGGAAGGGCTCCGAATGGGCGCGGAAACAACCGTGCTCGTTGGCCTGGATGGGCCAGGAGCAGAGGGTGCCTTTCTAACTATTGAGGCATATGACGTCCCAGGCAGAGCCGGGCGCTCCAGGACCAAGTCCTTAGCCTAGCGGAATGAGAGTCGATCCTGGACATGAACGGCCAGGATTTCTTTCTCAAGGAGATATGCACCACATTGCTTCGAAGAAGCAAGATGCGGCTCTCCGCAATTTACACAAACTTCGGGGAACCCCGACTTTGCACGTCTACAAAAACGATTTGTATGGCCGCGGCAGTGGCACGAATGCCTTCACGCGGTAGCGGTACCAACCAGCACGCACCGACTCAGGGAGCTTGTCCCAGTCGAACGTGATGAAGAGTGTAGGGGTGGGTCTCAAGGCCCCTCCCTGTTTTCTCATCACACATTCGACCTTGAGATTAAATAAAGGAATCCAATACCAGACAGAAACCCTGAGAAATTCTTCAAGATGAATGGATCAAGATTACCATATGGACAAGTGTGTGAATGTTGGTTCATTCCTATGACCAAAAGATGTTAAAGCATCATTAAAAATAAAGGCCACCACACTAAATAACAATTACATAACTTGCACAAATGATTTCCACTGATAATATATTTTGTGCCATTCAGATCATTTTTGACACATCATTTATCTATTATATTGCTTATCTACTGATAACTTTTGTTTCATTCTTCCAAACTTGCCTAATCTTTACCCATAGGTGGTTGTTGTTATTACCATTCCTCAGGCTGTCTGACCAAATAATGCTGAGCCTCCTAGAAAAGCCACAGCCTAGACTGAGCTTTCCCACAAGGCCATCATGAAGTATATATCATATTGTTGGCATGTGTGGTTGTATTTTATTTATTTAAGGTAAACAAGACAGCCGCCCAATCCTAATAGGTTCTCACTGGCAGCACTGATAAAATGGAGTCATCCCAAAACAAGACAAAAATGAAAAGACAACTTACAAAAGGGATAAAACACCACTTTGTGATAAAAATGTAAGGAGGCTCTGCTAAAAGAAAGGGAGGTTGAGCAGGGGGGACGAATCCCACTCTCTCTGCCACCTATGAAAGATATACGCCCTGATTATGGGGTAAGAGTCCCTAAAGGGCAGAGGGGCGGCATCTGGGACCTAGAGGGCCAGCCAATCAGCCTCTTCATTGCCTGGAACCCCACCCTGTAACAGGAGGCATTTTTAACCAGCCAGGAACTAATCGGTAAAACCAAGGGGTGAGTAGACATAAAAGAATTTGGGAATAAAATCAAATTAAAAGCCAAAAGAATGGCCGTCAACTTGGCGGTAAAAACGGATGCCACAAAAGGGAGAGTGCACCGAAGGGACTCCAGAGAGGATACCACAGTCCAAATTCGAGCCGTCAGTATAGATGGAATGCTGGTGCGCATGAGAACACGCAATGTTCAAGAAACACTGACCCAAGGATTATGGGCAGTATCACCCTAAGATAGGTGGCGAGCAATAAAATCACCAAGTAAAAAAAAGGTTAGGCTGACTCAAATTAAAACCAAGGGGGATGTACACAGAATAAAGTGAAAAGCTTGGATAAAAACCCTTGCAACAACAGCCTGCAAGGTAGTGCAGATGGGAAGTGGCGCAGAAAATAGTGAAGAGGAAATTAAAAGAGAAGCACCACCATGGGACATGCCCCCAGCAAAGGGGATGGAATTAAACATCTGCAAGTGGAAAGCACCAGGAAGGGATGAGTCCCAAGTTTATTTTCTTGCAAACAGACCACCAATGGCTGAACACTAGAAAGCAAGAGCTGGAGTTTCTCCCACTTGGGAGAACCCTTTGGCAATTCCACTGTAGAATGACAGACATTACTATCATCTTGACACCATCTGGATTCTAGTGACAGAAACCGACAAAGGTCCCTGATGACTAGAAGACCAAGAGGGAACAAGGGAAAGATCGCGGTGAGCCAGGGATGCAGCCAGCACGAACTTGGTGGTGTGAACAGCAGGAGGGAACAGCTGAGAGCCAGACCGAACCCCCAACATGGATGGCTCATGGCCCAAATGCAAAGGAAGATTGAGCACTAAGATGCGAAGAAGATGGAACATGGACAGAGGAAATTAGGTCAGATGGGGAGGAAGGAACAGGGTCAGAGGAAATCAGGTCAGATGGAGAGGAAGGAACAGGGGCAGTGGGCAAGGAAGGAGCTGGTGTAGGAGGCAGGGAAGACAAAACTGGGGTAGGAGGCAAGGAAGATGGAATTGGGGTAGGAAGCAAAGAAGGCAGAACTGGGGTAGGAGGCAAGGAAGGCAGCACTGGGGTAGGAGGCATCATCGAAGACTGAACAGAGGTAAGGGGCAAGGAAGAAGGAACTGGGTAAGGAGGCAAGGAAGATGGAACCGAGTGAATCTCTACCCTCACAATGACATTGGTGATGCCAACAGGATGGGCCAACAAAGACCAGGGAGGAGAAGACATCAAAGCAGAAGGCACCCCAACAATGACTGGGGGACCAAACAAGCCTCATCAGAGGCAGCGCACTTGGACTCCGAACCCCTCCATTTGCGCTGAGGCAAAAGAACGGAAGGAACAGCAGGGATAGATGCCTGGAGAAATTGCTGGATATCATCCAGCATCTCAGCCAGGTCAGTCTCATGGCCCACTAGAGGGAAGAACATGAAAAGAGACCATAGGCAAAGGAGAGGGCACAACGGAGGAACTGCAGGGAGACCAAGGGCAGAGGAGAGGGAGCAACAAATGGAATGCAAGAAGACAGAGGAGTGGGATGACCAGGAGGAGGGCAGTGGGAACCCGCCTCCTGGAGAATGTCAGAGAAGAGACGACCAGAGGTGGCAAGCTGCCCCCCGGAGCCTACAATGGACCTCACGTAAGTCCATCCTGAGGGAGTCCTGAAGAGCCAGGACCTCCTTCTTAAAAAGTAATATGGGACAAGAATGTGAAACCACACTATGGGAACCTCATCAATTGGTGCAACATTTATGATTTCCACAGGCGCCATGGTACGCCAATGCACAGGCCACACAGCGACGAACCTACCTACAATTGCTGCTCATATGGCAATTAAAATGTCTGTAGAAGTTGACATAACAGGACATGAAGATAACCAGCATGAACAAGCTGGGGGAGATCCTGATTCTCAAAGGTGATGATGAGCATACTAGTAGGAACCTTAGCGGAACCAACAGACTTAGACACCCTATAAACATCCGTAACTCTCTGGGATGAGAGTTTATCCTTTAGTCCCGAAACATCATACTGCAGTAATTCGTTAGAGTGAATCACTCCTTTAACAAAATTAAGGTGGGGTACGCCACAACCATAACTGGGACCTCCAGTGGGAGGAAAAATCTTGCACGGCACCACAATGCTCTCGCGAAGATACCTCAATTACTAAATCACCACTGCCACAGACTCACATATGGCGGGGCCTACCACAATGGGACTCAAAGTCCACATTCAAATCAAACTTGTCCAATTTAGAAAGCGGGGACTCAGAATTCAGCACTGGGAAACGAGGATAATCAAAATCAGGATCTATCTCTTCCGTGAAGGGATCTAACAAGCGTGGAAAAGAGGACTTACTGACACAGGTAGTATGAGAACCAGAAGAGAGTTTTTTTATTATTATCCATATGAAGTAAAGTATAAAAGGGGGTGCAAACTCGTGCAGCACAGTCACTGTCTACCATTGCAACACCTACTCTGAGCGCCAGCCCAACCAGGAGGGTAAGCCTGTTGAACCCTGACCCAACCATCATTTTAAAAATGGCCAGCCAGCCTCAGAAATTTACCGGTTGAGAAAGCAAAGACCCCCCCTCCCCAAGAGCACCACTCAGGCAGGACCCAGCCATGGGGTTGCGCCCCCTGATGGACAGCTCTGATACACTGAGATCGCCAAACAAACCAAAAAATTAACCTAGAAAAGGAGGGACAGATGACAGAAAAGGGTGGATGCAAGGATGATGCAGGGTGAAAGAGAATTGGTACAGAAGACTAGGTAGTGGTTAGCAGAAGGAGAAAAAAGAATGCCAAGCTGGGGCCAGACAGGGCACTGAGTACTGTCAGCACGGCAGCCAGGAAAGCAAATTGCACTCCCCCTTACAGGGTGTGTGGTTGTATGCAATGCAGTTTTCCATTATGTGTTAGTTTATACTTGGAGGTTATTATAGACCAATTTTGAAAACCTTGGATTTTCTCAAGCAAAATTTATGGAAGATATTGTGATAGAATTACAGGCATTCTGATCTTTTTGTGACAGTATTGTGAATGATATCACATATTGAAGACTTTTTACTTTAATAAACCCATACAATTTATATTAGTCAACAAGAAAAATAGCTGAGATTGGCCCAAAATATCACTAAAAGAAGATATTATGGCATAAAAACGGTTGTCTAAATTGAATTTACATTTAAAATTTCTGATAAAAAATGGTGATTTTTAAAAAATCTTTAAAAATCTAGAAATTATAATACATAATTTTTTTTTTAATAACTATATAAAATGATTTTATATAAAATGTTGATCAAATACAACAAAATAAAATTATACAGGTAAAGCTGGTAGCAAAGTAGATTACAACTAAATTAATAGAGGAAATTTACTCTAAATATGGGGATATGTAATCTGTTAATATATATATATGTAATGTTGTAGCTAACTAAGCTCTTCATCAAGCCCTCACAAGGAACTCTTCTCACAGTCACGAGAAAATAATGCATAAGCGAGCCTTTCTAACACAAACAAAAGTATGAGCATCAATCAACTATTTTAATTGTTATCTCTACATTCAAAGAGAATGGAAAATTGTAAATAATTCTCAATATAAATATATTTCTTGATCTATTCAATATACTAAAAGATTTTACTAATAAATCAAATAACTGTCACTTACCATTTTTGTTTTGGCTTGAATTAAAGCAAAAAATATATATAAGGAAATTTGTTATCTTTAAATGTCTTTCAACTATGAAGGAAAACAAGGCAAGAACTAAGGTTCAATGCAGGATTCAAACTTCTGGTTTAGGTCAACTGTTATGCCACCCTTTGTATCGGGATATGACATTTATAATTGCTGCAGAAAGCAGTTTAGTTGTAATTTTGCTGGTCTTAATACCCGTCCCTTACGCCATTGGCAAATTTTTGACTGGTTGTATATAAACTTTTAACATAACAGAATTTCACGGATGATACAAGCCACAAGGGCCTATCAAAGGTCATCTGCATCTGTCAAAACCCACCCACAAAATGCATCCATAGGATTGTGTCAGATCATGCATCTACAATTTACAATTCAAACCATACACAGGAATGTGTCAAAAACAAAAGGCATCATCATCAAGACTTGTCAAAATCCAAATCAATCGTAATATACAATAATAAAAAACTAAATCCACAGGAATGAGTCCAGAATACCCCCAACCCCAAAGTTAACCCTCCCTCCCCATAAAATCATCTAATCTGAATTTGAATACATTCCAGTTTGGACAGTCTACTGTCTCAGATGGCAACTATTTCAGTAATCTACCAGTCTATTGGTGAAAAAATATTTTCGAACATACAACCTACACCTATTTTTTAATTTTTCAGTTGGCTGTCTGGCTTTGTTCTGGAAGGTTGTCTTACAGGAAGCTCCTGATTCTCATTGTAAGATTGGGTTATAATACTGATTTGGGTGTGTAGTTTTTCTTGTATTTATTTAATACATCAATCACTGTGTAATAAATACATTAGTGATTAATACTTTTGGGGAAGATAACTGGCAGCAATCCTGAGCAAGAATTTTTTTGGTGAGTGTTAACTTTTTCTTTAGTAAATTTCTGAGAGTATGGCTGTTTGTATAGATGGTGAGAGCATGCCGTTTGAAAGTAGTGTGTATGTGGTGTGTGATGCATGTGGAGTTGAAAAGAGAGTGAATGTAACTGAATGCTGTGTGTGTTTTCTGGAAGGGGAGGTTAGGAGGTTGAGTGGGGAATGTAAGAGGTTGAATGATTTGGTGTTTGAGGTGAGAAGAGATGCAAGTGTGCGATTGAAGGGTGAGATTAGTGCTAAGAGGGTGGAAGATAGGGCTAGGACTGGGAACAGTGTGGAAGTTGTGAGTGGTGATGAATGGTGGGTGAAAATGGATAGGATAGATAAGTTAGGACAGATTAGGTGTTTGAAAAGGAAGGACATAGAACCTGTTAGGTTGACTAACAGATTCAATGTCCTGAGAGAGGAAGAGTGTGAAAGTGATTTGCCTGGTGTGATTGTGGATGAAAGCAGGATGGGTGGTAGTGTGACTGAGAGCAGGAAGGAGGGTAATGTTACGCCAAGACAGAATAGGAGAATGACTGAGGTGCTAGTGATGGGTGACTCTCAAATTAGTTATTTAGATAGGAAGTTGAGTGATAGCAAGTGGAAGGGAATGAGAGTTTGTCTGCCAGGTGCTGGTGTAAGTGATGTTTGTGAGAGGTATGATAGGCTGGTTTCTGGGTGTGAGAGGAATGCAGTTGTGATTACGCATGTGGAAGTGAATGATGTAAAGGTGGGTACATGTGAGTTACATGAGCAGTATAAAAGGTTAGTTGAAAGGATGAGTAAAAGCAGGGTAAAAGGTGTTGTTTCTGGTGTGCTTCCGAGATTGGATATGGGGGTAGAATGGTTGTCGCGTGCAATTGGTTTGAATGAATTCGTGAAAGGACTGTGTGAGGAGTTAGGATTGGTGTTTGTAGATGTCTGGGGTGGGTTTTATGGGAATAGGAGGTTGTATGCGATGGATGGGCTCCATCTTAGTCGGGCAGGTATTGAGGTTCTATGGGGAGAGCTGGATAGTGTGATTAGGTCCTTACAGGTGGGAAACTAGAAGCTGTTAGAGGTAAGGGAATAACAGGAATAGAGGGCAGGTGTAGGAAATGGAAGGGATGCAGAGATAGAGGAATGCTAGGGGGGAGGGCATACTGATGCGTTATAGGGGGACTAATGCACAAGTGAATGAGCAGATAACTAGGAATAAAAAAGCACAATGCAATGAAGATGGGAATAATAAAAAAACCTTAAAAATATACTACACAAATGGTCAGAGTATAAGGAATAAGATAGATCTCTTAAGAGCGTTAGCGAGTGAAGAGAATTTTGATATAATTGCAATAACAGAGTCAAGGCTTGATTTGGCAGGTAATCAGTTTAAACCTGAAGTTGAGATTGAGGGCTTAAACATTTTCCATACAGATAGGAATAGGAAGAGAGGAGGAGGGGTTATTATTTATATTAAAAATAATCTCCAGTGTTGTGTAAACAGTACAATTAAATTAGATGATAACACAGAGTCATTATGGCTAAATGTAAAGGAAGGTAAAAACAAGCTTGCCATAGGATTATTATACAGACCACCAAATCTTAGTAAGGAAGCTTCAAATCTTCTGTGGCAGGAGATAGAATGGGCATGTAGAAGTAAGCATGTGTGTATAATGGGCGATTTTATTTACAGAAATATAGACTGGGAAGCTCTTGTGGGTGATCAGGAGGCTGAGGAATTTTTTAATGTTGTCCAAGATAATTTTCTGAGGCAGATTATTAATGAACCCACTAGAGGTAATAATATACTGGATTTAGTTCTGACAAATAGGGAAGAAGTTATTAAGGATACTGAGATTGGAGGAAATTTGGGTAATAGCGACCATTGTGAAAATAGATTCAAGATGAAATGGAATGGTATTGATAGTAGCATGAACAATGTTAAAATTCCTGACTTTAGAAGAGCAAATTATAATGGGCTAAGGACTTACCTGGAGGCAGTTGTACAGAAACCAGGCAATGAAATCAAATCAGGAATAGATTCAATGATATCAGTTAGTGGAGACAATAATCACCAGGAGGAAGAGATTACAATTGAAGAGGAGTATGAAAGAATAATCAAGCAATTAATTACAGGTCAGATGATTAACATTCCATATAAGTAGATTAGGACTAAAAATAATGACCCAAAATGGATGACAGATAAAATTAAGCATTATATTGGCATTAAAAAGGGCATTTATAGGAAAATAAAAAATGGAGAGGATCACTTAAGGCAGAGATATAATGAACTAGCAAGAGATGTTAAAAAGTTAATTAGAGTAGCAAGGAGAAATTATGAAATTAAAGTGGCAAATAGGGCAAAGGAAGATCCTAAAAGTTTTTATCAATTATACAAAACTAAGGTTAGAGATAAAATAGGCCCACTTATAGATTCCAATGGAGAATTAGTGAGTGATTGGGACTCAATGGCTGGAATGCTAAATGACTTTGTCCTCTCAGTATTTACACAGGAGGATACTCTAAATATACCCAAGGTGTATGAAGCAGCAGATAATGATGAAAACTATGATATTTTATACTTGGACTTTAGTAATGCTTTTGATCGAGTGCCACACTTACAGCTTCTGAGCAAAGTTAAAGCACACAGGATCGATGGCAGTATATTTAGGCGGATTCAGTCATGACTTGGTGACAGACAGCAAAGAGTAGTATAGATGGAGTTAAATCTGAGTGGGGGTGTGTTAGAGTGGAGTTCCGAATGGATCTGTTTTGGGCCCCTTACTATTCTTAATTTATATTAATGACCTTGATATAGGTATAAGTAGTGACCTGAGTAAATTTACTGATGATACTAAGCTAGGTAGGGCCATTAGGGCTGATTCTGATGCTGTTGTAATGAAGGAGGAATTGACCATTCTGTCCAATTGGGCCGAGAAATGGCAAATGAAGTTTAACACAGACAAATGTAGTATACTTAGTATAGGTAGAAATAATCCATTGAATAGTTATAAATTAAATGGGAGAATTTTAGGGAGGACCGATTGTGAGAGGGACTTGGGTATTTTGGTAAGTTCAGACCTTCGTCCTAGAAAGCAATGTCTAAATGCTAAGAATAAAGCTAATAGGATATTGGGATTCATTAGGAGGAGTGTAAGCAATAAGAGTGCTGAAGTCATTCTAAAACTGTATCTGGCGCTAGTTAGGCCTCATCTAGACTATGCAGTACAATTTTGCTTGAGTCTGTGCAGAGAAGGATGACAAAGATGATTGGTGGGCTAAGGAACTTACCTTATGGTGAAAGGCTCAGAAAACTAAATCTACATACATTGGAAAGGAGAAGAGTCAGAGGGAAATTGATTGAAGTCTTCAAATGGGTAAAAGGATATAATAAAGAGGATCTGGGTAAGGTTCTTATACTTAGTGAACATGACAGGACATGTAGCAATGGGTTTAAGTTTGATAAGTATAGGTTTAGGAAGGAGATTGGGAGGAATTGGTTTACAAATCGTCTGGTAGATGAATGGAAAAGGCTCACTAGACATGTGATAGAAGCCTCCTCTCTGGGTAGTTTTAAGAATAGATTAGATAAATATATGGATGAAGCTGCTAGATGGGACTGACTTTTTTTTTATTTACATATGTATATATTTTTCTAAGGAGTGGAGAGATTATATTTTGCGGTTGCATGAATGGACATAATCCTCTGGATGCATTTTATGTATATTGTAGATTAGATCTGACGAACTCCTGTAAAGGTTGACAATGTTGATAACTTTTCTGTGGTAAGAAATCTTTTGTGTGTTGACTGGAACAGGAGCTGCCAAGTGTAGGCCATGAATGGTCTTTTGCAGTCTCCTTCTATTCTTATGTTCTTAAGTAGCGACCCCTAGTCTATTACTACCTTCCAACTCAAATAACTTGCTAAAATCCAACTTATCCATCCCAGAACACATTTTAAAAAGCTCAATCATATTTCGCCTCAGACATCTTCTCTCAAATGAGAACATATTTAGTACCCTCAGTCTATCTTCATATTCAAGGTGCTTCAGGGAAGGTATCATTTTTGTTGCCCTCCTTTGTACTAACTCTTGTATGTTGATGCCATGTCTAAAATGTGACCATGCTTGTATACAATACTCTAAATGTGGCCTAACATACAAGTTATAGAGTTTAAAGATAACCTCTTTACTCTTGTAGCTAACATTCCTCTTAATGTATCCTAGCACCCTATTTGCTCTATTTTTTGCCTCAATACACTGCTTTGAAAACTTCAGTGACCTATCTACTACTACGCCTAAGTCCTTCTCATCCTCAACTGAATTCAGCCAATGCCCTTCCTTTTCATAGCTAAATTCCCTATTATCCCTTCCCATGTTAAGAACTTTGCATTTTTTAAGGTTAAAAGTCATCTGCCACTTCTGAGCCCAAGCTGCAAACTTATTTAAGTCACTCTGCACTTTAAAGCTACCCTCAACTTCTTTGACCACAAGCTGCCAATTTAGTGTCATCAGCAAAAATTGAAACTTTGCTATTTATGTCAATATATTTTTTTCCATTTTACTATTTTTATTACCATTTTTATACATTTAAACAGACTTAGCTAGATTGTTTAGAGGAACTAGTTTTTGTGGAGCCTTTTAGGTGGAGGAGAGAACTTTTAGGCGGCAAATTCAGTTTCAACCTGGCTTTAACATAACATAACATAATTTCATGGATGACAAAAGCCACAAGGGCCTATCAAAGGTCATCCGCCTCAGTCAAAACCTACCCAAAAAAGCACCATCACCAGGGGAAGACAAAATCAAAGTCCCCCACAATATAATATAACAGATGACAAAAGCCACAAGGGCTCATCATAGGTCATCCGAGTCAAATGGCCTCTTTTTTTAAGGCACCCAAACTCCCAGGAAAACTACATCCAGAGGATTGCGTCCAGAAACAAGGGTATCACCAATCAAGGCTTGTCAAGAACTAAATCATGCAGCTATAGATATACACAAACAATATTTGCCCTTCATCTATTATCAAACTTTCTGCTTTATTTTCAGATTGAGAAAAGTTGTTAACATTTTTAGACGATCATAATTTGCTTAAAGTTAAAATCGATTTTGAAGTTTGTGGTCAGGCATTAGAGATTAAAGATAACTCTCTGTTAACCCCAACTGATCTTATTATCATTTCAAAATCATTTTCTCTGGATTAAAACATGAGTACAGTGGTTCTGTCACTGTCAC
The DNA here is from genome assembly GCA_963969495.1 of Ceratothoa steindachneri. Taxonomy (NCBI): domain Eukaryota; kingdom Metazoa; phylum Arthropoda; class Malacostraca; order Isopoda; family Cymothoidae; genus Ceratothoa; species Ceratothoa steindachneri. Next base: position 28,933,234 of record OZ018326.1, read on the forward strand.
ACTGGATTCCTTTCTGCATTTCAGTCACCCTCTTTCCACATAGGCCACAGCCATCCTTTGTATTTGCCAATTCTTTTTCAATATTTAATACGACACTACATTTTGTCTTTCACAGATCTTCTCTCCTTTGACCTTGCTCCTCCTCTTCCTTCACTCTCACAACCTTCAGTTGATTTTCTCTATAGGGTTCTATTTAGCTCAATTATCCTTGCGGCTTGACACAACGGCAATTACCATTTGTTCTGAGGAAGTTTGTGATGATGATGATGATATGGAGGATTGCCTTTGGAACGACCCTCCTTAAAGTACATTCATTCCAGATCACCAAACTATCCTTCTTCCTCTCTCACTCTTCTTTCTCTTTGCTTCCACATTTTTAGAAGGGTGCTTTTTGTTTGCTCTATCTCCTCCCTATCGTTGCTAAATAGGAATTTCCCTATTACTTCTCTATGTTTTCAATATAAGGCTGCTGTAGTCTGATGTTCTCTATTCTGATGCTTTGCAGTCCCTAACAGTAAAGGATAAAGTGTTCCAAATCTTCTATTTCCATGCCGCACAGTACACACTTCACATTTCCTTCTCTAAACCTTTGTCTGTCCCTTAGGCTCAGGGTGTTTGATCTTGCTCTAAATAATATTATTGATTCATATTTGTTATCATATATATCTTCCTCAGTTCTTATTTCCCTTTTATATTCCCTGTATATACTTATACTTGACTTTTTCTCCATTCCACTTTTCCACTCTCTCATGTCCCATTCATCTATCTTCATAATCTTGATCTGTTCCATCCTTATTCCCATCATCTCCTCATATGTTTGCACCTCTCTTATCCACTCATGGTTTCTGTCCTCTCTCATTTCTGTTATTATCTCTATTAGAAGTTCATTCCTACATGCTGCTTGAGTACCTTCTTTCAAAACACTTAAATACAGAAGCTTTCCCTTCATTATTCTTGCTGCCATAGATGATGCCCCCACTTCTCCCAGGGTTTCTGTTGTAGCATATCTTGGCGCACCCAGCATTTGTCTATATACTTTATTTTCTATCCTCTCCTCTGTAATTTCTTTATATCTGTGGTATTAAGGCTGATGACATTTGTTCCATACAGCACTGAAGGTAAGGCCAAGCTCTTCCAGTATGTACACCCTATCATTAACTTATTACAACTCTTCTCAATAATTGGGTATGTTAAATTTGCCATTTTTTCTGCTTTTTCAGGCATTATTACTTTCTGCTTTCCAAATAATTTTCTCGTTTGTTATTGTTAATCCCAGGTATTTTGCCTCTGATGTTACCTTTATCCCATCTACCTCATCTGGTTGTTCCTTCATATTAAATATAATGATGCTGCTCCTTTCCTTGTTTATTTCTAGACCACATTCCTTTCCGATTCTAACTAGCAACTTTATACTTTTCCTTGCCTCCTCCAGTGTCATTGCCATTAATAACCCATCATCCACTTAGAAGAGAGAGCTAATATTAAACTTTTCATTCCTAAAACCACAGTTTATTTCTGCCAGATTTTCAATTATTATATATGTAATCAATTTAAAAAATGTGGTTGACCCAGTGCATCCTTGTCTTATACTGCTCTGAACACTCATCAAACTCTCTACATTTTCTTTCAATTTTACCTCTGTTTTGTCTCCAGTATATATCTCTGTTACTCCATCTATTATCTTTGGATCCACCTTGTATCTCATTAGTGCTCTCAGTAGTTTTATCTCTTTGTATCAAGTCATATGCTTTGGAGAAATTGATTGTTATTACTATGAGTGGCTTTTTCATTTTGTAGCACTTTCTCACACAATACTGCAGTATTAGCAAGTTATCCTATATTCTTCCCTCACTCGTGAAACCTGCCTGTTCTTCCTTTGCCTCTCCAATTTTCCTCATATGTCCCTCCACCTTCATTTTTATCAGGCTCATAAATATTTTATACGAGTAATTTGTTAAGGCAATTGGTCTTAGCTTGTCTACCGTTGGCTTCTTTGACTTTGGAATCATTTTTTTCCTTGATACTTTCGTCTTCTGGGACAGTACCTTCCTTTACTATCTTATTGTACAACTCTTTTAGAGCATTCAAACAGATATCACTCTTTATCATTGCTCTGTATATCTCTGGTTTTATTTTATCTGGTCCTGCTGCTTTTATGTTCCTCAGGGCTTTCAGTACATTTATGATATCCTCTTTTTCTAATCTGGTTTTCTGTATAGCCTGAACACCACGTCTCTTTCTTTTTATTACCATATCCATATGTTCCTCTATCTGTCTTTGGAATCTCACCCTGTCACACACCATATCTATATGTTCCTGCAGTTGTCTTGGGTACCTTACTATTTCTCCCTCCTCTATCTCTTCCTGATCATATTCTTATATATACGAGTATCTCTCTTTTTCCATACCTCTTCCATAATATTTTCATTTCTGTTGTAAATACATCCCCAGAACTCTTCAAGAGCCTTCCTGGGCTCTAAGTCACTCATGATGTTCTCTTGATTATCATATAGATGAATGTCATCATCTTGTTTCTGCTCCTTCCTCCTAAGTTTATCTATATATTCCCACATTTTTTTACTTTTATCCTTACACATTCTGAATTCATCTGTGGTTTTCCTCTCATCATTATAAATTTCTTGCTTTATCACCCTCTGCACTTTTTCCTTTTCTCCCTGGTATTTCATTTTTAATCTTCCTCTTTCATCATCTGATTTTGCATTTTGTCTGTTTAGCAGTTTCCTTTTCTTTATTTCATTTTGTATTTCTTGTGTCATCCAGACAGGCTCTATGCTCTTCTTCTTCATGTCCTGCTTCACTCTGTATATTCTCTTCAGCTTCACCTCTGCCAGCCATTTCATCTTCTCATTTAACTTACTTAAACAGTCAATATTACTCCTCTGAATCTCTCGCTCTAGTGTCTTCACAAACTCCTCAAGAGCTCCATTATCAGTGGAGTAGTACTCATTAGTTATCCATTCTCCCTGTTCATAATTTGGTTTTCTTCTCCTTGATCCCACTAGTGTGACCTCTATGAGGTTATGGTCAGACACATCAATAATGCTTTGTTCCTCATCTATTCTCATTTTTCTAAACAGTCTATGCATTTCCATTTGTCAGGACATAGTCTATTGTACTATTTTGTTCATCCTTACTCCATGTGTATACTCCTTCACAATCCGGTATACCATTTAACATTGTTAAGTTATATCTCTCCATCATTTCAACTATCAATCTGCCATTTTCACTTATCTTCTGATGCCCTATGAATCCCACATATCTGTTCATGTCCCTCATGATCATTACAACTTCATCATTTACAATATTATCCATTATTTCATTTATCTCTTCTATTATCAATCTATTCCTCATCCTATCTGTAACTGACAAATACACAAGAAGCACAGCCAGGTTCACGCCTTCTTCCTTCACATTTATATACAGTACATCCTCATTTATTGTCTTGTGCTTCACAGCTACCACTCCTGTATATCCATTGTACATAAAGAACAATCCACCTCCTCTTCTATCCTGGGGTTTCCTCATACTATCTATCTTGCTTATTCCTTCTTTTAATTGGATTTTATCCAGTTTCAACCATGTCTCAGTCAGAAACACCATGTCAGTATCTTTTATTAGTAGTTTTTCCACTTCTAATATTTTAGTTTTTGTAGGCCCTGTATATTAAATAGAATTGACTTTAGCACTTCCTGTCCACTTTGCTCATTTTTCTGTCCTCTAATTCATTCTCTCCTATTATTCTTCCTCACGAACTCCCCCCCACCCTTTTTTTATCATCCACCCTCTCTCACCACTTCTTTTTTCTCTTAGCTCTTCTCTTAACATAACATAACATAACATAACATAATTTAACGGATGACAAAAGCCACAAGGGCCTATCAAAGGTCATCCGTATCCATCAAATCCCACCCATATAATGCATCCATAGGATTTTGGTTCTTCTCTCTCTCCTTTTGTCATATCGGGGGTGATTCCAATTTTTCATATCTGTTCACTCGCTTCATTTCTTATATTTTTAGCTCTTCCAATAATGTTCCACTTCTCCTCTTTACCAGGACTGGACTCTTCTTTCCCTCCTGTCTCCTTCACAATCTTATTGCCTTTACTATTTCAAAGTCTTCCACCTGCCGCTTTTCATCAAATATTTCTGTGCAATATTCAATATCTTTTTTCTCTCTTTCATTGGGATTTTCGTCTTCAGGTTCCGGAAGATTGTAAATTACCATGTTATTCTTCCTTTTCTTCAAGACTAGCCATTACCTTTTCTAAGACTTCCTCCACTATTTCCTTTCTATTGGTTCCTTCTCCTGGTTCTCTCTCTGCCAGTGTTCTCCTTATATCTCTCACTTCCTCTTCCAGTGCTACCTGTCTAGCCTGCAGCCTCTCATTTTCTTCCTTTACATCCTTAATTCCTACTCTGAGCTTTCTATTTTCTTCCTTTAGCATTTTTATCTTTTCTTTGCATATCTTACAGTACCACATTATAGGATTCTGCAGCTGCACCATGATTTTATAGTCTTTTAGGATATCCTCATATATCTTGCATGGAACAACCCCTGGCACCCATCACACTGTACCCCATTATCTACCTCCCTCTTGCAGACACCACAGCTGGTGTCTCCTCCCCCTGCAGCTGTACCTGCACCAGTTTCCTCATCCTCTACTTCAGATAGATGGTATGTACCTCTAAATCTACCCACATTTTCAGTGTTACTCCCTTTTCCTCCCGGTGGAGTTCTTATTACCATATTGATTTTTCCTATTTCTTCTTTAAAGCCTAGGATATATTCTTCGACTGACCTTCGAACAGGTAGCACGTGTTTCGTAGAGCTCTCAGAATATTTTGATTATTTGATATACTTTGGTGTGTGACATAAACATAAATATTAAGTTATTAGATCATATATTTGGTTAATATAACAAAGTTAAATTGTGGTTATTTTGTATAAAAATTGTGGTTATTTTGTATAAAAATTGTGGTTATTTTGTTTTGGTGAGAAAGTGACTTTTGTTTACTTCGGTGACCATCTTGATTAGCAGGTTTTAAAGTTGCGCGCACAAATTTGGGTCAAATTCTTGTTTGTAAGTTTTTGTTTCTATTATTGTTCTTGTTTAAGTATGGCTGACTGTTTGGATGTAGAGAGTATGCCTTTTGAAAGTAGTGTGTATGTAGTGTGCGATGTCTGTGGTGTAGAGAGGAGAGTGAATGTGTCTGAGTGCCGTGTATGTGCTTTGACTGAGGAGGTGAGTCGATTACATGCGGAATGCATGAGACTGAATGATTTAGTGTCTGAAGTGAGAAGAGATGCAAGTGTACATTTGAAGAGTCAGATTGGGACCAGGAGGGAGGAAGTTAGGCCTAGAACAGGGACTGGAGAGAAAGCAGTAAGTGAAGTAAGTGATGATGAGTGGTGGGTGAAAGTGAACAGAATAGATAAGTTAGGACAGGTTAGGTGTGTGAATGAGAGGGACATGGAACCTGTTAGGCTAACTAACAGATTTGATGCCCTGAGAGAGGAAGAATTTGAAAGAGATTTGTCTGGTGTGGCTGTGCCTGAAAGTAGAATAGGAGGTCGAGTGAGTGAGAGCAGGAGGGAGGGTAATACTAGGCCTAGAGAGAATAGGAGAATGACTGAGGTGATTGTGATAGGTGACTCTCAGATTAGGTATTTAGATAGGAAGTTGAGTGAAAGTAAATGGAAGGGAGTGAGAGTTTGTCTGCCGGGTGCTGGTGTAAATGATGTGTGAGAGGTATGATAGGTTCGTATCTGGGTGTGAGAGGGAAGCAGTTGTGATTACACATGTTGGAGTAAACGATGTAAAGAAGGTGGGTACTTGTGAGTTACGACAGCGGTATAAAAGGCTGATTGAAAGGATGTGTGAAAGTAGAGTAAAAGGCGTTGTTTCAGGTGTGCTTCCGAGAATGGATGTGGGGATGGAATGGTTGTCTCATGCAATGGGGTTGAATGAATATGTGAAAGGTTTGTGCAAGGAGTCAGGATTGGTGTTTGTAGATGTTTGGAGTGGGTTTTATGGGAATAAGGGTTTGTATGCGATGGATGGACTCCATCTGAGCCGAGATGGGGTTGAGGTGTTGTGGCGGGAATTAGATAGTGTTATTAGGTCTTTAGAGGCGGGAAACTAGGTTTTGATAGTGGTCAGGGAAATTTAATGGCTCAAAGTGAGGCAGGGATAGGAAGCAAACACAGATTTGTAGAAGGTAGGCAGGCTAATGGAAGTGCTTTAGGGTTAAATTACTTGAGTAGTGATAGTGGTCAGGGAAATACAAGAGTACAGGGTCGGGGAAGGAGAAAAAGGAGATGCAGAAGAGATAGGCCCTCAGGTGCTTCAGGGATAGGTGGGCTGAGTTGTCTTTACACAAATGCTCGTAGTCTTAGAAATAAGAGGGGATGAATTATTTAGTTATATCATTCATGAAGATATAGATATAATATGTATAGTTGAATCATGGGTTAATGAAAATATATTTAATGATAATGTCAGTGAATTTGAACTAGAAGGTTATACTATGTACATTAGTCAAAGGAGAGATAGGACTGGTGGTGGGTTGATTATTTATATCAGAAATAGCATTTCTTCAAATCTAAATAACTCTATAAAGCAAGGAGAAGGTGAATCCTTATGGATAGATATTAAGGTTGGTAAAAATAGGAAAATACATTTGGGAGCTTTTTATAGACCACCAGGACAGACTGATTGCATCGATGAATTAATGATTAGGGAAATAAGTAAAGGATGCAAAGAAGATACAGTTATTCTTGGTGACTTTAATTTAACTTCTGTAGACTGGGAAAATATGATAGGAAGAGATAGAGCAAGTTGTAAGTTTATGGAGTGCTTTGAGGATAACTTTTTGACCCAATTTGTTAATAAGCCAACAAGGGGTGCCAATATATTAGATCTAGTTCTTTCAAATGATGATCATTTAGTTCAAGGATTGAGTGTAGGGGAATCTTTGGGAAAGAGTGATCATCAGATGGTTTCGTTTAATTTGCAAATAGTTAAGGGTAGAACGACAAACTCCACAAGAATTCCAAATTTTTATAGGGGAGATTATGATAAATTGCGAAGCATGCTAAATCAGATTAGATGGGATATAGAATTCCATGGAAAGAATACTTATGAGATGTGGGATATTTTTAAGACTATATTAAACATGGTTCAGGAACAGTGTATTCCGATAAAGTCTATTAGGAAGAAATGTAGGAAACCATTATGGTGGAATCAAGAAATAGCTAATAAAGTTTCAGAGAAAAAAAGGGCATACCAGAAATTATAAAGTGAGAGTAGTTTAGATAATTTAAACCATTATAGGTCAACCAGAAATGAACTAAATAAGATTATTAAGAAGACCAAAAGGACAGCAGAAATTAATTTAGCTAAAAATAATAATAAAGATCCTAAAAAATTCTTTAGCTATTATAGAATCAATAATAAATCTAACAGTGATAAAATAGGGCCTATTAAATATGAAGAGAAACCAGTTAGATTAATTGATGATAATTCTAGGTCAAGGGAAGTAGTGATAAATTCTATTAATATAGACAGAAGAAATTAAAGGGCTTATAATGCAGTTAAATACTAGTAAGGCATCTGGCCCTGACAACATTCATTCTAGGATACTCAAAGAAGGTGTAGAAAGTATTGCAGTAGCTCTTGAGAACATATTTATTAGATCACTAGAGTCTGAAGAAATACCAAATGATTGGAAATTGGCAAATGTAGTGCCAATTTTTAAAAAGGGAAGCAAAGAGGACCCAAATAACTTTAGACCAGTAAGCTTAACTTCTATAGTCTGTAAAATTCTTGAGAAGATGGTTAAGAAGGGAATTTCTGATCATCTAGAGAGTAGCAGTTTAATTAATGATGCTCAGCATGGTTTTAGAAAAGGTAGATCGTGTTTAACTAATTTACTGGATTTTATGGATTATGTAACTAAAGAATTAGATAGGGGTGAGAAAGTTGATGTGATCTACTTAGATTTCAGCAAAGCTTTTGATAAGGTTCCACATAGAAGACTAGTTCATAAATTAAAGCTGCATGGGATATGTGGGAAGGTTTTAAATTGGATAACTGAATGGCTGAAAAATAGGGAACAGAGAGTTGTACTGAATGGAGTGAGGTCAAAGTGGAGGAATGTTAGTAGTGGCGTACCTCAGGGATCAGTTTTAGGCCCTTTATTATTTATAATCTATGTAAATGATCTTGGGCAAGGTGTGAATAGCAAAGTATCAATTTTTGCTGATGACACTAAATTGGCAGCTATAGTCAAAGAGGTTGAGGGTAGTTTTAAAGTGCAGGGTGACTTAAATAAGTTGTTAGCTTGGGCTCAGAAGTGGCAGATGACTTTTAACCTTAATAAATGCAAAGTTATTAACATGGGGAGAGATAATAGGGAATTTAGCTATGAGATGGATGGTTATTGGATTAATTCAGTTGAAGATGAGAAAGACATGAGTAGTAGTAGATAGGTCACTGAAATTTTCAAAGCAGTGTATTGAGGCAAAAAATAGAGCAAATAGGGTGCTAGGTTACATTAAAAGAAATGTTAGCTACAAGAGTAAGGAGGTCATCCTTAAACTATACAACTCTTATGTCAGGCCACATTTAGAGTACTGTATACAGGCATGGTCACCACATTTTAGACATGATATAAACTTATTAGAGTCAGTACAAAGGAGGGCAACAAAAATAATACCATCCCTGAAGCACCTTGAATATGAAGATAGACTGAGAGAATTAAATATGTTTTCATTTGAAAGAAGGTGTGTGAGGGGAGATATGATTGAGCTTTTTAAAATCTTTTCTGGGATGGATAAATTGGATTTCAGCAAGTTATTTGAGTTAGAAGGTAGGGTAACACTTCAGATTCGGGGTGCACGGTAGATGGCGCTGTTAGTCGGCTACAATTTTGGGCTACAGCATATCTCTTATGACATCAGACGGTAGCATCAGCTGTGAACAATATCGGCGTAATATTTTTTTGTATATGAGTATATACTGGGGGGCTGCACCCCCCAGACCCCCCCAATTGATTGAAACTCAGGATCATCGTAGGGTGGTCCCCCTGCAGTGATATCTCCCCCACGAGCAGTCCCCTTGAATTTACTGGGGGGTTTTTCTCCCCAACAGCTTTTGGTAATACTTCAGATTTGAGGCGCACGGTAGATGGCGCTGTAAGTCAGCTACAATTTTAGGCTACAGCATATCTCTTATGACGTCAGACGGTAACGTCAGATGTGACAATCACTGCGTTATATTTTTTTTGTTGTTTTGGGGATTTGTAACTTTTAGTCTATTATTTATTAAATATCTGCGCTCTGCTCGTTTATAGTTATTTTTCTAAGTTAGGTAAGGTTTCTTGATGTCTTTTATTGTTTTTTGTTTTGTTTTCATATTTTTTGTTTAGTGCGAACGATAACAGCTTCTTACTGGCAACATCGTAGCTTATAAATAGGACCCGTTTTGCAAATGTTTTCTTTCGTTATTGTGTTTTTGTGCTCTCTGTGTGCTTCTTTGTTATTCAAATTCGGCTTTACTTTGTATGATCACAAAACACTTTTAAATTATCTAGAGGCGTATAAACTAATCAAGAAACCTATAAAAGTAAGAATTGATTGTTATTAGGTTAGGTTTTTCTGCCAGTAAAAAGCCGTTGGGGAGAAAAAAAACCCAGTAAATTCAAGGGGACTGCTCGTGGGGGAGATATCACTGCAGAGGGACCACCCTGCGATGATCCTGAGTTTCAATCAATTGGGGGGGGTCTAGGGGGCGCAGCCCCCCAGTATATACTCATATACAAAAAATATTACGCCGATATTGTTCCCATCTGACGTCATAAGAGATATGCTGTAGCCCAAAATTGCAGCCGACTAACAGCGCCATCTACCGTGCGCCCCAAATCTGAAGTGTTACCCAGCTTTTTACTGTGGATGCAGTTTCTTTTTATTGTAGATTTTGGGGGACTTTGATTTTGTTTTTGACAGACTCCTATGGAGGCTTTAAATTATATATTGTAGATGCATGGTTGGACATTCCTATGGATTGTTAAATTGTATATTGTAGATGCATGATCTGACAAAATCCTATGGATGCTTTATGTGGGTAGATTTGATGGATACGGATGACCTTTGATAGGCCCTTGTGGCTTTTGTCATCCGTGAAATTATGTTATGTTATGGGGCCGTTCAGGCTGTGATATCACAGCCTCTGGTGCTCCAAAGGTATGGTAGGCAGGTTGTTTTAATCTAGATGCAGTAGAGTTAATTAGATTTTTTTAGGAAGGTCCTAGTAAGGTTGGTAAATATTTATATTAGCGGCTTGAATGATGGGGCGTATTATTTTGTCTGTGTTCCAAAAATGTTTCACAATTTTGGAGCACATTTAAGGGGACGGCTTATGTGGGGGTAAATGAAAGGGAGGAACCACACTACGATGATCCTGAGTTTCAATAAATTGAGGGGGTCTGGGGGCACAGCCCCCAGTATATAATCCTAATTGTTTATAGACTAAGGTCCTAACATTTACAGAGGTGAATGATTTAACCAAATCATGTCAGCGACTTTAATAATTTTGCGAATTATAATGGAGGTAGGGGTGGGATCAGACAACTCAAACGTGTATAAATATTCCAGCAGGGGTGAACAAAAGGTAAACACACAAAAATCCACTTTTTTGGCCGAGCCACTAATCTACATATTTACTATAAGGTTAAGCTTCTTAAAAGCCAAGCTAGGATTGGTGGAGCGGTAGTGGAGCCACCTAGTAGATCAGCTAGTGTGGGTCTGTGGGGTTGCAGGGCATGCAGTGGGTGGAGTGCCACACGGTGGGAGTAGTGATGTGGACAGTGCAGTAGCAGATGTTTAGGGGTGTCAAGCTGTGTGGGGCACCAGGAGCAGTGGGGTGGTGCGGTCGATTATGCCCAGCCTATGTAGGTGAGCGTTGAGGCGGGTGTGGCCAATCCTTAGTCTGGTCACAGCCGAGTCCAGGGCCCGGTTGGGGAAATAGGTCCACCAGTGGTGTATTGTGTCCTGTGGGACGTGTCTCAGTGAAGTGTTCTGTAGAGCATAGGTCAGTGTTGTGTCCTAATGTCGCTGGCGAGATGTCCTGAGGTCGTTGAGAACATGAAATATATATTTTGGATTTTTTTTCAACTCTTCTACTTTCGTCACTCTATGTAAGATCTTGACTAGATGTGGTTGGTTCAACCTATCCAGACTGCCCCTGCTGTTGCGAAGGTAAAGTGGAGCCTATGATATAAATCTGTCACCTTTTAGTGGTTGACCTTATAAATTGTAGGTCGTGCATATGTAGTTTTTTTGTTAGGTAACCGTTATTTTTATTTGCTGATCTTGTTGGTGAGGCTTAAAGCATGTTCTATCTAAATTTGAAACACAGTGAAAAATTATTCTAACTCGCAAACAAGAGAAAGTGTGCCCATTTAAGTTTTTTTGTCTTTTTGTAAAATCATAAAATCACAAATTCCTTCCAAGTGGCATTTTAATTCAACCTTATTTAATTCGATCGCTTTTTAAAATCCAACAACTATTATCGTTTTTCTTATAACATTGTCATTATCCTCATTAGTAATTATCTAATTTATTTAATAACAATATTTCCATAGCATATATTTTATATTCTCAAAATATAATTACCAATTGTTTAGAATTAACCCATATTACAATGAGTAGTTAATTTATTCATTAAAAATTATTTATATTCCACGAACTTCAGGTTATATATATATATATATATATATATATATATATATATATATATATATATATATATATATATATTGTTGAAGACCATGGTATATTTCGCCTTGATCAATTTCCTTTGGCAACTTTCTATTCTTCTAACTGCATTTTGTGGTCCATCTTGTAAATGGTAGATAACTTGTCCTATATTTTTTAATAAATGCGTTTGGTAAAAACCAAACTAAATTGCTGAGCTTTCGATCTTATTCGATCATCTTCGGAGCGTATTTAGGTATTTTTTCCTCCTTTACCGGTAAAGTATGGTGGAGTCAGAATCAGGCTGAATGAAAAGAAAACTTTTTAGGGGATATTAATTCCGCCTCACTTAAGCGTAACGTGAAAGGAAACGAGCTCATTCATTGGGTGGAATTTTTAGAACAAATTTAATGTTCGATTCCAGCTCGTGGCCCTGACTGTTGAGTGCCGGCTTTGCTTCGTTTATTAAGATGGCTTCTAGGATGCTTAGCCTAGCTTTAATTTCCGCGTCAGCATCCCGAGGGAGATCTTGTCGGACAGAGGTAAACAGTTCACCTCTGAACTAATGGAATTCGTCGGCAAGCTCCTTATGATCAAGCCCCTATTCACCTTCCTTTTTCACCCAGCCGCTAACGGCGTCTGTGAAAAGTTAAATGGTATTCTGAAGACCATTTTAAAAAGGTTATGCCATGCTCGGCCCCGAGAATGGCATCGATACCTGCCGGTTGCCTTGTTTGCCTGCAGAGAAATCCCCCACAGAACTTTAGGATTCGCCTCATTCGAGATTTTGTACGGCCGAAATATCCGAGGCTCGATGGGCTATCGAATGAACTTTTTTCCAACCCCAGCATTGAAGAGTACATCAAATCCTCGTATTCTTACGTGTTAGACTTTAGGAACCACTTGGAAGAATGCGCAGATATAGCTTACAAAAATACGTGCCTAAACTTGGAAAAGTATAAGACCTATTTCGTCGTTAGGTCAAAAGAAAGGCGATTAAAGCCAGAGGACGAGTTGCTGCTCCTTCTACACACGGAGACAAATAAGTTCTTGTTTCAATGGAAAAGCCCCTTCCCAATCTTAGAAGCATGAGGCCCCTTGGAATACGTAATACAGACTCCCTCGGGGAACAAATTGTTTCATGTAGATATGCTTAAGCGCTACCACCGCCGCGCCTGTATTAATAATATAATTGCCCTTGACGAAAGGCAATTATAACAGCTACCCTATCCCTTCCCTCCCCAGTTCTCGTGAAAACTCTGCCCCGGAACTCAATTTAAATCCCCAGCTGGAACCTCCTCAGAAGACGCAATTGGCTCTTTTGTTGACTAAATTCCCCGATGTAATTTCCGAGAAGCCTGGTTGCTCTTTATATTTTGAGCAGGAGCCTATTCGCTTTAAACCGTACCCCTTGCCCCTTCACTTGCATCCTACTTTTAACGCCGAAGTAGAAAACTTGCTAAAATTAGGGATCATTGAACCTTCCACGTCGGATTATTGCTCCCCCATTGTTATGATCAAAACGACACATCAGTCTTCTCACATGTGCGTAGACTTTAGAAAACTGAACGCCGTAACAGTTTTCGACGCTGAGCCTACATCTATTTGAAGAGGCTATGGTTATTTCAGAGATAGACTTGTGTAAGGCCTACTATAAAATCCCCCTTAAAGCTAGTGCCCAGAAATACACCGCATTTCCCAGATAAAAAGGACTTGTGCAGTTTATGCGTCTTCCTTTTGGTTTAGTTACTGCCTGTAGTAACTCTAATAACATAATACGTGGGATACTGGAAGGGCTGAATAACATTTCCTTTTACTTTGATAACGTTTACGTGGCCACCCGCACCTGGGACCAACATCTAATCTCCCTATGCTCACTCCTCAATAGGTTTCGTTAACACGGCCTCACTATAGGTCCCAGCAAGTGGCATTTTGCCTACGGCACCATTAAATACCTTGGTTTCCATAGCTGAGAGCGACTATAATTTTTTTCCGGTGCGACTGCGACTTTGCCACTCTATTTTTGGCCCCCTTCCCAATGCAACTTTGCGACTGCGACTTTTATTCCGGTGCGACTCCGCTAAATTACAAAATAAACTTTAGCGCGATAACAGAAATATGCTCTTATAAGGCACAAAAACATATATAAAACAACCGCCGCAATTTCTTTCAAAAAAGTCGTCTTTGTTCCCGTTCAAAGTCGCGGAAAATTCCGACTTTGCAACTGTGACTTTTTTCGCGGTGCGACTCCGCTAAATTACAAAGTAAACTTTAGCCCCGAAAATTAACGGTGCGACTTTGCTTAGTCCGACTTTTTCAAAACGTTTGCGACTTCGAAATTCATAGTGCGACAAAGTCGCAACTCGTTGCCGTAAGGCCCAGCTCTGCTGATTACACCCTGTCAATCGTCACCCGCATCCACTTTTGAATTGACTTCCCGCTCAATCGTAATTAATATCTCTTGTTCGAGTTAACGTTAATTTTGCTCTTCCCGCTTATCTCTGTTATACTATAAATTGTCCCATCCAATTAACTATCTTTATCGAGTAATTTGTTCCCCTTTTTTTTGTACAAATATATTCCCCCATTTATTATATATATTAAAATTATATTTTGGGGTCTTGTTATTTATATATCCTTTGTACTGCAACTTGGCAATCCATTAGGCAAATCCTGGTCAACCTTAAATCGCACTCTGTATAAAAATCAAGGAGCCAGTCCCCTACTCCTTTAATTGCACCAAACCATATCGCAGGCAGCCTAGGGTTGGCTATCTACCCGTGCTTGTGTATGCGCCTTTGCGCCGAGCGAGTCTTCATAGGCATACCTCGACATATATTTTGATAGCTTTCCTCGCTTAGGCTGCAAAATTAGCATAAAGGTTTATTTCCTCAAGAGCCATCTTGATGAATGTCCTGCTAATCTTGGCAACGTGAGTGATGAACACTGAGAACATTTTCATCAAAATATCAAGATTATAGAGAAGAGATATCAAGGTCAATGGAACACAAACATGATGGCAGACTACTGTTGCAGTATTCGACGAGACTGTGTAAACATCAAAAACTCCATACACTCTCGCAAGCGAAATTTGCTTCATGAATGTATAGGTATGTGTACGATTGCTTGTGTTTTCTCCATTGCATTAGAAAAATAACCTGTATGTATTTAGCAATAGGTGATGTTATCTTGCGATGCATCTATCCTTTCAAATTCTGTTGATATTTTAAGCTATGGTTTGAAGCTATAACACTTAAGAAACTATCATTACCGAGTAAATACATCCAGTACGTCGTAAAATAGGAATATGCTGATGTTTAAAAAAAACCTGGATGCCATATTTGAAATCAGTACGTAAAAATTAGCTAAAAACAACCACAAAACATAGGGCATCAAAAAGTGTGTAAACCAGTGTTATTATTAACATCAATCCCTCATCTCGTACATTCGCCGTGAAGGCCAGTCTAGACATTAAATAGGCCTGAAAGGTACGCTTAACGTGGGTTATGGGGTGCTCCTCTTCAAGGAGGTAGGCTCCATGACCTGTGACTTGTAGGGGTGCGAAGATATATCAGAGAAAAATTCCTTCCAAATCGATAATATAAATAGCCCATTAAATTATTAAGTCAAGACGGACTCGCCGTAGCGTGATGGCCAGAGTGCTGGCATTTGGATCCAAAGACCCCGCGATCGAAACTCTTCAGTTCACGATTTTTACGAAGAAAATTCATGAAGAAAACGGAAATCAAGGAAAACGATTTCAAGGGCTAAGAATCAAGAAGAAATTATCACGTCATCAGGAATCAAGAAGAAATCATCACGTCATCAAGAATTAAGAAGAAATCATCACGTCATCAAGAATTGAGAAGAAATCATCACGTGATCAAGAATTAAGAAGGAAATCATCCCATCAAGATAAATGCAAGTTAATATGAAGATACATCAAGAAAGAATTACGAAGATCAAGAACTAACCCATCCAACTTAAAGAAGAAGGAATCTCAGCCAATAAGAATACCAAGAGTCAGATAAATGAAAGACAAATGTTTTAAGGGGCAACTTCAGTCAAGATGACATAAATAGATACGAATATAGAAATCTCAAGATGAAGAATGATATTGATAATAAGAAAAAGATATAATAAAAGCCCCTTCCCCCATAGGCTCATCGAAGGATGGAGTGGAAAAAGAAGAGGAAGTTTGGCGAATTCTCTCCACCGTTCACCACCTTTTATCTTTCACTCAATAAGTGGTGGCTCCTTTTTGCTCAAACAAGAAGAGGGATCGGGAAGAACAATTGATTCGCACAACGTACAACAAGTACTTGGAGAAGCAGGATTCGCCAACCCCAAGCGTACTCTCAGCCCACGAAGAAGTAGGCCTGGCGAACTCCACCATCATCGAATTAGGACGGTAAGATAATCATCACTTTTCTACTAACCGGACCACTACAAGCAGCTGGATGAGCTAAGACGTAGGTGCAGACCAAACCCGGCCAAAAGATTACCCAGTCTCCACATAGGGACACAACACCCGCCATCGTAGCTCTGGAAGGACAAAGCTGAACTAGGAGAAATCAACGTACGAACTCACGCAATTCGGTCGAGCGCAAGGTTCAAATATTAATTATGACAATATTAGAGCTTAAAAAATCCAGTGCATATCAAAGTGAGATATGCTTTGGCCGTTCGAGTTTTCGTGAAGGTGTTAAAGGAAAAAATATACAGTCATCTCTTGATAAGATTCGCTAGTTTGGTTTAAGAATGTGCACAGATACTCGATGAGCACACACGCACACCTCTGAACTCCTCCCAACGTTAGGCGGAGAGGCTAACAAGTGAGTTTCCAATCGTTAGCCCCGCCCCCATGCTTTGAGGAGAGAAAAGAGGTCACGTCCTCTTAAGCAGGGGAGTTATAAATAAACGAGGTAGGGCATTATGGGCATTTAAGGGGAGATCAGTTAAATCATTCAGCCGGTTAGACTCAAGTAAAGGCACCTGTCTCGTCCGTTTAGTATTAATGGCATAACGTATCCGTCCCTCGCTCCTAAGTCGTGTCACCTTGCCTCAGCAACCCCAACATTAGTAAAACTTACACACCGCCGCACATAAGTCAATTTATTTTACTACGCCTAATAGGATAGACGATATTTCAATTATTAAAACCTATTTATCATCATTTTTCCTTTTAGTCCTTTCTTTTAATCCCTTCTGGAACCCAGCCTAGAAGCAGAATCTACGTTAACCTCTGGAGTCAGAGCAAACTCGACGTGGGGATGAAAATATAGTCCCCCTTCACCAGCGTCGGCTCGTAGCTAAAATTAGTGGGGGGTGCTTCATCAGAATTTTTTTTGCATTGTTTTAAGAGTGTATAAAAAGGAATAAACATAAAAAAAAATTTATACATAAACTTGATAAATTCCTAAAGAGAAAAAATCAAACATTTTTTGACCTATTCATTTAAAAACGAAATTCATTCTTTTTGTTTTTTCATAATGTTTGTAGCGTTCTATACCCCTACAAGTGGAAATATTTAAGCATAACAGTATATATATATATATATATATATATATATATATATATATATATATATATATATATATATATATATATATATATATATATATATATATATATATTTTATTTCAAGAAGGGTTGATAACCATAACTTAAATCATGTGTGTGAAGGGTATGACCGATCTCCAATGCGTTTTAAAATCAAACATTAGATTCATTCATTTTGCTGCTTGGCTCATCGGAATCAGGTCTGTAATACTTGAATAGGAAATTTTAGTTAAATATGTCCCAAAAGAATCGCGAATTAATGCGTGGTTCTTCTCTCATTTACAGACCCTCCCAACTCCGTTGTAATCTATTTATATAATCTATTTATATTATCTATTTATTTAATTTAATTATGTATCCAAATAATAATATATATATGTAACCAACTTAATCCATAAAATCTATTTAGACATATCAATCTATTTAATATTTACCTAATCCATTTAACTATATAATCTATTTGCTCATATAATCTATTTATCAATCCATATAAATATTTATCATACATTTATAATATTTACTCATTTAACATTCAACTATAATCTAATTAATATTTGTCAATCTAATTATCAATCATCATATGTGTACTCTAATTCTCATTGACTCATGCAAAGTTAGTTCACCCGCGTAAAATTCAATCCAATCATAAAGTGTATAATTTCACCTTTTAATCATAACTATTCATTCCATAATATATATTTTTCGTATCTCTTTGTTTTAATACACGTATTCCCACGACGTTGCTGATTTAGGCTATAGCGTACGAGAAGTGCAGGCTAGCGGCTTAAAAGCTCCGTTTGTATGAGTCTTTTTAGAGACTCAAGATTGCTGAGTGGATTTGCCGCTGGCTAATAGTGGTCCAGCGACGCGGAAGCTGTTCGCAACTCGCCTACGCTATTATTTTTTCTTTGCCTCCTTTCCTACTCTCCTCTATCTACAAGGCTTAAGGAAATTTCTCATGTAAATTCAGACTTCCCGTTAGCAATTAACTTCATTCCCCTTGTATAACAAAAATATATGTTTGGGGGTTTATTGTGACCTGAGCTATCTAGTGTACTGGCGCAATAATCCACTAACGACCTATATGTCTACGTAAGGAAGTTTCAAAGTTTCCACAAAAGAAAATACAGTCTATTATTTGGTATAAAATTTTACGGTTCTTTTTAACCTTTATGTTATGCTCATTGATTGAAAGTCTGTATTCCTCACTAAATCTACATAATATTTACGGTTCCTAAAAGGTGACAGTAAAACTACGAGTATGTTATCAATGTGCTGCTTTGATTTCTCATGCTTTTCATTTTTTTCTTTCATTTTGTTTAGATTTTGAGCCGTGAGCGAAAATTTCTATTGAAAGAAGTTGGCGGGTGATAAATAAAATTTGACTCTTGTATCTTTGTAAATGCTAGTTAAATTTATTACATGGCGTGATTTAGTACGCAACATCTTTATTGACTGCCAGGGGAGGGGGGGGGGAATTCGGCTTGCGGGCGAGGGTTTCCCCACCCCTGTTCTAAAGAGTACTTACATTTGTAAATACACGACTAATTTACACGGATTAAAACTTGACAAACCTTTCGGCGGTTTATGAGCAGAAATAGTGGCTGAGACTAACTTTACTCTATAGGGATTCGCACAACATGACCCGGCAATATGCTAGTTTTTCAAAATTCTGTGGGCCATGTAGTAAGCCTATTTTACGAAGGTCCTTAGGAAACTAGCGCTTTGAGGGGTTTATATATCAAATAGTTTCCCAGGGGCACTTAGGAACATTTTAGAATTGCTATGTATTACACATTTAGAGGGGTCTTGTGAGACAAAGCTAGACTTGATACAGAGAAAAGGCAAATTCGAAGCTAAATTGTCTATTTCTCCTAATTCGTAACCGAAAAACGTCACTCTGACGATAATTGAAGGTTCTGGTCCTTTGCTCTTAGGTAGTGATTATTTTCCTCTTTTTGCCATTCTACAGTTGTCGGTAGTCTTAATTCCATTACTCCTAATTCGGCGGGGGTTTTTTTGTTTAGGGAACACAAACCATAAATGAGTGGGGATGTCACCAGGTTGGCTGCCTGTGAGACGGCCATGTGATCCACGAGTGTGAACGAATAGCTTAAAAACGCGTTTTTCTTATATAAACATAACTTCCGAGTTTGGTACTTGTTTGGTTATATAACCTAACCTTAACATAAAAATAAATGTAATGGGCCATTGAGCCTTATTTTAGTGAAAAGTAAAGTAGAAGCAAAAATTTATTATTTTAAAAGATACAAATTTCCTATGTCTTTATAAATTTGCTGAACCAAATCCGTGTTTTGATATTAGTAAAAATGGAAATAAAGTAAGAGCAAAAATTTTATTTTAAGCAGTGGTTCCCAAACTATGCGCCTGGGCGCGTTGGGGCGCCCCGGAAAATGGCTAGGTGCGCCCTGGGGCATCATAGATTTATATGTGTCCAGATATAAAAATTGAATATATAGTAGTACTATGGGGGGGGGGCTTGCTTATTATACTTTTTATTTATTTATACTTGTTCATCTTGATTTTCACTTTTGATTTTCTTCTTCTTGACTGAATTTCCTTTTTTCTTTAAGGTGGCCTTTTAAACATTTGTCATCCATTTTTCTTGACTTCTGTATTCTCCTTGGCTGGGTTGGTCCTTAACCTTCGTTTTCTTTCTTGAGCATCTTCATTTTCTTCCATTTATCTTGAGTTGCTGATTTTCTTTGAACTTCTTGATTCTTGTTGAGTTAGTCCTTCAAGCATGTTCTTCCGTTTTCTTTCTTGACAGATCTTCATAAAAGTTTTTGGACTGTTGAGTTTCAAGCGTGGTACCGCTGGATTTGAATACCAATACTGTAGCCACACGCCTGGCCTTTGTCCGTCTCATGGTTGGTAAGTTTATCGGCCATTTATATTATCGAGTTGGAAGGAATTTCTCTCATTCTTTTTCGCACCCCTACAGTACTACATTATATCAATTCACGAGAGTTTCAAACAAAAATTCATTTGGCTAGGCATGTGTTTCCATCAATTATTAGTGATTAAAATTATTTACTATAAAACGAAGGATATTTCATTAATTTTCAATTATCGATAAAAAAATGAATAAAAACCATCTACAATTTGATTTAAATATTTTTTTAGGTGTGTCAATTACTATATTGTTTAGTAACTTTAGTTCAATGAATGATAAATTCAGTCTCATTGCCTCAGTCGTTGTTATAATCATATATGGTAAATGCTAACAGCAGGTGAAGCAAAATGTCTGAAATCGTTTTGAAGAGACGAAACAAACATCATCATGTAAGAAGGTTCCTAGACGTGGCTATTTTTCAGTTGATTTACATTCAGTTGATTATTATCGTTATAGTGGAGTACTTTGTACAGTGTTTAGAGCTAGATTTAACACCAGAACCATGCACAAAAATTAACTTAAAGCCTTAAACAGATTATTGAAGCATGTTAAAATGCTCGGCTTTTTGAATTACTAATTGGCTTTATATAAAAATTTTAATCTGTCAACTCTGATTCAGTGGTGAATAGTAATGAACGTTGACTCGCTGAGAGTGGAAGTGTTTTCTTATTATTTAATTTCACATAAATACACCAATACAAAATGGATAAATTTCTTAAAAAGAAGCGTGATTTTGATGAATGTGATCCCGAAAGTGAGCAAAACTTAAGTGTGGGAAGATACACCAATAAGAAAGCCAAGCCTAGCCTTACTCGTAATTACGATGAAAGTTATTTAGGCTTTGATTTTACTTTTACTGCAAGTAAAGATCACACCTTGCCGTTATCTTTAGTATGTGGACCTAAAATGGCAAATGCGTAGGGGTGCAAAGATGTATAAGAGAAAAAATTCCTTCCAAAAGCGAGAATATAAATAGCCCATTTAATTACCAAGTCAAAACGGACTACGCGGTGGCGTATTGGTAGAGTGCTTGCCTCGGGATGCAAAAGCCTCACGATCGAACCCCAAAAAGTCCACAATTTTTACAAAGAAAATTCTCGAAGAAAACGGAGAATCCTTCAAGGACTAATTAATCCAGAAAACCGCGCTCAAGGGGGCTAACTCGTCTCAACTCATCTCATCAAAATCGTCAAGAAATCATCACGTCATCAGAATTTGGAAGGAATCATCACATCAAGATAATACGTCAAGTTAATATGAAGAAAGAAGATCAAGAATTAACCCAGCCAACTTAAAGAAGAAAGAATCTCAGCCTACAAATACTAAGAGTCAGATAAATGGAGTCAATGTTTGAAGGGCCATCTTCAGTCAAGAAGTAATAAATAGATATCAAAATATAGAAATCGCCAATGAAGAATGATTGATAAATAAAGAAAAAATGAATCATTACTTCCTAGTAAACTTAGCAAATATTTTAAAACTAAACACTCTTATTTGCAAAATAAATCTGCCAGTTATTTCAAGAGATTGTCGGGACTGCAAAGAAAAGCTGCAAGTTCTTTTAAAAGTGTAATGACTTTTTCTGAGAAAGCTTAAATAGTTTTTAATGAAGTCTCAGGATTGATAGCTAAAAATATGAAAACGAGTCACTTATTTTGACTGCGTGCAGAAGGATTGTCAAGACAATGTTGGGAAAGGAAGCAGAAATGAAAATAAATAAGGTACCTCTGTCTAACAATACAGTTCACAGGAGTATTGTAGAAATGTCTTCTGATATCGAAAGAAATGTATGTAGTAATAAACTTCAGTATTCCAATTTTGCATTGAAAATTAATGAGTCAACAGACAACACCAACAAGGCCCAACTCTAAACATTCATTCGCTTATTGATGATATAGATATAGGGCCATCGTGGTATAACCCCTAGATATAAACTTCACAAAAAACCTATATCTATAAGTTTATGAGGAGAGCTATTGGATCTTAAAAAATGACTCGAGCGGTTAATCATATGGTGAAGTTAGGCTAAATGGTTGGACACGAAATCGTTAAGGAATGGATGAAATACAACGAGGATTTATAAAAAATATATATATTATTATTATTATTATTATTATTATTATTATAGATTACAAGGATGGAACATATATGAAATTATATTGGTTGAATTTGAATTTAATTATACAAAACGAAAATGAGTTGTCTTGACTAAACTTGGCGTAAGGTAGCTAGGTAATTAATTAAAATGCAATTGTAACTAATTCAAATGTAATTAAAATAATTCGAATCACGAATTGTGGGAAAATGAAATTGATATCACGAATTGCGGGTAAATGTAATTGAAATCACGATATGTGAGTAAATGTAATGTGAATCACGAATTGTGGGTAAATGTAATTGGAATAATTGAAAGGAAATTAAAATGTAATTAAAATAATTGAAATGTAATTGTAACTATTAAAAATTAATTAAAATAATTGAAAATGTAATTGTAAATGAATGAAGTGAAATTAAAATAATTGAAATATAATGGTAACTATTAAAATTACGATTGTTAAAGGAGGGAATGTATGAGAGTCTGGAAAAAGGAAATATAAGGAATTAGACAGTGTTTTTGTTTGTAAAACTTAAGGATAAAATGTAAAAAGAATTGAATTGACCTTGAGTTGGAGAAAGCGAGGGCACAATTGAATTTTAGTCTAGCATGCGGAATATTTGGAAGCGTTAGTCGTGCGTGTAAATGTTGCCAATTGTTTTTGAAGATTGTTTTACAAATATATGATATATAATTTTATTTATATATATATATATATATATATATATATATATATATATATATATATATATATATATATATATATATATATATTTTGTAGCTGATACAAATACTCCCTCCCAAGAGAGGTACTTGCACATCAGAAAAATTCTAAACATGGAATATAAATTTTTAATTCAGGTACCAACGAGGTCTCCTAACAACGCAGCCAGAACGTATCAAGGTGCCATGTGGCTGATTTCGATCATGATGACACAATTAACCGGCAGTGCCAATCATTTGCGGCGAAACACTGTCGTGCGCGAGGGCAGGCGGGGCGAAGGACATACGTTCTGTTCCCCCAAACTGGCGTCTGACGGGGGCTGGCCGTTGTGAGATTGTCTCTCCGCTGCTGACGAGGGCTCCTGCAATAAAAGGGCAGACGGCAGCAATCGGGAAGGAAAATTCGGTTTTCGGAGAATGGTTTGTAGGGGGGTTTTTGAAGAAAAGTATAGATACCACTGGATCACTAACAGTCATAGTAGGAGGAGAAGATAATGGCGGTTCAAGGTGAACAGCTTCGATAAAGGCGGGTTTCAGGCGATCAACGGATAGAGTATACTGCATGGTACCAAACTGTAATACAAAGAATTCCGACTTCCCAAAGATGACGAGAAAGGCCCCGTCATAGACAGCTTGCAAGAAAGGGTGAGTTGAGTCGCGACGGACAAAAATGTGAGAACAGGTTGCCATCTCCTTTGGCACGAAAGGTTTCTGATGAGCAGGCCTCTTGGGGCGGTCGGCTTAACTTCAGACATCACCCGTACTAAATTACGGATATATGCAGCAGGATAAACATAAAATGGTAGAGGACGGTCAGAAAAAGAAAAAAAAATACCAGGAAGACGAACTTGAGTACCATAGACAAGTCCCGCAGCAGAGCAAGCCAAATCCTCTTTCAAGGATGCACGAATACCCAGGAGAATCAAAGGGAGCTGGTCTACCCAAGTGTTGTTGGGATCAGTGGAGCGTAAGCTTTCCGTGAGAGTCCTGTGCAACCGTTCGACCTTTGCGTGCTTTGGGGATGATAGCTAGTGGTACGAAGACGAAAAGAGCCAAGCACTGATATTAGTGCATCCCATTGGTGGGATTCAAATTGGCTACCTCGATCAGTCATGGTCGTTGAGGGAACACTAAAACGAGCAACCCATGCTGAGACAAAAGTTCGAGTTACAGTGGAAGCTCTGATGTCCGAGATCGGAACTGCCTCTGGCCAACGAGTAAAACGGTCGATCATGGATGTGAACGGCGTCAAAACGTGCCGATGGAAGAGGAAAAGCAGCCAAAGGGGTCTTTATGTGGCATTGAACCTTTGCGCGCTGACAAGGCAAACATGCGCGGTTCCATTTGGCCACGTCGGCGTTCATACCTGGCTACACATAACGTTCTGTAGTGAGCTTGCGTGTTGCTCGAATGCCAGGATGGGAGAGACCGTTAGTTTGGTAAAAAATGTGCCGACGGTAAGCGAGAGGAATGAGTGGAAGAGGACAGTCAGGCAATGAATTTCACCCAGGATGCGCCAGGAAGGACTGTCCGGCAAGTCGATTTCGCGAACGACGAGTTGAGAAGAGTGACGCAGTGTTTGCGTGTCATCACCTTGTTCCTGGACGAGCGCTATTGTCGCATGATCGATGGGTGCAGTGTAGGAGAGTTGCGTGCCCAAAATCGATGAAATGCGAGAGAGAGCGCCCGGGACGACGTTTGATGAACAAGGAGCATAGCGAATATCATTTTTCATCTGCAGGATGAAGTCAAGGTGACGAGAATCAACAGCAGAATGCACAGCAGAGGTGCTACTAGCGGCAAGCGCACCAACCAACGGCTTATGGAAAAATAATTGAATTGACCTTGAGTTGGAGAAAGCGAGGGCACAATTGAATTTTAGTCTAGCATGCGGAATATTTGGAAGCGTTAGTCGTGCGTGTAAATGTTGCCAATTGTTTTTGAAGATTTTTTTACAAATATATGATATATAATTTATATATATATATATATATATATATATATATATATATATATATATATATATATATATATATATATATATATATATATATATATATATATATATATATATATATATTGTAGCTGATACAAATACTCCCCCCCAAGAGAGGTACTTGCACATCAGAAAAATTCTAAACATGGAATATAAATTTTTAATTCAGGTACCAACGAGGTCTCCTAACAACGCAGCCAGAACGTATCAAGGTGCCATGTGGCTGATTTCGATCATGATGACACAATTAACCGGCAGTGCCAATCATTTGCGGCGAAACACTGTCGTGCGCGAGGGCAGGCGGGGCGAAGGACATACGTTCTGTTCCCCCAAACTGGCGTCTGACGGGGGCTGGCCGTTGTGAGATTGTCTCTCCGCTGCTGACGAGGGCTCCTGCAATAAAAGGGCAGACGGCAGCAATCGGGAAGGAAAATTCGGTTTTCGGAGAATGGTTTGTAGGGGGGTTTTGAAGAAAAGTATAGATACCACTGGATCACTAACAGTCATAGTAGGAGGAGAAGATAATGGCGGTTCAAGGTGAACAGCTTCGATAAAGGCGGGTTTCAGGCGATCAACGGATACAGTATACTGCATGGTACCAAACTGTAATACAAAGAATTCCGACTTCTCAAAGATGACGAGAAAGGCCCCGTCATAGACAGCTTGCAAGGAAGGGTAGGTTGAGTCGCGATGGACAAAAATGTGAGAACAGGTTGCCATCTCCTTTGGCACGAAAGGTTTCTGATGAGCAGGCCTCTTGGGGCGGTCGGCTTAACTTCAGACATCACCCGTACTAAATTACGGATATATGCAGCAGGATAAACATAAAATGGTAGAGGACGGTCAGAAAAAGAAAAAAAAATACCAGGAAGACGAACTTGAGTACCATAGACAAGTCCCGCAGCAGAGCAAGCCAAATCCTCTTTCAAGGATGCACGAATACCCAGGAGAATCAAAGGGAGCTGGTCTACCCAAGTGTTGTTGGGATCAGTGAAGCGTAAGCTTTCCGTGAGAGTCCTGTGCAACCATTCGACCTTTGCGTGCTTTGGGGATGATAGCTAGTGGTACGAAGACGAAAAGAGCCAAGCACTGATATTAGTGCATCCCATTGGTGGGATTCAAATTGGCTACCTCGATCAGTCATGGTCGTTGAGGGAACACTAAAACGAGCAACCCATGCTGAGACAAAAGTTCGAGTTACAGTGGAAGCTCTGATGTCCGAGATCGGAACTGCCTCTGGCCAACGAGTAAAACGGTCGATCATGGATGTGAACGGCGTCAAAACGTGCCGATGGAAGAGGAAAAGCAGCCAAAGGGGTCTTTATGTGGCATTGAACCTTTGCGCGCTGACAAGGCAAACATGCGCGGTTCCATTTGGCCACGTCGGCGTTCATACCTGGCTACACATAACGTTCTGTAGTGAGCTTGCGTGTTGCTCGAATGCCAGGATGGGAGAGACCGTTAGTTTGGTAAAAAATGTGCCGACGGTAAGCGAGAGGAATGAGTGGAAGAGGACAGTCAGGCAATGAATTTCACCCAGGATGCGCCAGGAAGGACTGTCCGGCAAGTCGATTTCGCGAACGACGAGTTGAGAAGAGTGACGCAGTGTTTGCGTGTCATCACCTTGTTCCTGGACGAGCGCTATTGTCGCATGATCGATGGGTGCAGTGTAGGAGAGTTGCGTGCCCAAAATCGATGAAATGCGAGAGAGAGCGCCCGGGACGACGTTTGATGAACAAGGAGCATAGCGAATATCATTTTTCATCTGCAGGATGAAGTCAAGGTGACGAGAATCAACAGCAGAATGCACAGCAGAGGTGCTACTAGCGGCAAGCGCACCAACTAACGGCTTATGGAAAAATAATTGAATTGACCTTGAGTTGGAGAAAGCGAGGGCACAATTGAATTTTAGTCTAGCATGCGGAATATTTGGAAGCGTTAGTCGTGCGTGTAAATGTTGCCAATTGTTTTTGAAGATTTTTCTACAAATATATGATATATAATTTTATATATATATAAATATATATATATATATATATATATATATATATATATATATATATATATAGATATATATATTGTAGCTGATACAAATACTCCCCCCCAAGAGAGGTACTTGCACATCAGAAAAATTCTAAACATGGAATATAAATTTTTAATTCAGGTACCAACGAGGTCTCCTAACAACGCAGCCAGAACGTATCAAGGTGCCATGTGGCTGATTTCGATCATGATGACACAATTAACCGGCAGTGCCAATCATTTGCGGCGAAACACTGTCGTGCGCGAGGGCAGGCGGGGCGAAGGACATACGTTCTGTTTCCCCAAACTGGCGTCTGACGGGGGCTGGCCGTTGTGAGATTGTCTCTCCGCTGCTGACGAGGGCTCCTGCAATAAAAGGGCAGACGGCAGCAATCGGGAAGGAAAATTCGGTTTTCGGAGAATGGTTTGTAGGGGGGTTTTGAAGAAAAGTATAGATACCACTGGATCACTAACAGTCATAGTAGGAGGAGAAGATAATGGCGGTTCAAGGTGAACAGCTTCGATAAAGGCGGGTTTCAGGCGATCAACGGATACAGTATACTGCATGGTACCAAACTGTAATACAAAGAATTCCGACTTCCCAAAGATGACGAGAAAGGCCCCGTCATGGACTGCTTGCAAGGAAGGGCGAGTTGAGTCGCGACGGACAAAAATGTGAGAACAGGTTGCCATCTCCATTGGTACGAAAGGTTTCTGATGAGCAGGCCTCTTGGGGCGGTCGGCTTAACTTCAGACATCACCCGTATTAAATTACGGATATATGCAGCAGGATGAACATAAAATGGTAGAGGACGGTCAGAAAAAGAAAAAAAATACCAGGAAGACGAACTTGAGTACCATAGACAAGTCCCGCAGCAGAGCAATCCAAATCCTCTTTCAAGGATGCACGAATACCCAGGAGAATCAAAGGGAGCTGGTCTACCCAAGTGTTGTTGGGATCAGTGGAGCGTAAGCTTTCCGTGAGAGTCCTGTGCAACCGTTCGACCTTTGCGTGCTTTGGGGATGATAGCTAGTGGTACGAAGACGAAAAAAGCCAAGCACTGATATTAGTGCATCCCATTGGTGGGATTCAAATTGGCTACCTCGATCAGTCATGGTCGTTGAGGGAACACTAAAACGAGCAACCCATGCTGAGACAAAAGTTCGAGTTACAGTGGAAGCTCTGATGTCCAAGATCGGAACTGCCTCTGTCCAACGAGTAAAACGGTCGATCATGGATGTGAACGGCGTCAAAACGTGCCGATGGAAGAGGAAAAGCAGCCAAAGGGGTCTTTATGTGGCATTGAACCTTTGCGCGCTGACAAGGCAAACATGCGCGGTTCCATTTGGCCACGTCGGCGTTCATACCTGGCTACACATAACGTTCTGTAGTGAGCTTGCGTGTTGCTCAAATGCCAGGATGGGAGAGACCGTTAGTTTGGTAAAAAATGTGCCGACGGTAAGCGAGAGGAATGAGTGGAAGAGTACAGTCAGGCAATGAATTTCACCCAGGATGCGCCAGGAAGGACTGTCCGGCAAGTCGATTTCG
Source organism: Ceratothoa steindachneri (assembly GCA_963969495.1). Lineage (NCBI taxonomy): Eukaryota > Metazoa > Arthropoda > Malacostraca > Isopoda > Cymothoidae > Ceratothoa > Ceratothoa steindachneri. The sequence goes on from OZ018326.1 coordinate 28,961,875, forward strand.
CGAACGACGAGTTGAGAAGAGTGACGCAGTGTTTGCGTGTCATCACCTTGTTCCTGGACGAGCGCTATTGTCGCATGATCGATGGGTGCAGTGTAGGAGAGTTGCGTGCCCAAAATCGATGAAATGCGAGAGAGAGCGCCCGGGACGACGTTTGATGAACATGGAGCATAGCGAATATCATTTTTCATCTGCAGGATGAAGTCAAGGTGACGAGAATCAACAGCAGAATGCACATCAGAGGTGCTACTAGCGGCAAGCGCACCAACCAACGGCTTATGGTCGGTAAAAACAGTAAATTCACGCCCTTCCAAGTATTGGCGGAAGTGGCGGAGGGCGAAGTAAACACTGAGGAGTTCACGGGAAAATGTACTGTACCTTTGTTGAGACGGATTAAGTGCTTTGGAGAAGAAAGCGAGTGGTTGCCAAGCGTCACCAACCTTCTGCTGCAACGTCGCACCACCATGGGTAGCGGACGCGTCCCAAGCAACGCTTATAGAAGCTCTTGGGCAAGGATGGGCCAGGGAAACAGCGGAAGCAATCACATCTTTCTTGCGAGAGTAAGCATCGCACGCTTTGGAAGACTAGGATAGAGGTAGGTTCTTCTTGGATTTTGCAAGCAGATCGTAGATAGGTTGCATGATGTTAGAAATGTTGGGAATGAATCTGTGGTAAATGTTTACCATATCATAAAATCTACGAAGTTGCTTGAGTGAAGAAGGTCGGGGAAAATCCCGAATAATTGCAACTTTATCCTCGAGAAGACGAATTCCGTCTGGGGAAATGTGGTGTCACAAAAAAGAGAGTTGCGTGACACCAAAAAGACACTTAGAAGTGTTGAGTACGATACCATACTCTTCTAAACGAGCGAAAACCTGGCGAAGGTGAGAGAGAAAATCCTTTAAAGACGAAGATGCTATCAGGAGGTCGTCTATGTAGCAAAATACGAAGGGGAGACCTATCAGAACCTGATCCAAACAACGTTGGAAGGTCTGATCACTGTGACGAAGACCGTAAGGCATTCGCTTCATGTCATGATGAAGGAACCGAATGGCGTGGTGGTAGTCGTCTTTGGAACGTCATCTGGGTGAATTGGGATTTGGTTGAAAGCACGAACCAAATCGAGTCGAGAAAATATTGAACAACCAAAAAGAGCAGAATTAAAATCAGACAGGTAAGGGAGAGGATATCTATCTGGAATAGTACAAGCATTGAGTCGCCTGTAATCACCCACAACCCTTAACTCACCCGGCGTATGCTTTGGCACTACGTGAAGCGGTGAAGCCCAGGAAGATGTAGATGGAAAAGCTATTCTGGCCTCCACCATAAACTTGAACTCCTGCTTCATTAGAGCAAGTCTATTTGGGGCCAGTCGACGGGTGCGTGAGAATACAGGCCCTCCTGTCGTTTCTATCCTATGAACTACATCGTGCTTGATATGCCTGTCCTTTGAAGGTGGCAGACTAAGGCCAGGAAATTTCCGCAAGTGTTGTTAGAAGTGTGGGGCAGTTGTAGGGAGACGAACAGACACGAGAGAACTCTGAGAATAAAAAAAAAACGAATCAGAATACGGTCAGAGTAGTGGTTCTTTCGACAAGCTTGCGATTGCGAGAATCTATCAAAAGGTCGCGAGGCGAAAGGAAATCGAGCCCCAAAATTGGAATGTCGACCTCGGCGACGATGAAGGTCCATGGGAAAACACGACGTAACTAAACAAAGAGTTCAAGGTTACGCCTTCCATATGTCCTTATATCCGAAGAGTTAGCGGCTTTAAGGATAAGGTCAGACAGGCAAACTTGGTCGTCAGGAGAGGTTGGAATGACACTGCATTGAGCACCGGTGTCAACCAAAAATGAAAAACCGGAAAGTGGATCGTATATACTAAAAAGAGGATCGACCTGAGGAAAAACTGAGCTTGCAGAGGTGATAGACCACGAATCATTTCAATGGTACCAGCACTAATTTGAAAGTTGAGGAAAAGAAACTTTAGCAGCATGATTTGGCAAGATAAGACCATTTTTTCGTTCTAATGATAATCCTTTAAAATTTTTTTTTTTTTGTTTTATCCAACACATTCCATTCATATACACGGCGTTGTTGTGTGTATATCGTTTTAGGAATGCATGTGTTTGTTATTAGTTGCCTATTGTTCTTTTTATTGGTATTTTTCTGTCTTGTTTTTGTGTTTTTCAATTGGTTTGTACTATGTGATGGGCATTCCCTTCGTATCTTTGTACCCTATATAAGGTTGTCTTCTCCATTTTCATGCTATTCCTTGAAAATGAACTTGCAAATATAGTTCACAAGTGCTTGGATTCATCTTTTCCTTTTCATGTGGGTTAATTTTCATATATATATATGTATATATATATATATATATATATATATATATATATATATATATATATATATATATATATATATATATATATATATATATATATATATATATATATATATATATATATATATATATATATATACATAACTGCAGATATGCTACAATGATGATCAAATAGTAAATCAGTTTCTTTTTTTGCCGAGAATTATGTGATTACTAAAGGTGAGGATGTTTTTAATAAATGTCAATTGTCATGGAAATCGTTCTTTGGAATGGCTACAGATGCAGCCCCTTCCATGGTAGGTTGTGTTAAGGGCCTTACATCTTTTGTAAAAAAGCAAAATGCTAATATTTTCGTAACTCACTGCTTTCTTCATCGAGAAGCCTTGATGGCGAAAACCATAGATGGGCACTTAAATACATTTAAAGTATTTAAATACTAAATATTAAATAGAGGAGAAAAATGTTTTTTAGATACTAAATACATTTTGGGAATATATTTAGTATTTAAATTCTAAATACATTAAATGTACTTAGATACATTTTTAAATACATTTAAAATACATGATATATAATGACAATCGATAAGGACCATTGGTATCACAACAAAAAAATATCAATTAAAATGGAATTGTATATTTTAATTACTAATTAGGATTTGATGACAATTGGACTTAGGTACTAAAAAACAAATAGAAAGTTCCATAGAATGAAATTTCAGTTAGCTATTTATATCAGCATTACATTTAAGTAATATCAGTTGCTGAAATGTTTCGACAGATAAAGAACTCCGCTTTGGAGATAAGGTCAATTCTCCTAAGGAGAAGAGCCGTTCCACAGGTGCTAACGACGGAAGGGTGGTGTTGTATTAAAAAAATAACTTTTTTATGTTTGGATATCTATCGAAACTTTGAAGTGTTTAATTTGAATCGTGGATGTAACTGAACAATTCTGAATCTGCGGTTGATCGTGTTTGAGTGGGTTTTGTAAATCCCAAATAATCGTCACTGTCCGATACACCACTGGATGATTCAGCTTCGGGTCCCTCTGTTAAATTCTCAATCACTTGAATCATAAGATTTTTAACAGAGTCTTGGTGGCTTGAACTCTCCCATGAAATACTTATATCTAACCAGCGTAGTTTGAAGATTGGATGGCTTGTTGATGCAATAATGGCATCTGTAACGCTGGCTATTTTGCCAAGGTCAAATAGGATTGGTAGCGCTTTCCACAGCCCTTAGTGACTGCACTTAGAAGAGGTTGGCAAAAATTCACAGAACGTGACTGAAGGCTCTTCCGCTTTTTCTCCACAGTGAGCAAGGTAGGAATCAATTCTCCCTAAAATCAGTTTTGCTCTCTCTGCAGGGGATCAATTGCCACTGTAATAGGAGCCAAAACTGAGACATACTCGCCAAGCAATTCAATTTCGTGACTTCTGAACACTAGAAGTTCAAGGGACGTCATGAGTTGATGTACTTTGTCGTTGTGTTTTAAAAGGAATGACAATGCATCAAATAGAGTTCCACTTTGTAATGCAAGGCACCTTTAATGAGGAGTTGATCATCTCTGCTGATTTTGGACGACCGCTTGTGTTCCATAATGCTGAGTGTGATAGAACGGGTTGAGCAGCGTTAGTTTCAACTCCTATCACATATTATTTTAAAACCACGATGCTCCCACGTGCATCTTCGCTTCGAAGCTTGGCGCTTTATCGCAGCCACCGGATGTCAATGTTTAAACAAGGAGGTTATCGTCCTCCCCGTTCGCCCCCATACGCCGACCTCGCCAGATTGAGTTAGGCTTATGGGCAGATAAGGCATTATTCCCAGCCTCGGCTGTTCCTTCCCTCTAAGCTCCCACTCCATTGTCCCCCACGCCAAGGGAGTGTCTCGACTATTTAGATGGAAACGTTACCACTAAGATCAGATTGGAGATCCAGATTTTCGTCGCGAAACATCACCACGACCCTCTCTCACTTTGTGCGCTAAGGGACCTCGACCTCGAGATTCACCATCACTTGTCCAGAAGGAGGACAATATCCCTTGAGTGCCAAAGGTTCGAGTCTTTCGTTACGCCAAGTCCTTAAGGCTTCCCCCTCGTTGTTCAGGAAGAGAACAACGTAGAACAGCCATTGTTCTTTTGAGCCCTTCGCCAAGAAACGGTTCTCACCCTTCCCCCTTGTTGTTCAGAGGAGAACAACATTAGAACAGCCATTGTTCTTGAGCCCGTAAACAAGAGACGGTTCTCACACCTTCCCTCGTTGTTCAGGAAGAGAACAACGTTAGAACAGCCATTGTTCTTTTGGGTCCTTCGCCAAGAAACGGTTCTCACCCTTCCCCCATTGTTCAGAGGAGAACAACATTAGAACAGCCATTGTTCTTGAGCCCGTAGACAAGAGACGGTTCTCACCCCCCCCCTATTGTTCAGAAGAGAACAACGTAGAACAGCCATTGTTCTTCAAGCCGTTCGTCGAGAAACGGTTCTCATTCCCTAGACGCCACGTCAGGATCATCTTATTCCCCCCCTTCGGCTGGAACTCGCCAGCGGACCGAAAATTCCTTCACGTCGCCTTCCACTGCACCACTCGTATAAAGTTACGTAAGCCAAACGTCACCTTTGAGTACTTAACCCTTTTGTCAATTCTATCCTGTTCTTTAAATGGTTTAGCGAACCATCCCATCTCTTTAACTCTATATTTGTTTTACCTTTTTAAATCCTTTAATCATCGGATTAGCCCGACCCCCCACGACCCTTTCCATTCTCTGTTTATGTCAATATTTTCCGTTTTGTGTTTGTTGATAGTTATTATTAATAAAACTCTATTTTATTAATGATAGCAATATTATTATCCTTGAGCTCAGTTCCACTTCTTAAGCATTTCGAAGATACATAATATCGGCCCGCCAGACATTAACGCACTCTTAAGATAATTAAAGAAGTTCCCTCAACGAATAGTTATATATGGAATATCGTCGAGAGTCCATTCTACGACACTGAACATTTCCCCATCGTAGCATGATTGATATTTGCAAAATAAAATATTTTCAGTGCCTGTTTTGCATCAGTTGTGGCGACGAGACTGAGTATGTGTGAAGCACAGTGCAAATGCTTAGGTAGGCTGAAGCTGCATGAGTCAGACGAAAGGTTTTCTTCCTGATCTGAGACACTTCTCATTAATAAACTATCCTCCAGCTCGTGCTCACCCTAATCTTCTTCACATACGAGTATGTACTTAGATTCCATATTCTGAGTCTGTGGACACATTTGCAGCAGTGACTGGAAATTCCTTAAATGCTTTAACAAAATTAGAGCCGTTATCAGTGACGGCGCTCATGATTTTGTGCAGAGGGATATCTTATTAATTGATGATATTCTTCATATGTTCAGCAATCTTGATGTAGTTATGTTCTCCTTTGAAGCGATAGCATGCCGATACTCCAATGTGACGGACAAGAGCAGCTTCCTCAAGCTGAATAAAATGTAATAACAGTCCAATGTTTGTCTCATAAATGTTTCCACCAACAAATAAGTCTGCTTTCAGCCAAGAGCTGATAACTCCCTCACTGTAAAGACTTTTTCAATTTCATATTCCATAAAGAGCCAAATCTTAATAGAGCCGGTTTAACCTAGTATCACATGGAACACGTGCTACGGGTACCGCGCTTCAGGGTGCCCCGCAAGGTTGTAAAAAATTAGTAATAATTAAATTTTTGCCCTTAGGCACAGAAGGCTGAGACAAAATTATTCATTTTCCTGATTTTTTTATATTATTATTATTATTATTATTATTATTATTATTATTATTATTATTATTATTACTATTATTATTATTCATAGCTGGGCGCGACTTTAATTTTTTGAGGTCCGACTTTGACTTAACGACTTTGCGACTTCTGCCGGAATCTGGTGAGACTGCGACTTTGCGACACTATATTAGCCCCCCCTCCCATCCTTCCCTCCAGTGCAACTTGCGACTTTGCGACTGCGACTTTTTTTCCTCGGTATGACTCCGCTAAATTACAAAGTAAACTTTAGCCAGATAACAGAAACATACTTTTATAAGGCAGAAAAACATATATTTATATTTTTTTATTTTTTTATTAAAATACAGCCTAAACTAATATCTACAGGTCCTCCTCCTCCTCCTCTTCCTCCTCCTCCTCCTCCTCCTCCTCCTCCTCCATGTCCTCCTGACCCATCTTCTCCCAGGAGGTCATGTTCTCTTTGTGGAACACAACCACTCGCAAGGTGGCGTCGGAAAAGAAAGAAATGATGAAATAAGAGATTCAGATCAGCGAAGGACATCACTCTTAACCTTTACCGGTTTCAGTTACTAAACAATCAAGATTTTCTAAGTTCATAGGGTGGCCTAATGGATTTAAAGAAAGATAAAACCATGATCTTTAAATTTAGAACCAAGGTCTAGTCTACGTGCGATGGTCCAATTTTTACTTATATTGTTTAATTTTAGGCATGTTAAAGGTAGAATACAGTTAGATTTTTAATTACTTTTTACACTTCACAGCAATTTTTTTTTTCGTTTTAGCCACAATAAAAGTATAAGCACATATTAAAATACGAGAAAATGAGATTAATTCGCACGATGAACGCCACAAGGCATAACACGTTCTTGAAAGTTTTTAACTGACAAGACAGGTTTAAAACTTGGTTCACGCCTGAAAAGTGTATGTAATTTTACTAATTTATAAAATTCAGAGTGCAAACTTTTGGGGGGTACGTTTAGGTAGTTTCATGTAACGTCAGTCTCATATAATGTGAAGAATTTAATTGATCGTAAAAGGAGTTAAAAATCAGACAAAAAAAAGTTAGCTGTTACCAACTCAAATTTGCCATTTTTAGCCAAATATGGCTTTAAAACTGGCTTAAAACAGCCGCGGCAATTTCTTTGAAAAAAGTCGTCTCTGTTCCTGTCCAAATTCGCGGCAAAAGTCGCGGAAAATTGGCGGTGCAACTTTGCTTAGTGTGACTTTTTCAAAACGTTGCCGCAACGCCCAGCTCTGTTATTATTATATATGATATTACTATATTGTCGTGGTATAGGTTCCTGTATACCATACATATATCTATTATATTTGGTTTTAGAGTGCGCGGGATTTCCTTTTTAATACCTTTGGGTCGGTCAGGTCCGATTACGAGGTCAGATTCTCGTAAGGGAGGGCCTAGTACAATAAAGCTAATTTGATTCTCAGTATTGGCTGAGTGTTAAGTCTTACTGGTTAGAGGGCTATTACACGCCTACGATGAGCTCAAAGATTTAAAGTAAAGGAGTCGACAAAAATAGACTTTAATACATATTAATAACTTAGGTTAACTGGTAGAACAATAAAGGACATATAATAATACAAATAGTTACAGTGTTCAACGTGCCAGTAATAAGATTAGGTCTTTAAAATGCAATAAAAATGGGTAGGCTGAATGGAATTAAAGTAGGGCTTTACACAGGGACATAGTAAGCACACAATGAAAATGGCGGAGGGGGACAGTAGGCGGCAATTATAAATTTTGGGGAAGCTCAAATATTCGTTACAATACCTTGCACAAAAGGGAGGGGGAGAAGATGGTCGTTTCCTGTGAAGTTAGGATAGAGGTTGAGTCACTTCGACGAGGTCCAGGGTCAACTTGCTTGGAGTTGAAGTATTCCTTTGAGATAACGGGGAGGATGGGGGGGGGGAGCGTTCGAGAGTGGAGGCTGCGAATTCTTCCGGTGGAATCCTTTCGAAGAAAACGGAGGGTGAGTTTCTCTGAGACGTCAGACGGGTTGTTTGAACGACTATGCGTAATTAAGGGGGTATTACGCGAAGATAAATCTTCAATGAAGCATTTTGGGACAAGACTTGGGTTCTTCTTTGGAAATGGATACGTTGCACGGAGTCAAACGGGTATTCTTACGGGGAGAGGATTTTTGATTAATTCAGGGTGGATATTTATTTTATCCAAGCAGGGATATTCGGTTTTATCCCGCAAAATTTCCTTGCCTTCGGCCTATGACAACCCGAATCGAGGAGGAGTAAGATAGTCTGCTCCCGTGAGCTATTCTCGCACACAATCTCCACCATTCCTGGCGACACGGGTATATATCTACGCCTGGAGTAAGGGAGCTTACCCCATAGAAGGGGGAGGGGGCTATCGTCCATCGTTTGAGTAGTGCGACCGCGGTGATCCCAGCGTGGATGGAAGGGGGGGGGGGGGGGAGATGTGGGGAAAACTCCTTGTCTAAATACTCAAATTGATTAGGGCGGCATTTCATCAGCCCGCTCCTGTTGTTTCTCACGCTTTTGAGCTTGGAAAATTGTTCTACGCGACAACGAGGTCCATCATGTGGAGGCAATGCTTAAAATCGTTATTTTTCCCATCACGTGCTTGTTTCCTCATATATATATATATATATATATATATATATATATATATATATATATATAAGAAAAATATAGAAAACTTCACTAGAGCATACTGCATAATATAATAAGTCTGGCATTATGTTATAGTAGTCACGGTGTTGTTCTTTAAAAAGGATTAAAAACTGTACAAATTAAAACCATCTTTTTCAGTTGAGTCCTCCAAAGCCATACTAGCAGTTCCTTCAAATTCGTCAAATATTTTTTTCCTCTCTGCAGAGGAAAATGGTGGGAGTTGGGATGATTTACAATATATATATATATATATATATATATATATATATATATATATATATATATATATATATATATATATATATATATATATATATATATATATATATATATATATATATATATATATATATATATATATATATATATATATATATATATATATATATATATATATATATACTTAACATACCCAATGAACTGTAACGCCCCATAAACTACGGTGACGAGTTGACCAAATATCTGCAGTAAAACATAAGTAAGAGGTGCTGTCTTGTTTTTTCCTTCAGTAGAGCTCTTGTCACTTCTCTTCTATAAGATTTCGGCTTAGCATCCGCCTTGAAATGACGTCAATTGAAAAATTTAGACCTGCGGTAGTGGAATGTGTAATTATTATGAGTGAAATTGATTTTCACAGTGAAATGGCAATAGTAACAACAAGGAGTAACAACAAGGAAAGAAGGTACCCTAGGAGACCTTACGGTCCATTCAACGAGGGTACCTTTGGACTATCACTCGAGCAGGCACATGACTGCTCAATTGTTTGGCGTCCCTAAACGGCCACTTTTCAAGACTTTGTCTAGTCTTGACTTGAACTGGTCAACAGATTCACTGTTGACAGCTTCCACTGGAAGTGCGTTCCACTTACCGCAGATACTGTAGGTGAAAAAATTTCCACACAGATTGCGGTTATAACGCTTCAGTTCAAGTTTGAAGCCGTGATTCCGCGTTCTGTTCTCACTCAGTGTGAAAATATCCCGGTAGTCAACATTGTCGAACCCTCGAAGCATTTTGAAAACTTCGATGAGCTGACCACGCAGTCTACCTACGGGTTTCCAGCGAGAACAGATCTAATTCCCCTAGTCTATCCTCATAACTTTTATGTCGGATAGAGGGAATCGGTTTGGTTGCCTTAGCTTGTACGCGTTTCAACCTTGCGATGTCCTTTCGAAACGAAGGACTCCAAAATTGTACGGCATAGTCCAGGTGCGCCTGAACCAGGGAGTTGTACAGACAAAGTACTAACTCCTTGTTACGGTATCCAAACTGGTGCTTTATGTAGCCTAACATCCTTTGGGCTTTCTTCTCTGCCCAAATACACTGCCTAGAGAACTTCAGGTCGCTAGTGATAGTAACACCCAAGTCCTTCTCAGTGTCACTCGAATCAAGGGCAGTGCCATTAAGGATATAATGAGATTGGGGGTTTCTGTGGCCGATATGCATTACTTTGCATTTGTTCACGTTAAAAGGCATTTTCCACGTGTCCGACCACTCCCCAATCTTCCCAAGATCTTCCTGCAGGCGGGCAGTATTTCCATCCTTTGCAAAGTTCATACCAAGCTTGGTATCGTCGGCAAATTTGGAAATCTTGGCAACCATGTCACCGTCCATGTCGTTGACGTAGATGATGAATAGTAGTGGTCCCAGGACAGAACCTTGAGGCACCCCGCTAGTAACGGGCACCCACTCAGAAGACTGTCCATTCACCACCACCCGTTGCCGTCTGCCACTTAGCCAGTTCTCGATCCAGCCGGCTACCTTTCCGTCTATGCCAAGCGCTCGCACTTTCCGGAGAAGGCGGTGGTGTGGTACCTTATCAAACGCTTTCTGAAAGTCTAGGTAGACCACATCCACCACCTTGTCCCGATCGTGCTCACTGAAAACGAAGTGGAAGAATTCCACAAGGTTCGATATATAATATATGGTATGCATATAAAATTTTATATATAATATGTAGCTATATGAATATCCTATAGCTATATAGGACTGGTACATTAATTCATAAATATATTATTAGTCATTCATATTCAGAATTACATTGTAAAATATTAACTTTCAGTATTGTTAGGAATATATACATTATCAAGCTTTATTTCGTCCATTTTTGATAGGCAGGCATGCTGGTTTTGACATAATGATATACAGGTATTGCTACTATAACGACATATATCGTTATAGGAATTTATCTAATAAATACATATAATCGATCAATAGTTGTACTAATTATTCCTGAAAATTTTTATTCAATAATATCTTTAAGATTATATGTATGTGGATTCTCATGAAATTATTGTATATATCTTTTGTTTGTATTTGTCTTCCTTTATTTAAATTCATTATATAGCCTACGTAGTGACCAATGATCCGAACGCTTTAGTATTCGGCTTAACCTGTACTACTAATACTATAATTGTAAACAACCTTTAATTAATCTTGTAGCGTGCGAGAAGTTCCGGCGAGCTTCTTACATGCTTTGCTTGAATTAGTCTTTTGGGGGGGACTCAGGATGGCCGAGTGGTTTAAGGCTCTCGCTAACGGCTGTCCAGCGACGCAGGAAGTGGGTTTAAAACTCGTTTCGCTACTTTTTTTCTTTATTTTTCTTGGCCCCCTTGCTTATACAAAGCTATCTAAAATGGTGGCGCAGACCCGGGAGGCCGGGGAGGTAAAAAATTAGTCCTCTAAATAACATTTTCCTGACGCCGTTCTTCTCATTCCCCCAAATACTCTCCGCTTCTAGTAGGGGACCTGTGTAGCGTGCGAGAAGTTCAGGCAAACGTCTTAAATGCTTTGCTTGAATGAGTCTTTTGGAGGGACTCAGGATAGCCGAGTGGTTTAAGGCTCTCGCTAACGGCTGTCCAGCGACGTGGGAAGCGTGTTCGAAACTTGTTTCGCTATTTTTCTTTCTTTATTTTTCTTGTTCCCCTTGCCTATACAAAGCTATCTACAATCTCACAAAAGCTGGTTGCTCCATGTATGATAAAATCTGCAATCAGCTTATCAACAACAGATTGTTTGACCTTCTTAGTATTCACTGCAAAACACTCCAGTAATGTCATAACTTTAACACCGCTGCATGATCGACCATAGTCTAATACTGAACTTTTTCTTTTTGAAGCTTTTCTTCAAGCTGTCACGTAGTTATCCGCTTTTTGCACCAAAGCAGGATGCTTTCTCTGTTGATAAATGTACATGATCAGATAATTGAAGGACATTTGTTTCACGTTGCCTTAATTCACGTTAAATTCAATCAGCATATGTGGTGCTGGAACCACATTATGGAATTGTATCTGACTCAAAACCACCTACTCAAAGACGAGCGTTAAATTGGTCCTCACAGTGTTTTTACTGAGTGAAGGCATTTTGGCCCCCTAAACCGTTACCCCCTTTGCCCGGTAGCGACATATAAATAGCAACTGTATTTCGTCCAAGAATTCAAAACAAAAAAAAATCTTTAGCCAATTTCAGCGTCTCTTATGTTTGTATGTTTGAATGTAAATTGTTCCTAAAAATCTATCGTAACGTTGATTGGGCTATTTTTACACCGCTTAAGTGTAAAATATAAAGTTTGGTTTAAAGCTACATGAATAAATTAAACATAAAAGTGTCTGAAAAATCTGCTTAATTCTGATTGTCTAAATTTTGTATAACTTATGTTTACATATAGTAGCTATTTATAGAGCAGCATTTTGTGAAAAAAAGATAGTATTAGTAGCCATTATTCAAGAAACAAGAATTTTGTCCTTACTGTTCGCCTTTTTCAAGACATGTTTCTGCAATTTACTACGGAATAAAGAATCCAACGAATATTTTCCTCTATCCTAAGGAAGCTCGTTTGATCACTTAACCCAGCCTGCTCCATGAGAAGAGCTCCCCTTCACACCGTAAAATAAGAGGGGCATCTAACGTCCGAATATCCATACCTATACATATACTATAAATAAAGGTGTTGCAAAAGGAAGCAGGTAGGTTCGTGCATGGTAAACCTACGCTACTTAACATTATCGTTAGCTACTACCAATTTTGCGATATTTTAAAAATAAGAAATAGTGAAACTTGACAATTCACTTAAGTATCATATAATTAGCTTTAATAAATTCTTACCTTCAAATGAATGTGTAGATTGGAAGTGGCATTGCTCGCCGCAGAGATTTCGCCATTGCATGATGTACATACACACTGCACTTGTTCTCCGTCGGAAGATTTCACTCTAAAGATTTTACCATCTAGTAAAGGATGACTATAATTACATGATTTTTTATCTGCTTCGTCTTTATTATTGTCTAATCTCTCCATTTCACAGTATTTCGAAGAAGCTGAAGTTGCCACGCAGCAGTTGAAATAACGCTGAGTACCCTCACTATACAACCGAATACAACTGTGACCATCTGTTAACATAATTTGAACTGATGCAACGAAGAATTTCCCCCCCCCCCCGAGTATAGTCCTCGCCCTTGAAGAAGACCCCCCGAGTACACTCCTCGCTCTTGAGGAATTCCGAAACGGAGGAGAAGAAGCTCCTTTCGAGCCCCTTTCCCGGTGGTCACACCGAACTCTAAGTTAACTTGGTTTAAGAACCAAGTACAACTTATTCTCGTCAGAGAGACCCCTCATATCCTGGTGCATCCTAAAGCACATGGATAGTCTTCGCCCATGAAGAAGATCCCCCCCGAGTACACTCCTCGCCTTTGAAGAAGACCCCCCACCCAGCGTACACTCATTCCAGCACTCCCCTGAGTCAAGGTATTCAAGCTTTAGCGCATCGCTAGACAGTGCGAATTACTCCTCAGAGTAATCCGGAGAGGAGAAAGTAACCTTCTTTCATTATCCCGTGGTGATATCCCTTCTTTCCGAAAGCGTGTGGATCCCAGCTGCCACACTCGCCAAAGTAAGTGGTGGCTTTCAAGTTATTCGTCCGCAACTTCCATCTGGCCGGTTGGCACACGTCTTGGAGAAAATATCCTTCCCGATGTAAAGTGCTCATTGATTTCAAGGTCAGACTCAAACCCGTTCCAAGGGGTATCCACAAAGGTAGTTGCGGCCGGTAAAGGCCGTTAGCATTTTGTTTTTTAAATTGAAGTGAGTGGTGGGTCAACCATCACTATAATGTCAAGTAGGTCAAGTTAGCAAGGCTTACTTAGAAATTATTGAAGTCTTTATTGTGTATTTAAATTCGTAGTATTTCTGTGGTTCATGTTTATTTTGTTTTTGTGTTTTAATTAAAGTTTTAGTTTGTTTCAACAATTTTTGTTTATTCTTCCTCGAATCGCTACGTTGGCACAGGGAACCTTTAAAGTTTAAAGAAGTCAAGACCCTAGATAATAATAATAAAAAATCATATATAACACTCTTAGAGAAGTATAACGTGAGTCAAAGAGTCTTCTTTTTTTTGTAGTACGTAAACTACCTCTACGTACCAACTCCTTCCATCACTCGGTCCTACCTATACCACGACACCTGTCAAATCGCGTTTATTCGAACAGATTTGTGTCGATATGGATTCTCAACATAGACGACTACTTTTACACACATATGTCAGGTACCTGTCAAGGGAAAAGGGGTTTTCCGTATAGACGAGAAACAACAAGAACTTCTTGCGTTTTTTGAAGAAATGAAACAAATACACTTTTGTGACCTCCTTCTGTGCAATCTTTGGATTGCCAGGTTAGAGTATTTGACTGATATATTTCAGCAGCTAAATAATTCGAATACTAGCCTGCAAGAAGAAAATATTTTCACATCCACTGACATAATGAAAGTATTTCAGAAGAAAATACACATTTGGAAAAGAAAAGCCACCGAAGGAAATTTGGAAATGTTTCCTTTGGTAAGTAAAACTTACATTGATAAGAAGAGTAAGACACTTCCGGTAATAGTTGAACATTGAACAAGTTTGGAAGAAAAAAAGAGTTCTTATTTTCCATCTATTAATACTGAACAATACCCATTCATTGAAAATTCAAGTGATTTTGACTTAACATTAATAAAAGAAGAAGAACTGGCAGCTATATCCACTAATCGTGGATTGATGATTAAACACAAGTGCAGATCATATACGAGAAGTAGCTCCCGCAAATACTAGTCTGGAACGGAGGAAAATCCAGCTTGTATCCATGGTTATGGGTCGGATTTGTGTTCAACGTGAACATCCTTCTCTATTCCACGTTTTCGAAACCCCTTAAAATCTTGAAGGTCTTTATTAGCTAGCATCGTAATCGGCGAGTCTCCAAAGAATTCTTGAAGCCTACGCTGATAGCCTTTGTACTTAAGTGAGGGAATTAGCTTGGTGTCCCTAGCCCGGACACGTGTAGGGGACCAGAATTGAACGGTAGATTCCCGGTGACGTCTGACTAGAGAGTTGTACAATTTAAGGACAATCTCCTTGTTATGGAAGTGAAATTGCTTCTTTATGTAACCTAATAGACTTTGTGTCTTTTTTTTCTACATCGGCGCACTGCCTAGAAAACTTTAGGTCGCTGCTGATTTGCACACTCAAGTCCTTTTCCAGGTCCGTCACCTCCAGAACTTGACTTAACAAGTGGTAGTCTTCTCGAGGATTGGCATATCCAATGTGCATCAACTTGCACTTGCCAAGGTTAAATAGCATCTATCAAGTCTCCGACCACTCACCTAATTTCTGAAGGCTGCTTTGTACTGACCCAAAATGCCGTGAAAGAATTCTAGTAGATTTGTGAGACACGATCGGTTCTTGCAAAATCCGTGCTGGGAGTCTATGATCAAGTTATTTGTTTCTGTGGGCTTTCCTATTTTATCTGCTATCATGCTCTCTAACATTTTGCCCACAACGGAGGTCAAACTTATAGGCCAGTAGTTACTCAGGTTTTCGCGCTCTTCCTTCTTAAATATGGGGGTCACGTCCGCCTTCCTCCAGTCCGCTGGCACTTCCCAAGTTTGTAAGGATTCGTTAAAGATTGCAGTAAGTTGTGGAGCAGCCACACTGCTCACTTAACGAAGGACTCTAGGGAGAAAACCATCTGGACCTGTAGACTTGTACGGGTTAAGGTTCTTTATTATAGCCTACACTTCCTCGTCGTCTAATATTATCTCGATTATGTTTTCCCCTTCATTGTGATATACCCCCGGCCTCGGGGTGGGACCATCTTCTTCCATTGTAAACACAGGGGTGAAATAGTCGTTCAACACGTTTGCGATAGCTAGATTCGACTATTGCAACGCGCCAACGTCATCTCTTAGAGGGCCTATGCGCTGGCGAACTGGTTTGTACCTATTTACGTGCAGGAAGAATTTCTTTGGGTTCTCTTTGCAGAGAGACGCGCACGAAGATCCTCATTGCGTTCACCTTGGCCTACCAGTGTTTTAACAGTTCTAGTATTTTGTCTATACTGCATGAGACTCTCGTTGCTACCACTACTCCATTTAACGTAGCTCTTTTTTCTCTTGCAAATTGTTGAGACAATGCTGCGATTGAACCATTTAGGTTGAACAGATTTTTCATTCACCTATTGTTGGGGAACGAACTTGGACTGCTGGTTTATGAGGCGGTCTTTGAATCTCAGCCAGTTGTCTGAGGCACTTTCACCACTTACAAGTTCCAGTCGGCTTATTGAATCTCGTAGACCGTTAAAGTTAGCCCGGCGGTAATCGTGGTTGTAATCAGCATCGAGAGAAGGACTGCCGCACGGAGCGCGTATGGTGAATAAGACTGTTGGGTGATCGCTACCACCCAGACATTCAGCCACACTCAGTCCAGAGACCATGTCATCCTCGGTAGTGAACACCAAGTCCAACAAGATCTCACCTCTCGTCGGCTCTTGGACCCACTGTGTCAAAAGGTTATTGTCAGCGTAGTCGATGAGTCATCTCCCTTCTTCGTCGCACGATCTATCACCCCAGTCAACTCCTCGACAGTTAAAATCACTCATAATCAGGCTTGGGCGATTTTCCACCAACTCGGCAAGTTTAGCGTACATGTTCGAGTCAACTTCCTCGGGCTTCCTTTGCGGCCTGTATATCACCACGAGTCGGTATGGGGAGCTGCCAAATTTATGTCTACTCCTAGGATCGCGTATAACAATACTCCGCCACCTTATCGATTGGATCTATCGCGGTGGAATATCGTGTAACCGGGAATCATATACTCACTCTCGACTCAAGAGTCGAGTGTGAGTGTGAAGCCAGGTTTCTACGATGACAACTACGTCTAGCCATATTGTCACCGGACAATATGGCTACCAGTTCTTCCCACTTGTTTCGTATTGATCTGGCGTTAAAGAATTGGCATTTAAGGGGAATGCGGGCTATTCCTCACGTCCGCTACCCTTAGTTCTCT
The DNA here is from genome assembly GCA_963969495.1 of Ceratothoa steindachneri. Classification (NCBI taxonomy): domain Eukaryota; kingdom Metazoa; phylum Arthropoda; class Malacostraca; order Isopoda; family Cymothoidae; genus Ceratothoa; species Ceratothoa steindachneri. Next base: position 28,978,952 of record OZ018326.1, read on the forward strand.
ATAACTCCCCCCCTTCCAGTTGATGTGAGTTGGGTTCACGAGTGACGGAGGCCTCTACGCCTTCCCCTCCTGATCCTAACCCTGTTCTATTCCCCAAGCGCTCTACCGATAATGCTCGTGTCGCCCTCATCAGCCAGAAGGCGTTCTGGTTGATGAAGTCAGCTAGAGCTCTCTTACCTGTGCTACTGAGGTGAACACCATCCTCTGTGAACAGGCCGTCACATCCAAAGAAGCGATCAAACGGATCCAAGTATTTGATGCCTATCATTGCTCATAGGTGCCCGAATTTCTCATTAATACCCAGAAATTTGCTAGTTGCGTGCACATACGCAAACTTTTGGCGTACAATCCCTACTAACAATCTCCGGTCGGTCTTAGCGTGATGATCATCCGCATCACCATTGCATTCATCAGGATGGCTTCGATGTTACCGACACCTCCTTCCCTAAGAAAGAAATCGTTCCCACTCACCATCGAGACGAGTACACAATTCCTGGAGGGAATCTTCACCCTCTTAACCTCCTTCCCGAGTGCCTCGTTGCCCCAACCTGGAAGGCATCGGACTTGCCATCTATATCCAAAACCTTCTCCAAGGTGACTCTCTAGACCCCGGACCTTAGATTCCCCCACCACAACGCCCTGCATTTCCCCATTTGTCTGCGGCGCAAATCGGTTTAGATGCGTGGCTTTCTCCTTCGTGGTCCCAGAACCCGAATTACTATTCATCTCTGTTTCCCCCAATGGTGTCGCCGATTCGCCTGTGGCTGCTGCAGCAACTCCCTTTCCCTGCCCTTTCTTTTTCCTTTTCCTCTTCCTTTTCTTCTTGCTTAAATCAGTCCCACTAGAGTTTGCGACCCGGTTCCCACTACGTATATACCCGGCCAAAATGCTGGTTTCCGCTTCTGTGCTTATCATGGGTATCGCCGATTCACCCATGACTATTTCAGCAACTCCTCTTCCTTTGCTATTTTTTACCTTTTTCTTCTCCTTGCTTACACGAGCCCCACCAGAGGCTGAAACCTGGTTTTCAGCATCTAAACTCTCAGACTGCGCTGGGTTCCTGCCAGGAGAAGCTGACGAAGCTACAACTTCAGCATAACTGTGGCTGGCATCAAAGTTTCTCCCGTCATTCCCCCTAGTAGTTCTCAAGGGATCCTTATGGCAAACACCAAATTTGTTGCCCCCCCCCACTTTGACTCATTTCCGCTTCTACTCAGTTCCTCTCGCCCCTTTCCCCTCCCTTTCTGCTTCTACTTTGTTCCCCTATTCCCTCCCCAGAGCAAGCTGTACCAACCCTTCCCTGTCCAGATTTCCTATGATTAGTTCCTTCACCCTATCTATCTCTGTATCTCTCTTAGGGTCTCTCGCACTTCTACCAGTGGAAGTCGCCGTCACTGTTACGTAGTTAAGGCGGCTGACCTCCTCCCAAAGTTGACCGACCCGGTTTTTCAGTTCCGTCAACTCTCGGAGGCAATTTCCCTCTAAGTAACCCCACGTGATCTCTTACAACGGTCATCTCGCGATGATGTCGTTGCTCCACATCTCTGAGCTTTCTCTCCGTTCCCAACTTGATCTGACAAAACATACAAAATGCTATCTCTAGTAATATCTTTAAAATACTCCTATCTGAAATCGATGCACCAACGAGTACATGTGCATTTACGGCATTGTACCTTCAATTTCTCTGTTTCTAGCATATTGCCTCTATCTTAGAATATGTGTGCGTGTGTTTGTGTGAAACCTATCACATATGGTACTGTCTTAAGGATGTGTACAAGTGCGATAATGGCTGAGCGGAAATTTTGGTGTGTGTGTGGAGTGCGATTTGTATGTGTGTGTGTGTGTGCTTGAGTTATGTGCCTGGATGTATTAGACCGATATGTGTGTGTTTAAGGTTGAAATAAAAGGTAAGGGAAAAGAGCTGAGGGGAGTGTATAGGCATGTGCGTATGTAATTTGTATGTATATATCTTACTTGTCTGAGTGTGATTTGTATTTGCCTTACTTATTTGGTTATGAGTTGGATTTGGTTTTTGTTTGATATGTGAGTATGGGATGAGCGGAAGTGTATGTGTGTGTGTTTGATGGATGTGTATTAGGGTGTGTATTAAAGTGTGTTTAAGGTTAAAAAAAGAAGAAGAAGAGCTAAAAGAAATGTATGTTTGTGTGCGTCTGTAATTTGTTTTTATTTGTCTTACTTGTATGACTGTTTGAGATATATGTATTTTGTGATGTCACGTAAACAGGATGTAGATCATAAAACTGTCAAATTCAGAGAGTAGACTCAGTGAAAACTACCACTAAACTAAACAAAACTAAAGTGGCTTGAGTAAATTGAATTTAAATTCAATAATGTATCGGGAAAATAATAGAAATGAAACTAGAATAGTAAAAAAGCAAAACAAAAAAGAAAAAAAAGAGATAAACTTAGCTGTGTTCAGTTGTGACCTGGCAGTGAAGACAACGCAATACTTAGTGTGGTAAAATAAATTGCAACACACAAAAAATTAATCTAAACCAAATTTAGACAAAATAATGATGTTCAAGACTGTTGAAAAACTATGAATACAAGACACAGGCATTAGTAAAGCATTACGACACAACAATTAGTTTAAGGCACTTGGCAGGTTAAAAGAAATTTATACATAAACAAGAAATGAGTATAAACCAAAACTAAAGAAAAAAAATCTAAACTATTAAAACAATCCAAACACAATGAATACACTGGTACTAGCAAAGCACTATAACAAAGAAAACAAGATATAACATGTAAATATTTAGGGATGTCTTTCTGAGCGGGGAACTTCGAGTTGAAACATCCGATCATTACGAGAGAGAGAGAGAGAGAGAGAGAGAGAGAGAGAGAGAGAGAGAGAGAGAGAGAGAGAGAGAGAGAGAGTTTGTAACAAGGAGTAACAAGGAAAAGAGGTACCCTAGTAGACCTTGCGATCCATTCAAAGAGGATACCTTGGAATGAACACTTGAGCAGGCGCAGTCCTCTAAAGGGTCAGATTGGCGCTCTAGAATAGCACTCACGCTACGCTTCAAGTCTCCAAACAGCTATTTTTCAAGACTTTGTCTAGTTTCGCCTTGAACTGTTCAACAGAATTGCTGTTGACAACTTCCACTGGAAGTGCGTTCCAATGGCTTCAGATGCTATATGTGAAAGATTTCCCACACAGATCACTCTGGTAACGCTTCAGTTTAAGTTTGTAGCCGTGATTTCTTGTTGTGCTCTGGATAAGCTGGAAAATATTCCTGTAGTCTACAATGTCAAAGCCTCGAAGTATTTTGAACACTTCGATAAGCTGACCACGCAGTCTCCGGGTCTCCAGCGAAAACAAGTCTAATTCCCGTAATCTATCTTCATAACTCTTGTGTCTGATAGAGGGAATTAGTTTGGTTGCTCTGGCTTGCACACGTTCTAATCTTGCGATATCCTTTCGAAGAGAAGGGCTCCAAAATTGTACGGCATACTCCAAGTGCGGTCGGACAAGGAAGTTATACAGACACAGTACTATTTCCTTGTTCCGATATCCAAACTGTTACTTTATATAACCTAGCATCCTTTGGGGTTTCTTCTCCGCCTCAATGCACTGACTCGAAAGCTTGAGATCACTAGTTATAGTTAAACCCAAGTCCTTCTCAGTGTCGGTGGATTCAAGAGTAGCACCCTTAAAGATATACTGAGATTGTGGGTTTCAGTAGCCGATATGCATGTTTGCATTTGTTCACGTTAAAAGGCATTTACTACGTGTCCGACTACTCCCCAATCTTTCGAAGATCATCTTGAAGTCGGGCAGTATTTCCTTCCTTTGCAACGTTCATACCAAGATTGGTATCGTCGACAAATTTATAAATCTTCGCATTCATGTCACCGTCCATGTCGTTGACGTAGATGATGAACAGTAGTGGTCCCAGGACAGAACCTTGAGGAACACCGCTAAAAACGGACACCCACTCAGAAGCCTGTCCATTCACTACCACCCGTTGCTGTTTGCCACTTAGCCAGTTCTCTATCCAACTTGCTACATTTCCGTCTATGCCCAGCGCACACACTTTCCGGAGGAGGCGGCGGTGTGGTACCGTATCGAAGGCTTTTTGAAAGTCTGAGTAGATAACACCCGCCGCCTTATCCCGGTCGTGCTCACTGAAAACGAAGTGGAAGAATTCCACAAAATTCGTTAGGCATGACCGTTGCCTTCGGAACCCGTGCTGGGAACTCCTCAGTAGCAGGTTTGACTCTAAATATGACGTCATTTTGTCTACCATGATGCTTTCCATGAGTTTACCTATTATTGAGGTTAAGCTAATATGTCGGTAGTTCGACGGCTGGCTAGGGTCTCCTTTCTTGAAGATAGGAGTCACCCCCGCTTCTCCCCCCAGTCTCTAGGAACGCATCCGGTCCGGATTGACATGTTGAAGATTGTGCTCAGTTGTTGGGACACTTGATCGCGCACTTCTTTCAACACTTTAGGTAGAAACCCGTCCGGGTCAGGGGACTTATTCGTTTTTAGATCAGTGATCTTTTTTTCTATTTCTCCTTGAGTGAAGTCCATTTCCTCCAGTTTTTCCCCTGAGTAAGAATCCGTGGGCTTGGGGATGGGACCACATTCTTCAGTAAACACTGAGGAGAAGTAGTCATTGAGGAGGTTAACATTTTCTGCATCTGAGTGCTTTAATGCCCCCTCCTCATTCACTAAAGGGCCATTCGTGCGATAGATTGGTTTACGGCTGTTTACATAAACAAAGAACTCCTTGAGATTCTCTTTGCAAATTCTCGCCACTCGGAGCTCCTCGGCACGCTTTGCCGCCCTTATGCAGAACTTCACCCTCTTAGATAGCTTACGGTACTCCTTAAAGTCTCTAGAAATCTTTGACTGCCTGTACACCGTTCTTTTCTCCCTCAGCAGTTGATCAATTTCTCGATTAAACCATTTTGGTTAAACGGAAGATCTACGAATGCTTTTCAAAGGGAGGAATCGTGATTGAAGACTCATGAACGTAGTTTTGAATCTATTCTACGATTCTTCAACATCCACGCACACTTCAAGCCTTGCATCAGTCAATCCCGCACGAATACCTGCGAAGTCTGCTCTTCTCAAATCAGGTTTCCTCGATTTACCAGTCGCAGACTCTTCCTTGGGGACCTTGACTATAAATCTGACTAGTCGGTGATCACTGCCACCGAGCTCTTTGCCTACAGAGAGATCCTCAACGATGTCATCCTCAGAGGTGAAAAACAAGTCGAGGGTATTATTGCCTCTCGTCGGCTCTCCCACCCATTGAGTCAGGAACTCGTTGTTCACGAACTCCAGGAGTGGCCTCGCTACGAGGCCACGAAGTTCAACAAACTGTCTTTAACAAGTTCACCCAGTAGCCGGTACAGATCTCTGTCCTTTTCAACGAATTGGGCAAGGGGTCTGTAAAGCAGCAGGGTCCTGTATCTGGCAGGACCTATATCTAGGTCAACTCCTGGTAGCTCGTGGTCGGATACAATGTTGCAGTTCGTCGATTTGAGTGTATCCTTGACATAAAACATCACACCACCACCCTCTCTATCTGGCCTATCTTTTTGGAAGACTTGATAACCTAGAATTGTGAATTCACATTCAAAATCTCGGTTTGAGGTTTTTACCAACGACTCTGTTATGGCCACCATTTCAGGTTCTTCTGTCGCTACGAGGCCACGAAGTTCAAGAAACTTGTTTCTGATTGACCTCGCATTAAACAGAAGAACTTTCACGGAGTCCTCAAATGTAGGACTCCCTACGCTCTTCCATTTCCCATTTTGTCTCTCTATTCTCTTTTGGTGATGTGGTGGCACCCTTTCTAGTGACCTCCGCGAAGGTCGTTCCAGGGGTGATTTTAGCATACTGGCGGACGAGCGCACTTACTCTGGGCCGGACCGTCCTTTGAGTCCGCTCCACGACATCTTATATCAGGTTTGAGAGTACAGCCTTTCCTTTAAAGGAAAGATGCACCCCATCCCTTTGGTAGAGATCGTTCCTACCATAAAAGATGCGGTATGGGTCGACCAAAAAACACTCCATCCGCCGTACATAAATCTGCTAGTTGTCGGTTCAATGAGACGTTCCTCGAGTGAGCGATCCCGCTTGGACCTCTTCTCGGGAGCAGCCCTACCACGATATTTCTGCCGGGTTTCAACCCACAGTCATCCACAGCCCCCATGACCGCCTGAAGGATCTCGACTGTATGGCCTCCCCTACCTCCTCTTAGGTAGAGGTCGTTGCCACTTACCATCAGGGCAACGACTGAACTCTCAGAAATCTGAGATTTCTCAGCCTATACTCTTATCTGGTGGTTCCCACATCCTGGGAGGCAGCCACTCTCACACTGGTGCGAAGGCGGGCCGCTAGCATGGGTTGCAGATCCATTGATTGGGAATCAGTGATAAGGATCACCCTCGCGCATTTGGCTGTAGAGGACAGAGTCTTCACTTTCGGAAGCGATTTCTCTCTTTCCTCTTTCTTCATATTTTTCTTCTTCTTTCTTTTTTCCTATCTTCCTCTGGTTTAGCTTCTATTTCTGCTTTCTTTTTTTCTGTTTCTATCTTATCTTCTTTTTTCTTTCTGTTTTTCCTCTTTCTCTTCTTCTTTTTGGCCCGTTGAACTAGTCCCGCAGCAGCTGACTCCAGCTCTGGGACGTTGGAAGGCTAGCGTGGCACTGCCGATGCAGTGCTCGCTTCTATGGAAAAGGTCTCGTCGGCGGATCCACCCACGTCGGTGGGAGATACATCGTGAGCCGACTGGACCTCTAGTCTTGAAGACAAATCGGCCATCCTGTCCTCGAGACGGCGAAGCTGACTCGCGTGTTCAGACTCTAGGTTTTGCAGCTTCCTCTCCAGTTCTTTAGATTTTTGCTCAGATGATCTATATAAATCCTTGAACTGTTCCACTTCTCCTTTAAGGACACAGTCAGTGCAGATACTTGCCGGGTAGCATTTGGAGTAACACCCCTCCAGGAGGTCCACGCACCACTTGTCCTTTTTGCACACCGAACATGTGTATGTAAGAGCAGCCGGTCATTTCTTTCCAGTCATGCTGAACACTTTATATTTCTGAATACTTTGCGACCACTCAATAAAAAAGGGGGGGAGAGTCACAAGGAGCCACAAAAAATAGTAGTAACTCAAAGGACTTCGCTGACAATACTGTGGAGGTACTATTTTGGAAAAGCCCTAACCTATAGAATAAGAGAAAGTATAGCATAGATGAAGGCTCTCCCCGCCCACCTCTCCCACCCGCATTTGCGGGCCAGAATGCTGAAACGATACCTAAATGTGCTGAAAAAAGATCACAAACAGGATTTTTTTATAAAAAAATGTTGAAACCTATCTACTTTACTCAAATCTATACTAAGATCACAGGGTGTGGATTATCTTGTCAATTCGAAATTTGAACTGTTCGACTGACGAACTGTTCACCACTTTTGGCAGTAGACGGTTCCACGTTCAGCAGATTTTGGACGAGAAAAAGTTTCCAAAAATGCTATATGGAATTGCGGTAATTCCAGTTTGTAACCGTGGTTACGTGTAGCATTTGCGTTCAACGTGAACAACGTACTGTGATCTACTTTTTCAACTCCTCGCATTATCTTAAAAGTTTCAATCAGCTGGCCTCTTAACCGGCGCGTCTCCAAGGAGAACATCCCCAATTCTCGTAGCCTATGCTGTTAACTTTTATGTCTAAGGTAGAGGATCAATTTTGTGGCTCTGGCCCGTACCCTTCCATCCGTTTAATATCCTTCTTCAAGGTTGGGGACCAGAATTGTACGGCGTATTCAAGGTGTGACCGGACTAGAGAGTTGTACAAGGCGAGAACAATCTGCTTATTTTGCAAGCGAAAATGACTCTCTATGTACCCCAGCCTTCGCTGGGTCCTCTTTTACACCTGGAGGCACTGCTTGGAGAACTTTAGATCACTGCTGATTAGCACGCCTAAATCTTTCTCAAGGTTAGTGGTATCTAGTTGTTTTCCTAGCAAGGAGTAGTTTTCTTTAGGGTTAGCATGGCCGATGTGCATTACCTTGCACTAGTCAAGGTTAAATGGCATTTGCCACCCTTCGGACCACTCGCCTATCCTGAGAAGGCCATTTTGCAGGCGTTCCACTCCTTCTCGCGAGCTAACACTACCTCCTAGCTTTCTATCGTCGGCGAACTTGGCTATCGAGCATATTAGTTCTTCGTCTATATCATTGATGTAACCGATGAACAATAGAGGCCCAAGCACTGAGCCCTGGGACACCCCACTACTGATTGGTGTCCATTAAGAGGCTATCCCGTTGATCTTTACTCATTGCCTCCATCTCGAGAGTCATTTTTATATAGGTTCGGCTACCTTGCTCGTAATACCAAGAGGGCGCACTTTATTTATCAACCTGCGATGTGGTACCTTATCGAAGGCTTTTTGAAAGTTCAGGTATAACATATCCACAGCTCGACTACGATCATACTCACTCAAAATACCGTGGAAAAATTCTAGTAGGTTAGTGAGACATGAACGGTTCTTGCGAAATCCGTACTGGTAATCCAATATCAGGTTATGCGAGTGTAAGTGCTGCACTATACGGTTTGCGATTATTCCCTCGAGTAGTTTGCCTACGGTGGATGTTAGACTAATAGGCCGTTAATTACCCGGCCATTCGCGGTCCCCATTCTTATAGATGGGAGTTACGTCTGCTATTCTCCAGTCTTACGGCACCTCTCCGGTTTCCAAAGATTTGTTGAAAATGGTGGTGTAGTGTGGGGCGACCTCTTCATTAACTTCATGGGGAGCTCAGGGAAGAAAGCCATCCGGACCTGGAGACTTATACGGGTTAAGGTTCCCTAGTTTGGCTACTACTTCGTTTCTCTCTAAAGACTATTTCGCATATGTTTACGCCCTCTTCGAGATGAACCCCCGGTCTCGGAGCTGGATCGTCAACTTCCCTTGTAAATACGGAGGCGGAGTAGCCGTTCAACACGTTGGCGATATCTGGTTCTGACTTCCATAGCGGTCCTATGCTATGGCAAATCGGCTTGTGGCTATTGGCCTGCAGTAAGAATTCTTTCGGGGTCTCTTTACAGAGGGAGGCAACCCAAACTTCTTCGCTGCGCTTAGCTCTGCATACCAGTGCCTTAACTTGCCTACACTTTTGCCTGTATTGAAGAAGCTTTTCTTTATTACGGTTGGATTTCCAGTTATTGAAGGCAGTTTTCCTGTTCTTTATAACTGCTGCGAGGCCTCGATTGAACCATCTCGGTTGGAGAGGCTTGCCGCTCCTCCTTCTGTTGGGGACAAACGCAGACAGTTGGGTCATAAAATTTTCTTTAAACACCACCTATTTGTCCAAGGCTCCTTCTCCTCTTGCGGGCCCAAGCCGAGCTATCGCATCCCGAAAACCCACAAAGTTCGTGCGTCGGAAGTCGGGTTTAAAGATGGCAACGTGAGAGCCTCTCTCACATTGAATGTGGACGGAAAACGTGATTGTGCGGTGATCGCTCTCGCCCAGACACTCTCCCACGTTGAGTCCGGATACCATGTCGTTCTCGGTGGTAAAAATCAAATCTAACATGTTCTCACACCTCGTTGGCTCCTCTATCCATTGTCAGGAAGTTATCCTGAGCGAACTCGATCAATCTTTTCTCTTCCGCATCTCCTGTCCAGTTCATCCAGTAACTCCCACGGCAGTTGAAGTCACCAATGACAAAACTCATGTGACCATTAATGAGGTCGGTGAGCTTTGCGTACAGGCTTGAGTCTAACTCTTATGACTGTCTGAGCGGCCTGTAAATCACCACTACTCGATAAAAGGAGCTGGTACAATCTATGTCTAGCCCTAAAATCTCGTGACCAGATCTCACATTGCATTCGACAGCGGGGAAACAGTTCCGGACGTATACCAAAACTCCGCCACCCTCTCGACAGGGTCGGTGACGGTGGAACATTGTATAACCGGGGATCGCAAACTCACTCTCGAAATCTCGTTTGTCAGTATGGATCCACGTTTCTACGATCGCCACGATATCTATTCGGTTATCGGAGGAAAATACAGCCACAAGTTCGTCCCACTTGTTCCGTGTCGACCTCGCGTTAAAAAATAAAACTTTTAGGGAACGATGGCTAGTCCGCACGCTCCCTCCTCTAACGCGTTTCCCGACGACTCGAATGGAGTGTTGTTCTGAGAAACGGACGTATTGCCATGAGCTTCCTCTGAGTTACCTGGATCTTCTCCACTTGGGACCTGTTATTCGTCATCGGCAGGGCTCTCATTACTCTCTGGTTGCGGTGCAGCAGGGCCTCTTTGAGTAGAATGTCCCGCATTGACTTGTTTTCGCGGCTCGTCTTGAATCTCCTGCTGGGTGTTACCCGTCGAGTTGCCGCTTGGCTCGTCCCGTGCAACCCTCAACAACCAGAAGGCATTCCTGTCGATTAACTCGGCCAGAAACCTCCTTCCTCGGTCGTTTAGGTGGACCCCGTCCTCCGTGTATAGGTTATCTCGTCCGAAGAACAAGTCGACCGGGTCTACAAACTTAACTCTTGTCAAGGCACAAAGGTGACCTATACGTTTGTTAATGCCAAGAAGTTTGCTATTTGCGTGCGCTGTAGCAAACTTCCTGGGTAGCATCCCAGCGAGCATCGCCTTGCTTGTCTTTGAGAGAAGATCCTTTGCACTCTTCATCGATGTCTGGTGTTTGGACTATATGTTCCGCTAGCCCGACTCTACTTCCTCTAAGGAAAAGGTCGTTTCCACTGACCATTGATGCAAATACAGAGATCCTGCAGAAATTCCGTACATTCCTAACTTCTTATTGTAGAGAGAAAGAGAGAGAGAAAGGGAGGGAGAGAGAGAGAGAGAGAGAGAGAGAGAGAGAGAGAGAGAGAGAGAGAGAGAGAGAGAAGAGAGAGAGAGAGAGAGAGAGAGAGAAAGAGAGAGAGAGAGAGAGAGAGAGAGAGAGAGAGAGAGAGAGAGAGAGAGAGCGTGTTACAAGGAGTTAGTAGAAGTTACAAGGAGTTACAAGGAAAGTAAGTACTTCAAGAGACCATTCGGTCCATTTCAATGGAAGTACCTATAATTTTATCCTAAATTCTAACTATATACAATAATACAGATAGGGAATAGGAGAGTAAAGATGAAATCTTGACCCACCCACCTCTCTCACCCATTTCCGGGCTTGGAAAAGTGAAAATATATACCTGGCAGTGTTGTAAAATAGACACATCCAGGAAATTTTAAAAGGAAAGCAGGAAATATTAATATATACAAAACAAAAATCTGACTTATCGTAATAATTTTATTTTATAATATGTTTTTTTTCTTTTTCTTTTTGATAACAAGCAAATTTTTATAACTTATTATCTATTAGATCTATCCACTCGTTCCATGCTTATTTAAAAATAACTTTCTACTGTCTTATTGGACACTGCTAGTACCGCTTGCAGTTGCAAAGCTTTTTGTCAGATATTTTGAAAAATAATTATTCATATATACGAGTATATCCAAGATTATTTGTATTAGTAAAACATGACAGAATGTATTTACATTTTATATATATGCATAATTGTAGCGACCGGCGTGTACTTCCAAAATAGGACACACATGAAAGTCGATACACACAAAGTACAGAGAGAGAGAGAAAAGTAAAGTTAGCGCCGTTTCCGAGGATGTCACACAGTAGTAAACGGAGCACAGTTATCTCTGTTTGAGTTGGTCGAGGCAATCTTAGGCAAACATTATAATCAAGGCAGAATTCAGAATAAACCGGATAGCTATCACTATTAAGCAAATAGAAACCGGATTAGGAAGCTGTCTCCATGGCAACATACCACCTCCCACAGATAATTTGACCCAATAGTCGGAGTGCCTTCCTCATCAATATGTTCGGCAGTAGCCAAACAAAAGTCGAGTTATGTTAATATCGACAAATCAACAGACAGGTACATAAGAGGCTGATGTGGCTTAGTGGGACGAGGAACTTGTAGGGCGTGGCTTAAATTGAATATATAACTGTGTGAAGCCAGAACAAAGAGGATAATTAGATTACTGTTTTATATAACAATATATTCGCGATATAGATCGTTCAGTCCGATCTCTCGGATTCGCGTGATTCATCTTTGTATATAGTCGTGTTCATAACGCAGGCATTAAGGTATAACTCTGAAAGGCTCTATTCGTCCGGCCTCCTTTAGACATTACCCGCACTTGACCTCGAACTTAATTTATGTCATAACTTAGAAATTAATTAAAGAACTTTTGTAAAGTGCAATAAGATCTAATTTAATAATGATTCTATTTTTGCTTTGGTGACTTCAATATCCTGACGTTCCTCAATCTTCTTGCTTCAAGGCCTTATTAATCGTGAAAACAGCCGTTGCACATTCCCCTCGTTAATCGCAATTCCTCGCGATTACATAACTCCCGAAATACTGGTATTCTACCCTGATGTGGTCTATCCCCATCCTCCGGGCTATTTGACCCCGTCGCTAGAATAAGACCACCCCTCGGCTTAGGGCATCCCATAGCAATCAACAAAATGACTCTCATGGCAACGCAAACCAACCGGGCATCTGTATCAACCAGAGTCCTTGCCAAAAGATTACGCGATAACTCGTTAATCTATCACCATTACTGGCAACCAGCGTCCCCCTTCCAAGCCTCTTGGGTTGTCCTCACGATTATCTTCAAGGTTCCCCCATAATTAGGGACGATCTTTAAGAGCCCCCTCCCCCCCATAACTGGTGACCTTACATTAAGAACCAATCATTTTTAACAACCAATGCCGTTGTTCCACCAAACAAAACAAGAAGCGGAAGAACATTGAAGAAGAATTTGAGGAAACACAAGGAAGAGGAAAGAAAATGGAAGTCAACCAGACGAGGCAAGGTAAGGTAGAGTCAGTAAGTGCCGTGACGATAAAAGCTCCGGTATTCAACGACGCTGCAGTGATGGGTTGGTTTAGGATTATAGAGTCTCAATTCTAATATTCAAAAATCACCCAGGAGGTAACAAAATTTGATCAAATATTGGCCTCATTACCCCCTGAAACAGTGAACGGCGTGCCTGCAAACATTTTCGAAGATGAAAATTACGAGAGATTGAAGGCTGAAGTCGTAAGTATATTCGAGAAGACTCATAGGGTCTGAGTAAGGTATTCTCTCTCTTATAGTTTTGCAGGCTGGGTTAAGTGATAAACCGCTTCCTTATGAGATGAAGAAAAATATATATAATTATATATGGATTCTTTATTCCTAGGTATATGACTGGAATAAGCTTCGAATATGGCGAACAGGGAATATAACTTTTTCTTCTTAAATAATAATAATTTTTCTGACTCTTATGACTATATCTTTTTGGACATTGGACATTGGACATAAAAAGTCGAGAAACTAGATAGAGAGAGAAAATAGTTAGTTAGTTAGTAGAAGGGTTTGTGGTGAAATTTGGGAATAAGGGATAAATAAGATGGTTAGGTCCCTGGGGAAAGGGTACGAGGGGCGGTCAATGAGTTTTGCGAATCGGTAGAGCAAAACAGAGGAAGAGGGATGGCTGTTTGTGGGGGTGTTAGGACAAGTAATGGCAAGTCAGGATCTGCAGCCGTACGCTCCTGCCTCGTCTATTTAACAAGCAGTAGCTGATTGCAGATCACCAGTCACAAATTTTTCAACAATGGAGAAGGTTGAGCCCCGCGCAGTGATCAAATATTTGACCAAGGAAGGCAAGAATGCAAAAGAGATCCATGAACGCTTGGTTGCAGTGTACACCGACACCGCCCCTTCCTATGCAACCATTGCTCGCTGGAATAGGGAGTTCCGCCATGGTCGTGAGTCCCTTGAAGATGAACCCCATCAGATGTGACTAATGAGTACAATGTAGCCCGTGTGGAGAGGAGGATCCTCGAAAATCCACGGGTGAAGGTCGAAGAAATCGAGGGAGAACTTGGAATATCACATGGAAGTGTTATCAACATCATCCACGAAAATTTGGCCATGACCAAGGTCTCTGCCCATTGGGTCCCTAGAAATCTCACGCCCCATGATCGACTTCAGCGTCGTCAAAGTTCGGAGGAACTGCTGCTCCTGTATAACCAAGGCCCGGCGGGACTCGAGTCACGCATAGGACAGGTTATGAAACGTGGGTCCATCACTGGGATCCCGAGACCAAGCGCGAAAGCATAGCCTGGAAGCACTGGGGCTCTCCGACCCCCATCAAGTTCCGGAGCCAACCCTCAGCCGGGAAGATCATGGCCACCACCTTTTGGGATTCTAAGGGAGTGTTGATGGTGTACTATGCGTCTCGTGGAAGGACCATCACAGGCCAATATTATCCCGAGGAACTGGTTGGGTTGAAGAAGTGCATCTGTCAGAAGCGGCGCGGCAAGTTAACACGCAGTGTCCTGCTTCTCCACGACAATGCCCCTGTCGACATGGCCAGAGTTGCACAAGGTGCCCTGCGCGACTGCGGATTCAAGGAGCTCAACCATTTCCCTACAGTCCAGATCTGGACACTAGCGACTACTTTTTATCCCGCCAGCTAAAGGCTGCACTGCGTGGACGCCAGTTTGGGGACGATGAAGATGTCCAGCTCGCCGTCCAGGAGTGGATTGAACAGAAGTCGGGATATTTCTGGTTGTCGGGAATTCGAAGCCTCAGGGACAAGTGGCGCAAGTGCATTGAACTTGAGGGTAGTTATATTGAAAAATAATAAAACACTTTTCCTCATATCTCGTTTCCTTATATCTGAATTGCAAACCTTATTGACCGCCCCTCGTATATCTGTGTTTCATTTCGCTAGTGTATTTCTTGTTTTACTTTCATCTGTTATTTTAGCTCCGAAGCCTTTAAAGTTCGTCTAACATTTGTGTTAGTCTGATATATATATATATATATATATATATATATATATATATATATATATATATATATATATATATATATATATATATATATATATATATATATATTAAATTTGATCAAATTCTATCACTATTAGTTTATACAAAAAACAATTGTTAATAGTAGCTTTCAAGCCTTTTTGTGTGTGTGTTTTGTGATTTTGTCAATTGTTTTTGTTATCTTTGGGATATATTGTTTATCCGGTAGTTTTATTCGTAGATTGGGTCTTGGTTGTGCAGCGCAGCTCTTCTGCTGCTGGGAAATCTTTTCCAAGCTTGGTTCCGTAGTAGGTCGATAATTCCGAAGTGATTCCTGATGAAATCTGGGTCAGTGTTCCTCTCCATCTTATGCCAAACATTGAGGGCTCCGGTACCTAGGTCTTTGTTTATCGCCCTGATGTTGGCTTCTTTGTGTAGTGTCTGTTGGCGTTTCCTGTCTCCCTAGCGTTTTTTTATTATTAAGAGTGCTTTATTTGGCACTCTTTGCAATTTAATCATCCAAGTCTTTGGAATGGCCGCTAGTGGCGTGGGCAGATACAGTATTTTTGGTCTGATGTAGGCAGAGTAAATTTCTTGTTATTGTTTCTTCTTAGGTTTCTGAATCAATATAATTCTCTTATATCCCGACTCGTGCATGCAATTATGCCGTTTATTTGGTCCTTAAATCCCCTGGCATTTATTTTTAAGCCTAACACTGTGCCTGCTCTCTTGTATGGATATCTCTCATCCCCTACATAAATTGGTGCTATTTTATTTTTTTTGACTGGAATGATGGTAAACTTGTTTAAATTAGTTGCAATTTTGCAGCGGCGTTGGTATATATTTAGGTTCTCTATTTCATATGCCGTCATCCTTGCCATTGTCCTTTCATTTTTATATGGGGAGACCACAATCTGTGTCACGTCGTCGGCGAACTGGATATACAAAGATTCCTCTAGCCTAAGACTAGGGAGGTCTCTAGTGAATATCGAGTAGAGCAGTGGACTCAAACACCCACCTTGGGGGACGCCCTCTTCCAGTTAAAATTCTGGTCCTTGGTACTCCCCGATCTTGATGAATGCTCTTCTGTCCATGACGTAATCACAGGTCATTTTTCTCCAATCTGGGATTAAGTCCCAGTTGGAAGATCTTAAACTGTAGTCCTCTGCGCCACACTTTATCGAATGCTTTCCTGACGTCCATCAATACTAGATCAGCGTGTTTCCTCTCTTTTTCTATTTGGGCTAATTTATCTGTTATCATCGCCAGTGCTGTGTCCGTACCGCTCTGCCTTCTAAATCAGTGTAATCGGCGGTTGTGCAGATTATTGGCTTCGAGGTAGGATTGCACTCTGTTGGCGATGATTTTTTCGAAAGTTTTTCCTCCAAATTCGAGGAGAGAGATCGGGCGGTAGTCTACTGGGGAGATTGGGGACTTCCCCGACTTAGGAATGAATATAATTTTTTATATTTTCCAGACATCGGGAAAGTATCTCGTATTGAGGGCCGCGTTTATGATTTTAATTAATCCTCGTTTTATGTTGGGTGGAGCGTTATTAAAGTTTGCTTTCGTTAAGCCTGAATGTCCTGGAGCACGCTGCTTAAACGTTTTTAGGGTTTCGTTTAACTCCTGTAGGAAGATCTTTTTCCCGAGGCCCACCATGGGTCTTTCTGCTGTAGCGTTATTGAATGGATATGTTCGTTCTATTACTTCGTTTAACTGGTCTAACATCCCGTTCCCGAATTCTGTGTCGAAATTTTCTTCCTCTTCAGGGGAAATTTTAAATATAAAATTTGACCAGTATTCTCTAAATTCTACTTCTATTTCTTCTGGTTCAGGGATCACTTCACCTTCCATATTCTTGATGTTCGTTCTTTTGTTTACTGGCTTTCCTCTGAACCTCTTCACTGTTGTCCAGAACGTTCTGGGGTCCATTTCCTCATCGAGTTCTTCAATGAGTCGGTTTTAAATTTCTGCTTGCTGTTGTATGATCAGTTGGTGTAGGTGTTCTTTTGTTTCACGCCTCATCTGGTGGAGGTCCCTGTTTGGTCCCTATCTATTGATTGCGTCCACTATGCCTCTGTATTATTCTTGAATAGCAATAATTTGTGGTGTCCATTTTGGAGCTGGTAGGGTTTTATATTTTATCTTTGGGATAGTGTTTCTATCTGCCTCCAATATTTTCATTGTAAGGTGGTTTAGTTCTTCATCAAGTTCTTCTGGTGTAGCTTCCTCTAGGCTTGCTGGGACGTAGTTCTGGCAAACAGCCTGGTAGGCCTCCCAGTATTCTCACGCATATGACTTCCTTTCCCTTATTGGTTTTTGAATTGGGCTTGTTGAGAGTGTGATGATCAATGTTTCGTGGTCGCTGGGTATCGCGGGTCCGTGGGTGATGTGATAGTTGTAAGGAAACCTTGAACTTGTTAATACTATGTCAAGCTTAGTTGCACCTCTCGCTGAATAATAGGTCGGGAACTCTGGTCCAATACGCACTGCTATGTTTCGCTCTAGTAGAAGTTCTAGATTTCGTCCCGCCGCGTTGGTGCTGGTGTACTCAGCGGCCCTGCATCTTGCGTTTAAGTCACCGGCGAACATCACCGTTTTCTTATGGGAAAACAGCTTCAAGAGTTGTGGATAGGAATGTACCCCCTTCTTGAGCGTTGGTACCCAGTAGCGATAGTTAGGGGCCCTATGGTAGTTTGGGCCCTCTATTTCTACGTATGACTCATCTAATGAAGGTAGAAGTTTGTGCATGAGGCCATTTCGGATTGCTATCACCGAACCTCGAAGGCCTCCAATGAATGGCTTATTGTATAAACTTGGTACCTGAAGATTTTCATGACTGTTTTTCGTATGGATAGCGTGTTCGGATATTAAAATAATATCTGGGTCAAGGTTCTGAATTATGTTTACATACTCAAGACTTTTTCTTGTCCAACCATTTACATTCATGTACATTATTTTTAGGTTTCTATTTGCAGTGTCCATTTTGTAGAATGTCTCTTCTCTTCTGTCTTGCTTTGACCCCGAGGCCTGGTGAGGGGGTGTTCTACATTTACCGTTTCGTTTTTTATTGAACTCACTCTGAGAGATATTATTGAAAATTTCTGGAATATATTTAATTTTTCCTTGATAATGGGCCTCTTCAACCTGATTATCTGGCATTTGGTCTTCATATTGCCATTTGATTTTCTCGTTGATAATTCTCTAGGGTATGGCCTCAGCATAGTGTTTCTTTGGGTAGAGAGTGTTCCCTATAGCGAAAAGTTTGAGATTTATCCCTTTGGCGTTTATCTGTTGTTTTTTCATCTATGTAGACGTCGGGGATCTTTTCCTCAGTTGGCTGTTGGTCCTCTTTTGGTCTCTGGCTGCACGCTCTGAGTTTTTTTTTATTATTTGTTCTTGCTCTGTCTCTGTTTCCATCTCCTCTGTATTATGATATTGTTTTTCTTGTTTCTTGCTTTTTTGCGCGTTCTTTCTCGCTTCCTGTGCAGCAATTCTTGGATCTCTGCAGTTGGAGGCGTTTCTTCCTGCTTGAGTTGGTAGTTGTGCCTGGGTGGGTTCAACAAGTTTAACTTTCAGAACTTCTTCTGATGGAGGATTGTCGGGGAACCACATTTGAGGCATTCTGTTGTTTTTCAACATCATATTCAGTTCTGTCTTGAACGTCCCTAGTCTTGATAGGTTCGCAATGTGTGCGTAATAAAAATACAGGCCATTATCTGCGTTAAGTTTTAGTTTTCTACGTGTAGCACAGTATTGTCCTTGGTTGTTTCTGCCGTGGATGCTTTCGCAACCTGGGAGTACGTGTTTTTCTTCTTCTGTTCTTCTTCCTGTCTTTTTTCATCTTTTTTTTTCTTTTTTATTGTTTTTTTAAGGGACATGTCATTGCGAGGGTGCGGTGGTCTCCGCCGCAATTCAGGCACCTTTTCCGTTCGCTATTGCAGCTCCTCCAATTATGGTCATCCGCATTGTATTCAGAGCATTTTTCTGTCTCTTTTTTACATGCTCTTGTGGGGTGGTCATCCATGCGGTAGCATCTGAAACAGATCTGAATCTCTGTGAACTCCTCCCTCTCTATTTGATCGGGAGTGATCCTCACATTGAAAGCCAACAGTCCTGTCTCAGTGGCTTTTTGAGCCATACCTGTATCTCTAAATACGACTTTAAAGACATGCGTGTGTTCTCTAAATTTGATTACTTCATTCACTGTAGCACAGCTGTGGTTGGATTCAATTTCTCTTTTTAGTTCTTCAGTGTCGTGAGACCCAACCCATGGGTCTAGACGCCTACCTCGTATAACGCTTCTATGCGTCAGTATTTTGGGAGGTATTTTGGGAGCTAGACCGATATTTTTCAGAACTTGCACTGACTTTTGTGCCGTCAGGGTTCGACGTCCTTCTCATTTTAGCACAATGCTACATAGCCTTGGGGGATTATCAATTACTCTAACCAAAGCAATATTGAGTTGGGAATATATTGTTGAGAATACTTTACCTCAGTCGGCCTTTCCCTGGTTAGAGCTTTGAGAGGGATCCTTCTAGTTTCCCGCATGCTTGTAGTGGATTTAGTGAACCATGATACCCTTACAATTGTATTATTGAAGGACAAAGGAAGGGGGGGGGGCATTATGAATTGCCTACTTGTATGTAATTTTATTTAGAGACCTTGTTGGATAGGGGGGGAGGGGGCAGAGAAAGATATAGAATAAAGAAAAATTATATGTCCTTGTCCAAGTACCTTTCTTCTGAGCTTTCTCCTTTGATTAGGATATAGCCCTTTAGTTATTTCTCACGATTGTTCACTTGCACGGTTTGTTAAGGGGTCGGTGTAAGTAGATTGTTAATTGTTTACACACAAGTCTCCGGTGGTGAGCTCATGTAATTAAAACTCTTGTTTTTTTTGTTTTTTTTCACTTTGTTTGTTGAAGCGTACCGGCGGGAACACTGATTCTAACGGTTGAATGAGTTTAATCACTTGAGGAGAATAAGTATGGAGTTCACTAATTTGATCACTTATTTCTAAATTTGGGGCAATCGGTCTCACTTTAGTGTTAAAGGCACCAGGCGAACAATGTTTGTTAATGTTTATTTAACGTGTTCACTGTTTATACTACTTCCAGAGTTTGGCGAGCATCTGGGCACTTATCTAATATTAATTCACTTTTGCGCTGAATATTTAATTACCGTATTAGGCAATATGGCATTTATTTTGTTTTTGCACTTTTGTTACTACACTTATATAAATATTTATTTCATCTACACTTAACACTACAACAATTCAACCAATCAGGATCGATATACATTTACTAGTCATTCTTACATTAATTTTGGAAAAACAACTTAGCGTTGACAAATTGGCAAGTCAGCCTTTAGACATAAGCACTGTAATAAATGCCCAATCACCGCCATGATAGATTTAAAATGTTACTAACGCTCCAACTGCTTACACATAAATACGGTTAAAATCAATTTTCCGAATTTTTAGACAGCCTGCGAAAAACTCCTGGCATAATCACTCCCGGATCTATCTTTGAATTCGATAGAGGAGGAAAAATCTTTGATTTTTTTTTTTTTACAAGACTCCTCCGAGAATTTGAGGTGCTACTTCGCCTGACCTTTTGGAGAAGAAAGAAGATTAGAGAATTACAAGAGAATTTACCACATCGACCTTTACAGGAGAAACCTTCCGCTCCAACGCCATTTTTCCCTTACGGGAACCTTAAAAAAGAGATTTACTACCAGGTGGTCATAATTAACTCTATGGCTACCTAAACTCATAACCCCCTCCGCTCTCTCCTTCTAAGGCGTAGCCGTGTGTACTACCATTCATAACCTGGTTCGACGTATGCCCATCGCTTGACAAGACATAATTCGAGATAGTTGAGAAAGCAGGTTTGTGGACTAGCCCACTGTAGAACCTTCCGTCATATGCACCCCGGACAAGAGGCGAGGCTGCAACCGTTGGGGAAGCGTTCTCTCTATCCCTGATGGACCGGCAGTGATCATAGAGGGACAAAAAAAACGTCTCTATGTGAGCTGGAAGCAGTCTCAATAGCCAAACCCCAGAAGAGGCGGCACTCCGGGTGGTGGTAGTTGATTCAATCACCAGCCATCATCAAGTCCGCCATGAGTCATCCTTCTGGAGGGCCTTCCCGGATTCATCATATCATTCATCCATCATATTCACCCAGGCAGATATACCGGCTATGCTCAGGATTGTGGGGGCGGAGGAATCATTCTCATTTTTCATTTGAAAACTTAAACATATTTTTATCCCAGGCAATTTAATAGGTACAAAGAAGGAGTCTTTAACGAGCTAAAATGGATGACCGTGAAGGAGCGAAAAGGGTTCCCCTTCACATCCTTCCTGGTCGGGAGAAACCAAGTCGCGAATTAGCACTAAGGACTATCTCCGCTGATATTGGCGTCATACTCCTTGAACTAAAAGACCAACACAACGCTTATGTGGCGCTATGCGACACATAAAAGGACCTAGATCTCCTCTTGACCGCAAAGGCAGCCAAAAGGTAGGAAAAGATCTGACTCGCACCTCGAACCCCTCCGGACGTACAAACGTATCTCTGTAAATTTTAGATATGAATCCACTTTATATAAAATGTTAGTCCAAAATAATACAAGAAAAAAAAGTGGAATATATTCTATAAAATGTTCTATTTGCAATTTATCTTACTTCAGGCAAACTGGTAAATCTTTATCTACTAGAATTTACCAACATAAGTATAATATTAGAAGAGGTAAATAAACAGCGCTTTATTTTTACATGTATCCGAAAATAACTACCACAAAGACTGGAACTCTGCAAAATTTCTTTATCAATCTGCTGACTTCACAAAAAGAAATATTGTCAAGTGTTCATTAATTCGCACCCTGCCTAATATGAATATTTCCCCTGGCTTATTTAAACTCGAACCTGTTTTTTAAAAAACTTGTACTAAATGGAACAACTTCATAATGCAGCCTGTTGTCACTCTTTATTAATGTAATATCATTCGCATTGCCTCCTCCGCCACGTGTCTCTGCTATGATCGTGGATTAACTCTTAGCCCTAAATGTTTTCGTTCTAATTATAATCCTTTAATTTTTTTTTTTTTTTTTCACCCACCCACCATTTCAATTCATATACACAGCGTTGTTGTGTGTATATCGTTTTAGGGATGTATATGTCTGCTATTAATTGCCTATTGTTCTATTTATTAGTACTTTTCTGTCTTGTTTTTGTGTTTTTTCCATTGGTTTGTACTATGTGATGGGCGTTCCCTTCGTATCTTTGTACCCTATATAAGATTGTTTTCTCCATTTTTATGCTATTCCTTGAAAATGAACTTGCAAATATAGTTCGAAAGTGCTTGGATTAATCTTTTCCTTTTCCTGTAGGTTAATTTTCATATTGTTGCTTTCCTCACATGCCATTTTGCGAGTTTTTTCATTATATATATATATATATATATATATATATATATATATATATATATATATATATATATATATATATATATATATATTGATACTGGATTTTGCAAAAGTTATGTTAAACTTGTTTTTTTAATCTTTCGAGAGGATTACGTGTGTAATAGAAAAAGTACGTCAAACAAACTTAACGTTCTACTTTTCTAGAACGTTTCATTACAATGTCTCTTCCATTATGTGCATGTTTGTCGAGATGGAAGTCAAAAGAATCGAGATATCTCTTTTCCTACGTGCAGGCCACAACAAGTCCGACATCCCCAAAAAGGATCAACATCAGCCGGATGAACGTCCGCAGACTCGCGAATAGGCTCAAGAACGGGGAAGACTTCAAAGATCGACTTCGTTCAAGCAGACCTTAAGTTGCTTTACCGTTTTGCTATAAGAAAAGACTTCGAAAGTGCTCTGAAGCTCAAAATTACTGCGCTCGCCAAAAAAAAACATATCGGTGGCCACGGTGTCTATGGCGTTTCTCCTCTGCGACCGTATGCGAGAACAACGTCGGGTGCACGGTCGTTGCCTTCTCAACGACTTGAAGATTTATGACAATCGAATTCTCGTTTATTCTTATTGGAAAAACCTTCAGGGCCTATCCGGTCATCAATAGGCATAACAACCAAGTGATAGCCTATAAAAAGGAAACACATACACGGTTTGAACTCGCCCTTCAGATCCGCGGGCGACTTGACAATACTGGAAGGCCAAGGACAGTCCTGGCTTAGCGTAGATGACATCAGACGTCGATGAGTAGCAGAATGCAAAACTAAAATTCTAGGTTAACACGACTAGCCTAACACACCAACGAATTCCTATTTCCTCCACATCCGAGAATGTTCCACAACCATTTGCCGATATAACAAACACAAAACCACGACCACTTCCCAAGTATAAATAGACGAAACCTATGCTAAATGCAGTAATTACAAAAGATACAAATAAGAACCATATACGAACGACTTAGCCTAACACCGGCGCCGTCCCTCCAGCTACGACTACGACAAAAATACAAAACAAAAACTTTCTTCCTTCTTCTCTCCACAAAAGACTCTTCTTTTATATCACAAGCCGCCCTTCCCACTACACAAAGTATGAAATAGATAATGCATGAAAATGTACGATAATGTATGAAGATGAAGATCTTGCAGTTCTTTTACTAACTAGACTTCTAGGTTTGTGAAACCAACATTATGCTACTTATACATATTAATTCTTTGTTTGTGAAATGTACATGTGCCTATATTTGTGTGTGTGCTTATATGAGACTGTTTTATAATATGTATTATTTTATTTGTATACTTATGTTCTATAATTGTTTATTTCAGTGAAATAAAGCCAACGTTTGGAACCTTCTTTCTCATTTGGGATACTTCACATACACACCCATTAGATATTTTACATACTCTATACACACTCAGGCCCTCATCACACTATTCAATAGTCACTACACCAGAGGCCCAAGACAACAAAACATAACTCTTCTACATGCTCACATCCTTCCTTGCGTTCAGCGGGACCAGATTCGGCATTAGCGCGAGGTGATCCGCATCGCAGACGATGCTCGTTGCGCTGACCCTTCCTTCTTCTGGCGGTACATACGGGGAATTCTCTAGGCGGAGCCAAAAATACCAATTACCCTCACCATTAATAACGAGACGCTCACTGAGACTAATGACATTCTCGAGACGTTTACGTCCCATTGGAACACAGTCCATACACATAACTCACCGAAACCAGATGCACAAGAGTACTTCCAGGAAGTCCAGGAATGGTGCTCACTTCACGCTGATGAGCTGGACCCCACCCACCTTGATATAATTGGAGGTGCTCAACAACACCACCACACTAACCACTCCCATCACCGTTAAGGAAACAAAACACTACATAAAAGCTACACTAAAACACGCCCCCGGCCCCTCCGGCCTTCCTGCTACATTAATACACCATCTTCCAGAAACAATCTATCCCACACTTACATACTTCTTCCATGCCTCAATAGCCTCTAGCCACTTTCCCAAATTATTTAAAACGTCACACATCTTTATCCACAAAAAAACAAGGACCTGTCACACTTCAACAATCACAGGCCTATTGATCTGCTAGAACACTTAGGCAAGATACTCGAGCGTATGATGAACAGCCGCCAGCGTAATTTCCTTGGTGCCATGTACAGGCTCTCCCACTGCTAATATGGCTTTACGAGAGCACGGTCCATTCTGGTAGTTGTGGCCATCGTTTATGATATACAAAGAGCACACCAAACACGAGAAAAGGCACTCTCCATCTGTATGGATGTGGAGAAGGCCTTCGATAAAGTGTGGCATGCGGCACTCCGTTGGAAACTCGGTAACAAAACGGAGCTCCCTCTCTGCACCAGAAGACTTCTCTCTCACTACCTCACTGACTGGAGATGCCTCATTAAATACAACAACACTACATCACACCCATTCACACTACGCGCAGGCGTGCACCAGGGTAGCGTCCTAGCGCCAACACTCAACATCATGTACACTAATGACACTCCACGCCCACCAGAAGACTGCAGATACACATATACACTGTCTTACGCTGGCAACGAGACAATTTTCATCTCCCGACGTGAACTAGACATGATCGCATGCCATGCACAAAGAATACTAGACGAGAAGACAGACTATGAGGATGAGTCGCTCATTGCCACGAATCCTCAGAAGTCACAGGTGACACTCTTTGGTGCCAGCGATCACTATATGCACAACCTACAAATCTACTCCCACAGACCCGACTACAACCATCCAAATCCAAAGAGACTCACCTACGCACCCCGACAAAAATCTTAGGTGCTACATTTGACAAGTACCTAAGATTCCACAGGCGCCAGACCATTGTACATGCAAGAGCAAAAAACATAAACAGAAGCTGCGC
This sequence comes from Ceratothoa steindachneri, assembly GCA_963969495.1. Lineage (NCBI taxonomy): Eukaryota > Metazoa > Arthropoda > Malacostraca > Isopoda > Cymothoidae > Ceratothoa > Ceratothoa steindachneri. Next base: position 29,004,211 of record OZ018326.1, read on the forward strand.
AGGTTTTACCCTGCCAGCTCAAAACTACAGCTACACCTATAGAAGACATTTGTCAGAACTCTATGGCCATACGCACCCTTTACACTTATAGCTGCGAGTCACACAAGACAAGGGAAGCACAGCGCATCCAGAACTCCGCTCTGAGGCGCGCCTGTCGCTCCCCGAATTACACTAGAATGACCACACTACATAAAAAACAACAGGCTTGCACCGCTAAACACCTACACTCACACACGACTGACCAGAAAGTTGGGGAAACTCGAAAGAAACCCCATACACACGCACATACACACATATAATGCTGCGTGGGCACCCAGGTACTACACAGCTAGCGACTATCATGAACCAATACCCATACATACATAATACGACAGCGATGCGAATATATCTGTTTCCTTGAGTACTCATACCCTCTCCTCCCCGACCAGCTTTCCCTCTGGCCGCTCCAATCCTAAAAACACTCTAACAACACACAATACGCCTAGAAACACCCCGCATCGATGTATAGCTACCGACCTATTAATCTCATCCTATCCCCTCTTAAGTTATTTCCGAACCGCTCTTTTCTAACTAAATGATCTCCTGTGCACCCACAGGAATCCCTCTATTTTCTTTCTATACACAGATTGATTGATTCATCATTCTACACCATACCTTAATCAGTAAAGAAGGAAAATGACAGCTAAATTTACTCTGAAGAGGATGGCGCACGATCTAAAGCTAAAAAGTTAAAGTTTGATTTTCACAAAACATTTACTTAAAAAAGATTGATTCCTCATCTACACCATACTTTCATCATTATAACCAAAAATGACAGCTAGATCTACTCTGAAGATGATTGCGGAAGATCTAAAGCTTAGATAATATTGTGACGATAATAATGTAATATATATATAGTGAGTACCTTGTTTGGATTGTAATTTATTCTATATAAGTCAAAGTTGTAAAAATATATCTGTAAGCATTAAGCAACATCAAAATGCAGTATCTAAGGGATATACAAATAATGCTTTGGCCGTTCACAGGCTTAAGATGGATCACCAGATTAACTGGTCAAAAGCAAATACCATAATGCATGTAAATGATTTTATTAGCAAAAATATCGTTGAATCGTTTCTAATCTCCAGCACAAAGGAGATAAATGTAAATATTAGCCCCGGTTCGTTTTCTTTAGATCCAGTCCTATCTTTCTTCCTCAAATGAAACTTATTAGAGGTCCTAAAAAAAAAATGACCTTATAGGGAAAACATTGCTTTGTATAAATATAGTGTCTCTCTATTTCATAAACCATTGGAAGTTTGAAAATGTTTTTAAGATAACGAAAGTACTAGCTCCAAGCAATCTTTCTTTTTCCCTACGTGGTAAAACCAAATATTTATACCTATTCACGTGTTACCTCTCGTGATTTTTACCCATATATATATATATATATATATATATATATATATATATATATATATATATATACATACAAAGAAAAAGCAAATATAGGTTCTGCGGGTGATAATACAACCACCACAGGGCTACGCCATTTTTATTTTCTACCTTTCAAATAAATTTGAAGACAGAAAGAAAGATGCAGAAACCTGGTGTAGCTGACTATAAATACATATAGTACAAGAGAAAATAAGAATTGGACGCGAATGAGCAAATGAGATAAGAAACCGGAGTTTTTTAAAGGCAAGAGAAATGGACATTAGAAGAACCCAGAGTCAAAGAGAGCAGAGGGCGACAAAGTGAAGGTGATCCTTTACCGAGAAGACAGAAATAACGCCAAGGGAAAAAAAGGTTTCTGCATCTTTCTTTCTGTCTTCAAATTTATTTGAAAGGCAGAAAATAAAAATGGCGTAGCCCTGTGGTGGTTGTATTATCACTCGCAGAACCTGTATTTGCTCTTTCTTTGTATGTGACATGGACAATGACCTTTAAATTGTGAGCGGGTAAGAGGATGTGGTATAAAAATTCCTTGGAGGTTCCTAGCTTAGGGAGATACTGGGTTTGATGGGGTAACGCTTTGGGACAATTATAGTTACTGTGCCTGGTAGCTTAGCCATAAAGTATCTGACCAGCAATCAGCAGACCCGGGTTCGAGTCCCAGCCAAGAATTTTCGAAAACTTTATTCCCCTGACGTTATTTCTGTCTTCTCGGTAAAGGATCGCCTTTATTCTGCCGCCCTATGCTCTCTTTGATTTTGGATTCTTCTAATGTCCTTTTCTCTTGCCTTTAAAAAACTCCGGTTTTTTGTCCCATTTGCTCATTCGCGTCCAATTCTTCTTTCTCTTGTACTTATATATATATATATATATATATATATATATATATATATATATATATATATATATATATATATATATATATATATATATATATTGTGATAGAACGGGTTGAGGCGGCGTTAGTTTCAACTCCTATCACATATTATTTAAAACCACGATGCTCCCACGTGCATCTTCGCTTCGAAGCTTGGCGCCTTATCGCAGCCACCGGATGTCAATGTTTAAACAAGGAGGTTATCGTCCCCCCGTTCGCCCCCATACGCCGACCTCGCCAGATTGAGTTAGGCTTATGGGCAGATAAGGCATTGTTCCAAGCCTCGGCTGTGCATTCCCTCGAAGTTCCCACTCCATTGTCCCCCACGACAAGGGAGTGTCTCAACTATTTAGATGGAAACTTTACCACTAAGATCAGATTGGAGATCCAGATTTTCGTCGCGAAACATCACCACGACCCTCTCTCACTTTGTGCGCCAAGGGACCTCGACCTCGAGATTCACCATCACTTGTCCAGAAGGAGGACAAAATCCCTTGAGTGCCAAAGTTCGAGCCTTTGCGACGCCGAGTCCAAAAGACTTCCCCCTCGTTGTTCAGAAAGAGAACAACGTTAGAACAGACATTGTTTGTTCGAGCCCGTTGACCAGAAACGGTTCTCACCCCTTCCCCTGTTGTTCAGAAGAGAACAACGTAGAAGAGCCATTGTTCTTTTGAGCCCTTCGCCAAGAAACGGTTCTCACCCTTCCCCCTTGTTGTTCAGAGGAGAACAACATTAGAACAGCCATTGTTCTTGAGCCCGTAGACCAGAGACGGTTCTCACCCCCCTGTTGTTCAGAAGAGAACAACGTAGAACAGCCATTGTTCTTCAAGCCGTTCGTCGAGAACGGTTCTCATTCCCAAGACGCTACGTCAGGATCCTTTTATCCCCCCCCCCTTCGGCTGGAACTCGCCAGCGGACCGAAAATTCCTTAACGTCGCCTTCCACTGCACCACTAGTATAAAGTTACGTAAGCCAAACGTTACCTTTGAGTATTGAACCTTTTTTGTCAATTCTACCCTGTGCTTTAAATGGTTTAGCGAACCATCCCATCTCTTTAACTCTATATTAGTTTTACCTTTTTAAATCCTTTAATCCTCGGATTAGCCCGAGCCCCACGACCCTTTCCATTCTCTGTTTATGTCAATATTTTCCGTTTTGTGTTTGTGAATAGTTATTATTAATAAAACTCTATTTTATTAATGATAGCAATATTATTATCCTTGAGCTCAGTTCCACTTCTTAAGCATATAGAAGATACATAATATTGGCCCGCCAAACATTAACGCACTCTAAAGATAATTAAAGAAGTTCCCTCAACGAATAGTTATATATTGTATATCGTCGAGAGTCCATTCTACGACATATATATATATATATATATATATATATATATATATATATATATATATATATATATATATATATATATATATATATATATATATATATAGTTGTAACACGTAGGGAAAAAGAAAAATTGATTGGAGCTAGTACTTTCGTTATCTTAATAACATTTTCAAACTCCCAATGGTTTATGAAATAGAGAGACACTATATTTTATACAAAACAATGTTTTCTCTATAAGGTCAGATTTTTTTATGACCTCTGATAAGTTAGATTTGAGGAAGAAAATAGGACTGGATCTAAAGAAAACAAACCTGGGCTAATATTTACATTTCTCTCCTTTGTGCTGGAGATTAGGAACGATTCAAATATATTTCTGCTAATAAAATCATTATAAATTAAAGTTCGCTGGTTTCATTCCTTATATAAAGCTGCTGTGTTAATGCTTATCAGGCGGACGTCAGCCAGGGCAAGCCTCAACTTCCCACCATGTGATGCCTAGTCACGGTGGTAACCTCTCTAGTAAATAGTGTTAGCTTAAAAAGAACCCGGATGGAGATTTGAACTGACGAGCCAGCGATTGCCGGGTAACCACACTAACCACTATCCTAGCCGGGAGGTATTATGGTATCTACTTTTGACCAGTTAATCTGGTGACCGATCTTAAGCCAGTGGACGGCCAAATGATTATTTGTACATCCTTTAAATACTGCATTTTGATGTTGCTTAATTCTTACAGAGATATTTTAGAAGTTTGACTTACATAGAATAAATTACAATCGTTCTTTGGGCTATTTTATTAACATAATTTTAATGTATAATTGTATTTAAAAATTACATTTATATCAAGTTATTTTAACATTGGTACTACATACAAGAAATTATCATAGTAAGGTAAAAGTAATATGTTGTGTAAATGTTCTGTTTTCCCTAACTTGAGGTTATAGAATGTTTTTTTAGCTTTATACAGTATGATGTACACCAACTACAAATAATTCAGATGAGAGTGGATGTGTTACACTCACAGTGTAGCCTATGAACTGATCAAGTATCTAGTGTGGTTGTGGTGATGTAGGGGGGGAGGAACTAAAATTCTGCTTTAGGCCCCATAAATGCTTGGGCCGGCCCTGTATATATATATATATATATATATATATATATATATATATATATATATATATATCATCATCATCATTAACACTATGATTTAAGAAGGGGATTTTTTTGAGTATTTGAATAATAATTTCCTCTTAGTTTGGTTATGACTTATGTTTTTTATCAAAGTTATTTCTAATAATTCTTTCTTATCATCATCACTAACTCTATAATTTAAGAAGGGGAATTTTTTTTAAATATTTGAATAATAATTTCATCTTAGTTTGGTTATGACTTATGGTTTTTCAAATTTATTTCAAATAATTCTCTTATAATATCAAAAAACAAAATGGTGAAGTTCAGAAATAAATATAAGTATCTAAATTTTGTGAATTTTCTAAAACCCCAATAATTACAAATGGTGAAGTTCAGAACATTTATTTGTATATATCTTTTATAACTATATTTTAGCAACGTGATATTTTCAAAATGGGGAAATTTAGTTTAGAGTTCCTCTTTAAAATCATTATAATTGGCGAAGTACGAAACATTTATAAAAATTAACCATGCCTGCTTTTTTTAGATTTTAAATTTTAATATTAGTTGCGAAGCGCAAGCTCCCCACGTAGGTTGAGGAGTGGCGTAACCATTGCCTGGTAATATATAAAAAAAGATGGTGAAGTTCAGAAATAAATATAAATATCGAAATTTTGTGAAATTTTTTCAAAACCCAAATAATTATAAATGGTGAAGTTAAAATTTTTATTTTTATATATCTTATATAACTATATTTTAACAACATGATATTTTGAAAGGGGGTAAATTCAGTTTAGAGTTCCTTTTTAAAATTATTATAATTGGCGAAGTTTAGAAAATTGATAAAAATTTAACCATAGCTGCTTTTTTAAAGATTTTAAATCTTAGTAGCAAAGCACTAGCTCCACTTACCGAGAGAGAGAGAGAGAGAGAGAGAGAGAGAGAGAGAGAGAGAGAGAGAGAGAGAGAGAGAGAGAGAGAGAGAGAGAGAGAGAGAGAGAGAGAGAGAGAGCGAGCGAGTAACAAGGAGTAACAGCAAGGAAAGGAAGTACCCTAGGAGACCTTACGGTCCATTCAAAGAGGGTACCTTTGGATTAGCAATCGAGCAGGCACATGGCTGCTCAATTGTTTTGCGTCCCTAAACGGCCACTTTTCAAGACTTTGTCTAGTCTTGACTTGAACTGGTCGACAGATTCACTGTTGACAACTTCCACTGGAAGTGCGTAGCATTTACCGAAGACTTTGTAAGTCAAAAAATTTCCACACAGATTGCAGGTGGAACGCTTCAGTTCAAGTTTGAAGTATTGCGCGTTCTGTTCTCACTCAGTGTGAAAATATCCCGGTAGTCAACATTGTCGAACCCTCGAAGTATTTTGAAAACTTCGATGAGCTGACTACGCAGTCTACGGGTTTCCAGCGAGAAAAGATTTAATTCCCTTAGTCTATCCTCATAACTTTTATGTCGGATAGAGGGGATCAGCTTGGTTGCCCTGGCTTGTACGCGTTCCAACCTTGCGATATCCTTTCGAAACGAAGGACTCCAAAATTCTACGGCATACTCCAGGTGCGGCCAAACGAGGGAGTTGTACCGAGAAAGTACTATCTTTTTGTTACGTTATCCAAACTGGCGCTTTATGTAGCCTAACATCCTTTGGGCTTTCTTCTCTGCCTCGATACACTGTTTCGAGAACTTGAGGTCGCTAGTGATTGTTCCCCCTAAGTCCTTCTCAGTGTCACTCAATTCAAGAGCAGTGCCCTTAAGGATATACTGAGATTGGGGATTTCTGTGGCCGATATGCATCACTTTGCATTTGTTCACGTTAAAAGGCATTTGCCACGTGTCCGACCACTCCCTAATCTTCCCAAGATCTTCCTGCAGGCGGGCAGTATTTCCATCCTTTGCAACGTTCATACCAAGCTTGGTATCGTCGGCAAATTTAGAAATCTTGGCAACCATGTCACCGTCCATGTCGTTGACGTAGATGATGAATAGTAGTGGTCCCAGGACAGAACCTCGATGCACCCCGCTAGTAACGGGCACCCAATCAGAAGCCTGTCCATTCACTACCACCCGTTGCTGTCTGCCACTTGGCCAGTTCTCGATCCAGCCGGCTACTTTTTCGTCTATGCTCAGCGCTCGCACTTTCCGGAGAAGGCGGCGGTGTGGTACCTTATCAAAGGCTTTCTGAAAGTCTAAGTACACCACATCCACCGCCTTGTCCCGATCGTGCTCACTGAACACGAAGTGGAAGAATTCCACAAGGTTCGTCAGGCATGACCGTTGCCTTCGGAAACCATGCTGGGAACTCCTCAGTAGCAGGTTTGACTCTAAATACGACGTCATTTTGTCCACCATCATGCTTTCCATGAGTTTACCGACTATCGAAGTCAGACTGATAGGTCGGTAGTTTGACGGTTGGCTACGGTCTCCTTTCTTGAAGATAGGAGTCACCTCCGCTTCACGCCAGTCTCTAGGAACGCATTCGGTCCGGATTGACATGTTGATGATTGTGCTCAGGTGTTGTGACACTTAATCGCGCACTTCTTTCAACACTTTAGGTAGAAATCCATCCGGGCCAGGTGGCTTATTCGTCATTAGGTCACTGATCTTCTTTTTTATTTCCCCTTCGGTGAAGTCCATATCCTCCAGCTTTTCCCCCGAGTAGGAATCCATTGGCTGCGGGATGGGACCAGACTCTTCAGTAAACACTGAAGAGAAGTAGTCGTTGAGGAGGTTAGCATTTTCTGCATCTAAGTGCTTTAATGCCCCCTCCTCATTTCTCAAAGGGCCAATCGTTCGACGGATTGGTTTACGCCTGTTCACATATCCAAAAAACTCCTTGGGATTCTCTTTACAGAGTCTCGCCACTCGGAGTTCCTCAGACCGCTTAGCCGCCCTTATGCTGGACTTCACTCTCCTGGCTGCTAGCCTTAGGTATTCGTCAAAGTCACCCGAGATTTTCGATTGCCGGTACACAGTTCTCTTCTTCCTAAGCAGTTGGCCGATTTCTCGATTAAACCACTTTGGTTGAACAGAAGACCGACGGGAACATTTCAGAGGGATGAAACGTGATTGAAGACTCAGGAATGTGGTTTTGAAACTGTTCCACGAGTCTTCAACAACATCGCACATTTCTAGCCTCACGTTCGTCAGTCCAGCACGAAGACCTGCCAAGTCTGCTCTTTTCAAATCGAGTTTCCTCGATTTACTAGTTGCAGGACCTACCTTCGGGACTTTGACTACGAATCTAATTAGTCGGTGGTCACTCCCACCGAGCTCTTCGCCAACAGAGAGGTCCTCAACAGTGTCATCCTCAGAGGTGAAAACCAAATCGAGGATATTGTCTCCTCTCGTTGGCTCTATCACCCATTGAGTCAGGAACTCTTTGTTGGCGAACTCCAGGAGTAGTGCGTTCTCGCCACAGGGTTCTCTGGTTTCCCAGTCAACTTGTGTGTTGAAATCAAACATGATGATACACACTCTGTCTTCGACAAGTTCTCCTAGTAGCTGGTACAGATATCTGTCCTTTTCAACAAGTTGGGCAGGAGGTCTATTAAGCACCAGGGTCCTGTATTTGGCAGGACCTATCTCTAGGTCAACACCTAGTAGTTCATGGTCGGATACGATGTTGCAATCCGTCGAGTTGAGAGTATCCTTGACATACAACATCACACCACCACCCTCTCTGTATGGCCTATCTTTCAGGAAGAGCTGGTAACCGGGAATCGTGAATTCACCTTCAAAATCTCGGCTTGAGTTTTTTTTATCCACGACTCCGTTATTGCCACCTTCTCAGGTTTCTCTGTTGCCACGAGGCCACGGAGCTCAAGAAACTTATTCCTGATTGATCTCGCATTGAACAGAAGAACTTTCGGGGAGTCCCCCCGTGTAGGACTCCCTACGCTCTTCCGCTTCCCGGCTTCTTTTGTGTGGCAGTACCCCTCTTTGCCACATTTAAGAACGTCGTTCCAGGAGTGACACGGGCATACTTTCTTATGTCCGCCTCCACTCTGGGTCGGACGCTCCTCTGCGTCCGTTCTACGACATCCTGGACTAAGTTAGAGAGTACAGCCTTTCCCTTGAATGAAAGATGCACTCCGTCCCTTTGGTAAAGGTCGTTTCGACCGTAAAAAAGTGCGGTAAGGGTGCATAAAGGAGACCCCCTCCGCCGTACAAAGGTCGGACAGGCGCTGGTTCAAGGTCACGTTCCTTGAGTGAGCTATCCGTCTAGGACCTCTTCTTGGGAGCATCCCTACAACGACCCCTTTGCGAGTTCTCAATCCGCAGTCGTCCACAGCTCCCATGACCGTGCTGAGAATTTTCTGGCTGGGGCCTACTCTGCCTCCTCGGAGGTAGAGGTCATTTCCACTCACCATCAGGGCAACGACTGAATTCTCGGAGATCTGAGATTTCTCAGCCTTTACCCTGATGTGGTGGTTCCCCGGTCCTGGCTGGCAGCATACCTCCACACTAGTGCAAAAGCGGGCCGCTAGCAGGGGCTGCAAACCTTGTGCTTGGGAATCGCCCACAAGGGTAACCCTCTGACATTTCCGTGCAGAGGTTTGAGGCTTTCCTTCCGGAAGCGAAGTCTCGGTTCCATCTTTCTTCTCCATCTTATTTTTCTTGTTCTTCTTTTTCTTCTTCTTCCTTTTCTTATTCATCTACCCCCATCCCTATCTTTCTTTGTTATATACTCTTCTGTTTTTATCTTTTCCTGTTCTGCTTCAACTTTCTCTTCCTCAGCTTCGACTTTATCTTCTGTTTTAACCTTCTCTTCTTCGTGTTTCTTTCCATTCTTTTTCTTTATCTTTTTCTTTGAGGGTTTATCCGTAGCATGCTGACCTAGCTCTAGGGCTAATACTGCAGATGCAGTGTTTACTACATGGCTTGACGTTAGCTCTGCTATTCTAACCTCTAGCCTGCGAATCCGTCCGGCGTGTTTCACTCCTAGGTTGTTTATTTTCTCCTCCAACTTCCTAGACCTTTCCTCGGAAGCCCTGCATGTTTCTTTTAGCTCCTTGATTTGGCAGTTTAGAATACAGTCGGTGCAGGAACTGGCCGGGTGGCATTTGGAATAACACCCCTCTGGAAAGTCCACGCACCACTTATCTATGTGGCATATTGCGCACGTGTATTTTAGAGCTCCTGGTCCTTTCTTGCCGGTCATTTTGAACACTTTCTCTCTCTCAATACTTTGCGATCAATCAATGATAAAAAGGGGGGTTGGTGAGTTCTCCCCGCGTGAGTCGCTCCCGCCTATCCATCGGAGATATTTCGGATCTTTCAGAAGGCACGCTCCATGTGCTGCTGTTCGTCCGACCGAGTCGTCAAACCTCGGCGTGCCGTGGCTCCCAACCAAGCAGCACTGACGATCCCTGAAGGGGCCAGTGAACAACGGAGCACGCCCCGTACTAAACTCCTACTAGTTCCCTTCACGACGACCAAGATCTCGGAGCAGCGTTCAATGGATATCCAGCCACACCAAGAGACTCGACCCAAGGCTTTTTATTGGCCTGGCAACCAACATGGGAACAAAGGGCCGTCACCTCGGACCGATGCTACCAGAGGCACCCGTCAACGGTCACTGATAATGGTCAATAATTACGCGCCAGGGAAGGGGTTAACGGGGCACTACCCTCATCCCATTCATCGTGCCCCAATGCCTAGGACACCTCTAGTCCTAGTCTCTCTCAACCAGTAAGCGTCGATTGGCGTTGTTCATAGAGGTTCCAAAGCCTCTCTTCTGACGCATGAGGTAGCTGCCAGGTCCTTATATGTAGATAGATGGAAAAAGTGTAAGAGTGACATGATAGGAATAGGGATTGCTTTTTTGTTGCTTTTTTTCTTTTTGTATAAGTAGACGAAATAGGATTAATGTAAAAAAAAGGTGAAGGATAGAGTAGAATAAAGAAAGACGCACTTAGTCTGGAACCTAATTTCCGACCAAATCGACAAGGTAAGCCCTGTCAGGGGTACCAGAAGATAGGTACCCCCGCCTACATAGCTCGAAAAGTCAAGCTCTCTTCCCGCGACAAGGGGGCGTCACCCCTCTCCCTCTATTTTCTCAAAAGAGAGAGAGAGAGAGAGAGAGAGAGAGAGAGAGAGAGAGAGAGAGAGAGAGAGAGAGAGAGAGAGAGAGAGAGAGAGAGAGAGAGAGGAAAATGTGTTTTCTTTTCCATTTTCGATACACCTTATAAATTAAGAAAAATTATTGCAGTAACGCAATTAATTATACGGTTAAAAGGCTATTTTTGGCAAACACAGTCTTCATCAAAACTCTCGGAAGGAGCTTTTCTTACATACACGAGAAGGTAACACTTAAAATGAGTGGTACCTTCTCGTGTCGTGTATGGGATAAAAGCCCTTTCCGATGGCTTTGATGAAGACTCTGTTTACCACAAATAGCCTTTTAACCGCATAATTAATTGCGTTAATGCAATAATTTTTCTTAATTTATAAGGTGTGGCGAAGATGAAGAAGAAAACAAATTTTCGATACTCTTCGGAAAGCAAGGGTGATACTTGAAAAAGCCAATTGAAAGTAGTTTTTTGGCTATCTGTGAGAACGCTTATATTGAGTGTTATATTCTCGTGTATGTGAGAAGAGCTCATCACGAGGGCTTTTATGAAGACTGTGTTTGCCAAAAATACCACATACTTATATGTGCACTGATAATTTAACAATAAAACAGAAATATAGTTTTAAATTGGAGCGCCAGTTATTGGCTACAATTATTTAGTTGAAATCAGTGATGGCAGAAATTAAATCAGCTTTCAAATTGCAAAGACAGGTTCACTTTACTAAATTTATACTCAGGCTAAGCCCGAACAGCCCGAGTGCTCGAGTCGCCACTGATAAGTATGTTCACATATTCACATAATTGTTAACATCTAAATAACGATGTATATAAAGCTTTCCTCTTAATTCCTTAAGTTACAAATATCAACCTTTGATATTGATACAGGTGTTTATCGAATCGCATAAGGCCAATATATGTTTTTGCTCAGTAAACTAGTTTCCTGCCCTTGTTCGTTACTACTTTTCTAATGAATTTTGGCGAATTTATCCACAGGTTAATGCGCGATCAAAAGCTGAATATAAGACAAATCTGGAGACTCGAAAAGAAAATAATATATATATATATATATATATATATATATATATATACATATATATTATTCCGTTTTCTCTTTCCTGCGGTTAAGTTGGATTTATATATATATATATATATTAGTGTAGTTGGGTAGCAGTCTCTCTTGAAAGCAAATTTTGTTGAAGACCATTGTGTATTTTGCCTTAATTAATTTCCTTTGTCAACTTTCTCTTTTTCTAACTCTTTTTTATTCCAATGTGCAGATGGTGGATTATTTGTTCAGTATTCAACTCATTTTAAAATGAATGTGTTTGGTAAAAACCAAACTAAAATGCTAAGTTTTCAATCTTATTCGATCATCTTCAGAGCGGAATGGAATTTCTTGCCTTCTTTACCGATGTAGTGAGTGGAGTGAGGATCTGGCAGAAGGTTAAGTGAAAGAAAACGATATATATATATATATATATATATATATATATATATATATATATATATATATATATATATATATATATATATATATATGTGTGTGTGTGTGCGTGCCCGATTTTTTGTTAGTGCTTTGTGCGACAAAGTTTCATGTATCATCATCATCAGCTGTATTCTATTTTCCTTTTATTATTATTATTATTATTATTATTGGAACTATGTAGCGAGTGTCTGCTTGCTACGTCATAATTCAACACTTAAAGATTGAATGACACTTCTTTTTCCTGAGTCACTTGTTGTATAAGTTTTAAGTTCGTTTAAATGGTTATCCAATTTTATTATCCGTATTGTGTATATTCCTCGTACTTTTCTTAAAGTTTTATTATATCCTGAAGTGCTCATATGATATGAGATTACATTATGCAGAAAAATTACAAATCAAAATCTTCCACTACCCCTGACAATTTGAATTAATATTATTGCTTTCCTCTGCAGTTTTTGCTGCAGAGTTAAAAAGGGCTCTTCATTTTTCTTGGAAATGCCTAGTTTTGGAAATTTTAAATTTAAAATATCAGAAAACCAGGTATACCCACGAAGCATTGGCACTTTTAGTATTCACAGCATAACTCAGGAAAACAATAACAAAAACTATTAAATTCTAAAAACTTAGCAAAATGTAAAGTATTAAACCTGGATATTATAAACAAATGCACCTTGAGGCACCTTGAATATGAAGATAGACTGAGGGTATTAAATATGTTCTCGTTCTAAAGGAGGTGTGTGAGAGGGGATATGATTGAGCTGTTTAAAATTTTTTCTGGGATAGATAAATTGGATGTTAGCAAGTTTTTTGAGTTAGATGATGGAAATCGGACTAGAGGTCACCACTTGAAAATTAAAAAGCAAGGGTGTAGGTTGGATTTAAGAAAATATTTTTTCACCAATAGAGTGGTAGACTTCTGGAACAAATTGCCGCAGAGGGTAGTAGGTAGTCCAAATCTAAATGTATTTAAGAGTAGGTTGGATGAGTTTATGGGAAGGGAAGGTTGTGATGGTTCCTAAGTTTTGTATATATTAATATTATTTGTATATATCTATAGCTGCATGATTTAGTTCTTGACAAGCCTTGATTGATGATACCCTTGTTTCTGGATGCAATCCTCTGGATGTAGTTTTCCTGGGAGTTTGGGTGCCTTGAAAAAGAGGCCGCTTGACTCGGATGACCTATGATGAGCCCTTGTGGCTTTTGTCATCCATTATATTATATTGTGGGGGACTTTGATTTTGTCTTCCCCTGGTGATGGTGCTTTTTGTGGGTGGGTTTTGACGGAGGCGGATGACCTTTGATAGGCCCTTGTGGCTTTTGTCATCCGTGTAATTATGTTATGTTATGTTATGTGTTATCTTTAAGCACAATTTGGAGGTTTCTTTATTTTTGCTATTGTGTTAAGGGAAACTATGTAAAAGTGTATTAATTTGATAATCATGTTAGAAATGGAGATAAATATGTAGCTTGGCAGCGCGAATGATGGGACGTAAACTATTTCATCTGTGTTCCAATATGTGACCTTTTGGGGGCGTGCCGCCGATCTTCATGTTTACCTAAAATGGATTTTGGTGAGATAGTTTAGTGGCAAAGCAATATTCATCCTATAATTTGGCGACCAAAATTGCACCTCATAATCAAGATGAGTCCTAACTAATGCCAGGTAGAGTTTCAGAATGAATATATATTGTTAATTGTGTAGAGTATGGCTGGATCTGACTCCTAGCTTATTTTGACTATTTTTCCTAGCTACTTTGGTAAATATTGTGAATATGGGCAGATGCAATCAAGCTTATTTTGAGGGTTGGCTCAATGTTGGAGATGGCTCATCATGGGGATGGGCCTATGATGATCCTGAGATTTCAATCATTTGTGGGAGGGGGTTCTGGGAGGCACAGCCCCCAGTATATAATTGGAAATTACCATAAACTTTTTCCACATAGATTTCAGCTCTGAAAAAGTAGCCAGGAAAAATAGGCCAAAATAAGCTATGTCTCAGTTCCAGCCATACTCTACACAATTACCCTTTTTCTGAGCTGAAATCTATATGGACGAAGTTTATGTCAATTTCCGATTATATACTGGGGGCTGTGCCCCTCAGACCTTCCCAAATGATTGAAATCTCAGGATCATCATAGGCTCAACCCCCGATGATCCATCCCCAACAATGAGCGGACCCTCAAAATAAGCTAGAATCACATCTGCCCATACTCGCAACATTTACCTAGATATTAAGGTCATTAAAAATAGGATCTTTACCTTGATGAGCGTCTTCCCCCTCATCGGTCTCTGCTGCATCTTTCAACCAGGATAACAGAATGGATTACAAGTAATTTAACCATAGGTTGGTGAATTTCAGATTCAGATAAACCACCAATAACAAGATAGAACTAACAAAACTCAAAAAGTAATGGAGTCGATCTTGAGAGAGGCATTCATGACACATGAAGCGACATAAATTATTTAGTAACAGGCAGTTCGGATTTATCTCAGGTCGATCAACAGTACTCCAGCTGATTCATGTCTTGGATAAGTGGACAGAAACTATGGATGAAGGGAGAGCTGCGGATGTCATCTACCATGACTTTAGGGAGGCATTTGATAGGGTTCCTCACAAGAGACTTCTTTTGAAAGTTCATAGTTATGGAATCAAGGAGCACATACTTGAATGGATCAAAGGTTTTTTGACCGGCAGGCGACAGCGGGTGTAGGTCAGTGGAGAATCCTCTGACTGGCATGAGGTCACTAGTGGAATACCTCAGGGCTCTGTTCTTGGTCCCCTGTTGTTTGTCCTGTATATCAATGATCTCCTGGATGCAATCAACCATGACAGTGATGTGTATCTCTATGCAGATGATACCAAGCTATTCAGGAGGATTACAGACAATGAAGACTGCGACAGGCTTCAGGAGAATAACATAACATAACATAATTTCACATATGACAAAAGCCACAAGGGCCTATCAAAGGTCATCTGTATCCATCAAATCCCACCCTCATAATGCATCCATAGGATTTTGTCAGATCATGCATCTACAATATACAATTTAACAATCCATAGGAATGTCCAACCATGCATCTACAATATATAATTTAAAGCCTCCATAGGAGTCTGTCAAAAACAAAATCAAAGTCCCCCAAAATATACAATAAACAGAAACTGCATCCACAGGAATGAGTCAAGAAACATATCCCCATACCAAAAAGTAAGAAATTAATCCTCCATCCCCATATAATCATCCAATCTGCGCTTGAAAACATTCAAGTTTGGGCTGTCTACAGTCTTAGGTGGCAAACTATTCCAATAATCCACCACTCTGTTAGTGAAAAAATATTTTCTGACATCAAGTCTGCACCTCTGTTTTTTAATCTTTAAGTGGTGGCCTCTAGTTCTATTGCTACCTTCTAACTCAAATAACTTGCTGAAATCCAATTTATCCATCCCAGAAAATATTTTAAAAAGCTCAATCATATCTCCCCTCACACACCTTCTTTCAAATGAAAACATATTTAATACCCTCAGCCTATCTTCATATTCAAGGTGCTTCAGGAATGGTATTATTTTTGTTGCCCTCCTTTGTACTGACTCTAATAAGTTTATATCATGTCTAAAATGTGGTGACCATAAGAACATAAGAAGAGAAGGAGACTGCAAAAGACCATTCATGGCCTACACTTGGCAGCTCCTGTTCCAGTCAACACACAAAAGATTTCTTACCAGAGAAAAGTGATCAACATTGTCACCCTTTACAGGAGTTTGTCAGATCTAATCTACAATATACATAAAATGCATCCAGAGGACTATGTCCATTCATGCAACTGCAAAATATAATCTCCCCACTCCTTAGAAAAATATATACATATGTACATAAAAAATGTCAGTCCCATCTAGCAGCTTCATCCATATATTTATCTAATCTATTCTTAAAACTACCCAGAGAGGAGGCTTCTATCACATGTCTAGTGAGCCTATTCCATTCATCTACCACATGATTTGTAAACCAATTCCTCCCAATCTCCTTCCTACACCTATACTTATCAAGCTTAAACCCATTGCTACATGTCCTGTCATGTTCACTAAGTATAAAAACCTTACCCAGATCCCCTTTATTATATCCTTTTACCCATTTGAAGACTTCAATCAATTCCCCTCTGACTCTTCTCCTTTCCAATGTATGTAGATTTAGTTTTCTGAGCCTTTCACCATAAGGTAAGTTTCTTAGCCCACCAATCATCTTTGTCATCCTTCTCTGCACAGACTCAAGCAAATCAATATCCTTCCTATAATATGGTGACCAAAATTGTACTGCATAGTCTAGATGAGGCCTAACTAGCGCCAGATACAGTTTTAGAATGACTTCAACACACTTATTGCTTACACTCCTCCTAATGAATCCCAATATCCTATTAGCTTTATTCTTAGCATTTAGGCATTGCTTTCTAGGACGAAGGTCTGAACTTACCAAAATACCCAAGTCCCTCTCACAATCGGTCCTCCCTAAAATTCTCCCATTTAATTTATAACTATTCAATGGATTATTTCTACCTATACTAAGTACACTACATTTGTCTATGTTAAACTTCATTTGCCATTTCTCAGCCCAATTGGACAGAATGGTCAATTCCTCAATTGGACCCCGTAAGGGGCGCAGAGATTTCAATGGTCAGCCTCTAATTTTACAGGGTAGATGCTGACCTTCTCAAGCCAACCATCCCGGAACGGGGCTGAGGGGGGAGGGGACAATGTTCCCTAACCCCTGAGCTCCGGTTCGGGATGTTTTTTTTTAACAACTGCTTCATCCCCACCCATACCTTCCTCACATCCCTTTTCCTCTCCTTTTCACATTCTATCTATTTTTACGCCATGTTCAAGGTGGAGCCGCCATGCTGATGGACTGCCAGGCCACCAGGTGGGAGGGGTGGTCCGAAATGGCGGCGCCTGGCTCTGCCAGGCCTGTAAACACCTTGCAGTGCGGGCAACTGCAAGAGGTGATGAGCTATTGCGTCGGGCAACTGCAAGAGGTGATGAGCTATTGTGTCCCGTAGAACAAATAGGGTCACCATGCCCAATAATGAAAATAAAAAAACAACCCCCAACTTCCCCAAGAACATCAACGGAGCCGCCCTCAGGCAGCTCCCCTGAGAAAATGGAGGTCGCCCCCCCCCCTTGTGCTTGCGCAGGGGACCCTCCATACTTTAACCGGAGAGGAGGCTTACTCCTCTCCTACGCCTACAGGTATAGGGGACTCGCCCTCACCCCCTTCTCTGGAGGTGCTTATGGGCACCTCCCTATCTCCAGCGGCAGTCCCTCCTCTGCTTTCTAAGGGGACTACCAAGAAAGCCAGCAGGCAGCCAATTGCTGACCGCCCCTCGTGTAAGCGGCTCGGTAGGGCAAACCCCCTTAGGGGGGAGAGGGAAGCCAGGCCCCTTCGGTTGCTTCCCTCAAAAGACCTGCTGGCAAGAATATTAAACCTTGCCGGGGTCAAGGCCTGTGCCTCCCCACTAAAGACTTATGATGCTGCCAAGGGGACCTGCGATGTCCTAGGAGGACATGGCCAACTGGAGGCCCCTCCTGTGATAGACATGGTCCTTTAGGAAAACCAGCCTCCTCAAACGGCTGGGGATTCTCAGGCAGTACAAGGAGGGGAGGGATCTCCTCCGGATGATGCCCCTGCGACCACCAGGACCTTCTCCATTTCAGAGAAGGACATGGCTGAGGCCGGTCCATCTGGCCTGGGGGCTTCTACCGGCGGGGGTGAGAAGCGGGTTCATTCCCCGCCCTCCTCTCCAAAAAAGAAAAAGACCAAGACCACTATGGCAAGCGACCAAGCCAAGATCAGCACATCTGGCCCCTCTGCCCCCCCGGTTCCAGAGCCCCTTACCAAGACCAAAAATGCACAGGGCGATGACATCGGGGCCCCTCATTCAGAGGTTACCTGGTGTTTTCGAGCCTACTGGCTTCAAACGCTTCCTCGTTATTCGCTCCACTGATGGCACCATGTTGTCCAAGGGCAACATGATCCATCAGAGGAGAGGATTAGCTAGTGCAATTGGTAGAGAGCTGAAGGTGACCCGTTTCTCAGATGGGAGCCTTCTGGCGAATCCCGCCGAGGCAGCCAAGATAAGTGCTCTTCAGACACTTCATAGCACCCCGGTGAGTGTGACGCCGCACTCTACCATGAACTTTGTGAAAGGAGTAGTTTATGCGAGGGAACTCATTGACTACTCCATTGAGGACATCACCCTAGAGCTGGGCGACCATGGGGCGGTCAAGGTTGAATGTGTGATGAGAAAACAGGGAGGGGCCTCGAGACCCACCCCTACACTCTTCGTCACGTTC
The DNA here is from genome assembly GCA_963969495.1 of Ceratothoa steindachneri. Lineage (NCBI taxonomy): Eukaryota > Metazoa > Arthropoda > Malacostraca > Isopoda > Cymothoidae > Ceratothoa > Ceratothoa steindachneri. The sequence continues at coordinate 29,022,906 of OZ018326.1, forward strand.
GACTGTGACAAGCTCCCTGAGTCGGTGCATGCCGGTTGGTACCGCTACCGCGTGAAGGCATTCGGGCCACTGCTGCGGCGGTGCTATTACTGTCACCGCTTCGGCCATACGAATCGCTCATGTAGACGTGCAAAGTCAGGGTCACCCGAAGTCTGTGTAAATTGCTCCAAGGCAACAAAGGAGCTTCGGCTCCTTTGCCCATGACCCGAGGTGGAGCATTTGGCTCGGAGACGTTTCCTCAAAAAGAGGGTCCCCCGCCTCCGAAGCCGCAACGCCTGCCTAAGGTTACGAGGCGGAGGGAGGAAAAGACTTGCATGGTGAGCCCAACCTCCCCCAATAAGTCCTCAAAGGCGACAGCGCCTTCAGCGCTTTGTCCGGCCAACAGCACCCGGGGTTCTGCCCCTGGGAAGCGTACGGCCATTCCTGTGAGGGCCTTCAGTTCAAGGAGGGCCCCTGCGTCTCCTCCGAGCTAGGCCTGGAGGGCATATTCCTTCAATGGAATTGCCGTGGACTTCAGGCCAACTGGGAGGAGCTGCGAAGGCTCGTCTCATCCCGTTCCCCGTTAGCTATCTTTTTGCAGGAGACCATGCTAGGCGTGTGCCCCCTGCCTGCCCTCCCGGGGTATAAGGGTCTTGCGACCCCACCACCGCAGGATGGCCGGGCTGGGGGATGCGCGGTTTACACCCGGCATGATGTCTCCGTTCTTCCTTTCTCTTTAGATACCTTTCAGGCAGTGGCTGTGCAGCTGCACCTGGATAGGAGGTATACTTTCATTTCTGAGTACATTCCACCGTCAGCTGACTTCGACGTGGGGGACTTCCGCTGCGTCGTGGCACGGTTCCCGAGGCCCTTTCTCTTGCTTGGAGATCTGAACGGCAGGCATCCTCTCTGGGGAGATTACTCCATATATCTCAGGGGACAAGTCCTTTCCGATCTGATCGAAGAGCTTGAGATGGGTGTCCTAAACGTGGATGAGTTTACGCATCACTGTCCGAGAACCGCTTCATTTTCTTGCCTTGACCTATCTTTGTGCTCTTCGGATGCACAGCCGGATTTTGATTGGGGGGTGGTCGATGACCTCCATGGTAGTGATCACTTTCCCATTCAAATATCATTTTCAGGGCAACTGCCGCCTGAGAGACCACCTCGGTGGTGCTTGGCGTGGGTGGTGTGGCCTGCATTTCAGGAAATGACTGAATTCTCTATCTCAGTCGAGGAGTTTAGGTCGGTAGATGAGGCCTTTGAGTTCTTCTATGGCAACCTCATCGCCGTGGGCCTGACTACTATTCCTAGAACGTCTTCTTGTTTTGCACGCCGACCACTCCCATGGTGGTCGGCCGAGTGTGAGACGGCCCTCAAACAGAAGCGTTATGTCTACATGCGCTATAAGCGCCGCCCGAACGATTTCACTGTCGCTGAATTTCATCGGGCTAGGGCTAGGTTCCGGTATATTTCGAAGCACGCCCGCCGCTCTTCTTGGCGGGCATACGTGTCTTCACTTAACGGGAAGACCAATTTTGCTGAGGTGGGGAAGCGAGTCAAAAGGATTCGGGGCAAGTTCTCGCAGGACCCCCCTCCCGTTTTCCAGGTGAATGGGACCGTAATCTCGGACCCCGCGTCCGTGGCGTAATCCTTAGCGACCACTTTTTCCGCATTCTCTAGCCGTGATGTTGCTCCGCCAGCATTCAAGGCACGTCGTAATGTCGCGGAAGGCCGCCGGCTGGACTTTACCTCCAGAGGCGGAGAACCCTTCAACGACAAGTTTACTGTGAGTGAGTTGCATTCCGCTCTCGCTTCGTGCGCGGACACCGCCCATAGTCCGGACGATGTCCCGTAAGCCATGCTTCGACACCTGGGTGAGCGAGGCATGGCCTTTCTGTTAGATTTGTTCAACATGATCTGGGTGGAAGGTCTTCTCCCAGACTTCTGCGAATCGCTACTGTGCTCGCCTTTCGCAAACCGGGAATAGATCACTCTACTCCGACCGGTTTTCGCCCAATCTCTCTAACCTCTTGCGTGTGCAAGTTGATGGAGAAATTGGTAAATGTTAGATTAGCCTTTTTCCTGGACAGCGGAGGCCATCTGTCTTCTGAACAGTGCGGCTTCCGCAAGTTCCACTCCACGTCGGATGCTCTGCTCCGACTGGAAAATGCCGTCTGTGAAGCTTTCCTTCGTAGACAGCACTACGCCACGGTGTTTTTCGATCTGGAGAAGGCCTATGATACCGCATGGCGATACGGTATCATGGAGACTCTCCACACGATGGGGGCGAGGGGACGCCTCCCAATGTTTATATCTGAATTTTTGTGAGATCGTCGATTCCGCGTACGGGTGGGGGGAAGCCCTCTCCGGCCCAAAGGAGCAAGAAGAGGGTGTCCCGCAGGGAAGTGACCTCAGTGTCACACTCTTTGCCCTGAGCATCAACGGCATCACCTAGGTGCTGCCGGAAGATGTTCTCGCTACGCTCTACGTGGACGACCTTTCGATCTCTGGAGCGTCGACTCGAACAGGCATTGAACCGCGTCTCTCGCTATGCCGAAGCGCACAGGTTTCGGTTTTCTTTGGCCAAGACTAAGGTGGTGCACTTCTGCCGCCATCCACGGCTTCACCCCGAACCAGATTTGTTTCTTAATGGGGTGCGCCTGGATGTGGTTGAGTCGCACTGTTTCCTTGGTCTTGTATTCGACCGACGCCTCACCTGGGAGGCTCATATTCGCAGCCTTAGGGTCTCTTGTACCCGCGCCATGGACATTCTCCGTTCCGTGACGTTCAGCGCTTGGGTTGCTGATAGGGCTACTGCTCTACTTTTTTATCGAGCCTTTGTTTATTCGAAGCTCGACTACGGATGCGAGTTTTATGCATCCGCAGCCGAGCGTTTATTACGGAAGGTGGATTCGATCCACCGCACCGGCCTTCGCCTTGCGACCGGTGCCTTCCGCACTTCCCCCATTGAGAGCCTGTTGGTCGATGCTGGGGAGATGCCACTCGCCCTGCACCGCATGCAGTGCATCGCTCGCCTGTACACGCGAGCCCGGCGTCTCCCTCAGTCGCCAACAGCTCTCGCTGCATCCGCAGCTGATCTCGATGGTGCCTATACCGCCGAGAGACGCCAGTCATACCCTAAGCCCTTTGGGTTTAGGGCCAGGAAACTCCTTCGAGAGGTAGATATAGCTCTCGGGCCAGTGGCGCCCCTGGTTCTGCCCAGGATGCCACCCTGGAGGGTACCACATTTGGCTATTTGTCGCCACGCCTCTGCTCCCAAAGCTTGTACCACGCCGGGAGTATTGCATTCGACCTTTTTGGAGCACATATCGTGTCACGCTGGAACCGTGCCAGTGTATACGGATGGCTCCAAGTCCCAAGAGGGGGTCGGCTTCCACGCCGTATCCCCTCTGTTTGAAGTCAGCGTTGCTCTACCAGGGGCTGCGTCTGTCTTCACGGCTGAGCTGGGACCAGTAGAAGAGTGTGAATGGGTGCAGAAGGGTGCGAAGAGTGATTGAAAGGGTTTAGTGAGTGGCTGGTCGAATGGCTTAAGGAAGGAGGGGTGTGGTGGAGCGAATGTGAATGTGTGAAAAAGGGCCATTCTCCCACCCCTTTTCTCAGTACCCTCTCCCTCCCTCTGTAAGAATGTGTGTGAATGGGAATGGGTTTGTTTTATTTTTGTTTATTTTATGTATAAAATGATTACCATGTTTTTCTTTCTTTCCAGGCGTCATATTCTGGAAAGATAGGACTTGGTTTCATATATCCTTATATTACAAACAAAGCGCCATATTCTGGAAAGATAGGACTTAGTTTCGTATATCCTTATATTACAAACAAAGCGTTATATCCTGGAAAGCTATATATTATTATTGTTAATAAATAAAGGCCAATAGTATAGCTTAATGAAGGAGGGCTTATAATAGCCACGCAAGCTTTTTAAGGTCATTATCTTCCATCAAGCGCAGAGGCGCCACATTTGTTGTAAGTCCTAGGCATTTTGCTCGCTCGAGTGGCAGGTGGCTGGACATCCCATCCTCTTTGAATAAAGTGAGGCCTTGTTTGTTGTTTATATATTGACTGTTGTAGTCAGGATTTTTTTTGGTTGTTTGATTTTTCATGTTTATTAGGATAGATTTATATAGTATTCATATATATAGGATTTTCTTTTTGTATTTTTTGGTGAAAAGTAAGATCTCCAATATAATCGCCCCTCTCTATTGTTGATATTTTGTGCATATTTACCCATATTTTTTTGTAAATATTGTATTTTTTTGTTAGTAAAGGACTGTACATACAATCTGTTTCATTCTCCTTCGATTTCTCACGTCCGGATTAGTGTAGGGAGCGGGTTGGATCGATTGGGGTTAGTCTAATTTTTTTCGGCCCGCTACAACACCACTCGGTACGGGAGATTACGCGACATGCCCGGTTCGGAGACCGGATTGTGATCTATAGCGACTCACAAAGCGCCCTGAGTGCTCTCGAGGCATTGGAATCTCTGCATCCCCTGGTTCGCGATATCCGTGATGCCACGGTTTTGGCGAGCCGAGCAGATGTCGAGATTATCTTCTGCTGGGTTCCTGGACATGTAGGAATTGCTGGGAATGAGCGCGCCGATAAGGGTGCCAAAGATTCCGCGAGGACTCTGCGACCGGACCAGCGTTTCGCTCTTCCTCACACCAACTACATGGCAGGAATATGGGCTGCTCTTCGGACTGCTTGGCAAAAAAGATGGGAGACGGTCGAAAGGAACTTAAAGTTGCGTGCCATTGCGCAGCAACTGTTCCCATGGACCTATCCCCCAATGCCGCCGCGGCTTCAGGTTGCTTTCTGTCATCTCCGAATCGGACACACTCGTGTGATGCATCGCTATTTGATGGAGCGCTCGCCTGCGCCCTATGGCAATGCTGCGTTGTCCCCCAGACTGTTCGGCACATTCTTGTCGAATGTCCCAGTCTGGGTGATCTTCGCGCACAATACCTGTCCCAGTACCGGGATGGGCGGGGACACTACCGCCTGTCCCTTGTACTCAGGACAGATTCGTGCACATTGACTTGTGGACTTGTTGACTTCTTGGGGGAGGCCGGCCTTCTCCCTATTATTTAAGCAAGGTTTGTTTGTTTTGTTTTGTTTAATGCATTTTTTTTTTCTTCCCTTTGGTTTCACGCTCCTGCGCCGATGAGACCTCTTCCCGACACACCAGCTTGCTTCCTTTCCCCCTGTTGGTTTTTTTTTTTTTTTTTCCTCTAATTTTATTTTAAAGTAGCCTAGAACTAGGCCACTTTTAATACGGCGACTAATGCCCAAGTAGGCAGTCACCAGATGAGCTCTTAAAAAAAAAAAAAATCCTCAATTGGACAGAATGGTCAATTGAGGAGCCTCTATACAGTACTCTAAATGTGGCCTGACATAAGAGTTGTATAGTTTAAGGATGACCTCCTTACTCTTGTAGCTAACATTTCTTTTAATGTAACCTAGCACCCTATTTGCTCTATTTTTTGCCTCAATACACTGCTTTGAAAATTTCAGTGACCTATCTACTACTACTCCTAAGTCCTTCTCATCTTCAACTGAATTAAGCCAATACCCATCCATCTTATAGCTAAATTCCCTATTATCTCTCCCCATGTTAATAACTTTGCATTTATTAAGGTTAAAAGTCATCTGCCACTTCTGAGCCCAAGCTAACATCTTATTTAAGTCACCCTGCACTTTAAAGCTACCCTCAACCTCTTTGACTACAGCTACCAATTTAGTGTCATCAATCAAAAATTGACACTTTCCTATTTACACCTTGCCCAAGATCATTTACATAGATTATAAATAATAAAGGGCCTAAAACTGATCCCTGAGGTACACCATTAATAACATTCCTCCACTCTGACCTCACTCCATTCAGTACAACTCTCTGTTTCCTATTTTTCAGCCATCAGTTATCCAATTTAAAACCTTCCCACATATCCCATGCAGCTTTAATTTATGAACTAGTCTTCTATGTGGAACCTTATCAAAAGCTTTGCTGAAATCTAAGTTGATCACATCAACTTTTTCACCCCTAGATGAACTGCGAAAGTGGTCCGAAAGATGGATGCTTAATTTCCACCCAGATAAGAGCAAACGTATGAGGATAGGCAGGTCAAAAGTTGAGGAGCGCGAGTACACCATGTATAACTGTTGCCACCACTAATACTTAAAAAAATATTGGTGTGGTGATAGACGACAAGCTGGCGTTCTCTGATCATCTGGCTGAAAAGGTTAACAAGGCTAACATAATTGTTGGCATCATCTGAAGAACATTTGTATATCTTGATCCAATCATATTTAAAGCATTATACACAGCTCTGGTAAGATCTACCACCATCTCAAATATCCACTTTCGGGTTCAGACGATTAAGCAACTACTCAAAACCCTCAAACCCAACTCAGCCATGGGCCCTGATAGTCTCCATCCCCGCCTACTCAAAGAAAGCGCTACGGAGCTAGCTATCCCTTTTTCCATTCTCTTCAATCGCTCCATGAACATTGGCTCCCTTCCCTTTGCTTGGAAAACATCCCATGTTATACCGATCTTCAAGAAAGGATCCAGAACCAACCCTCTAAACTACCGCCCTACAAGCCTCAGCCATATCCCTTGCAAGTCTATGGAACGCCCCATAACCAAGACCATTCTTAGATTTCTGGATGACCACACAGTCCTCAACGACAACTAGCATGGATTCCGCACCATGAGATCAGTCACAGACCAGCTACTCCTCACCACAATGACATCACCTACTAGTATGACCAAGGCCACACTGTTGGCCTCATTCTATTTAATTTTGTTAAAGCCTTTGACAGAATCCACCATGTCGTCCTCATCGACAAGCTGAGAGACCTAGGTATCTCGGGGAACCTGCTCTGCTGTATTGAAAGATTCTTACTCAATTGATCCATGATAGTCACTATCAGTGGTCACAAGAGTGATGCAAAGCCTGTTCTTAGTGGCATTTCCCAAGGTTCAGTCCTTGGCCCCCTTCTCTTTCTTGTCTTCATCAACCACATCAGCTCTCAGCTTACCTGCAAGTTCAAGATGTTCGACAACCAAGCCCTATCAGAAATTCTCCAACACAACATCAACATTCTCGCCAATACCTCCCAGTCTTGGGGTCTGAGGTTTGCACCAGACAAGTGTGTCCACCTTAGGTTCTCTCATTCCCACCAAACCGCAGACCATCTCTACTTATTGGATGGAAGGCCTGTTAAGTGGGTTTCATCGCACAAGGACCTAGGAGTAACAGTCGACACAGACCTAAAATTCCACCATCACACCTGACTGACAGTATCCAAGGCTGGGGGCATTGTGACAAACCTTTTGAAATCTACAGTGTCACATGACCCAATTCATGGCAGCACTATTAGTAAGCGACATCCGCCCCATTATCGACTGTTTCCCCAGTCTGGAATACTAACTATATATCTGACCTCCGGCTCCTCGAGAAAGTACAATGCAGGTGGACTAAACAGGTCCACAGGCAGTCTGCCAATTCCTACTCTGAAAGACTCCAACAACTTGATCTATTCTCCACAAAGCGGCGGCTACTGAGGCATGACCTGATCTACTGCTACTGAATCTTCCACGATCTGTGCTCCATTAAGCCTGAAGACCTTTTCGTCTTCCCCACCAACTCAACCACCAGAGGCCACAGATACAAAATTCAGATCCAGCATGCCCACATGGAGGCCCGCAGAAGGTTCTTCTCTTGCAGAGTAGCTCCTCTGTGGAACTCCCTTCCCTCCCAGGTAGTAGAAGCTCCATCCCTAAATGCTTTCAAACACTCCCTTCACACTACCATCAGAGTTAGACTTTTTGACTATGTAGACTAAGCCACACCTCCATCCCATCCATTAGTCTGCACACCACCTCTATGATTTACTCGATGTTAAATAGCCCTCCTAATAGCTATTCTCACAGACAGATACAATCAATCAGTCATTATTGCTCCATTTTATCCATGCTCTACTTCCTGCACATCTGACTGGGTATTTTGGGTCCCCCTTACTGTGTCTGACTGGTTGGACACTGGATCGGGAGGCCCTACTAGGTAAGTGAACTAGATCTGGTGCTCACATCTGGTCAAACTGCTAGTGATGCTTCTGTGACCAGTTTGAGGCATCAGAGATTGTCCTCGCCAGCAGAGGTTCGGTCACAACCGTCTGCTGCCAATTAATTAGGTGGATGTACGATATATACAGTTGCCCCCCTATATTCACTGGGGATAGGGACCACAAACCTCCGCGAATATTGAAAAACCGCAGATAGTTGATGCTACCCCCAAAGCACCCCCAACCCTTCTTAAACATCGTAATATGCTCCCCATATTAATTCAAGAAGTTTTGTCATGTTCATACACATACAGTATGAAATAAAGTATCAGAACACATTAAATTATTTTATTGTATAATGTTTACTCACCTAGAGATAGTTTTGTTTTGATTGTTTTCTCCTCCAAACTAATCACTTTCTTGGCACGCTTAGGCATGTCTTTAGCAACACTGGACGATGCAGGGTGCTTAGGCATTGTTAATATTAAGGTGCAAAAAGCAAGAATTATTCAGGGTGTAAAACCATTGAAAAATGAGAAATAAAACATGCAAAATTATGACAAATACAGAAATCACCGCTCACACACGTGGGACACAAGCATACTGAATGGAGCATGGGAAATCGGTACATATATTGTACATACTGTAGTTGAGCGAGTGAGATCTGAACGCTGATTGGCTGGAATTGTCCCGTCTCAGTCAACCAACACTTACATTTTACGACTATGTATGTAGGTTTCCATGGATATCTGGAAATGGCGCAAATTTGGAGTTTTAAGGCGCCCCACCCAAATTTTCCGCGGATAGTTGAAGGCACGAATGGCGAATAGCCGAGGGTCGACTGTAGTCGTAACATAACATAATTTCACGGATGTCAAAAGCCACAAGGGCCTATCAAAGGTCATCCACATCCGTCAAAACCCACCCACAAAAAGCACAATCACCAGGGAAAAACAAAATCAAAGTCCCCCACAATATAATATAACAGATGACAAATGCCACAAGGGCTCATCATAGGTCATCCGAGTCAAATGGCATCTTTTTTAAGGCACCCAAACTCCCAGGAAAACTACATCCAGAGGATTGCGTCCAGAAACAAGGGTATCACCAATCAAGGCTTGTCAAGAACTAAATCATGCAGCTATAGATATATACAAACAATATTAATATATACAAAACTTAGGAACCATCACAACTTTCCCTCCCCATAAACTCATCCAACCTACTCTTAAATACATTTAAATTTGGACTACCTACTACCCTCGGCGGCAATTTGTTCCAGAAGTCTACCACTCTATTGGTGAAAAAATATTTTCTTAAATCCAACCTACACCCTTGCTTTTTAATGTTCAAGTGGTGACTCTAGTCCGATTTCCATCATCTAACTCAAAACACTTGCTAACATCCAATTTATCTATCCCAGAATTTTTTTTAAAGAGCTCAATCATATCCCCTCTCACACACCTCCTTTCGAACGAGAACATATTTAATACCCTCAGTCTATCTATATATTCAAGGTGCCTCAGGGAAGGAATAATCTTTGTTTCCCTCCATTGCACTGACTCGAGAAGGTTAATATCGTGTCTAAAATGTGGGGACCATGCCTGTATACAGTACTCTAGATGTGGCCTAACATAAGAGTTATAGAGTTTAAGAATAACCTCCTTACTTTTGTAACTGACATTTCTCTTAATGAAACCCAGCACTCTATTTGCCCTATTTCTTGCTTCAATACACTGCTTAGAAAACCTTAATGACTTATCTATTACTACACCTAGATCTTTCTCATCCTCTACTGAGCTCAGCCAATGCCCATCCATTTCATAGCTAAATTCTCTATTATCTTTTCCCATGTTAATAACTTTGCACTTATCAAGGTAGAAAGTCATTTGCCACTTATGTTCCCAGGATAACAATTTATTTAAATCCCCCTGCACTTTAAAATTATCATCAATATCTTTAACTACAGCTGCTAATTTGGTATCATCCGCAAAAATTGACACTTTATTATTAACTGCCTCCCCAAGATCGTTTATATAGATGACAAATAATAATGGACCGAGAACTGATCCCTGAGGAACCCCACTGATAACATCCCTCCACTCTGACTTTACACCATTTAGCACTACCCTTTGCTTCCTGTCTTTCAGCCACTCAGCTATCCAATTTGAAACACCCCCACATATTCCAATCATTTTTAATTTATGAACTAGTCTCCTATGTGGTACCTTATCAAATGCTTTACTAAAATCTAAGTAAATTATATCTACATTCTCTCTCCCTTATCTACTTGATCTGTTATGAACTCCAGAAAGTCTAGTAAATTAGTCAAACATGATCTACCTGATCTAAACCCATGCTGAGCATCGCTGATTAACCCCTCCCTCTCTAGATGTTGGCAAATCCCTTTTTTAACTATTTTCTCAAGAATTTTACAGATTTCAGGAGTTAGGCTAACCGGTTTAAAGTTATTTGGATCCTCTTTACTACCCTTCTTGAAAATGGGGACTACATTCGCTCTCTTCCAATCATCGGATATTTCTCCATATTCCAGTGACCTAGTATACATCTTCTCCAGAGCTATTGAGATACTTTCTACCCCTTCTTTAAGTATCCTAGAATGAATATTATCAGGGCCGGAGGCATTGGTAGTATCTAACTCATCTATTAGTTCTTTTATCGTCCTCCAATCCAGACTAATGGTAGTAAACACCTCTTTCCATGACCCATGAGTACTATACATAAGACTATTTAGTTTCTCCTTTGTAAATACTGATGCAAAATGACCATTTAGTACCTCAACTATTTCCTCATCAGTTTCTCTCGCAACCCCTTCATATTTGATAGGCCCTATTTTAACTCTGCCAGACTTATTAATTTTATAGTAACTAAAGAACTTTCTAGGATCTTTGTTGCTATCCTGAGCTAATTTAATTTCTGACACCCTTTTGTTCTTCTTTATAATCTTATTTAACTCATTCCTAGCCATTCTATAATCACTTAAATTTTGAATATTATTTTCTACCTGTAATTTTTTATATGCCCTTTTCTTCTCTGAAATTTTTCTAGCTATCTCCTGATTCCACCATAATGGTTTCCTACTTTTGTTCCTAATGGCCTTCATTGGGATACATTGTTCTTGGACTACATTTATTATATGCTTGAAAGTATCCCACATCCCATAAGCATTTTTACCTCTGAATTCTACATCCCAGTCTACAAAATTTAGCAAGCTTTGAAGTTTTACATAATCTCCCTTGTGAAAATTTGGAACTTTTACAGCATTCTCGGTTATTTTACCCTTCTCAATTCCCAAGTTAAAACAAACTATCTGATGGTCACTATTTCCCAATGCTTCCCCAACAGTCAATTCTTGAACTAAATGATCAGTGTTAGAAAGTACTAAATCTAATATATTGTCCCCCCTCATTGACTCATTAACAAATTGATTAAAAAAATTATCCTCAAAAGCATTCTATGAACCTGCCACTTGTTCTATCCCTACCTATCATATTTTCCCAGTCCACAGAGTTTAAGTTGAAGTCCCCAATAATAACTGCATCTGTTTCACATCCCTTACTTATTTCCCTTATCATTAGTTCATCCATATCATCAGTCTGCCCAGGTGGCCTGTAAAAAGCTCCCAAATGCACCATTCTATTTTTACTGAACCTAATATCTATCCAAAGTGACTCAACTCCATCCTGCTTTATTGAAGTATTCAAACTTAAAACAATGTTGTTTTTTATATAGATAATTATTCCTCCACCAATCCTACCTGTCCTTTGACTAATGTACATATTATAGCCCTGAAAATCAAATTCACTTATAGTGTCACTAAATTCTATTTCATTAACCCATGATTCAGTAACGCATAATATATCTATATCCTCATTGCTAATATAACTAAATAGCTCATCCTTCTTGTTTCTAAGACTACGAGCATTTGTATAGAAACAATTTAACCCCCCTATCCCTGAAGCACCTCTTGAAACCTGAATGACCTCACCTCTATCGCCTTGGAACCTATTTCTGTTATCTGCCAAGTCCATTCTACTTTCAGTACTATAATGTCCTCTCATAATTCCCTGACCACTATTAGTATCAAGTTTCCCGCCCGCAAAGACCTAATAACACTATCATACTCCTTTCACAACACATCTACCCCCCCCTCCTACTCAAATGCAGTCCATCCATCGCATACATTTCTTTCATTCCAACAAACCTATCCCACACATCCGCAAACATGACACCTTCCATCTCACACATCCTCCTCACATAATCATTCAGCCCGATGGCGCGAGACATCCATTCTACCCCAACATCCATTCTTGGAAGCACACCTGTCACAACACCTTTCATTCTACTTCCTTTCACCTTTTCAATCAACCTCTTGTACCTCTCACGTAACTCACATGCACCCACTTTCTTCACATCATTGACTCCTACATGTGTAATCACAACCGCATCCCTTGCACAGCCAGACACCAGCTCCTCATACCTATCAGACAGATCTCTCATTCCAGCACCTGGCAAACACACCCTCAAACCATTCAATCTACTGGCATTCAACTTCCTATCTAAATATCTAACTCGCGAATCACCCATCACAAGCACTTCAGTCAGACTCCTATGCCTAACCCCCACAGACCTAACTCCATCCCCACTCCTATTCTCATTCAAACTACCAGTCACTCTACCTCCCCCCCTCCCTATCAGTCATATCACTTCCAGTTACTTCCTCTCTTAGGGCACTGAATCTATTAGTCAAGTTAATAGGTTCTGTGTCCCTCTGACTCACACAACTATTCTCCCCCTGGCTAATAACCTCAACAGAGGCAACCCTATTCTCACAAAGAACAGGAGAAGCCTCCCTAGCTTCATGTTTCCTAACTACTCTCCACTGTCCCCCATCCTCACTAGGCCTATTTCTAACTAATCTAAGGGGGCTAACTTCACTATCCCTAGAACTATCATATCCTACCTCCTTCACCGGCCCTCTACCTTCACCTGAAACATCTAACTGGCCTACCTCACCACCTAACCTATTCCCAGCTCTAGGCCTAACACTAAGTTCCCTCCTAAGCTCAGCAACTAACCCCTCCAGCCTACATATCCTGTCTAAATCCTGCATTCTCATCCCCCTCTAAATCTACAATGCATTCACGCAGCCCACATACAACACATGTATACCCCTCACCAAATACACCACAACCAATGCATACATTCCGACACTCATGCTCACTTTCATCCCCAAACTCCATCACTTATTCAAACAAAGAAAGAACTTAAGTAGTAATAAGAAAAAAAAAAGAGCAACTTAGCTTTCGCTGTTTGTGGCGGAAAAAAAAAACTGTAGAAAAATCTGAAAAATAAATCAACAGACTGAGAGCTCCATGAAACACGTGCTACCTGTTCGAAGGTCAGTCAAACAGGTAGTTGTCAGTTTAAAGTTTATGCCTGGGCTCTTGAAAGTATCTATTGATTTTCCTTTATAATTTTTTTTGGGGATACAGAAATAGAGAACAAGAGTTTTGAAGCTATTTTTTACAGCATTCTTCCAGCTCTTTAGTATACTGCGCCAATATTAAAGGACTTGTTGAAGCCCTTGGAATTCCCTACAACTCATTAGAATGGAGACTTTTCATAGATTTCGCCAGTAGAAGTTTAAAATCTGTGTTACTAAATATTGGTAACAGGATAGCTTCCATTCCTATAGGCCATTCAATCCAACCTACTGAAAGTTATGAAAATATGAAAAAATTGCTGAATGCAATAAATTACTCTACCCACAATTGGAGGATATGTGGTGACTTAAAGGTAAGATTATTTTACACTTGGCATTTCTAAGCTCTTTGATATTGACATTTTCATTTTTAATAGTTAATACTTTTATACATTTTTTGGTCAACTTACATTTTACAAGAATGCAAATCTGGAAATCATGAGTCATTTTTGAGTTATATTTTTTTGTTGAAGTGTATCCCTATAGGTTAATGCATCCTTTTGGGTTAATGGGGAACCTATCCTAATTGAGAAAGTATACAATATAACTCACTAAACTCAAAATAAGATGTACATTTATCCAATTAGTTCCAATACAATGATTTAATGCACTGGCATACAGGATTTTTCAGTACATATTCATATTCATATTATTGTTTTAAGAAATATTACTTTGAATTTGTTTTTAGAATATTACACTTTGAATTTACATACCCTGCTAAATTTCTTTTCAGGTAGTGTCTCTTATACTTGGGATGCAAACAGGCTACACAAAGCATCCCTCCACTGCATATAAAGCTTGGCATAATGAAAAATTATGTCAAAACCCTTAATAAAGAAAGCCAAGCTTTTAAATTTCTTCTTAAAAAAATTCCACAAATCAGTGATGGACCTCAGATCAGCAGTTTGAGGCATCAATGATGGACATAGAAAAAGATGCCTGGAAAGCTTTCAAAGCTCTAGTTAACAATTTTCTAGGCAATAAAAAAAGCCCAGAATATGTTGCCCTGGTCAATCAGCAACTAACGAGTCTCAAACATTTGGGAGCTTGAATGTCTATAAAGATACATTTTTTACAGTACCATCTGGATTATTTTCCCAACAACTGCAGGGATTACAGTGCAGAACAGGGAGAAAGGTTCCACCAGGCCATAAAAACAATGGAATCCAGGTACCAGGGTAAATGAGACGTAAACATGCTTGCTGACTACTGTTGCTGTTTGAAGCGTGATGCACCAGATGAGAGGCACAAAAGAAAATCATCAAGGGCGTCTTTTCTTGGAAATTAGAATTATTTTCTTTATTATGTTGCATTCTTTAATTTTTTGTTTTATTAAAAGGATTATAGTTTACATACATTTATTTCTGTTTCTATAATATAACAATAATAATGCATTATTAGATAATTTTGTTTTTTTCAGCAAAAATGAGGTAATCTCAATGAAAATGATGTATGCTCTACTCAGAAAATCTGACCTGATTGAACAAAAATACATTCATTTTTGAGCTCAAGAGGTTTGATTCATTAAAAAAACACAAAGAAATACTGAGGAACATAATTTATTTTTTAAACACAGGCCTGTGTAATTTAAAATTCTTTTTCTAACTGCCTCTATTGACATACAAGGGATTGATGCCATTTATGAAATAGAAACTAACTTTTCTGCTACTGATATGATAATTTGTTTAATTGGCAGGTTTTTTCTATTGCAGTTCTTTTCCTTTTCTCGCTTAAACAAAACATATTTTATAATGTCTTTATAAGTTGGCAACACTCGCTCACTAATGGCACAGGGTGCGCCAAACAAAGGGCTTTCAATTTCATGATGTGTTCTAGGTTTAAATGCCATAATTAAATATTGTTTTAATTTTTTTCTTACATTTTATTTAGCTCTGAAATATAATAAAATGTGTATAAATATTTATTGTACACTATAAATAACTGTTCTTAAATACAAAAAGAAGAATGTGATCAAAACAATAGATACTAGACAGAGCCATACACACACACACACACATCCACTCTCAATGAGATCTTCTGCGCAACTGAAACATAATTGTCATGTACACCATTTTCATTGAGGAACCTCTAAATATCAATAATTACTTTCAAATTTCATTTACTTATTCTTTAAAATACAATAATTATTTGTTTGGAGGTATCAATTCAAAGTTCAAATTTAATTTTCAGATAATCCACGAAAGTCAAAATTTAGTTGAAAATCACATTATTTTCAATTTTCACTAGCATTTAGGAACCTGTGACAGGTAGGCTTGCTCTCACCTGTCCTGACTACTTTTGAAGGACTCAAATTGAAAGAGGCTGACCTTCAATTTATTTATATTTTTGGCTGCATTTGATTGAGTCGTAGATATTTAATTTTTTGTTTAGTTTTTTATCGACTTGGCTGTGGCCATTATGGGTGAATAATCACATTCTTCTGCTAGCATAATTTATTTAATTTTTATATTTGTTTCAGAAATGATTTGGAATTAATATATTGACCTAAATGATTTTAGATTTCTGTAATTAATTAAGAAAAATGACCTCATTGAAAATAACTATTATATGCAAATTTTTATATTTCATTTTGTGATATGTTTACCAGTCTTCAGAGATCCTGTGTTGAAAATGTAAAAAGAAATTTCTAAAACTCACTAACCATATCTGCAATACTATATGATGAAAACCTTTGAACCTATAATTCCACAATATCTTTTAACTTGCTTTTCAAGTAATAGTCCATGTAGAAAACAAAGATTATAGCTGTCAATATTTACTAAAAGAAAATACAGCAATGAATATATTTAGAATAATATAGTTTGGACAACCAAGTTGTTATTTCAAATAATTACAATTTGCCTATTAAACAAAAAGGCTCCATTGTATTTATTCTATATTAAAATTCTTATAATGGATGTAATGATGGAAGCTGAAACTGTATATAACTCACATGAGGAGTTGCAAATAGTCATGTCGGAAAAGGTGCAATCTCTAGCTGGTACTGTTTATCAAGAATTTGAAAGAATGATTGCTAAATATGATGAAGATGTTGTCAAGGATTTGATGCCACTTGTTGTTAATATTTTAGAATGTCTTGACCTTGCTTACACTGAAAATCAAGAGCATGAAGTAAGTATACAGAACTTGAAATTTGTTAATAAATTATCATTTTAGGCATATTTAGACTTAAGCAAAGCCTGTAATTTAAAATCTTTACCAATGATAACTCCTTCAAATTGTAATTTTATCTCTTTAAATCTTAGGCATTAAACATATAAGCCTGTCATTAGTAGTATTTTAGTATTTCCTAAGTGTCTGATTTGGGGTCACTTTTGTTTTTTGTGTTAATGATCTTTGTGTCTAGTTTCTGCATAATTCACCTTAATTCTCATCAGTCTACAGCTCAGCTTTTCCTCTCAACATACACATGATTTTCTGCTCTACTCTTGCCTTTTTTATTGCTGTCTTATACAGTAATTTCAATCCAACGCCAAGTTCTTTTGTCTTGTTTCCTGCACACACACTACCCCTGTTTCTCCTACCCGCATATCAGCCACCTCTCTACCCCTTCCCTTCATGATGCCCCCGTAAGGGGCGCGGCGATTTGCCATCCTGGCCGCCGTGCTGACGGGATCCAGCGCTCCGTCCGGCCCCAGCTTAGCCTCTCTTCCTTCCTTCAGATAGCCCGATTTCTCCCCTACCTTGTCGCTTTTCATACAACCTCTCCCACAACTTTCTCTGGTCAGCCTCTAATTTCAAAGGGTAGAATGCTGACCTTCTTCTCAAGCCAACCACCCCGGATCGGGGCTGAGGGGGGAGGGGACATTGTCCCCTAACCCCTGAGCTCCGGTTCGGGATGGGTTTTTTTTAACAACCTGCTTCATCCCCACCCATACCTTCCTCACATCCCTTTTCCTCCTCTTCACAACCTATATTTTTTACGCCGTGTCCAAGGTGGAGCCGCCATGCCGATGGACTGCCAGGCCACCAGGCGGGAGGGGTGGTCCCGAATGGCGGCGCCTGGCTCTGCCGGGCTTGTAAGCACCTCTCGCAGTGCGGGCTACTGCGAGGGGTGATGAGCTATTGCGTCCCGTGGCAAAAATAGGGTCACCATGCCCATAGATGAACAAGAAAAAAAAAAAACCCAAACCCCTTTAACTCCCCCTTGCTCATCGACGGAGCCGCCCTTGGGCAGCTCCACCGAAAAAATGGAGGTCCCCCCCCCTGTGCTTGCACAGGGGACCCTCCATATTTCTCTAACCGGAGAGGAGGCTTACTCCTCTCCTTCGCCTACGGGTGCAGGGGACTCCCCCTCACCCCCTTCTCTGGAGGTGCTTTCGGGCACCTCCCTTTTCCCAGCGGCAGTCCCATCTTTTCTTTTCAAGGGGACTGCCAAGAAAGCCAGCAGGCAGCCCTTAGCCAGCCGCTTCCCATCAAAGCGGCTCGGTAGGGCAAACCCCCTTAGGGGGGGAGAGGGAAGCCAGGCCCCTTCGGTCGCTTCCCTCAAAAGACCTGCTGGCAAGAATTTTAAACCTTGCCGGGGTCAAGGCCTGTGCCTCCCCATACAAGACTGGCGACACTGCCAAGGGGACCTGCGATGTCCTGGGAGGGGATGACCAATTGGAGGCCCCTCCTGTGATAGACATGGTCCTTGAGGAGACCCAGCCCCAGACGTTAGGGCCTTCCATGGGGGGGAATTCGGGCTCGGCGCCAAGCACCGAACCCGAATCCGCCCCTATGCAAGGTCCTCCTCAAATGGCTGAGGGCTCCGAGGCAGTAGAAGGAGGGGAGGGATCTCCTCTGACAGGTGCCCCTACGACAACCAGGACCTTCTCCATTTCGGAGAGGGACCTGGCTGAGGCTGGTCCATCTGGCCTGGGGACTTCTGCCGGCGGAGGTGAAAAGCGGGTTCATTCCCCGCCCTCCTCTCCGAAAAAGAAAAAGACTAAAAAGACCAAAAAGACTCGGGGCTCCTCTCCATCCGCGGGGGCTGCGGGGACGGATGGGTCTGCTGCCACTCTGGCAAGCGACCAAGCCAAGATCGGCACATCCGCCCCCTCTGCCCCCCCGGTTGCGGAGCCCCTGACAAAGAAGACTACTACCAAGAGTGCACAGGGCGGAGCCTCGATGACATCGGGGCCCCTCATTCAGAGGTTACCTGGCGTTTTCGAGCCCGCTGGCTTCAAACGCTTCCTCGTTATTCGCTCCACTGATGGCACCATGTTGTCCAAGGGCAACATGATCCATCAGCGGAGAGGATTAGCTAGTGCAATTGGTAGAGAGCCGAAGGTAACCCGTTTCTCGGATGGGAGCCTTCTGGCGAATGCGGCGAATCCCGCCGAGGCGGCCAGGATTAGTGCTCTTCGGACACTTCATGGCACCCCGGTGAGTGTGACGCCGCACTCTACCATGAACTTTGTGAAAGGAGTAGTTTATGCGAGGGAACTCGTTGACTACTCCATTGAAGACATCACCTTAGAGCTGGCCGACCATGGGGCGGTCAAGGTCGAACGTGTGATGAGAAAACAGGGAGGGGCCTCGAGACCCACCCCTACACTCTTCGTCACGTTCGACTGTGACAAGCTCCCTGAGTCGGTGCGTGCCGGTTGGTACCGCTACCGCGTGAAGGCATTCGTGCCACTGCCGCGGCGGTGCTATTACTGTCACCGCTTCGGCCATACGAATCGCTCATGTAGACGTGCAAAGTCGGGGTCACCCGAAGTCTGTGTAAATTGCTCCAAGGTCGCACACGATAAGTCCAAATCGTGTGTGGCCAAGTGTGTCAGAGAGCCGCACCCTGCTTCTTCGAAGCAATGTGGTGCATATCTCCTTGAGAAAGAAATCCTGGCCGTTCAGGCCCAGGATCGACTCTCATTCTGCGAGGCAAAGGACTTGGTCCTGGCGCGCCCGGCTCTGCCTGGGACGTCATATGCCTCAATAGTTAGGAAGGCACCCTCTGCTCCCGGCCCATCCAGGCCAACGAGCACGGTTGTTTCCGCGCCCATTCGGAGCCCTTCTGCGGGCTCTACCCAACCCGGGCGCTCCCCTGGTAAAGCTGGCGGCAAAAAGGGCTCATACCCTGCCCCGGCTAAAACCAGGGCTCCCCCCTCTTCCCCCAGCGTGACCGTTTCCCGTAAGGCGAAACGGCCACGCGCCTCCACCGAGTCGTTAGACTCACAGGAGGCAACACCCCTGAAGATGGTCGCTAGGCCATCTTCCGGGGTTCCTAAAGCTGTCCCCCGAAAGGAGGACAGCAACAAAGGAGCTTCGGCTCCTTCGCCCAGGTCCCGAGGTGTAGCGAGTGGCTTGGAGACGGTGGTTCCTCGAAAAGAGGGCCCCCCGCCTCCGAAGCCGCAACGCCCGCCTAAGGTTTCGAGGCGGAGGGAGGAAAAGACTCGCATGGCGAGCCCAACCTCCCCCAATAAGTCCTCGAAGGCGACAGCGCCTTCAGCGCTTTGTCCGGCCAACAGCGCCCGGGGTTCTGCCCCCGGGAAGCGTACGGCCATTCCCGTGAGGGTCTTCAATTCGAGGAGGGCCCCCGCGTCTCCTCCGAGCTAGGCCTGGAGGGCATATTCCTTCAATGGAATTGCCGTGGACTCCGGGCCAACTGGGAGGAGCTGCGGAGGCTCGTCTCGTCCCGTTCCCCGTTAGCTATTTTTTTGCAGGAGACCATGCTAGGTGCGTGCCCCCTCCCTGCCCTCCCGGGGTATAAGGGTCTTGCGACCCCACCACCTCGGGATGGCCGGGCTGGGGGATGCGCAGTTTACACCCGGCATGATGTCTCCGTTCTTCCTTTCTCTTTAGATACCTCCTTTCAGGCAGTGGCTGTGCAGCTGCACCTGGATAGGAGGTATACTATCATTTCTGCGTACATTCCACCGTCAGCTGACTTCGACGCGAGGGACTTACGCGCGTCGTTGCACGGTTGCCGAGGCCCTATCTCTTGCTTGGAGATCTGAACGGCAGGCATCCTCTCTGGGGAGATTACTCCATAAATCCCAGGGGACAAGTCCTTGCCGATCTGATCGAAGAGCTTGAGATGGGTGTCCTAAACGTGGATGAGTTTACGCATCACTGTCCGAGAACCGCTTCATTTTCTTGCCTTGACCTATCTTTGTGCTCTTCGGATGCACAGCCTGATTTTGATTGGGGGGTGCTCGATGATCTCCATGGTAGTGATCACTTTCCCATTCAAATATCATTTTCAGGGCAACTGCCGCCTGAGAGACCACCTCGGTGGTGCTTGGCGCGGGCGCGGTGGCCTGCATTTCAGGAAATGACTGAATTCTCTATCTCAGTCGAGGAGTTTAGGTCGGTAGATGATGCCGTTGAGTTCTTCTCCGGCAACCTCATCGCCGTGGGCCTGACTACTATTCCTAGGACGTCTGGCCGTTTTGCACGCCGACCACTCCCATGGTGGTCGGCCGAGTGTGAGACGGCCCTCAAACAGAAGCGTTATGCCTACATGCGCTATAAGCGCCGCCCGAACGATTTCACTGTCGCTGAATTTCGTCGGGCTAGGGCTAGGTTCCGGTATATTTCGAAGCACGCCCGCCGCTCTTCTTGGCGGGCATACGTGTCTTCACTTAACGGGAAGACCCCTTTAGCTGAGGTGTGGAAGCGAGTCAAAAGGATTCGGGGCAAGTTCTCGCAGGACCCCCCTCCCGTTCTCCAGGAGAATGGGACCGCAATCTCGGACCCCGCGTCCGTGGCGGAATCCTTAGCGACCGCTTTTTCCGCATTCTCTAGCCGTGATGCTGCTCCGCCAGCATTCAATGCACGTCGTGATGTCGCGGAAGGCCGCCGGCTGGACTTTACCTCCAGAGGCGGAGAACCCTTCAACGACAAGTTTACTGTGAGTGAGTTGCGCTCCGCTCTCGCTTCGTGCGCGGACACCGCCCATGGTCCGGACGATGTCCCGTACGCCATGCTTCGACACCTGGGTGAGCGAGGCATGGCCTTTCTGTTAGATTTGTTCAACAGGATCTGGGTGGAAGGTCTTCTCCCAGACTCCTGGCGAATCGCTACTGTGCTCGCCTTTCGCAAGCCGGGGAGAGATCACTCTACTCCGACCGGTTTCCGCCCAATCTCTCTAACCTCTTGCGTGTGCAAGTTGATGGAGAAATTGGTAAATGTTAGATTAGCCTATTTCCTGGACAGCGGAGGCCATCTGTCTTCTGCACAGTGCGGCTTCCGTAAGTTCCACTCCACGTCGGATGCTCTGCTCCGACTGGAAAATGCCGTCTGCGAGGCTTTCCTTCGTAGACAGCACTACGCCACGGTGTTTTTTGCGGTCCCATTCTCCTGGAGAACGGGAGGGGGGTCCTGCGAGAACTTGCCCCGAATCCTTTTGACTCGCTTCCACACCTCAGCTAAAGGCCTATGATACCGCATGGCGATACGGTATCATGGAGACTCTCCACACGATGGGGGCGAGGGGACGCCTCCCAATGTTTATATCTGAAATTTTGCGAGATCGTCGATTCCGCGTACGGGTGGGGGGAGCCCTCTCCGGCCCAAAGGAGCAGGAAGAGGGTGTCCCGCAGGGAAGTGTCCTCAGTGTCACACTCTTTGCCCTGAGCATCAACGGCATCACCTCGGTGCTGCCGGAAGATGTTCTCGCTACGCTCTACGTGGACGACCTTTCGATCTCTTTTGGCGCGGCCCAGATGCCAACTCTGGAGCGCCGACTCCAACAGGCATTGAACCGCTTCTCTCGCTATGCCGAAGCGCACAGGTTTCGGTTTTCTTTGGCCAAGACTAAGGTGGTGCACTTCTGCCGCCACCCACGGCTTCACCCCGACCCAGATTTGTTTCTTAATGGGGTGCGCCTGGATGTGGTTGAGTCGCACCGTTTCCTTGGTCTTGTATTCGACCGACGCCTCACCTGGGAGGCTCACATTCGCAGCCTTAGGGTCTCTTGTACCCGCGCCATGGACATTCTCCGTTCCGTGACGTTCAGCGCTTGGGGCGCTGATAGGGCTACCGCCTTACTTTTTTATCGATCCTTTGTTTATTCGAAGCTCGACTACGGATGCGAGTTTTATGCATCCGCAGCCGAGCGTTTATTGCGGAAGGTGGATTCGATCCACCACACCGGCCTTCGCCTTGCGACCGGTGCCTTCCGCACTTCCCCCATTGAGAGCCTGTTGGTCGATGCTGGGGAGATGCCACTCGCTCTGCGCCGCGTGCAGTGCATCACTCGCCTGTACGCGCGAGCCCGGCGCCTCCCTCAGTCGCCAACAGCTCTCACTGCATCCGCAGCTGATCTCGATGGTGCCTATGCCGCCGAGAGACGCCAGTCATACCCTAAGCCCTTTGGGTTTAGGGCCAGGAAACTCCTTCGAGAGGTAGATATAGCTCTCGGGCCGGTGGCGCCCCTGGTTCTGCCCAGGACGCCACCCTGGAGGGTACCACATTTGGCTATTTGTCGCCACGCCTCTGCTCCCAAAGCTTGTACTGCGCCGGGAGTATTGCGTTCGACCTTTTTGGAGCACACATCGTGTCACGCTGGTACCGTGCCAGTGTATACGGATGGCTCCAAGTCCCAAGAGGGGGTCGGCTTCCACGCCGTATCCCCTCTGTTTGAAGTCAGCGGGGCTCTACCAGGCGCTGCGTCTGTCTTTACGGCCGAGCTGGTGGCAATACACCACTCGGTACGGGAGATTACGCGACGTGCCCGGTTCGGAGACCGGATTGTGATTTATAGCGACTCACAAAGCGCCCTGAGTGCTCTCGGGGCATTGGAATCTCCGCATCCCCTGGTTCGCGAAATCCGTGACGCCACGGTTTTGGCGAGCCGGGCAGATGTCGAGATTATCTTCTGCTGGGTTCCTGGACATGTAGGAATTGCGGGGAATGAGCGCGCCGATGAGGCCGCCAAAGAGTCCGCGAGGACTCTGCGACCGGACCAGCGTTTCGCTCTTCCTCACACTGACTACATGGCAGGAATACGGGCAGCTCTTCGGACTGCTTGGCAAAGAAGATGGGAGACGGTCGAGGGGAACTTAAAGTTGCGTGCCATTGCGCCGCGACTGTTCCCATGGACCTATCCCCCAATGCCGCGGCGGCTTCAGGTTGCTTTCTGTCGTCTTCGAATCGGACACACTCGTGTGACGCATCGTTACTTGGTGGAGCGCTCGCATGTGCCCTATTGCAACGACTGCGTCGTCCCCCAGACTGTTCGGCATATTCTTGTCGAATGTCCCAGTCTGGGTGATCTTCGCGCACGATACCTGTCTCGGTACCGGGATGGGCGGGGTCGCTACCGCCTGTCCCTTGTACTCGGGACGAGTGCGTGCACCATGACTGGTGGACTTATTGACTTTTTGGGGGAGGCCGGCCTTCTCCCCTTTATTTAAGGTTCCTTTTTTTTGTTATTGTTTTGTTTTAGGTTGCACTCTCCTGCACCGGGGTGAGGGGGACCTCCCCCCGCTGCCGGAGATTGCTTCGATTGTTAAGTTTTTCCAATTTATATTGATTGTTAAGTTTTCATATTTTAACTTTAAAGTAGCCTAATTCTAGGCTGTCGTGTTTTTCGGCGACTTATGCCCAAGTGGGTAGTTGCCAGATGGGCTCTATATAAAAAAAAAAAAAAAAAAATCCCTTCATGATGCCCATGTTTAAAGGGCCAATCCTCACAGTTTTGAGATGTTTCTGTCCACTTTCACTTGGTAGCCCTTGGATATTTCTATCAGGTGGTGGGCTCCCCTGGGCGTTGCTTAAATGAGGTATCCCTTGGCTGTATTCATGCCATTCTATTTCACTATTCATAGTAAATACACCACTCCCCTTAAATGAAATACCTACAGTGATCAGTGCCAATACAGATAAAACTTTCTAACACATGAGAAACGGTAAACAAAGCTTACACAAAAATGAACACCGACCAGGCATTCACAGGAACAATATTTGTCAGATCCAAGGAGTTCTTAACCTAAACATTCAAGCAATATATTCATCCTTCACTTGCCTACGCCTCCACAGCCTGTGCATCAAACCTTGCACCCACTCACCTCAGCGCACTAAAGAAGACAAAAAAGCTCTCCACCTAGCATTTGTTGGCCCCTCTAGCATGCTGATTAATCACCTACATCATGAAACAAACATTGTGCCATGAAGACACCATCTCAACTTCCATGTAACATAATTTTTCCATAGTACAAGAAACCCAAACCATCCCTACCATCATATGCACGACCCATACTACTCTCCTCATGACATGCTACACAGAGACACTCCAAGAATTCCCTCTAACCTGAAACTCGGCCCCTATTTTTCTCCAAACTATCTACACAACACAGCAAGGCATACAATATCTGGATCCTAACCCTCTTCTCAGCATCATTCTACAGATACCCAGAAGAAAGATCCATCCCACACTTCAATACAACACCCTGGCAAGGCTTTGGTGCTGTCACTACTCAAAACAATCATATACAGGTACCATACCATCCTGACCAACATATATACCCCCCCCCCCTCCCCTGCCACCAAAAAACAGCCACAGTCCACCACATAATTACATCATGCTCCACACAAGTACAACTAAGGCAAAACATCCAGATACACAATGCAGGACCTCAAATGAACCCTTTCCAGTTAGCAGAGTTAATTGTGGCAGTGGCCTATGGGGAGGGAGGCCTAGCAGGGAGTAACATATGTAAAGATATATGTTGTGTCACCAGCTTGGACACTTTCATATTGAATTGGCCTGGAAACTTGCAGTTTGAATCCAAATGAGAACCGTTTGGTAATCTTAAAAAAAAATAGGTTAACAGCTTGGCACTTGTAAAATATATCATCTCTGAATATTTCTAATGCAAGTGCTATTGTTGACTGCTTCAAAAATTGCTAGCTAGCATGTGACAGTGAATTGTTGGAGCTATGAAGAAGGGCCGATACTTAAAATTACTAGAGATGAGTTTATTGAGATATGAATCATTTTAGCTTTACAAAAGATTAGAAAATCAGTCTCCTATGATTTGATCTAATGATTTTTCATGTGAGAAGTATACACATTACCACTGAACCAATAAAGGTGTTACAAACAAAGAAAGCACTTTGAAAGTGATGTTCCCAAGAAATTGTACCAAATTCATTGGTCATAGCCTTCCTACTTCTCATCCACATGCTAGATGTTGCTGGTTTGAATCCCAGTGGAGTTTAATCTTGACCGAGTCATTTTACTACGCCTTACTGAATATAAATCTATTTAAGATTTTAATTTTTAACATGTATTAAAATTTAAAATGTAGCCCTGAATTCACATAATAATTCCATTATAGCAATGTAATATTAAATTGTTGAATCTTAATATATATATTAATACCTCTCAGGTTGAAGTAGAACTACTTCGCGAAGACAATGAACAACTTGTTACTCAGTATGAGAGAGAAAAGCAACTACGAAAAGGGTCTGAACAAGTAAGTTTTTATTGTTTCATGTTGACTTACAACTAAGTTTTTGTTTTATATTTATTCATGACGCTTGACTGTGATTTATTTCCCTATATTTGGGGCAGGAATAGTGCCCATACCATTTTTCCTAAAAGGCAACTAAACCTGGATATGGGGTGCTGATGTGGGAAGCAGTGTAACCTAATGTTTCATTCCCGCCACAGCAATGGTTAAGGCAGTTGTGTCCAATTCACTCATGCCAGTTGTTCTCTGTCAAATAATAAACTAAGTAGGGTGGGTATTTGTGATGGGAAAAAGGTGTGTGTCCATGGTTGAGTATATTTTTGTGAGTTCAAGAATTATGTAGAAGTTAGGATTTACAAGGGTCAAAGTGTGTGAGGTAATGTATGGACCCTCTAATGAAAGAAGAAAGGGTAAAAAAAAGGTTCTCAAATGATTTGGGCAAAGTGGTGAATGAAATTGGGAATGGGTATCGGTTGATGATTTTAGTATATGTGTGGCTATTCCTCTGCTTCTGCAACACTGGGAGTATTATTTTTATATTTCTTGGTGCAGTGTTTACTGGAGCCATGCTGGTGAATATGGATGGGCCCAAGTCCAAAGGAGGAGTTAGCCATCTTCCCCTTGTTTGAAGCTAGTGGGGCTTTTCCAGGTGCTGCAGCTTTCACTGCTAAGCTGGTGCTCTTTCCCACATGGCTATATTTCAGAGTTCAGGACAGCCCTTTAGGCTGCATGGCAAATGACATGTCAGAGAGTGCTGGAGAATTTAAAGTTAAACTCCTATTCACCCTGACCTTTTCCATGGTCCTAACTAGGGTTGTACCGCTAAGCAAATTGGCCGATAACAGATTAATCAGCCAAACCTTATCGGCTGATACCGATTAATCTGCACTGATTATTTAATTATGCTGCATTATAAATTCATAACTTATAACTTAGAAGTTCCATTAGGTATAGGGTGTACATATTTGCTCATGAACATACATGCAGCAATCATTACTGCATCATTTAAAAAAAAAATATTCTCATTGGAATCATGGAATTTGCAACACTGCATATTGTCTTATATATCAACCATTTTAATTATTTGCAAATTTTTTTCTGAGTAAATTTTATGAAGTTTTGAAGTTTACCTTAGTATTCCTAAAATATCAATGAAGTTTACCCAAGTATTCCTAAAATGTACCTAGTATTCCTGAAGTTTACCTAAGTATTCCTAAACTATTCCTAGAAGTGAAGAAAAAAATAATATGTACTGAGACGCCATTAGAGAAGTGTGTGTTATACCAACTCAACGGCATATGCTGGTGGACATTATTACTTATTTATACATATGAATTCCAAATGTTTCTATTTTTCTTATTACTGACAGTTTTCTTATGCCCGCTAATATTGACTCTATGTCAAATAACTATGAACCATTTTAGAATACATATAAGATTGGCTGATTATCAACCCAATTAATCGGCCAAAATGGCTGATAGCGATTAATCAGCAAAAGGGCTGATACCGATATATTGGCCTTCTCATTTTTGGCCACCTCTCAATTAGACTCACTTCTGTGATTCAATACCATCTGATAAATCGTTCCCTTGAACCCTTTCTGCCAGTTGTGTATGGTACCCTAAACTGTATGTCAGTTGGTACACCTACTGTTTTAAGGCATTCGTGCCACAGACATGTTACCATTGCCACCACTTTGTTCATATAAATTGAATCTGGAGATGTGCCAAGTTGGGTTAACCTGACATCTGCGCAAATTGCTCAAAGGCATTGCATGATAATTCCATATTGTGCATACCAAGTGTATGAATTGTGGAGATACACACTACTTCATTGAAGCAATGTAGCTCATATCTTTTCAAGGAGGTTCTAGCCATTCAGGCTGCAGACTGACTCTTTTTGAGAGACTAAGGGCTTGCTTCTGCCATGCCTAGCACTACCTGGGACATGCTATGCCTCAATTGTTAAAAAGGCACCTTCTGCTCCTCACCCCTTTTGGGCTATGAGCATTGTCGCTCCTGCGATTATTTGGAACCTTTGTACAGGTTTGCCCACCCTCTCTCCAGGATGCTACCCTGGCAGAGCTAGAACCACAAGGCCTCACACCCAACCTTGGCAAGCAGGGCTTTTCCCCCTACATGAACTTTTCCAGTAAGCCACAATGGCCACTCGCCTTCACTGAGTTGGGAATGTAAAGCTTTCCCCAAAACGAGGAAAGCACCAAAGCAGCTTCAGCTCCCAGTGCTAGTTTGTGCCACTCAGAGACATGGGGACCCTATAAAAAAGTACCCATGCCCACCAAAGGTTCCGAAGTGGAGGGAGGGAAAGACTTTGATTACTAGCCCAACTCACCCTGTTAAGTCCTCAAAGGCAACAGCGACTTGTATGGCTAGCAGCCCCTGGAGTTCTGCCTCTGGGAAGCATATGGCCATTCCTTTGAGGGTCCTCTCTTCAAAAAAGGTCCCCTACATCTCCCTTGACCTAGGTCAAGAGGGCATATTCATTCAATGGAATTGTCATGGACTCTGGGCCAACTGGAAGGAGCTGAGGAAGAGGTATACTGTTATTTATGTCTACATTCGACTGTCAGCTGACTTCAAGGCTAGGGATTTCTGCTTAATTTAGCACAGTTGCTGAGGCACTTTCTCCTCCTCGGTGGACTACATAATCAATCCCAGGCTTCAGGTCCTTGCCTACCTGATCAATGAGCTGGCGATAAGTGTCCTAAATGTGGTGAGTTTATGTATCACTGCCTGAGAAAAGCTTCATTTTCCTGCCTTGATATGTTTCTATACTCTAGGGCTGCATAGCCTGATTTTGGGTGGGAGGTGGTTGATGGCCTTAAGGTATTGACCACCTTCTTATTAAAATATCATTTTCTCAGCCACAGCTGCCTGAGAAACTACCTCAGTGATGTTTGGAGTTGGCGCAGTGCCTGATTTCTTTGTCCCAGGTGAAGAATTTAGGTCAGTCAATGAGGCTGTTGAGTTCTTCTCCGGCAAGCTCATTGCCATGTGCCAAGCTTCTATTCCTAGAATGTCTGGCTGTTTTGCATACCCTCTGCTTCTTTGGTGGTTGGCTGAGTGTGAGATGGCCTTCAGACACAATTGAAATGCCTACACACGCTATGAGCTGATCAGAAGATTTCAGATCCTTGAATTTCATCGAGTTTAAGCCTAGGTTCCCGTATATTTTGAAACACACTTTTTGGCAGATTTACTTAATAGGAAGACCCTTCTTCAAGAGGTGTGGAAGAGAGTCAAAAAGATTCAGGGCAAGTTCTCGCAGCAGCCCCCCTCCCCGTATTTCTCCTGGAGAACAAGAGCACAATCTTGGACCCTGCACACATGATGAAATCTTTCTTGACTGGTTTCTCTACATTCTTTAAGTGGGATGCTGCTCTGTCAGCATTCAATGCACATTCTGATGTCATGGGTCTTCCCCTGGACTTTCCTTCCAGAAGTGGAGAACCCCTCAATGACAGGTTTATGCTGAGTGAGTTGCATTCCACTCATGTGCATGCCCTGCTTCAAAACCTAAGTGAGCAAAGCTTGTCCTTTTTGCTGTATCTGTTCAACAGGTTCGGAACAGGGTATTCTTGCAGATTCCTGGCAAATGGCTACTGTGCTCACTTTTAGCAAACCAGAGAGAGAGAGAGAGAGAGTGATCTCTACCCTAGTCTCTTTCTACCCAATTTCTCAAACCTCCTGTTTGTGCTAGTTCCTGGACAATGGAGGCTATTTACCTTTGGTAAATGGTGTCTCCTGAAAGTCCCTCCATGTTGGAAATGTTATCTGAGGCCTTCTTTCATGTAGACAGCATTATGCCACAGTGTTTTATGATCTGGAGAAGGCCTATGATACTGCATGGTGATACAGTATTATGGAGGCCCTCCACACAGTGGCACCCGGGGCATGCCTTCCAATTTTCATATCTGAATTTCTATTAGGTTGTTGATTCTGTGTATGGGTGGAAGGGGCAGAGCCATTTCTGGTCCAATAGGGGAGGAAGAGGGCATTCCACAGGAAAGCTTCCTGGGTATCACCTCGGTGCTGCCGGAAAATGTTCTCCATAAGCACCCACCACACCAGTCTACATCTGCTGACTGGTGCCTTCCTCACATACCATATTAAGAGAATTCATTTCATCCATGGCTGATCTTGATGGTGCTTACGCCATTGAGAGACTCCTGGCACACCCTAAGCCCTTCGAGTTTAGTGCTAGCAAACCACTTTGAAACCTCAGTTTAGCTCTTGGCCTGGTGGCCCCACTGGTTCTGCCTAGGACACCACCCTGGAAGGTACCCCTTTTGACTATTTGATGCCATGCCTCTCTGCTCCCAAAGCTTCCAACCTTTTTGGAGCTCACTTTGTGTCATGCTTGATCCGTGGCAGTGTACACAGATTTTGAAAGGGGAATCAGGATTATAGGGCTGGGAAGTGCAACAAAAGGAAAAAAAAATAATGAAATTAAAGTATAAAAAAAATTCATTAAAATAATAAATATATTTTGTAAACCCCTCAGTCATTTGCATTTTTTACTCTGTACAAAGGAAGAAATAGAAGGGTAAAACGAGGTGGTGAGGTTGTGTATATTAAAAAAAAAGTTATAAAAATTTGATCAAAATAGGTGAAGTATCTACCTCATCCAATTATATTGACATACAGGCACTCACCTTGATGTTTTCTTGAAAATCATTTGATGAAGAAACTTCTTTTTTTATGTAGTAACATTAAATCCTTGAAAATTGCTTGTTTGAAATATTTTTATATTTTTAGAAACTTCTTGAACTGGAAGATATTGTGGAAGAAGAGCGAAAACAATGTCAAACTAAAGTTGAAAGCCTAGAGTCAATTGTTCGAATGTTTGAATTGAAGAATAGAAATGCATCAGATCATGGTAAGCATTTCATTAGTGATAATTTCATTATCGGCTATTTTTGAATTTTTTAGTCCTTTTTTTATATTAAAGTATCACATTTCATTTTCCTCCCAAGTTGTCTAGAATTTGATTTTTTAATTAAAATTCTCTCCTTGAGCTTGTTTATATTTTGGATCACATGTTACCTGGAGTAGCAGTATGCTCGCCCCCTTTCCCCTCGGTAATCTCATAACCAGGGATTTATTCCTACACTGATCCCTTTATAAACCTCTTCTCACCTATCTTCTTGGGGAAGTCAGGTGTAGTATGTATGTTTGATTATCCTGTAGTTGATATTTAACAGATTAAGTACCTTCCTGGACCCAATACATGCAAGAAAGGCTTAGATGATGGTTGTAACTGTCAACATTACAACCACAGACTACTACTATCTAGGTTTGCACATCTGACTAGATCCCTCATACTGTGTCGCAAGCAAGGCTTTAGAACCTCTCGAACCAATGCCATCTAATTCCACCACACATTGCGATAGACCAGGACTTGATGGGTCATAGGCATTGGGGTGTGAATAATGGGATGGAAGTGGATGGAGGAGGAGAGGGAGGGATATAGAGAGATAGATGATTAGGAAGCTCACGTTAATCATGTGAGATCAAAGATACAAATTATCTGCATTAAGATGAAAATATGATTCCAAGATAGAAGGGAAGATCTTATATATTTTGGAGGAGGCAGAGACTGACTTCAGGAGAGGAAGGTTATGCTAAATATATTTAATGGTAGAGGTTTAACCTCTGATCTTCACTCATTTAAGATGTCTTTATTTGTCATTGGAGACCTATTGATTAATGTAAGATCCAAACCATGGATATTTACAGGGTATGGCAGCTACTGGGTGTGTTTAATCACTGGATGGAGTGGCAATTTTTTTAAAACAGCATAAGTTGTAATTTTTTTTTAGGACCTGATACTTTCTAATTTCTGCCAATATTATTTTATCTACGCACTTGAGTATTTTTTCTTTTAATTCAGCTTCTGTGAATGTTTCTTTTTGATCTTTGTAAACCATTCATCTATGCCAAAAAAAGGTGATCATATTCTTCAGATAAGTCTGTGTAAACTCACTTGTATGGGATGTGGCACTGCTGTCTTGTTTACATATACCTCTGAATTCCTTTGTTCATTTGCGGAATGGAGAAATATCTGTCAGACCATTCTGTGATATATTAGCAAAAAACTTTTTTTTTAAACTAACTTGTCTGATGATAAACTCTGGATGGGCACATAACTATAAACAACGACATTCCACAGATTCCTGGGAATCATAATATTAAAATATTTTTAATTTGTAAAGATATTTTTTTTAACATCCTAAGATGAAAATTTATCCAGCAATTTCCTACATTCAAATTTTCTTGTCTGTCCTTGTGTTTTCACATCTTGACACTAATTCTTTTAAGTGCTTTAAGTCACACTGATCTTTGTATGCATCCTACAGAATGTTTACTGTTATTTAAAATCATAGTAATTGTTTCTGAGAGCTGACACTGAACCTGAGCCTACCCCTGTGCAGGGTCCTCAGGTGGCACAGCCCCCCTCCCCCCCTGAGGATTCACAAGGAGAGGAGGGACCCCCTCTCCCACCTGGTGCCCCATTGATGGTTTATATCTTGTATCCTAAAGAAAGATCTGGCCCAGGCTGGTCCATCAGGTTTTGGGGTTTCACTCCCTGCCTTCCTCTCCAAAGGTGGAATTGAGGATGACAAAAGGTTTCTCTCCCTCAGCTGGGGTCCCGGAGAATGACGAGTTCGCTGCCATTTCGGCAAGCCACCAGGACAACACTGGTATGTCTGGCCCTGAGGCACACCTAGGCCAGGAGGCCCAGATACAGTTCAAAGTTGCAATTGCAGTCTGCAGAGTCTCAACTACTTTGTCAGGGCCTCTTATTCAGAGATTCCTTGGCATTTTTTAGCTCACTGGCTTCAAGCGCTTTTTATTATTTGCTCCACTGATGGCAGCAAGTTTTGCAAAAGGGATGGTATATGCAAGGTTGAATGTGTGATGAAAAAGCAGATGTGGGCTCAAGACTCACTCCCTCCACTTCCTTGGTGGTCAGCCGAGTATGAGATTGCCCTAAAACAGAAGCAATACATCTACATGCACTATAAGCATGCTAGGTTCTGGTATGTTTTAAAGGATGCCTGCCGCTTTTCCTGTCAGGCATATATTTCTTCAGTTAATAGGAGCACCCCTCTTGCAGAGGTGAAGAAGAGTCAAAAGAATTCTGGCTAATTTCTTGCAGGCCCCCTCCCATTCTTGGACCTGTGTTTGTGGTGCAATCTTAGGCGACCACTTTCTCCACATTCTCTAGCTGGGATACTTCTCAGTCAGCATTCAATGCAGGTTGTGATGTTACTCAAGTCCCCTGATGGACTTTTCCTTCAGAGGCGGAGAATCATTCAACAACAGGTTTAATCTCAGTTGTGTTCCGCAGTCACATCATGCATGGACACTGCCCCTGATCCGGATGATAAGTGAGGCATGGCTCTTTTGCTCATAGCTACTCTGCTCATTTTTTGTAAACTAGGGAAAGATCACTTTGCCTTAGCCAGTTGCCACCCAAATTCTCTAACATGTATGTGCAAGTTGATTGAGAAATTAATAAAGGTTATATTTAGTCTGGGCAATGTAGGCCACCTGTCTTATGCTCAGTGCGATTTCTGCAAGTTTGATTCCATGTCAGATGCTCCACTATCTGAAGTATTCCTTCATAGACATCTTCACACCAGTGTTTTTCAATCTGAAGATGGCCTATGATACTGCCTGGCGATGCACTAGCATTGAGACCATCCACACGATGGGGGAGATGCGACACCTCCCAATTTTCATATCAAATTTTCTAGGATATCATCTATTCTGCCCATGTGTGTACCAATAATGTACACTCTTTGCCTTGAGCATCGACAGTATCACCCTTGGTACTACCGGAAGATGTTCTCACTACACTCTGCATAAACAATCTTCCGATCTCTTTTGGCTGCAACTATACCTCATTGATACAACAGGCGTCAAACCATATCTCTTGTTATGCAGAAGTGCACTGGTTTCAGTTTTCCTTGGCTATAACTATAGTAGTGCACTTCTGTCACCACCCATGGCTCCCTGACCAGGATTTGTTCGTAAACAGGGCTCTCCCCTAAGGAGTGGACTCTCACCATTTTCTATGTCTTGTTTTAGACCAACACTTCACCTCGGTTACCCATATGGTCTCATGTACCTGCACCATGGAGATTCAACATTTGGTGTGCTGATAGGGCTACTACCTTATTTTTCTATCAATCCTTTGTTTTTCAAAGATTGACTACTCCTGCTAGCATAACACATCTGCATCCAAGGTGAATTTCAGAAGGTAGATGCAATCTACCACATTGATCTCCCTCTGGTGACTGGTGCCTTCCGCACGTCACCTATTGAGTGCCTGTTTCTCGATAGTGGAAAGATGCCACTGGCCTTATTTATAATACACTATCCGCTTGTGTGTTTGGGCTCTCTTGTCTCCCTCAATCGCCAGTCATACACTAAGTCCTTCCACTTTAGGGCTAGGAAATTCTGAAATCTCAGTCTATCTCTCAGGCCTGTGGCACTTCTGGTTCTGACCTGTATGCCACACCTTTGGTCTCAAAGCTCCCACAACACCGCTGCATTGCATTCAACATTTTTTGAGCATGGATGGCTCTAAGTCCGAAGAAGGGGTGGCTTCCATGTCATATCACCTCTGAAGTCATCAGGGCTCTACCAGAGGCATGAGTGCTCTCAAGCATTAGATTCTTTGCATACCCTGGTTCGAGCTGGGTCAATTTCCATTTCTTCTGCTGGGTTCCTGGTCATCTAAGGATTGCGGTATGAGGCCATCAAAGTCTTTGATGACTGGGTAATTAGAGCAGCACTTTGCTGTTCCTCACACTTACTATATGGCAGGAATCAGAACTGCATGGCAAAGAAAATGCCATCACAACGCAACCTTTCCCATGGACATAGCCCCCAAGGCTGAGACTGCTTCAGGTTGTTTCTTTGTTTCTTTTTTCATCTTTGAATTGGTCATACTCACGCTGGATGTACCACCCTGTGAAAGTGCACCCTACTGCAATGACTGCATTGTCCCCCAGACTGTTAAGTACATTCATGTTAAATGTCCCAGTCTGGAGATCTTCACTCATGTTACCTGGCCAACTACCATGACGAGCAGGGTCACTACATCTTGTCCCTTTTGCTCAGGACAAGTTCGTGCACACAAACTTTGGAACTATGACTTTTTGGAGAAAGTTAGCCTCCTCCCTTTTGTTTGACTCAATTCTTTTACTCCCTTTGTTGGTGTATGAATGCATACTTTGGACTGGGGGAGAGGTTGGGCCTCCCTCTGATGCTAATGCATCCTTCTTGTTTTTCTTTTTGCTTTTTGTTTTGGCCACTGTTTTTGATTGAGTTGGTTGAGGATTCGTTCTTGTTCTTCTTTTTTTTTAGAAAAATAGCCTAATCCTATTCTAAATACTTTTTTTGGTGGTGGTGGTGGTGGGGGGGTGATGTGTCTTTGCTAGCAGTTAATAGTTTATCACTTTAATTAAAAAAATATGCCATTCC
Source organism: Ceratothoa steindachneri (assembly GCA_963969495.1). NCBI lineage: Eukaryota > Metazoa > Arthropoda > Malacostraca > Isopoda > Cymothoidae > Ceratothoa > Ceratothoa steindachneri. Next base: position 29,058,422 of record OZ018326.1, read on the forward strand.
AACATATCAATCTATATGTAATCAGGAACCAGACACTTCAACATGTAATTGCAACATGCCTTGCACATGTCTAATTTCAACCAAGTCTGCAGGTATCCAAACTCACAGATTTTTGAGAAAACTCCATCCTGTTAGTGGAGTTCATTGAGGCTGCCGGCCTAAGTTACAGTCACTGCAACTGAAATTAATTGGGTCGTGTTAGAAATACACAAAAAGGTGTGATCAAATTTGGTTGCATTTCAGAGCATATAAACGATTTGTTTATAAACAGTACCTCTGACAGCTCTGTACAGCCTCTTGGTTTGAAAGAAAATGATACCAGCTCTCAGATGCCTCTCAGCTGTTGTGTAGCACATGTTGCTTTGCTGCTAGTTTTATGCTCGGTTGGGCTATTTTTGTTGTGTTCGTGTTGGTGACTTATTTTTTGTGCGTGATTTTAGAGATGCCTAACCACCTCTCTGAAGTGGAGAAGGCACGGATACTCACTTTGAGGGTGGAGAATTTGTCTACAAAAGAGATATGTCGCTGTGCAGGAAGAGGAGGAGCGACTGTCAGTAGGGTGGCTGCTGTGGCTCACGGTTTACCACCCAATGTTTTTCCCAAGTGGAAACTCAGGACTGGGGGACAAAAGAAGACTTCCAGGAAGACTGATCTGCTGCTCTGGAGGGAGGTGTTGAAGAATCCCTTCATTACAGCCACCAAACTGACAAAGAATCCCAAGCTGCTGGAAAATGTGTCAAATTTGATTTTGTTTTTTCTTGTGAAAGTCGGTCCTTTCAGCGGGTGATCAATTTCTGTTGCAGTGACTGTATGGACTAGAGCTGCAGGCCAACTTAATTAAGCTTTAACATTGTTGTAGCCATTTTTTTTTTCTTCCTTGCCTCATTAACTGAAATTGAATAATAGAAATTAAATTGTAAACAACAGCCAAGTTCAAACCACTTTGGTATCATAGCATTGAACTCGCCTACCTTTTAGGTTGGGAGGATAAATGCTGCTTAGAGCATAGCTACAAGTTTTAAGACAGAACTCTTTCTCCAGGTTGAGTTTGAGGCATTTATTATTTATCATGGCAATCCCGGTATTTAATAATGTATGTATATCTTAACCATTTGTATTGTTCAATTTCATGGATTTTTTTCATTAAATTTCATTTACAAGAATAACTTTGAGTATGACTAATTATTTCTTCTTCCACACAGCGACACGAATGGAAGATAAAGTGGATGAACTTAAGAAGGAATATTCCAAGCTGCATGAGAGATACACAGAGCTTTTTAAAACTCATATGGATTATATGGAAAGAACAAAAATTCTATGTGGAACTGATAGATTGGATCAACTTGGGGGAGCCAGATCACGGTTGCCGGGTATTGCTTTCAACAACATGAATAGGTAAAATCTTCAAGTCATTTATAGTCTATGTCTATTCTTATCATTTAAATTTTTTTATATTTCTAATTATATTTATTTCAAAGATATTGACATGTGTTGTCAATAAATTATATCAAGTCAATCTTAGGTTTAGATATATTAAATTTCAAAAATTTGAGCTTGCTTTAATTGTAAGCAAGAGTGAAAGCTGGTACATATTATATTTCTCCTTAAATTTTGTTGCCCCCTGACTAGTGTTAGCTATAAGTCTATATCACCCAAGAAGGCTCCTTTGCAACAGATTGGACCTATAACTGCCTGATAAGGGGCTTCTAACCAGATTGGGTTTCCCTAAGATAATTCCATGTCTCTAGTGTGAATAAGTGGTCATACACCAAGTCATTTAATTTAAATATTCTCAATATTTATACAGTGAAGGTTACGATGTCCTCCCTCTCTTTTTAAACTGAGGGGACTAGGTTTTCCCATTAGGCAACAATTGTAGACTTTTGTTGGTCAGTCTTAGTGAGATGGTAGCCTTTTTTTTAATGGCGGAGGTACAGCTCTAGGCTGATCTTCAAGTGTTACCAGTCAAAAAAATGAAGCTGCTTCTTGATTGCAGTCTTCTTTCATTTGATCTTTGGAGTTTGTCATTTCTGGAACTTGAGGTTGTCTTGAAGTCTCAGCTTGGGGGTTCTCTGGAGCTCCCACTGCTGCACCTAGGTGTGATATTGCTCTATGTACAGAGCAGTTCATGGTATTTCCTGGTGTTATCTCCTGGGTACAGTAAGCAGCTGAGCTCTTAAAGCATTGTAATAGATTTGTGATGGGTACCTCAGAACCCTTGGATATTTCCTCCTTTAGGATTTCTGCCCAATCTCCCTAACCTCCTGCATGTGCAAGTTGATGGAGAAATTGTTAAATGTTAGATTAGCCTTTTTCTTGGCACCTGTCTTTTGCACACTGTTGCTAATGGTTGAAAAATTTCATCTGTGAGGCCTTCCTTCATAGACAGCATTACATCACAGTATTTTTTGATCTGGAGAAGGCATATGATACCGCATGATGATATGATATCATGAACACTTGCCACACTCACTCACCTTGTCAACCCCCCCCCCCCACCTGGCACATTGTATGTTCGATAGGCTGCAACAACTGCCAAAAATGTTGTTATGGACAAACCAGGAAAGAAATAGATGTACGGGTTATGTCAAGCCAATGTACGTAATCACAGTGAACTTTCTGCGCTTTTTCTACATATGTACAATCTTAACCATAGCATTAACTGGAACAGTGCCAAACCAGTCATAAAATGCAGTAATCATATTTTGAGAAATATATTAGAATGTATCTCCATTAACACGTTCCCAAATTTCAACCTTAGCCCTGGTTTGTTTTCGTGCTAGACCCCATTATCACTACATACATAAAATCTAAAATAAAGTTGTACCCCCTAATTATGGTTCAGATGTGGGTAGTCTGATCTCCCTTTCACTATTTAAGGCAATGTATGTCCAGCCTCCTGTTCATTCCTTGAAAAGGTCTTTAAGGATAAAGATGAAAGTGCTTGGAATCATTTCTCACTTTTCCTTTGTGGGTATATCTACATATATATATATATATATATATTAAAGAGAATAAAGAGAGTGTAAGTTAGAGTGAATAACACTGCCATTGCTGTAGACTAAAAGTACATATATGTATCCAACATGGGCTCTTAATTAATTATACCATCCCTTAGACCACTTGGCTATGGGAAAGGAAATAACATTTCCGAAGACATAATTCAACTAAATCGATAAATTTACTCGTATAAATGGGAAGATCCAAATTAAGTCTAGGCAATGTGTTTCGAGTAAATAATGAGTTTTATAGACAAATATTTGGCCTTAGCATGGGAAATAGTTTATCTCCGATATTGGCATGTCTCTTCATGGAATATTTTGAGACTGAACTCCTTCCCACAATTTCTTCCCCTAACTTTATATGGTTAAGGTACATTGACGATGAATTTTCTGTATGGCCTAATGGCCATGATTTTGATACCTTTTTTTAATAATTTGAATAATTTGCATGTCTCCATCAAATTTAAATATGAATGGGAATATGATAATAGATTACCCTTTTTAGATGTCCTCATTAATAAAGGTCACCATGAATTAAAACTTGACGTGTATAGGAAACCAACCCACTCGAATGCCTATATACATTATTTTTCGTTTCACGATAATACTGTTAAAAAATCGGTAATTTCTAACCTTTTCCTTAGAGCATACAAAATATGTCATCCTTCCTATTTAGATGAAGAAATTGTCATTATCAGGACCATTTTTTCTAATTTGTATTACCCTGATTGGTTCATATCGTCTGCCCATTTTGCAGCTAGGAAAACATTCTATGGTAATAAGCCTTCCCGCACTAACGACTTCAACAAATGTATAACATTGCCATTTAATAATAAATTAAATAGTTTAAAGGACATATTTGGAAAAGCGGGTATTAATCTAGCCTTTAAATATAATAATTAGTTAAACCAATTGATGATGGCCAGGAAACCCAAAGAACATCATAACATAGGAGTATATGCAATACCATACAACGATTGCCATAAAGTTTATATAGGGGAAACGGGGAGAAATCTAGACAAGAGATTGTACGAACACAAAAGAGATATTAGAGTGGGCAGCGAAAGCAGTGGAATATTTTGCCATATTAGAGACAAGAATCATACAATTGATTTCAATGGAAGTAAAATGGTATTTAAATCGGCTAACTATGTTAAGAGAAGAATCGTAGAATCGAGCTTGATATCGTCAGTTCCTAATTTAAATATATTTGAGGGTCAATTTTCTTTTAATCCTGTAATAAGAAAGCATATAAACAAAATAGTAAAATGTCAGCCCTTCAATATGTGTAGGCCTAACCCTCCCTCCAGATTAGCCACAAGTAGGGGATTGGGGGAAAAAAGAGGGGATCTTGTGTTATGCTTATATGCACTTCTCTTATATTTTCTACCCAGTGTCAGTTGAAAAAGGGTGTGAGATACACCAAAACTGTTCTGAATTAAATTGTCTTCGCAGAATGTGGTTTAATTCCTCATATATATATATATATATATATATATATATATATATATATATATATATTGTACAATGAAATTGCTTTTAGAGTACAAAAGTTTATTGAACCTGAACTAGTTTCAGTATGAAGTTTTCCATACCATCTTCAGCTGTTAACTGAGAGAAATTGACAAAGAAAATAAAAATATTAAAATATACACAAACTGGCAACTGAAATTAATCGGGAGGCGTTAGTTTTAGGTGACCCCTGTTTCTTATAAGATAAGATCACCTTTATTACATGCTTGTTCATTGAATTAAAATACAGCCTCTACCATATAGATGAAAGCCTATCTAAAGCTAGGGCAATATTCTACCATTTTCAGAAAAATTCTATATGTAAAAAGAATTGCTTAGCTCTCCCATATTCGCCCTTCCTCAATGGATTAAACCCCATAGTATCTCCCAACTTAACCACCTTCAAATATCCCTCCACTATTAAAAAATCATTTTGGTCCACTAAACCTGTATCGCCTAATATAGATACAGGCATTTACCTAATCCCATGTAAAACTCCAAATTGCCCCTCCTTCTATGTTGGAGAGACTGGGAGGTCATTAAATTAACGTATTTATGAACATAAGGGGGATATTCATAGGGCAAGGGATGCTTCTAGTATTTTCACCCATGTGAAAAACATCAACCACATATTGATTTCCCTATTACCCAAATAATTTACTAATGTAATGATTTTAATAAAAGAAATATTATTGAAACTATATTAATCAAAGAAATCCCAAACTTTAATCTGCCAGAAGGTCAACACAAATATAACCGCTATGTATCAGACCGCATTTTAAAAATATTGTTAATCAGCGAAAACTAACGCCTACTGATTAATGTCAGTTGCCAGTTTGTGTATATTTTAGTATTTCTGTTTTCTTTGTCAATTTTTCTCAGTTAACGGCTGAAGATGGTATGGAAAACTTCATACTGAAACTAGTTCCGATTCAATAAACTTTTGTGCTCAAAAAGTAGTTTCATTGTACAATAATTTACTTGCTATTGGGGAAAACTGTCTTCATAATATATATATATATATATATATATATATATATATATATATATATATATATATATATATATATATATATATGCATGTTGTTTGCACTTATATATTTTTAGGTTATGTCTATGTATGATTTTATATTTTATTATATTGGTACTTATCTGCCCCTCCATTTTTTATTCCTGACCTCTCATTAATCTCCCTTTCTGATCTTATCTTCTTCTTTAATATTTTTTGTGTTATTTTCAATCCTCTGGGTAGCCTTTTGATATTTGAATCTACTTGGCATTAATAAATTATTTTTGTACTAATTATCTTCTTTTTTTTCTTCTTTTCGCTCCTTATTTTTCTATAAGCTGTTATTTCATTCTACAATTGGTCTAATTGTTTATTTTAGGCATTCTCTTTCCTCTTCCCTTTGCATAATTTATTTTAATTTTCCGTTACTTTTGTTATTCCTTGTTAATGAACTTGAAATAAAGTTCAAAAGTACTTGGAATCTTAATTTTATTTTCCTTGTGGGCTTTTTAGCATTTATTGCTTACTCACATGATTTTTGGTAAGTTTTCACACAACACTCAAACAATATATATATATATATATATATATATATATATATATATATATATATATATATATATATAGTATAATGCTATAAATTATCTTATTTGCCTAATTATTTTGTGGAATATGAGATAAGGTAAGCCGAAAAAAATACTCTATTACTTGTGATCTAATTATTTGAGTCTCCCCCACCAACCTATTTATATATTTTTCCCTTACTAGTCTAGTCATATTTGCATGATGTCTCAAAATTTTCTCAAAGAAACCTTTTCTAGTATTTTAACCCACCTTTTTTGTTTTTTTGACTCTTAATGAATTCTTGTCGATGTTTAAAGGTTGTATTTTTTAGTAGTTCAGAAGAATATCATCAGAGGTAACATGGTTTAAAGTAGTCATACTAAAATGTATCCTAATCTGAGTTAATAGACATATCTATGTAGTCTCACTTCCATAAGCTTGAAACTTGCTAAATGTAGCATAGTAAAGTATATATTAATATAACTATCATTTATACTCATAAAAAATCTAAATTATATCTCAAATTTCATAAAGCACATTGATTATTCAAAATTTCAAGTGTATATCTGGATATTCTTGCGATATGATTCTGATCTTTGATTCTGATCAAAGAAGGGATTTTTTTGTCTCTACACTTTTTACTTACAAATTCTGTCTGAGATTTATGCCTTACATATGAGGGTAAGTTCAAACCTCCTCACAGATCTAGCCCTGCCCTGAGAAATCTTTGTTTTCCTATCAACCATGGCAAAATGTCCTTTTTGGTATCATTCAAGAGGATGAAATTGGGTCATTTTAAAGATTCTTAAATTTTGAGGAATAAAAAAAAAAGAGGGTGATTTCAGGGTTGATGGATGAGAAAGGATTTTCCAGCAAATTTGTGAACAGCTCTGACAATCAGGGTGGATAAAGATCTGGCTGAGGCCAGTCCATTTGGCCTCAGGGCCCCTTCTGAGGCAAGTGAGAATTGGGTTCACTCCCTGATCTCTCAAAAGTGAGAAAAAAAAGAAGAAATCAAAGAGGGGGGGCCTCCAGGGATGGACAAGTCAGCTGCTTTTTTGGCAAGTGATCAGGCAAAGACTAGCAGCCTGGCCTTAGGCATCTTGGTTGGGAAGCCCAGACAAAGACCAAAGTGGCAAGTGGGGTGAGTGATGCCTTGATTATGTTCGGGACCCTCATTCAGATATTACCTGCATTTTTTAGCCTGTTGGCTTCAAATGCTCTTTAGTTATTCTCTCTACTGATGGCAACAAGTTGGCCAAAGCTCACATGCTCCATCAAAGGAGAGCTTTTAGCTAATCTGAGTGGAAGAGATTGGAAGGTGATCCATTTATCGGACAGGAGCCTTCTGGCTAAATCAGCATACTTTTTCGGCGTGGCAATTATTAGTGCCCTTCAGACACTGGTGAGTGTGATGCCACACTGCCATGAATCTTGTCAAAGCAGTGGTTCATGTGAGAGAACTCATGAACTACTATTTAAATGACATTACCAAGAGCTGGCTGATCAAGGAGTAGTCAAGGTTGAGTTTGTGATGAAAAAGCAAGGGGGGGCTGTGGCTTAAGACCCAGGCATATACTGTTTGTCATGTTTGCTTGTGGCAGACTCCCTGACTCTGTGCATGCCAGTGGGTATTGCTACTGCACAAAGGCATTTGTGCCACTGCCAGGGAGGTGCTACTACTCCCATTGCTTTGGCTATATGTACAGCTCTTATATATATCTGCAAAGTCTGGTTTACACAAAACCTCTGTAAGTTGCTCTAAAGCCATACACAATAAGTCCTTACCATGTATGATCAATTGTGGAGAGCCGCAACCTGCTACCTCAAATCAATGTGTTACATATCTCCCAGAGGAAGTCCTGGCCATTGAACCTGTGGATTCTCTCTTTTTGTGAGGCTAAAGATTTGGCTCTGGTGCACCCAGTGCTAGCTAGGACATCTTATACCTCAATATTAAAAAATAGTATCCTCTGTTCCTGGCCCCTCTAAGACTCTTCAAAAGAATGTACCCCATCCCTGACACTGTCCTGCCCTGCCCTCCAAATGTTTTTTTAGGAAGATGGAGAAAAACACTTGCATAGTGAGCCCAACTTAACCAGTCCTCAAAGACATTGGCGCCCATTACAGCCAATAGCACCCAGAGTTCTGCTTTTGTGGATTGGTGGTCCATTCTGTGAAGGTCTTCTCTTTGAAGAGGGCTCCTGCATGTCTTGGAGGGGGCATATTCCTTCAATGGAATTTTCATGGACTAGGCAAACTGGGAAGAGCTGTGGATGCTTGACTCCTCCTTTTCCCTGTTAGCTGTTCTGCAGAAGATCATGCTGGATGTGTTCCCTCTACCCACCCTCCCAGGGTATAAGGGGTTTGCGACCCAACCACCACAGGATGTGGGTCTTGCAGGAATGATCTCTTCTTCTATTTGCTATAAATACCTCCTTTCTGGCAGTAGCAATGTGGCTACACCTGGATAGGAGGTATAGTGTTATTTCTGCTCACATTCCACCATTATCTGACTCACACCTAGGTCTTCTGCCGTATCGTGGTCCAGTTGCCGAGGCACTTTCTCCTCTCTCTTGGGGGAGTACATGATCAATCTCAGGGGTCAGGTCCCTACTGACCTAATCGACAAGGTGGAGATTGGTGTCCAAAATGTCAATGAGTTTATGTATCACTGCCTGATAACTGCTTAATTTTCCTGCCTTGATGTGTGAAAATGTTCTCTGGATGCACAGCCTGATTCAACTATCATTTTCTCAGTCTCTGATACTATATGGTGATATATGGATGACCTTTTGATCTCTTTTGATACGCCCCAGATACCAACTCTGGAGCATCAACTCCAACAGGCATTGAACTGCATCTCTCACTATGCCAAAGCACACAGGTTTTGTTTTTCCTTGGCCAAGTCTAAGATAGTTCACTTCTGCCTGCATCCATGGCTCCACCCTGACCTGGACTTGTTCCTAAATGGGTTTTGCCTGGAAGTGGTATATTTTCACTTTTTCCCTAGTCTTGTTTTGACTGATTCCATATCTGGGAGGCTCGTATTTACAGCCTTAGTGTCTCTTGTATCCATACCATGAACATTCATCATTCTGTGACATTCAAAGCTTGACTACAAATGTGTGCTTTACGCATCCACAGCCATGCATGGATTGTGGAAGGTCGACTTTATCCACCATATCAGTCCCCATCTGGTGACCATTGCCTTCTGCATATCCCCATATTGATAGGCTTCTTGTCGATGCTGGAGAGGTGCCACTTGCTTTGCGCTGTATATAGTACATTTTGTGCTTGTATGGCCTAGTGCCTCCCTCAGTCGCCAATGGCTCTCACTGCATCCACAGCCGATTTTGACGGTGCCTATGTCGCCGAGAGAAGCTCACAAACTCCTTTGGGAGCTTGATGTAGCTCTCGGGCCAGTGGTGCTTGATATTCTGTCCAAGGCCTGGATGGTATCACTTTTGACCAGGGTGTATTGTGTTCAACCTTTTGGGAGCACACTTTGTGTTGTGCTAGATCCATAGCAGCATATATAGATGGGTCCAAGTGCCAGGAGCGTCTTGGCTTCTACCCCCTTATCCACTCTGTTTGAAGTCAGTGCAGCTCTACTAGCCTCTGCCTCTGTCTTCATGGCCAAGCTGGTTGCAATATACCACTTGGTAAGGGAGATGATGCATTGTGTCTGTTTCTTAGATATAATTGTGATCATAGCCACTCAAAAAGGGGCTATGATCACAGATGTTGAGATTATCTTCTGTTGGGTTCTTGGTAATGTCATGATTGCAGGGAATGAGAGCACTAACAGTTTGCGAGGACTGGGCATACAGACCATCATTTCCCTTTTTCCCGCACTAGCTACATGGCAGGAGCAGTGTTGAAAGTAAGCCAGAATGGTCCAGTACGCCATTCTAGAAAGAAATATACAGCCAGTACGCAGCAGAATGCTTTTTGGGGGATGCAGCAGCATGTCACACAACATGATCAGTACAATTTTCAACCAAATTTCCCTTGCCTACATCAAGACATACCAGTTTTAGTTGGTAATTGACAATTTTCCTAATACCCAGAAAGGGCCATGGACATGGCCAGCTTGATTTGTTGTTCACACAGTTTCTGATTACTTAAAACAGATTATTACATTGTTCAATGATGTCGAATTTCTTTTAAGTGGGTCAGCCCTTCCCGGCTTGCCTGGTAAAGAAGATTGGAGACTGCTGATGGGAACTTAAAGTTGTTCCTGTGGATTTATTCCACAATGCCTTCACAGCTTCTGGTCTGTTTCTCTTGTCTTCAAATTAGGCATACTTGCAGGACATACCACCATTTGCTGGTGATCCTCTGCACCTCAATGTGTCAACTGTGTTGTCCCCCAGATTTGTTCAGCACATTGTTGTTGCCTGTGCCAGTCTGTTGGATCTCTGCACATTACCTATCCTATCCCAGAAACATAATGAACGGGGTCGCTAACACTTGTCCCTTGTACTCATGACAGATTTGTGCACACAAGCCTTAGGGCTCCTGGACTTTCTGAAGGTAGCTGGTCTCCTCCTTTTATTTGACCCGTCTTTTCTGGGGTTGGCTGCATGTTCAGGCGCCGGGGGTGAAGTGGGCCTCTTTCCGATGCTGGAGCATGCCATCTTCTGTTTGATTGTTTTTTCTTGTTGTTCTTGTTTTTTTTTAATAACCTAATTTATAGGTAAGCCTTATTACGCCTGCTCATGTCCTTGTATGCAGTTGCCAAGAGACTTAATTAAAAAATGGCTTCTCATTTTTTTTCCCCCTATTGTGGTTTTGCCTTTGTTTTATATTTTAACCTAAATAATAGGCTAAATTGGTTTTCTGTGACTATGGCCCTTGATGCAGTCTCCTGGCTTGTATAAATTGTCCAGCAATCGTTGGGTCTAGTTCGAATCTCCATTAACACTATTTACTAGGGAGGTTACCTCTGTGACTGGGCATCACAGAGATGGGTAGATCGAGCTCATTTCCATGACAGGCAGGCCACCTAAGTGAAGGATAACTCTGATTTCAAAACCCTGGAGCCACAGGCATAATTGCCTCTCAGAAGATCATCTGTGAGTAAGATGAGTGCCTTAAAAAAAAAGATTATTCTACAGGTATTTATCATAGGCTATTTTGACATTTATTTGTACTAACTTGACATAAATTGGACTTTGAGAATGGCTACCATATTCATTGCACTTAGATACTACCTACTTTCTAAACTTATTCTTTTGAGTCTTTGTGCCTTGATTTTTGTATATCTGCTCCTTGGTGATTTTTAAATCATCTTCTCTGCCATTTAGGGTTGTAATTTTAAATGCTTTGTAATCTTTCATTCTCTTTACTACATACAGCCTCTTCTTCCCCACCTTGATTAATATTTGATTAAAAATCACATTGTATATCTGCTCCTTGGTGATTTTTAAATCATCTTCTCTGCCATTTAGGGTTGTAATTTTAAATGCTTTGTAATCTTTCATTCTCTTTACTACATACAACCTCTTCTTCCCAACCTTGATTAATATTTGATTATAAATCACATTGGATACCTATAAAAACTGTATTTCAAGATACAATATAACTCACGAAAATAATATCTTGTGGAAAGTTGTTGATAGTTGCCAATTCATTTATAAATTGAAATATTCATAAAATAAGATTAAAAAGTAAGAAATAGATAATTTTATTGAATTACCTCATTTACATCTTGCTTACCTTTTGAAGTTGTTCCATTATCAACTATGGGCTTTTTTCCTGCTGCCCTTACTGCCTTCCCTACCACTGGTTCCTGCTTCTATCATTAGTAGATATTATTATTAATTTTTTTAATAGTTATTTGTTACTAGCATTTATTAATTTCCAGAAACAGCTATTTTATTTTTGCCCTCTTGATTTTCAGGTGGCTTGTATTATTGCTTAAATAATCTTAGAAATATTTTAATGTATATTTTATTAAATTACCCTTATAAAGGCATTATTTGGTATATAGTTTTTGTTTATTGTTGTAAGCTATGTTATGAGAGTGTTAATGGCTAATTAATAAGAAAGGAACATGGAAACTTGTATATTCCAATGAGGGCATTTTTGCTCATTTGAGAAAGAGGAGGATAAGTATGACAGAGAATGACAAGGAATAGAAAAATAGGGAAGTTAAAAAAATAAAGTTACATGCAATGCTATAACATGCTTAGTTTTTCTTTAATGTAGGTACTGAAAAATGTACCATTATCTTTCTGATTAGTAATGGTCTAAAAAAATATTTCAAAATAAAATTTTCACTATTGGCATCACAAGTTTTCAAGGTTTATTGGAAGATTTCCTTCAACCCACCCCACCCTACCCTTTCAGTATATTTAGTCCTTAAAAGTTTTAAATGCACATTCTTGGCTTCAGCATTTAAAGATTGAGGTGACTATTACATTCCATTTTAATTCAACTTCAATCCTAACTTCACACCAGAAAGAGACTACTACCTCATTAAAGAAAGAAAAATTCTCAGACAAAACAAACCCCCACAGTCCAACAACTTGAACAAATTAATGACTTACCTCAAAGGATGAATTAATATTCTAATCTACATCAAACAAGAAAAATAGAATCAATATTTCCAAATAATCAACCACAATACAAACCTCCCAACTCTGGCAAAGAATTAAAAAATTCACATCACACCTCCAACCACCCCTACACAAAAATCTCTAGAGAACAAAATGCCAACTGAGCAATGCAACCAGCTCATGCTCAATACCTTAAAATCAGCCAGTGGGATGTATGGTGTGATTAGTTTTAGTACGTCATTCTGTGACTTTGGAAGGGGGTATGGAGTAGTGTGACGTGTCTATGTGATGAGGGTAATATGGGGTCTTTGTTGGGTTTAGGGATGGTGATTATGTTACCATGTTTCCAGCTTTTGAGTATGGTGTTGTGAGGGTAGTTGAAGTTCAATATGTTGGTGAGGCCTTGGGTGCCTTGTGATGTTAGGTGTTTTAGGGGTTTGTTGCTTAACTTATATTTGTCTGGTGAGTACATGGAGCATAATCAGGATAGGTGGGGAATTTCATCTGATGACTTTCCTATCATTTCAATGGGGGTATAGGTGGTGGCTGACTTTGAGAAGTGATTGATCAGTGTTTCCTGGTTGTTTGTTGGAGAGTATGGTGTCTGTTGTTGAAATGGCAGCTTATGATTCTGTACTGTTGGTGATGGATAGTGTGGTGTTAATTGTTTTATAAAGTTTGTTTGTTTTGTGGTCAAACATTTGGATCTAATTGTTTCAGTTTAGTGTTTGTTTGGATATTTTGTTGTTTATTTGTGTGTTTACTGCGTGGATTTGTTTTGTATCTTGACAGTGAGGTGGTGTAGTGTGTCTAGTTGTCTTGGATTTCAGAGGTGAAATTGGGATTGTATGATTTTGTATTTTGTCTGGAGATGCATCTCTTGTCTACATTTTGTATAATTGTGTTAAAAGTGTAGGTGGCTGTGTTGATATTAGCAATTGGAGTATGGGGTGTGTATACATTACCAAATTATAGCGAGGTAACCAGTCTATAGTGTTGAGTTACCAATTTCACCACTTTAAGGGGGGTTGGTTACTAGTTTATATGAATGGGGAATTATCTGACCCTAAAGATGATTCTTCAAGGGTATTCTTATAGTTGGCTGTGCTTACTGAAGGTTTACTGATAATTGAGGTAAATAGAACTATGAGAAAGGACGTAGCAAAAATCTATTTTTATTCTAATAAGGGCCTATTAAAGAGACAAGTGGCATGTCAATAAGTACTTTGCGGGCTACAAGCAGGCTTTCCTATTCAACACAAAGTATTGAATTCTACAGCGACAAGACTGAGGTGAATTAAAGGGTGTTCTGTAAATGCTAATACGGGTATGACAATGACTTAATAACAATTATAATTCTTAATAATAACTCTTCTCATTGCTCGCCTATATACAGTGGATGCAATAAATATCTGATACATGGTCAAAAGTTTATTTACCATAGTTACACAAAAGCAAAGTAATTGAAAATTGAACAATTTGTGTATTTTGTACGTCGAATACAAATTTGGTATTAGAATACACAAATAGTAAAGCATTGATATTATATTGACAAAAGTGTTAGATTATCACCTCAAAAAGTATCCAACACACCCACAAAATTAGTTTTGAAGCGATAATAAATAGTTCTCACACATTCCAGAGTGGTTTACGTGACAGGAATGCTGTAGAACTTTCTCAAAAAATAATCTACTTCATCCACATGAAACAGCAGACCTCAGTCAGTGTCTGAGAGCTGCATGAGAATGAGGTCATTGTTCAACACTAATTCTAATATGGTGAAGACTAAAGAATTGCCAAAAAGGTGCAGAGAATGAATTGTTCAGTTACATAAAAGTGGTTTGGGCTATAGAAAAATTTTATCTATGCTAAAATACCAATCTCAACCATTGGTGACATGATTATCCGGTTCACATCATATCAGGCCACTGTAAATCTACCACATTCAGGGCATCCATCTAAAAATTTCAAACCGTGCGGCTAAATATATAGTCTGTAAATTAAAGAAGAATCCTCGAGTGACTAGATCTGAACTTCAGAAAAATTTGAAAGCAGTTGGGACAAATGTATGCAAAAATACAATTAAGAGCAGTTCTTAGGAATGAGGGATTCCATTCTCATACACCAAGAAAGACACCATTGTTGAAACCAATTCATGTCAGAAATCGTCTGAATTTTGCCAAGGAACATTTAGAGAAGCCTGCAAGTTTTTGGGATGCTGTACTATGGTATGATGAGCCGAAGATTGAGTTATTTGGGTGCAATAGTGTTATTCATGTTTGGAGGCAGAAAACTCAGTGCATGATCCTAAAAATACAATCCCAACAGTGAAGTTTGGAGGAGGTAGCATAATGGTATGGGGCTGCTTCTCCTCTGCAGGTCCTGGAAAACTCCATATTATTGAAGGGAAAATGAATGCTCAGATGTATTGCAGGATTCTGGATGATAATCTCTTACAGTCTGCAGCTGACTTGAAGTTGCCAAGAGGATGGACATTCCAGCAGGATAACGATCCAAAACATACAGCCAAGGGCACTGTAGCGTGGTTTCAGCAGAAGAAAATAAAGGCTATGGGATGACCAAGTCAGTTGCCAGACCTAAATCCTATCGAGAACCTGTGGCGAGGATTAAAACTAAAGATTCAGAAAAGGGACCCAAGAAATCTAACAGATTTAAAAAGAATATGCCAAGATACCTACATATATTTGGAGGAACCTCATAAGTAAATATCCCAAACGGTTGGAAGCTGTACTAGCGACAAAAGGTCATATCACCAAATACTAACTGGTTTTCATAGATGTATCAGATACTTTTTGAAACATTCGTTTGATATTTTTGCCATAATCATAGTAATGTTTTACTATTTTTGCACTATGATACCAATTTGTATTTGTACAAAATACATAAGATGTTCAATTTTCGGTTACACACTCTGTTGTTGTGTAACTATGGTAAATAAACTTTTGACCATCTATTGGATATTTATTGCACATACTGTATATGATTTCATTTCCAGTGGGGCATGGCCTAGACTCATCTGTGCTACAAGCCTCCCTCATTGGGCTCATTTATTCCAACACCTGGGTGGAATTACTGAATAGATGTATGTGTATTTACCATACTTGCATATCCTAATAGTTTTATCTCTATTGTTTGTCACACATCTGTTACAATTTCCTTTGGTCAAAGTCTGTATTTGCTCAGCTGCTTTGTAGACTCCTGTCTTCCGATAATTCTATCCTGAGACGTGAATTGTTTATTTATTTGTTTCCGCTTGTTGACTTACGTAGCTTGACCTTTTATCCTTTTCTCGCATTTGCCCTTTTTGTATTTCCCACACATTAGGATTTAATGAGACCACAGTGTGCCCATTTTGTGGAGTTTCTTGCGATTTGGTGCCATAGCCTACCTATTATATAACACTCACTACATGTGTACTGTTCAGTGATTCCAAGTGTTCTTTTTCATTTGTGAAAGCCTCCCAGTTGGCTTTTTTGTAATGAGTGTGTGTATTTGTCTGTGGCCAGCTGGTAAGTGTCTTGTTTGTGTAGTGATGATGAGTGGGAGATGATTAGAGCTTAGAGATTTGACCACTCTCTGGGATGTGGTGGGGGCAAGATTAGGTGAGCAGAAAAAGATGTCTGGTGATGGTGGTAGGAAGAGGGTTGGTGAGTGTTGTTTAGTATAGTGAGGTGTTTGGTTGGGATTAGATCAGTGTCCTTCTGTTTGTATCCTAGTTGTTGATATACCAGGTTGGTGTTTGACATTGAGGTCTCCCAAGATGATTTGGTTTAATTCAAGTGTGTAGTCTTATGGAACTGTTGGGATGATTGTGGTGTGATGTATATATTTGGGATTGTTTTGTGACTTGTTCCCAGGGAGTATTTGAGTTGACTTTATTTTGGTGGTAGTGTCATGTAGGTGTATTAGAGATTTAGTGTATGGACAGGTTTCAGTGAAATTAATGAACTTCCACCACTCGCTCCAGCCTGGAATGTGTTTTTTTTGTGTTTCTCTGTTTAGTTTCTTGTAAAATGGCAATATGTATCTTATGTCATTTGATGAAGTGTGTGAGTTCTTGTTCTTTTAGTGTTTATGCCATCTCCAAACTCAACACCCTCAGAATACTTATAAACACCAATTTTGGACATTAGAAAGATGCTGACAATCCTATACAGACAGGTCATCTACATGACACTGAACTATCTACCACAGGTCTGGGCACCACCCATACCTAATAGACACCTACACAAGATGCAAACAGTGCCAAATAGTGCCCTTCGCATTGCAACTAGCTGCACAAAAACGTTGATATACCACCCATGTTGAAACAAAGGTCATCCCGATTGAGGACCATTTAAACATGATAGGCACACTTCTTCAGTAAACTGCTATGCCTCTCACTCTCTCTGCATTCCCTTTGCACTCCTAACCCAACCCAAGAACCCCCAAACCACCCCTGCCACCCTATACATCCAACAACATTACTGAAACAGAAGAACGCTATTAAACACCCATCCACTTTACCTTTGAAACCACTTGTAAACACACACACCCTCAACATCCATAAATCTGAAGCAACCCTGTATCACAGAACCAGTTTCACCAGCCCCCATGAATGCAAAAACAGCTTAGATCCCTCCCCCCCCTCCTACTTTCCTTGCTGCCTTCTCCAGCAACTTGAAAACACTGCCCATCTTATCCTATCCTGCCCCTCTATTGACTATCACATAACTACTTCCAATATTACCTCTCCAGGAGACCTGGAGAAGACCGCATGTTGTAGCAGCCTACATGAAAGCTGCCAGGTTTGATTGAAGAGAACCCAAGGGGTGACACTCCTTTTTTTATTTGTTTCTCCTCACTTTTGTGTGTGTGTGTTTCTCCCCCTATACATCTTTCTCACTTAAGTAAAAATGCCCTCAATAGAGTCAAACTCATTCCCCAGAATTAAAATTTTGATTTATGGTTTAGTAAATGGAATGCCTATCATTTAAATTTGAAGATTAAACCCATTGTAATTTTTTAATGAGACATTGTACAATATGCAGTTTGTTTTATTATTAATATATACTTTCTTTTCCTCCTGCTTTTGGCTTATAGCAATATCCCTTTCAGATCATCAGGTCCTGTCTCTTTTGGCTTCAGTTCTCTGGATCCCAACAAATCACTCACTTCTACAATGGATTTGACAGGATCAACAAATGGACCTTTGCAGCTTCCTTCTCTCAGAAGTGAATTGCAGGTGACATAACTCGCAAAAGTCAAGAAGTAGAAATATCTTTTCAATTTTTTAACATATTGACTGCATGTAAATTTTGGATGTAAGGTATTTACCAAAGGTGGGCATTCTGCAATTTAAGTCTGCCAAATGCTAATCTGCTTATGGCAGACTAAAAAGAAATTGCTGAATAGCATTAGCAGATAATTAAAAAAGTTAGCGGATTTGCAGTTAGTGGAATGCCACAATTATAGTCCGCTAACGCAAACTTTCAAAAGCTGCCAACAATGAAATTTCCAGGAAATTCAAGAATATTCTTGAAAGTGTGGAGAAACTTCTAGATTAGGGTGGCCAGACATCCTGGATTTCACTTCTGAAATCTGGCCACCCTATTCTAGATGTTTGATATTCTAGAAGTGTCTGTTGCACAGCTGACCGCTCCCGGCAGCCTGCGTGGGAAGCAGTTTACATTAACTCACTGAGTCTTAAAGACCTATTCCTTGCAGTATTTGTATTTATTTTGGTATTTTCAAAATGATTTACATTTTAAAATGAAATCATTTTGACGCCATGGCATTGCTCAAGTTGGCCTGGCAGTGTTATGAGCCATAGTGAGAAGGAGGAAGCCCCCAAACCAG
This sequence comes from Ceratothoa steindachneri, assembly GCA_963969495.1. Classification (NCBI taxonomy): domain Eukaryota; kingdom Metazoa; phylum Arthropoda; class Malacostraca; order Isopoda; family Cymothoidae; genus Ceratothoa; species Ceratothoa steindachneri. The sequence goes on from OZ018326.1 coordinate 29,076,934, forward strand.
CTTGGGCTCTGACATCTTCAGGCCCACGAGGTCATCCTTGACTGATGATAACTTTGAGAAGTTGGTGTTTGTCAATGAAAACATGTGCCTCTTGGAGGGGAAGTGGCTGTGCCAGAGGGAAGAGGATAGCAATGACTAATGACTATAGTGAGGATTCTGTATTTTGGTGTTTTAAAAGCTCTATTTTATATAAAAAATATATTAAATATATAAATTGTAAGGTAATTTGATTGGAAATTATGTTTTTAACTAGGGCATAAGAGGCTTATTAGCCTTGGTTGGAAGCTCTTCTAGGTGATGGACACTCCAAAATCAAACCATCTGGACTGTGGAGATCCAATGGCCATGTTTGGCAACTCTTCTGGAGAAGGTACTCCAAAATCAAACCATCTGAGTAGAAGATGCTCTTAGCCTTGGTTGGCAGGCAGGTCTTCTAGGAGAGGGTTCTTCAAATAAATAAACAAATGTTCTCATTCCATTTAAGACTGCCACAACCTTGTACCAGGGTATTCCAGAGTCTGGATTAAGTTTCCTTGCTTGGGGGTGCACTCAAGCATATCTCTTATTAATTTGCTCTACTTCTAGGTTTTTCTTTTTTTTAGGTTGGATATTGGTAGATGAACACCCTCCTTGTTTTCAGTGGATTCATCTACCCCTAATCTTTATTGGCCACCTTATTTTTTCTTCTATCCTCTCTCTCTTCTATTTTTTATTGCAGAAAGTTTGGTGGACTGTGTTTGGCTTGCTTGGGCACTGGTAGTGTTTTTTAGTTAGTAGAGTCCACCTGGTAACAGGTGCCATTAGCCGAAAGGCTTGTGATTGGTGGATCTGCTTGAGTGGGTTATCCATGGTTGACTGGTTCCCTTCCTTTATTTTCTGGTTCTTGTAGAGAGTAACTATGTCAGCTCCATTCTTCATGGATCAAAACTGTAAGGACAAATCTCCAGGTTGAGAAAGTTTCTACTCGGTACTGAGGCTCTATAAGTAAATAGTCATACTCCAGTTATTTTCTGACCCTACAGGGACCTTTTCCTTCATAGCCTGAGTACTGCATCAGGCTACTGCAGTATCTTCTAAGCAGACATTTTTTGTATTATTTAGTATATGGTGACAATTTCTTCTTTCATGCATCACAATGGTCTTTAAGTATTCTGTCAAGTTTTTGGTAATTTTAATTATTTTGCTGGCTGGTGATGTGGAGATAAACCCTGGACCCACTACCTGTAGGCGTCAGCAGTGCTGTATGCTGTATAGTAATATTCGTGGGCTTCATGCAAATTTTAATGATTTGATTGTAACTGCCAGACAATTTGACATCTTATTTTGTTCTGAGACTTTGATATCAAACTTTAGATCATGTAAAGAGCTCTTAATTCCAGGTTTTAAACAGCCTTTGAACAACGTGTGCGCTCTATTTCTTTCTTTTCTTGCCCAAAAGATTGGTTTACTTAGGAAATCTTATACAATTTTCAAAGACATTCCTGTTATGAGGAAGTGTTTCAACTCATTCATACTTCCTTGTCTGGAGTATTGTTCTCCTGTCTGGTCTTCTGCTCTAGCATCTCATCTTAAGCTACTAGACAAGAATCTGAGAGCTTGCAAATTTTTAATTCCTGGTCTTGATGTTGACTTGTGGCACCATCGCTCTGTGAGTTCACTGTGTATGTTGTCAAGGGTCTTTCAACAAGGATGTTCAAGCTTTGTCAGGCTATAGTGGCCATGTTGTTAAAGTGACATCTGGCAACCTCACTGTGAACTGTTCAGTAGTACTTGGCAAGTCACGACGGAAGGTTATAGCATTGAACAGCATGTGCAAATCATCAAATGTTGTTATTAAAATCAGTGCTCCATTTGACAACGTTCTGCGCATTACGTGATTTCTATCCTCGCCACAATCGTCCTGCCGAGTCCACTGTTTGATGCTTGGTGGCCAAATTCGAGGCAAAAGGGTCGATCATCAATCAGCCAACATCCGTACATCACCGAAATGCAAGGTCTGCTGAAAACATCGCTGCTGTAAATGAGAGTGTATGGGAAAATCCGAGGCAGTCAATTTCTCATCGTTCACAAGAACTTGGCCTTTCTGCGACTTCAGTTTGGCGAATTATGTGTAGGGACTTGGGTCTGCACCCGTACAAAATCCAACTTACCCAGGAACTTAAGGTAAATGACCATAGACAACGCCGTGTGTTCGCTGATTGGGCTATAGAGCAGTTGGAAGTTGCCCCAAATTTTCCCTTTCCAAAATCATCTTCAGCGACGAGGCCCATTTTTGGATGAATGGATTTGTGAACAAGCAAAATTGTTGGATTTGGGACGAAAACAATCCACATGAGATACACCAGCACCAATTGTATCCCAACAAAGTCACTGTTTGGTGCAGATTTTCATCTAACGGAATCATCCGTCCATATTTTTTTGAGAACGAAGATGGGATTAATAATAATAATAATAATGTTATTTATATAGCACATTTATCACTAGTTGCCAATGTGGCTTAAGTTTCAAAGGTGCTGGGTATAGTACAGTATAATAACAGACAGAATAGATTACATTTTATAATTGAAATAGATATGTTGAGAGAATTCTCATTTCATAGTTTTCTTTTATAAGTTTGGAAGAACTTTGAAAATATGTGGGTAACCACTCTGTCAAATATAAGAATAAGAAACATACAAAATTTAATATATTAAACAAGTCTTGAGAAACCTTAAGGTCTAATTGATCTATACAAAAAGTTTGTCAATATCTTAAAAATTTGTGGGTAACCACTATGTCAGATATAAAATGAAGACATATGCATTCAATTAATCTAATAAATTTATTATGGTATACATTTAGTTATTGTTGATCTACAATGATCTCGTCTTGGATTGGTATAAATTGGTTATATACCACAGTCAGTAACTTAGCATTAGTAGAGTTCAATTGAAACTACCGTGGCCCCCCTTCCCCCCACTATAACTTATAATCAGATGCTATAGCTTTTGAGTCATGGTTGTATACTGAGGGAAACAGGTGTGTTTTCAACCTTTTCTTGAAGATGTCAACTGAGGAAGCACATTTTATATACAATGGCAATTCATTGTAATATTTAGGGGCAATATATGATAAGGCTCTACAACAGTAGGAATTTCCTCTCTCTACATAAGGAGCAGTCAGGCGAGTAGGGTCATCTGAGGCCCGGAGAGCCATACTACAGTTCGAGGAATAGTTGGTATTCATCTCTTGAATATAGTATGGCTCTCCAAATTTAAGTGCCTTAAATGTTAAAAAGCAAATTTTAAACTTAATGCATGCTATTATAGGCAACCAGTGCAAATCAAACAAATAAAAAGAGGTACTGATACCAGGAGGCAGATTGAATATCAATTGAGCAGATCTATTTAGGAGTGATTGCAATCTTTTCATTTCTCTCTTAGGTAGATTTAACAAATAATGAATTGCAGTAGTCAATATGAGAGATTACAAAGGCATGTATCAGAATCACAGTAGTTTTCTGATCCAGATATTTAGTAAGCAAGGAGATTCTTCTAAGATGGTAATTGCAGACCTTAATTATATAATTAAAGTGGTCAATGAAAGACAGTTTGGTATCAAAGATAATGCCAAGATACCCGAGTCTGAGTGATGAGGATAGCTTACTCTGTATTAAGGTGATCCCTACAGGGAGAGAATAATGAGTTCTATCCTTACTAAAAAGTATAACTTCAGTTTTACCTTCATTAAGCTTGTTTTCTACCATGCATCCATAATTTTAAGTCAATGAGAAGTGCATTTACTTTAGATATGGAAGAAGAAATATTGGTGATGGGAACATAGATTTGTACATCATCAGCATAAAGGTGATAGCCAACTCCATGTGCTTTCATAATATTAACAAGTCCAGATGTATATAAGGAAAAAAGTATCGGACCAAGCACTGAGCCCTGTGGGACACCGTATTTCAATTCCAGTGGAGATGACAATGAGTTATTAAGAGAGACCATTTGTGTGCGTCCCTCCAAGTATGATTTGAAAAGACAGTGCCTTTTCTTTGATTCCAGCTTTAGCTAAAGTCCATTAGAAGTAATGTATGATCAATGGTATCAAATGCAGCACTCAAATCCAGAAGAACAAGCATAGATGAGCTGTGATTTTGAAAGTTATACAAAAGATCATTATAAATACGGCACACTGCAGTCTCTGTCGAGTGGTTCTGCCTATAAACAGATTGAAAAATTGCTATATGATTTACTAGATAAGTAAGGGGTTAACCGAAGCACAATTGCCTTTTCAATGACTTTTGAGAGAAAAGATAAATGGGATATCGGACGATAATTTATTAATTCATCATTATTTAATGATGCTTTTTTTAATAGGGGCTTTACCACAGCAATTTTTTCAGACTGTGGAAAATTGCCAGAAGAAAAACATTTATTTATTATTGCATTAAAAATGGGTACAAGATGCTCTATGGCACATGGTAATTTTGAGAAGTTGAATGTATCAACTCCACAGAAGGTTTTATTTACAGAGTTGAATATGGAACTAGTCTGTAAGATAGAAATTGCCTTCAACTCATTTATTTCAGCAAAAAAATTGGAGTAGTTAGACATATAATTAAGATAAAGATCAGAATAGTTATTGCCATAACTGTCAATGGCAAGACCTACAGATTGATAAGCAGCTTCTTGTGGCCTCAACTGGATTATATGCCTGATATGGATACTGATGACATATGATTCTGATAGGACGGCGCTATGTGCCACACTGTGCACACCACGATAGACATTTTGCACCAGTGATTTCAGGGCAGGCTCATCTGGTGTGGCGGCGATGTCAACTGGCCACCAAGATCATGCGATTTAACGCCATTGGACTACTTTCTTTGGGGCTATCTTAAATCGCAGGTCTATGCGAATAATCTGCAAACAGTTGATGTTCTCAAAGTCAACATAATGAACACCATCCAGCAAATTCAGCCAGATTTATGCGACAAAGTCATCAAAAATTGGGCCTCCCGAATACATTCCACCAAGCGAAGCTGCGGCAGACATTTGAACGACATCATATTCCACACTTAGTGCCATAAAATGTACTTTCAAATTTAAAATAAATTGAGTGCATATATCACACACAACTTGTTTTATTTACATTTAAAAATTGAGCGACCTTATTGAAAGACCCTTTATAAGATACATCATAATCCTAACCATCATTTGTACAGTGAACTTCCTCATCTTTTTTGTCCAACTCAGCTAACTAGAAATGCCACTAATGCAAATAGCCAAGCTTTCACGGTTGGGAGATGTAAAACATCTCAGTACTCTAGATGCTTCATTCCAGCAACTACCAGGTTATGGAATGAGCTCCCTAGTCGTGTCATCGAATCTCATGAACTTCAAAAGTTTAAAACTAGTGCTCATTGCTTCCTGCTGAGGCATTAAGTTGTGTGTCCCCTTCTCCTGTATCCATCTCTTTTCCTCTATTTTTTTCTTATGAGACTGTCTTCTCTGCTGGTGCCTTAGGGTTTATACAGGGTGTCTACTACCCTTGAAGTCCTTGAAAAGCCCTTGAATGTATTTTTACCCTTGAAATCCTTGAAAAGTCCTTGAATTTGATGAAAAAGGTAGAGGGTCCTTGAATTTAAAAAATAACTCATTGAGTGATTGTTCAAATGATTTTTAAAATTCACTATTTATATACTTTTTTCTATTAGGAAAGTATTAATATTTAAGTTAATCTACTCACTAATGTGAGTGAACATATGTATGCTTTGGATGCATTGTATTTTATGATAGATGCTCGCTATACTTCTGTGACTGTCATTTGGATACCTTGTTCTTGTTTTTTTTTAACTGGTGAGTTGATTTTGGTTATTCTTTGCTTATAACCCATTTATTCCTTAAATACCTCACCTTCATCAATGTCCCAAAATGTTTATTGCACTTTTTTAATTTAAAGAAAAAAAACAATAGCTAAAACTCGTCCTTGATTATTAAAAAAAAGACCTTGAAAACCTTGAAAAGCCCTTGAATTCAAAATCACCAAACAAGTACACACCATGTTATAGCATTCTGCTCTACTAGCAAGGGTTTGTATTCCGTCAGATAATACTAATAATAACTACCAATAAAGGGTTAGCAGACTTTTGCAGACTTCATTAGTGGATTAATAAAAATTATTTGCATTAGGGGATTTGTGATAGTGGACCGGCGAAGCCTGCAAGTTTGCTGATTAGTGATTAGCAGAATGCCCTACAAAGCTAGCGGAATTGGGGACTAACAAAAAATTAGCAGGTGCCCACCAGTGGTATTTACACTATTCTTTCCAAGAACTTACTAGCAAACCCTATTTGCCTTCTCATACTCTCACCTTCAGTCAAATTATACAGAATGTTAAATTTATTAGTCACCTTAACATTTAATCATTCTAAAGGATTATTTATGTTTTAACTTTGGAATTAAAATTTTATTCAAACAGGAGGCACAAGTTGGACCTGACACTCCAATTGTACATACCGATAAAAGTCAGCTTACTGATGCCATTGAACATACAGAAAGAGGAACTACTACCAGTAAGTGAACTGTTAAATTTTATAGGTATTTTTCTCATCTTGGAAATCCTAATTTGAGATGATTTTGCACCATTTGTCATATGCTGTATTGATCTGTGGTTCAGATCCTATGTTAAACTGTAATTCTTCTGTAAGATAGGCTTCAGATAACAAATCATTAGTAAACTCAATGGTAATAAAATCTACTTACCTGATATCAATATATGTAATCAGTATTGTATAGGAAAAGTTAATTCCAATGACTTGGTGTTGGTTTTCTCTATTGACAAAGATACCAGTTATAATGAATGAGGGCTTTTACTTAATGAAGAAAGAAGGAACAGACAAAATGAAAAGGTCAAAGAAGGGGGAAAGATGTCATATATATATGTGACTCCTGCTTAGGGTTGTTGTTGTCTCGAAGTTAACTGCTTTGAATCCTTCCCATGGGTCTTCAGATTTGATATATTATGTAAGTGTTGAGCTTGTTATGGATGTTATATAACAGCAATTCAGATTTTGGTATTGGTTAAGCCAATGCAGTGCCGAGTTTTTTTTGTGCTCACTACATCAGATCCTTGTTTTGGACCCAGAGATTCCATGAGGCTGTGGGAAGTTGTTGACTTCTCTATTGTTTACTCTCAGCATTACACTTTGTCTATGACTATCTTATCACCCTTTATCAAGGCTTAGCTCAATCTGCATCAGAAGAGAGGCTTTGGGACCTCTATAAATGCCCTTTAATGTACACAGGTCTCAAGAGATTAGTACTTGATGGGTCCTGGACATTGGGATATGATTAATGGGAAGATTGACTTTGCCGCAATAACCCCTTCTCTGCATGTAATGGGTTGACCAACTCCATCTTTCCTGTCTCGGGTAAAGATGCCTAGTACTAGGCAGTGTTTAATACAGTGACTAATGCCCAAGTAGGCAGTCGCCAGATGAGCTCTCAACCCCCCCACCCCAAACCCCCCTTCTTGGGTGCATAAGGCCATACTGCTTATGGGATGTGGGCTTTAGTGCCTTGTTGGCTGTCAGGCCAACTAAAAGTCTAGCTCCAGTGTACTAGTCAAAGTTTTTGGGAATTTTGGGTTGATAAATTTTTCTTAAAATTTCCATTTACATACTAAATAGCAAGAACTCTCTCAACCTCTGTGTTGGGTATGGGCAAGGAAAATGATGACACACCTCTGATTAGTTGAGTGGTTTTCCTCTCACCATTCACTATTGTTAAATAAATTTTATTTTTAGCACCTTTGAACCCCATTCAAGCAGCTCCACCTCTAATTAGGTGGCCACTCTGTGCTTTCTCAACTTCCGTTCCAACTCTCTTCTAGCAGAGAGATGGTTTTTCCCTCTCCTATGTCTATGGTCGAGGTGGTTTTACCCTCACCCTCTTCCTTGGAGTCGCCCTGTGATGACCACATTTGGAGTCCTTCACAACTGCTTTCTCCACATTCTCTAGGCTGGATGCTGCTTTGCCAACATTCAATGCACATCATGAGGGTTGCTGAAAGCTGGCGACTGGACTTTAGTTCCAGAGGTGAAGAACCCTTTCAATGACATGTTTACACTTTAGTGAGTTGCATTCTGCTCTCACTTCATGCACGGACATGGACTCTAGTCCAGACATTGTTCCGGCCATGTTTTGACACCTAGCTGAGCGAGGTATGGCCTTTCTGTTAATTTGTTCAACAGGATCTGGGAAGTCAGTATCCTCCTAGATTCCTGGCAAATTGCTACTGTGCTTGCTTTTCGCAAACTGGAGAGAGATCACTCTACCCCAACCTGTTTCCACTTAATCTCTCTAACCACCCGGGTGTGCAAGTTGATGGAGAAATTGGTAAATGTTAGGGACAGCGGAGGCACTTGTCTTATGCACAATGTGGCTTCCACAAGTTCCACTCCATGTCGGATCCTCTGTTCTTACTGTAAAATGCTATCTGTGAGGCTTACCATCATAGACAGCACTATGCCACAGTATTTTCGATCTGAACAAGGCCTTTGGTACCACATGGCCATATAGTATTATTGAGACCCTCCACACAATGTGGGCTAGGGGATTCCTCCCAATTTTTATCTTTGAGTTTCTGAAAGATAGTCAATTCCATGTTTAGGTTGGGATTCCTCTCTGGCCTAACAGGGCAGGAACAGGCTGTATCGCAAGGAAGTGACCTCAGTGTCAGATCTTTACCCTGACCATCAACGGTATCACCTTGGTACTACTGGAATATGTTCTTGCTATGCTATACATGGACAGCCTTTATATCTTTTTTGATATGCCCCAGATGCCAATTCTGGAGTGTCAACTCCAACAGGCATTGAACTGCATCTCTCGCTATGTTGAAGGGCACAGGTTTTGGTTTTGGTTGGCCAAGACTACGATGGTGCACTTCCGCTACCATCCACAGCTCTACCCCGATCCGGACATATTCCTAAATGGGGTTCGCCTTGAAGTAGTGGAATCACACCATTTCCCTGGTCTTTTTTATACTGTCTCATCACCTGGGAGGCTCATATTCGAGCCTTAGGGTCTCTTTGTACCTGTGCCATGGACATTCTTAGTTCTTTGTTCAGTACTTGGGGTTCTGATAGGGCTACTGCTTTACTTTTCTACAGATCCTTTGTTCATTCGAAGCTTGACTACCGATGCAAGTTTTATGCATCCCCCAGCCAAGAGTGGATTGCGGAAGGTGGACTCGCTTTGCATTGTGCACAGTCATTATGCGCTTGTACCTGCGTGACCTATGTCTCTCTGTCACCAATTGCTCTCACTGCTGCAGCAGATTTTTACAGGGCTAGGAAACTCGTGCGAGAATTAGGGCCACCGGCGCCTCTGGTTCTGCCTAGGACTACACACTGGAGGCTACCACCTTTAACTATTTGTTGGCATGCCTCTGCTCTGAAAGCTATTACAGGGCCGGTCCTAATACGCTCAACCTTTTTGGAACACATTTTGTCACAATGGATCTGTGCTAGTGTACACGGATGGCTCCAAGTCCTAGGAGTGAGTCGGCTTCCACTCTGTATCCCCTGTTTGAAGTCACTGATGCTTTACCAGGCCTTGCGTCTGTCTTCATGGTCGAGCTGGTTGCAATACACCACTCCGTATGTGAGATAATGCATCCTGCCGGGATCATATAACGGATTGTGGTCTTTAGCTATTCACAATGCTTCCTGAATGCTCTCTCTCCACATCCCCTCGTTCGCAGTGTCCATGTAGCCACGGTTGCCGTGACTTGGGCGGGTGTCGAGATTGTTTTCTGCTGGGTTCCTGGACATGTAGGAATTGCGGGGAATGAGTGTGCCGATGGCGCCAAAGAGGCCGCGAGGACTGTGAGACCAGACCAGCTCTTCCAACACCAACTACATGGTATGAATCATGGCTGCCCTCAGGGATGCTTGACAAAGAAGATGGAAGACGGCCGAGGGGAAACTTAAAGTTGTGCACCATTGCACTGCGACTGTTCGCATGGACCTACCCACCAATGCCACAATGGCTTCAGGCTGCTTTCTGTTTTCTCCAAATTGGACACACTCGCGGGACCCACCGGCATTTGTATGGTTTGGTAAGTAGCCTAGTACTAGGCAGAAATTTTAATTCCAGTGACTTATGCCCTTGAATGCACTCGCTAGGTGGGCGCTTCAAAAATGACTGACACCACTGGTATAAGTCACAAGAATTAAAATTTAAATCTAGTACTAGGCTACTTTAAAATTCCCGAAAATCAAACCAAACTTCTAAAGAAAAAGGAAAGAGCCCATAACAAACAAAAACTGTAAAAAGTAAAAAACAGAACAAAGGCAAGAAGATGTAGGTAGAAGCGCGCTCCAGTGTTGTAGGTAGGCTTGCCTCATTCCCGATGCAGTATCCTGCAACCAACATGAATCAGGAATGGAAAAAAAATGAATATGTTGTGCCAAGAATTCAAAAGGGAAAGATAGCAGTGTTTTGATTGAAAATGCATGTGATGCTGTGTGTATTAGCTACCTCCTCCCATGGGGATGGGCGCAGAGCACCTCCCAATAAACAACCGGTCCTTGACAAATACTGAAGCTTTGTCTCCCTCTTGCTGAGATTTAACCATGTACTTTTGGTTTACGAATGCAATGCCTACTCCACTTGGCTTAAAAGAGCTCCCCTACCATGGGGAGAATCATAGGATTAAAGAAAGTATTCCCAAACTAGTAGAGATTCCTTATGTTTTTACCACCCCCTCCTCAATGTAAACAAATCCTTAATTTGCTGATTTACCTTTTTGAAAGCCCATCTATATACCACTCATTTCAAAAATCTTTTTCTTCAGAAGGGGGTTGGGTAGATGGCTTTTCTCCTGAAACTGAAGAGATGGAGCATACTTCCCCTGAAATTGAAGACCTAGAAGATATTTCAATGGACATGAGTTTTGGACCTGATGAAAATAAATCTAAAAAATTGATCAGACAATCTACGACTACAACTCACAAGTAAGTCTTTTCACCTAAATCAATGCTCTCATTGATCAATAACATTTGGTTTATGTAATAACAGTAAATGAAGCGGAATTTTGGTTGGTGTAAGCTCATGTTCACTACAATTGAACTTTTAAAAGTTAATTATGGACTCTATGGATATCAGTTGAGGGCAGGGGGAATAGAAGCCTTTCTTCCTATATGCCCCACAAGGGGCTCCCCCTGTAGACTTACAGCTGGTGCCTAGAAGATCAACACATCCTGATGTCCCCTGATTAGCTTGTAAGGAGGTGCTCTGCATCGCCTGCTACACCTGGTACCCTGCATCGCCTGTTACACCTGGTACCCTCTCTCTCGACCTCTTTTAAATCCCCTACTCTCTTTTTTATTCTTCTCTTCTATCCCCTGTAAGCAGGTGGATGATATAGCATGTGCAATACTCCTGATACAATGGAAACCTGGAGTAATAACATGCCCTACTGGCCTCAGTGTCTGCAGTTGTGCACCCTCCTGGCCCAAGTGACTGCAGGAGGACCTGTGGCTCTATATCTTGCACTATTTTTGCTTCTAACTTCACTACTTTACAGATATCTCTACACTAACTCTCTGCGCAATGTGGCTTTGTTGCTATTGCACTTTTAAAATAGAATTAAGTAGCCTATTTTGCACCACTTTCTTAATTTCTTGACTGGTGGCTAACTTTGCAGGCTAGTTGCTGATCAGCTTTTGGCCATTCATCATCACTGATCGGGGTGGCTGAATCATCCCTCTTGGCTCCTATTGCTGTGTTTTTAACATGCCTGCATTATTCCTAACCATTTCTCCTAATGCCTAATCCCCCTCATCTTTCTTTTTCTTACCTATTCTTTTATATACTCACATCCCCAAAACAGGAGTATCCTATGTAGGCTGTTATTCCTGGTATCTGGAGGAGTGGCATGTTCTCCCATCCAGGGTGCCCCAGGTTGTACGGAACTAACCTTGGAGAACAGGGGTTTTATCTATATCTCACTGCAACTGTTCCTTTGGACCTACCTCACAATACCTGTGTGGCTTTAGGTCGTTTTCTGTCGTATCTGAATCAGACACACTCTCGGGACGCACCACCATTCGATGGAGCGCTCACCTGCACCTTATTGCGATGACTGCGTCGCAATGACTTTGGCATATTCTTGCCTTTTTTTTCTTTTTTTTAATGTAGCCTAGTAATAGGTTATACATTATTACCGCGACTTATGACCCTGCTTGTATTAGCCAGGCTCTCTCTCTTAGTGTCTTCTTGACTAACTATGGTGCGCTTCGATGCTTCTCTGTCCCTGGCTTGTTTCCAAAGCGTGTTTGTGGCGATGTCAAAATTGTCGAGGAAGGTTTTCCGCTGACCACCTCTGGCCCGCTTCCCAGGGATTTTCCCACTGAGGCAAAGGTCTTTGAGTGCCCTCCTTCTGATTGAGTGTCAAAGGAATTGTTTTTGACGGTCCATGATAATGTTCAGGAGTTCCCTCTCCACAACAAGCCAATTCAAACCTCCTTGTTCCTGAACCTGTCTACGTATGAGATCCGCAGCATCCTTCGGTAGAACCCAAACTCTGCTGCCTCGATGTTACGCCGGGTCTCGGCCGTGAGTGTCCACGACTCGCGGCCATAAAGGAGAGTTGGCCAGCCAGGAAGGCACCTTTACATAAATATTTTTTAGCCCTATCAATTTATTTTTCACTCTACCATCTATTCAAGGGGATGGATGTTGCAGCATTTAACAGTCTTATCAGAAGTCACTGTTTCACCATTCTTTGTAGCTTTCACACTTGAACTACTCATTATTTCATTATTCACATTTCTCAACTTATTCACCAATTCCCTTGCTTGCACCTGAAATTGATGCACCTCAGTCACATTAAAACCTTCACTCATATTCTGACTTTCAATCATCTCCTCACTCACAGCTTTCATGAAACTCAAGCACATTACTTTAATATATAGAACACTCTTATGCCTTATTCACCTCACTCAGTTCCCACCAAAATCCATAAAAATTGGTACTCCTGTCACTTACAATTGGACTAAATCCTCCCCAATCAGCTTGTCTTCCCATTCTCACTCTCAATCTTTCCACTGTTTTCTTTTTTCTTCTGAACTTTCTTCTTTTGCTGTTACACAACCAACAATCAACTCATTTCCATTGAAATCAATTGATCCATCTTGATTCTCTTTTTCTATCACTCTACCTCTGTCCTTGCATAACTTGTGTAATACCATGTATTCCGCAGGCACTTTCTAACTGATTCTGGTGCACACATACCTCTTCATTTCCATTTTCACTTTTTCTGACACACATGTTACTCCATTTTCTTAAACCACCTATCTATCACTTAATTTCAAAACATTCAATCTACTCTCTCTCCACTCTGGATTTCAAACATTTTTCAGTCATATACATTCCTCACTCATCATTCATAACATCTCATAAATCATGCATATCATTCTTTCATCTATTCCATTGGATGAAGGCATATACATGGGGCATTTTAATTGCTCCACTCCATTCTCTCTCGACATTCTTCAAACGGTTTGCCCATAAATTCTGTACCATTGTCAATCAGGCACTCTACCTTCAATTCACATTGGAGAAAACTGCTTGACTATCAGAGAATGGGACCGCAATTTCGGACCCTGCATCCGTGGTAGTCTCTCTCGCGAGTGCTTTCTCCACATCATCTACCCGGGATGCTGCCTCATCAGCATTCAATCCACGCCGTGATTGCGCTGTAGGCCGCCAACTGGACAGAGGCGGAGAACCCTTCAACAACAGGTTTAAACTGAGTGAATTGCGTTCCGCTCTCGCTTCTTGCGCGGACACCTCCTCTGGTCCGGACGATGTCTCGTATGCTATGGTTCGACACCTAGGTAGAGAGGCAAGGTATTTTTATTAGATTTGTATGACAGGATCTGGACAGAGAGCAGACTCCTGTGAAAGGCTACTATGCTTTGTTTCGCAAACCCCTGCCAGTTTCTGCGCAAACTATCTCGCCTTTTTTCTGCACAGTGTGGCTTCCACAAATTCCAATGCACGTGGGATGCTTTGCTGTACCTGGAAAGTGGTTTTCTTCATAGACAGCACTATGCCACAGTCATGGAGATGTTCCACAATGTGGGAGATGGAGGCGCCTCCCGATTTTCATATCTGAATTTCTACGAGATCGTCAATTCCGCATATGGGTGGGGATGGGGGGGGACTCTTTCCGACCCCATAGGGCAGGAAGAGGGCATCGCACAGATAAGTGTTCTCTGTATCACACAGTTTATCCTGAGCATCAACAGTATCACCTGGTGCTGCTGGAAGATGTTCTCGCTAGGCTCTACATGGACGACTTTTCGATCTCTTTTGGTGCGGCCCAGATGTCAACTCTAGAGCGTTGAACTGCATCACTCTCCCAAAGTGCACAGGTTTCAGTTTTCTTTGGCCAAGACAAAGATGGTGCACTTCTGCCGCCGCTACGGCTGCACCCTGACCCAGACTTGTTCCTAAATGGGGCTTGCAGCCTTAGGATCTCTGATACCCTCGCATAAATATTTTTCGTTCCGTGACGTTCAGCGCTTGAGTTGCTTTTTTATCATTCCTTTGTTTGCTAAAAGCTTAACTATAGATGCAGCTGAGTGTGATTTCGGAAAGTGGTTGAGATCCGCCACAGCGGTCTCTGTCTGGGAACCGGTGCCTTCCTCACGTCCATTATTGAAAACTTGCTTGCTGATGTCAAGGTTAAGCCACTTTCCCTGCACCGTGCACAATACATTATGCGCTTGTACGCGCGAGCTCGGCGTCTCATTCTCATTGCATCCATGCCCAATCTCGACGGTGCCTTTGCCTTCGAGAGACCCCAGGCTTACCCTGAGCTCTTCTGGTTTAGGGGTAGGAAACTTCTTTGAGAGCTTGGTGTAGCGCCTCTTGTTTTTCCCAGGACACGACCATCGATGGTATCACCATTTGATACCATCTGTGCCAGTCAACATGGAGGCTCCAAATCCAAAGAGGGGATCTGCTTCCACGCCCTATCCCTTCTGTTTGTATTTTGCGGGCCTCTACCAGGTGCTAAGTCTATCTTCACGCCAGAGCTGGTTGCATTATACCGCTCGATACAGGAGATAACGCCTTGTGCCCAGTTCGGAGACCGGATCGTCATTAATAGCAACTCACAAAACACCCTGAGTGTTCTCGTGGCACTGTAATCTTTGTATCCATAATGCCGGGGTCGCCTCGAGCTGGGCGGACGTTGAGATTATCTTTTGCTGGGTTCCCGGGTATTTGGAAATTGTGGGGAATGAACACACCAATGAGGGCGTCAAATAATCCGTTAGGCTTGAACGACCAGACAACCGTTTCACTCTTTCTCACACTGACTACATGGCAGCAATCAGGTCAACCCTCCAGGCTGACCACGATCCACCACACTGGACTCTGTCTGGTGATAGGTGCCTTCCACCCGTTCCCTATTGAGAATCTCTTGTCGATCCCGGGAACAGTGCATTATGCTTTGTACCCTCGTGCCCGACGTCTCCCTCAGCCGCTTATACCTCTCATTGCATCCACTGCTGATCTTTACGCTAACTCTGCTGTCTGAGAGTCCAGTTACACTCTTAGCCTTTTGAGTTTAGGGCTAGAAAACTCTTTCTTGGGGCGGTGGACGTATCCTCTCTGTTTGAAGTGAGTGGGGCTGTATGAAGTGCTGCGTCCGTCTGTAAAGATATGGTGGTTGCAATACACTGCTCAATGATGTCTTCAGCCAGCCTCAAATGAGAAACTGAAGGCATTCATCCATGAAGCATGTGCCAGCATTACACCCCTCGGGTATCATACCCTCGTGGAGAGCAAGCCTTGAAGAATAAATTCTCTGCTCTCATCACTGCCAAAGGACTCTCAACACACTCGTGAGCTTCATGTATTATTTTGGTTTTGCTATAACTGTCACAGCTTCATCTGTTATATGTTGCTGATGTTACTTGTTTTGGCCAATTTTGTACTTTGTTAATTCTTGCTGATTGTTTGGGGTATATATAACTTATGGCTATTTATTTAAACTGTAGCCACCCTGTAAGGCAAGAGAAGGAGTTGTAGAGTGGTCAGTCATTTCCAAGTGGATATGACACAACCAGTAATCGGACCACCCCACTTAGATGTATTCTGTCTGTGTTAAGTTGCAATAGAACTCCCACTTCCTAGCTGTTGCATGAACTGCTAGCGCAGAGGGGGCTATAAAATTCCCACAGCATGCAACAGCCTCACTCCATGTAACACCTGGTCCCTCAAGACAGTTTTTCAGAAGGTGCAACCCCCTTTTAATTGTAGTAATTTTGATGGTGCCTACTGCAGAGGCTGTAGGATCAAAGACTTTCTCCTCCAGTCTCTCACACGGTTGGAGGGAGCAGAGACTCGATCTGCTCCCTGGGTGCTATAAACGATAATAACAACAACATTGATATGCAAATAAAAACCTGCTCATCCTTCATTTATCTAATTCCCTAAAATTTCAGACTTGTGCGAAAAGTTATTGGCCACAGCTGTATGTTGTTTTTTGGCACTGTAGACTGTAATGTTGGTGTCGCAGGGAGTGAACTTAGGGAGGAAGAGATGTAAGTTTGAATGTGTTGTTTTGGGGGTTATGTTGAAGTTGGCTATCCATTTTTCTAGTTGATGTCCAGTGTGGTCACTTTTGCTCCATATTATTTGTCTACTCTGTCCAAATCTTTGCTTATGCATATTGTTGACATTACCCATTACCTTCAGTATGGTTGTGTGTGTTGATTAAAGTTCCCTTGTATAACCTGGCATCTAGTCGGTTAATTTTGTTTAGTACTCAATGCTCCATAATTTTTGAAGGTGTGCAAAGTTAGGAAATGGGGTTTTCTGTGGGTGTTTTGTTGGCCGTTGTATATAATCTATCTAAATTTACAGGTAATTGTAATACTATGGTGGAAGATAGTGAGTGATTTGCATTTGCTCTTGGACCAAGGTGTTTCAGGTCTAGGGCTGGAGTCTTGCTGTTCTATTGCTGGTTTTGTGTGGTGGTTTTTTTTGCATTCGATTATATGGTTTTATGTCTTGTCTTGTTCACTGTTGCTTCAGTTTGCAAGTTTCCATTTTGCTTTCCAGATTTTTTTTGTGTCCAAGAACGCTTTAAGTGCTATTCCATTATTGCTAGATCATTGTATTGTTGTTGGGGTTCTCTTAGGTTTGTGGGTATTTATGTAGTTTGTTTATGGTTATTTTAGTGTTCTATGATTCCTTTCAGTATGTATGTTATCTGCTCTGTGAATATAGTGGTGGAGTCTAAATAAGCTGTTTATGCAGCTGAACTGGTCTTGGGACCTTTTTGTTTTCTTTAATTGGTGTTGAGATATTGTATTTCCAAGGGAATTTTATATGATAGGAGATGATTGGTAAATATGGTAAACAGGGTGATCTCCAGGAAAGTGTCTGGTTTTTAGGTGGCAAAGATGGGTCATTTATAATGGTGGATTAGTTGGTGTTCTCTGTGGTGTGCTTTACTGTTTGTCTTAGGACTCTAGCCAGTGTCATCCGACTAAGGGAATCACTGCAACAGTCTCATAGTTCTGGTGGGCATCAGGTGGTGGTATACAGGGTGTCCCAAAGGTCATGCACCTTAGGAGAATTAGGTAAGTTTCTCCTATGGACACACTGTACAGTGCTTGACAAAAGTTTAGGCCGGGTGCATGTCAGACAAGTTGCAGCATGATAAAAGTGTCATCAAAAATATTAATCTTACCCTTAATACTTTGTTGGGCATCCTTTGCGTTTCTTGACATCCCTCAGGTGTCGTGGCATAGACATAGCAAAATCATGTAGCTTCTGGGTAGGTATAGCATCCCAACAAGCCTTAATTTACTTCTCCAGCTTGGGAAGAGTGCTGACGTCCTTCCCTTGTAACTGCCTCGCTTTCCCCATAATAAGGCCACAAACACTCCCAAACTACAAAAAACCCAGTCACAAAATGGCATCAGTCAGGAGAACACAACAGCACAGTCCTCTCACTACCACGGACAAGCCGACACTGAACATGTGCTGGCGGGCTGAGTGGGAAACAGGGATGTAGTGACATCATGCAGCCGGCCCAAACTTCTGACTAAATTAAATCACCCTCATCTATACCATTCTTTTTTAAACATAAGTTTAGTCCACCCCGTTCACCCGGCCTAAACTTTTGTCAAGCACTGTATTTTCGGCTGGATATTACTACATCCAAAGTTTTATCATCATCAAAGTTGCCATTTTATTCTTTATTTTCAACAGTGACATGTCGATGATGAGTCAACAAATGTAATATCTCGGGACGGTATGATGCATTGCCAAGGCGAGCGACTACAGTGACATGAGTCAACAAACTTAATATATCGGCAGAAATTTCTAAATTACCTCAATCTTTTGTTGCACTGGTCTATACTTTGGTTGTGGTTTAATATCTAGCCGAAAATACAGTGTGTCCGAAAAGTGATGTACCATACTTACCTAATTCTACTATGATGCATGACTTTTGGGACACCCTGTATAAAGTTGAGCCTGTGATCGATTTTGCTCATGCCAATGTAGAGGATTTGGATTTCCATTCATTTGTGTGTGATTTTTTGTTTCCTTGCGGAGACTATTGGAATTGAAGGGTTAGTTAGAAATCACATTATACTGTTTATTATATTTTTTTCATATGTGGGACAAAAAGAATATCTATACCATCTGGTGTGTTCTTAGAGGTGGGGACAAAAAGTCAAATTGAAGTGCTGGCCCGGGAAGCCACATACTGGAACGTTGTTCCTCAGTGGAGTGAGAAATGGTGGTAATGGGTGATGCTGTTGCAGATCCCATCCAATAATGCTGGTAGTGAGTGGTATTGATATACATCATCCTCACCTTCTGGGACAACAGTTTATAATAATATCTTTTGTATCTTGGTCTACTTATTAATGACTTTCTTTTTCAGGGAAGAGAGAACAGGGAACAATTTGTATCAGGAGTTGCAGTTTCAGGAACCCGATGCATTGGCTGATGTGGACGAGGGAGCAGATATTACTGGTAATTTTAGTATTTTTATTTTTCTGTTCTTGGTGGGCCAATTTACCCATGATCTCATTTTCCCTTGATCAATAATGGCACCATTCATGGCACTAGAATAAAGATTGCTTTATTTATGGTGATTTGATCTGTGATTGGTTGGGGACACTTAGGAATGGACAGGAATGAACTATATTTCCATACATTGGCGCGCTCTGTTATATCAGAGTAAGAATAGGACTAATCTGGTGTCAGTTGCATGTAGTGAAGTAGGAATTCTCTTATATAAATTCATGCTAGAGCAAGAGACAACTTATTTTGTAATCTTTCCTTAGATTGATTCAGGGAGTTAACACACCCCAACAAACTTTTACGAATCCTACTGTTAGTCTCTTTTTTTCCCAATTATACCAAGGCTCTTATTTGTTTTTTACCCTAAGGTATTGACATATGCCAATGCCCAGTTAGTGGGAAATATGGTTAAGCTGAAGAAGAAAATTCATTCACACTTTTCTTATGTTGTCATTATTCTTAAAGGCAGCTGGGTTCACCCTGGGGAGTATGCTTCATCTGGTTAGTAGGTTATCATCACTCGTTATTTTAGAAGCTATTTTTGTGCTGTAGAGTTGTATACTTTCCACTTGTCTTTCTCTATACATAATGCATACATTTTAGTATTTGATTTTGCAGCCTTTTTTTTCTATATTTTGAAGCCTTTTTTATTTCTATATTTTGAAGCCTTTTTTTATCATTGTCTTTCATTAAGTAATCTAATTAAAGGCAACTTGAGAATGGGTATTGACTAATTGTTTTAGATTGTATAAATGTACGAATATATCACAAGAGATAGGATTATTAGCTTTTGGAGAGTGAAAATTTTGATTTGTAGGATGGAATTTGTGTGGCAAGCATATTATTTCTGCACAAACATGTGTAGAGTACTTGGGTTGGGTGAATATGAGGTAGATAATGTAGAAGTATGAACTATCTGTTTCTGGTTATAAAGAAGATGCTAAGGATATGTGGGATTTAAAACCTGAAAGAGGTAGTGCAATGTAAGGCATTTAGATGGAAGATGAAATGAAGATCTGATGGGAACAGGAAGTTATTCTGGAAGCAAATGAGAAAGGAGAGAAACTGAGAGAAAAGTCATGGTGTGTGAATATGAATGATAAGAATGGCAGGCAATCCTCTACAATAGTGGCAGCAATTATTTTCATCTTATAAAATAGCATCTGCTAAAATTATGAAGATTTCACCATAGTATGTCATTATTGTTAAATAAAAAAAAATATTGAAAAATGATTGCAAATTATATTAAGGTAAAATTTTTTGGGGGGGAGGCATAAATCCCAAGAAGCTATAAAAAATATTTATTTATTACATATTAAAATAAAAATATAATGAAATATTTTTTTATTTAATATTGTTTGCATAAATCATAAGAAGGCAATAAATAAAAGGATTTCAAAATTATTTATTATAAATTATATTAAAGCAAAAACTTTCCTATGCAGTACTGTATGATATTTAGTAATTCTATGGATTATCTCCACCATTTATGCCCCAAAGTTACTTTCAATTTCTTCTTTAGCTATTTCTGCATTGGTTTTTGCCTTTAAATTTACCTGGAAAGCACAGTCTTACCAAGCTATCATCGCCTGAAAGCACTCTTTCTGAGCTATCATCACCTGAAAGCACTCTTTCTGAGCTATCATTGCCTGTAAGCACTCTTTCTGAGCTATCATCGCCTGAAATCACTCTTTCTGAGCTATCATCGCCTGAAATCACTCTTTCTGAGCTACCATCGACTGAAGGCACTCCATTTCTCAGCTATCATTCCTTGAAAGCACACTTTTTTTCTGAAGTTATATTTGCCCAATTGAAACTGAAAAATGCCTGAAAATGTCTTAATTTGATGGAATGTTTGATTAATATTAAAAGCTTATTTTTTGCTATTATTTCTGGGTGCATTAGGTGCTTAATATCATTTTTATTAATTTAAAAAATATATCAAATGATATATTGTATATCTATCAAGTCATAATGGCATAATGGCTGTGAATTTACTTTCCTTTATAACAGCATATAGATCTTTGTCAGACACTGAACCTTCCTTCCCTACCTGGTGGCCCCTTGCTGGCCAGGACCTTTTCCACTTTGGAGGGGGACATGGCTCAAGCTTGGAGGGGGACATGGCTCAAGCTCTTCCATCCTGCCTTGGGGCCCCTTGGTAGTGGGTAGAAGTGGGTTTGCTCCCTGCTCTCCTCTTAAAAAAAGAAATTAAGAAAAAGACAGAGTAATAGAGGTTCTCCTGCCTCCACGATGGCTCTGGCATAGGATGGGTCCATTACCGTTTTGGCAAACAACCAGGTCAAAACTGGCATATCCTAACCCGAGTGGCCCTCAAGCGGGTAGACCTAGGATAAGACCAAGAGCTGAGCATTGATTATGTCTGAGCCTCTTATTAAGAGACTACCTGGTATTTTTGAGCCCTCTGCCCTCAAATGCTTTTAGTTATTTTCTTCACTGATTGCAGGGGCATTCCATATGAACTCAACCAGAGGTACCATGGTGACTGACTCAGATTTGGCTGAAAAAGATTATGCTGGTACCTCTCCATATATAATGATCATGTGCCAAATTCTAGGCCAAAATTCCAATGGGTTTCAGTGCTGTGACTTTTAAAAAAAAGGGTCTTCACCTAATTTTGACACTCCTGAATTGCGCATCTTCCTGGGCACCTACTTTTGGATGCCAATATCTTTGGAAGGGAATAAGATGTCCTCCTGAAATTTGAAATACTATGTAATTTGCACCCAGTCTTTTAGGATATGTCATCAGAAAAGGCCTATCTCTTCTAGTTTCTAAGTTATTGGCCTCCAAATTTGTGATTTTTTTTTTGTGTGTGAAAATGAAAATTTAAATTTTCAGGGGGCAACTGTCATGCTAGAATGATTCATAACAGGCTATTGAGGCTGGATTCCTTCTATTTGAGGACTTGACTATCTGCATAAGGTTTCTTGACTATACCAAAGTCTTAATTTAGAAGTAAAGGGGCTCTACAAAGGGCTTTGGCTCAAGAAATGCAATTTTATTCCAATTTTTGACCAGCAAATTCACTGTGGGCAATTACCCATGGTTAAAATTTTTTTTCTCCATAGTTGTACATATATTTTAACAAGGGCATCATGCAAGCCAAAATTCTGTGGGCGCACCTAACCTAACCTAATTTACTAGTAGCTGATAGAGCCATGGTCTGGTACCTGAATGCTAGCCTACCATTACTAGCTAGTTAATAGCAGCAACTGTAAACACTAAAAATAATAGTAATTCTCGAAAAAAATATATATTAGAATGTTCAGATACCAAAAATCTGAGGGGGCATGTGCCCCATCAGTTTCTATTGGCATGATGCTTATGTATGTTAATCATTTGATAAAAAATTCAACTTGTTTTCTCACTTCCTTCATATGTAAATAATTTTATGAAATGTAAACATTTTTCTCCCCATGACAGCTTATGTTTAAACTACAGTTATTGTCAAAAATGGAGGTAATGTGAGGTATTACTCCTCCAACCACAGAAATTTGATGGTATCCACAATTCTTCAAGCTTTATCCAAAATTGTGGCATGAAATTATTTGAGTTCATAGCCTAAATGATGGCAGGTTCTTCTGAATTAGTTCAGTGTCATGATTGGCGAGCTTATAAAACCCTGCACTCTGTCCCTGAAGCTCTGGTGCAGACACAATGCATATAATTTTCTGGAATGGCACCACAACGCTAAGACAGAATCCTTCTGCCATCACGTTTGAGCTCGCTTATTTTAAGGAAACCAGACTTTCTGCATTATGTTCTATGTAGCATTCATCACCCAGTGAAACACCAATTTTGCACATCTCCTCAGTCGCCATGCTGAATGTAAATGAGTGTTTTGTTTTTAATCACCCTGAATGATGTAATAGTAAAATCCTGAAATATGATGCAATACATGGTTAGCTGATACAATACCTGATAAGCTGATGTTAATACAAGCAAAAGCAGTTAAAGTCAATATAATGAAGCTTGCAATTCAAGTATCAGTATCATAGGAAATATTCACACTATTTCTATCAAGTCTAGTACTGAGACAGGGAGTGGCAATATTTAGTTTGACATAAGCTGTCATGGGGAGAAAAATGTCTACATTTCTTAAAATTATTTACATATAAAGTAGATGAGAAAACAAGCTGAATTTTTATCAATGATTAATATATATATATACAATTATGTAGAAAATTTGTTACTGTGGGTAATTGCCCACAGTGAATATGTCGGCCAAATATTGGTCCTCAAATAGAAGGAATCCAGCCTCAATAGCCTGTTATGAATCATTCTAGCATGACAGTTGCCCCCTGAAAATTTAAATTTTCATTTTTGCACATAAAGAAATCACTAATTTAGAGACGAATAACTTAGAAACTAGAAGAGATAAACCTTTTCTGAACAGATACTGAAAGCCTGGGTGTAAATTACATAGTATATCAAATTTCAGGAGGACATCTAAATTCCATTCCAGAGATATTGGCATCCAAATGTGGGTGCCCAGAACATGAGCAATTCAGGAGTGTCAAAATTGGGTGCAACCCTATTTTTGAAGAGCCATAGCACAGAAACCCATTAGAATTTTGGCCTAGAATTTGGCACATGTTCATTATCTATGTAGAGGTTCCAGCTCAATTTTTTTCAGCTAAATCTGAGTTGGTAACCATGGGAGATTTCTAGGCCTTGGTTGAGTTCATATGAAATGACCCTGCATGTTGACCAAAGGCAACATCTTTCATCAGAAGATAGCATTAGATAAGTTGACTGGTAGAGAGCCAAAAGTCACCCCTTTCTTGAACTGGAACCATCTGGCGAATTTGGCCCACCCTTCCGAAGTGGACATTATTAGGGCTCTTCAGACACTCAATGAAGATCCCACTCTTACCATGAGTTTCGTGCAATCGGTGATTTTTGCGAGGGAGCTCGTGGACTACACCTTAGAAGATATTACTGAAAAACTGGCTGACCAAGGAGCGGTCAAGGTCGAACGTGTGATGAGAACAGATGGAGGCCTTGAGACCCACCCTTACACTCTTAAGTCATATTCAATCGTGAAGGGCTCCCAAGCCTGTGGTTCCAGTTGGTATCGGTACCATGTAAAGGCATTTGTACCACTTATGCGGAGGTGCTACTACTGCCACCGGTTTGGCCACACAAATTGCTTGTGTAGATGTGTAAAATCGTGTTTACTCGAAGTCTGTGTGAATAAACCCCAAGACCGTACACGATAAGGACTTATTGGGTATGGCCAAGAGTGTCAATTGCGAAGAGCCGAACCATGCTTCATCAAAGCAATGTGTCACGTATCTCCTAGAGAAGGAAATCCTGGCCGTTCATGCTGCCGACCCACTCCCTTTTCGTGAGGCTCACTAAGTACGTGGTCCTAGCGCGCTTATCGCGACATGTAACGTTATATGCCTCAATTTTTAAAAAGGCACCCTCTGCTTTTGGAACCTCCAAACCTATAAGCACGGTCGCTTTTGTGTCTTTTGGGACTCAAAGAATATGCCTGGGAGGAGGACAGCGCTATGGGGACTTCGGCTTCCATGCCCCCCACTGAAGCCTGAACTGGGCGCCTAGTAGAAACTGCCTTCCGAAGTGGGACCCCCTGCGTTTCGACGCTGAGGGAGGAAAAGACTCGCATCGTGAGCCTAACCTCTCCCAATAAGTCCTCGAAGGTCTCAGGGTCTTTATTGATTTGTGTGGCTAATGGACCCCGGAGTTCTGCATCTGGTTAAGCTATGGACATTCCTGTGAGGGTCTTCTCTTTGAAGAAGTTACCCCGCCTCTACTGCAAGCTAGGCCTGGAGCGCCTACCGTGGATTCCGGTGCAACTGGGAGGAGCTGTACAAGCTCTTCTGATCCTGTTAGCTATTTATTTTACAGGAGAGCATGTTGGCTGTGTCCCCTACCCACCTTCATGTGATGAGGGTCACACAGGAGGATGCGCAATTTAGCAATTTACCCCTGACATGATTTCTTCTTTCTCCTAATCCCTATAAACACCTCCTTTCAGGTAGTGACAGTGCAGGTACACCTGGATACGAGGTATACTGTCATTTCTGTGTACATTTCACTATCAGCAGACTTAGATGCGGGGAAGTTCCGCCACGTCATGTCATGGTGGTCGAGGCCTTTTCTTCTCAGGGACAAAGGGTCCCTCTCAAGGAACAATACGATCAATCACAGGTCTTGACAAGTTGGAGATGTGTCCAAAATGCTGATGACTTTATGCATCAGTGCTTGAGAACCGCTTCATTTTTTGTCTCAATTTGTCCCTGTGCTCTACAGATGCACAGCCTGATTTTGGGTGGGAGGTGGTTGATGACCTTCAAGGTAATGACCACTTTTCTATTCAACTATCACTTTTTTATGCCGCTGCCGCCTGAAAAACTGCCTCGGTGTTATGTAGAGCTGGCGGGGGAGTTCCACAATTAAGAAATTACATTTCTATGTCCCAATTCAAGGAGTTAAAGTCGGTTGATGTTGCCGTTCAGTTCGGCAACCTCATTGCCTTGCTGCCTGAAGATGTTCTCGCTATGCTCTATGTAGATGACCTTTCGATCTCTCTTGGTGCTACTCTGATGCAAACTCTGGAATGTCGACTCCAACAAGCATTGAACTTCATCTCTTGCTATTCTGAAACCCAGATTTGTTTCTTAATAGGGTGCGCCTGGATGTGGTGGAATCGCACCGTTTCCTCGGTCTTGTATTCGACCGACGCCTCACCTGGGAGGCTCATATTCGCAGCCTTAGGGTCTCTTGTACCCGCGCCATGGACATTCTCCGTACCGTGACGTTCAGCGCTTGGGGCGCTGATAGGGCTACTGCCCTATTTTTTTTATCGATCCTTTGTTCGTTCGAAGCTCGACTACGGATGCGAGTTTTATGCAGCCGCAGCCGAGCATTTGGTGGATTCGATCCACCACACCGGCCTTCGCCTTGCGACCAGTGCCTTCCGCACTTCTCCCATTGAGAGCCTGTTGGTCGATGCTGGGGAGATGCCACTCGCTCTGCGCCGCGTGCAGTGCATCACTCGACTGTACGCGCGAGCCCGGCGCCTCCCTCAGTCGTCAACAGCTCTCCACTGCATCCGCAGCTGATCTCGATGGTGCCTATGCCGCCGAGAGACGCCAGTCATACCCTAAGCCCTTTGGGTTTAGGGCCAGGAAACTCCTTCGAGAGGTAGATATAGCTCTCGGGCCAGTGGCGCCCCTGGTTCTGCCCAGGACGCCACCCTGGAGGGTACCACATTTGGCTATTTGTCGCCACGCCTCTGCTCCCAAAGCTTGTACGGCGCCGGGAGTATTGCGTTCGACCTTTCTTGGGCACACCTCGTGTCACGCTGGAGTCCCAAGAGGGTGTCGGCTTCCACGCTGTATCCCCTCTGTTTGAAGTCAGCGAGGCTCTGCCAGGCGCGCTGCGTCTGTCTTCACGGCCGAGCTGGTGTCAATACACCACTCGGCACGGGAGATTACGCGACGTGCCCGGTTCGGAGACCGGATTGTGATCTATAGCAACTCACAAAGCGCCCTGAGTGCTCTCGGGGCATTGGAATCTCCACATCCCCTGGTTCGCGATATCTGTGACGCCACGGTTTTGGCGAGCCGGGCAGATGTCGAGATTATCTTCTGTTGGGTTCGTGGACATGTAGGAATTGCGGGGAATGAGCGCGCCGATGAGGGCGCCAAAGAGTCCGCGAGGACTCTGCGACCGGACCAGGAATACGGAACTCTTCGGACTGCTTGGCAAAGAAGATGGGAGACGGTCGAAGGGAACTTAAAGTTGTGTGCCATTGCGCCGCGACTGTTCCCATGGACCTATCCCCCAATGCCGCGACGACTTCAGGTCGCTTTCTGTCGTCTCCGAATCGGACACACTCGTGTGACGCATCGCTATTTGATGGAGCGCTCGCCTGTGCCCTATTGCGACGACTGCGTAGTCCCCAGACTGTTCGGCACATTCTTGTTGAATGTCCCAGTCTGGGTGATATTCGCGCATGTTACCTGTCCCGGTACCGGGACGAGTGCGTGCACCATGACTGGTGAACTTGTTGACTTTTGGGGGGAGGCCAGCCTTCTCCCTTGTATTTCCTTTTTTTTGTTATTGTTTTTTTTTTTTTTTTTTTTGTAGGTCGCAGGCTCCTGCTCTGGGGAAAGGGCCCCCTCCCCCCAGCGCAGGAGCTTGCTCCCTGATTGTTATCCCCTTTTTATTGTTCTTTCTGTTAAAATTTTTATTTTAAAGTACCTAGAACTGGGCTGTTTGTTTGCGGCGACTTATGCCCAAGTGGGCAGTCGCCAGATAGCCCCTCGAAAAAAAAAAATGCTATTCTGAAGCAAACATCTTTCGGTGTTCCTTTGCAATACTGAGATACTCGTAGCCTGGAAGTGGTGAATTTGCACTCTTACTGTCTTGTTTTTGACTGTGTTAAACCTTGGAGGCACATATTCGCAGCCTTTGGGTCATTTGTACCCGCGCCATGCGATTCTTCCGTAACGTTGAGCAATTGGGCTACTAATATGACTATGCTTTATTATTTATCAATCCTCTATTCGCTCAAGCCTTGATTAGGGATGCAAGTTTTACACATTTGCACCCTAGTGTGAATTGCGGAAGGTGGATGAGATTCTACCACACTGGTCTCCGTCTGGTGGTAGGTGCCTTCTGCACATCTACCATTAAGAGCCTCTTGTTGATGCCAGAGACAGTGCATTATGTCTTGTTTGTACGTGCCCAGTGTCTCCCTTAGTGGCCTACAGCCCTCTGTCTATCAATTAGGAGGGGGTTCTCTCTCACCATTATTTGTCCCTGGTCGCCCCAGGTAACTATTTTTATCATCCATTCTCTTTCACATGGGCCTGACAAGCAAGTGACTCTGGGCTATTCAGGTTTATGACAGTAACTCTCTTTGAGAGTCCAAAGAATTGGTCTTATGTCATGTGCGACCTGGGACTTCTTACACCTCAAGTCAAGCATCCTCTGCTCCTGGCCCCTCCAGGCCTAAGAGCATGGTAGCCACCACACCCATTCCAAATCCCTCTGTGTGTACTACCTCTGCCAGCACCTCCCTGGTAAAGCTGGTTGTAACACTAGTTTTGCCATGCCTCAGCTAAAGCTACGGTCTCCCTTCCCTCCCGAGATCCCTTCGCAATTTGTGAAGGGGCTGCGCCGTTCCCCCAAGTTATTAGACTCACAGGAGGCAAGCACCCAGGTGGTGCTTGTGTGACCACCTTACAAAAGGTATCTTTGTTTCCCTTGCCTGTGTCCAATGCTGGACAGGGCATCTTGAAAAATCTATTCTTCAAAGAGAAGAAGCTTTGTATGATGAGCCAAGCCTCCCAGTAAGCCCTCAAAGGTAACAGTGCATTCTCCTGTCAACAGCCCACAGTGTTTTATCTCAAGGAAGGTGGCAACAGCCATTCCTGTGAGTGTCTTTAAATCAAAGAGATCCCCTGCATTTACTTTTAACTAGTCCTAGACAGTATTTTCCTTCAATGGAATTGCCATAGACTGGGCTAATCTGGAGTAGCTGAGCTGTGGAGACTCATTCTTCAGGAGACCATGTTGGGCATGTTCCTCCTGCCCATCCTCCTGGGGGGATATAAGGGTTTTGCAAGCCCACCAGCATGGGATAGAGCTGGGCAGGTGGATACATGATTTTCACTCATCATTATGTCTCTGGTCTCCTTCTGTCTTGAAATACTTCCTTTTAGACAATGGCAGTGCAGCTGCAACTAGTAAAGAGGCATACTTTTATTTTAGTGTTTATTTCACCATCAGACAACTTAGATGCGTTGGCTTCCACCCTTATTGAGTGGTTGCTGAGGCCCTATTTCCTCAGGAATTTGAATGGTAACCCCCCTACCCCCCTTCAAAAGGGACTATATGATCAAAGAAAACCCCACATATTGATTTGGTACAAATTAGAAATGATTGCTAAAGAATGTCTTCAAATATTAAGTCCTATGGGAAAGTAGCTAAATTATTTCATGATAGCATCAGCCCCATAATATGTCATTGACTTGAGGAATACATTTAATTTGATTTGTTGAGATTGATAGTCCTTAAATTACTCATTGTATTTGCTATTAAGAAGGCATAATATTGGATCTCATTTGTTACAGCCTAATGCTCTTTCATATTAAAATGACTTTCTTGCAAAAATGGAACAAAGCTGTAATAGGGCTACTACTCTGGGTTTCTTTGTGCCTAGTAGGGCATAAATAGGTGTGATTGAGAGGGTTCATGTTGTCCTTATCTTTGTTTTTGGTGGCTGAATGGAGCGATTGATGATGATATAACAACCTCATAGTATAATCCTTTAGTTTAAAAACTATTCATTTCATTTTCATTTCATGTTGTATGTTGCCAGATCTGCATTAGGTAATGAGCTTGTATTTGTTACATCTATAGATTCATATTACACTTTAGATATTGCATAAATACCTTATATTTCTCTACTACTACCTTATGAAACTCTTGATTTCATCTCTCCTCTGTACTTATTGAAATATAATTACTCTTCCCATACCTTCACTCACCACCTGATATGGCTGACCAATCTTCTTTTTGTTCGACAACTGTACAACAAAACTGCTTTATCTTCTTCATTTGTTTCTGCTAAACTGTCACACCCTTGTAGACAGCGGAAGTGAAATAGAGGGAGAGGACGAGAGAAGTTTTAATGGTATGATATTTTTTTTGTTTATATTTTAGTTTATATTTTTTTGTTCTTCCTACATATTTGCTTCATTAAATAATTATATTTGAATTTTACTCTTAAATATTTCCCCCTTCATTAGGGTCAAATTGTTAGAATTTATAAAGAAAATAAATATCAAGATTAAATGAAATCTTGCATGAATTTTAGATTTTTTTTTAATTAGATATTTCATTGAAAAGAATGAAGAGATGGTGTGGAATGATATGGATGGAGTGCCATCAGGCGTTGGTCAAGGTGGTAGGAGTATAGATGGTGCAGCAGTACATTTGAGTGAGGAAAGGCATGATGTAATTGTTGGTTATAGATATATGAGCTCAAGAATTATGTGGCTGAAGTTGAGATTTGCACGGGGAAACTGCATGGTTGTGTGTTTGGACCCTGTAATGCTAGAAGTGAAAGAAAGGGTCTGGAATGAGTTGGGATAAGTAGTATATGTAGTTGGGAATTTGTATCAATTGATGGTTGGAAGTGATATGAATGAATGAATAGGTGAACGGATGAGAGATGGGATAAATGGAGCTTTTGTCTTACCTGGATAGGAAGAAAAGTGTGTGGCAAATCTATTCTTTCAGCATAATGATATGCATAAAGACTCAGAGATGGGCAAAGGAGAGAATGTGAAATTAAGAGTATAATTGATTTGTGCCCTGTAAGAAAGATGTGCTACAGGATTGTGCTGTCTAAGGTTAAATTAGTTACTGCATAAATGAGATGACAGGAGTAGAGAGGAAGTGTGAACATGGGACTTGAGCAATTGTTGAACAAACTTGTGATTAGTTGATGTAGTGCAAAGGCTGTATTTGAGTGTGCTGGAACTGGGCACAGAAAATGCTGAATGGTAGAATGATGTGAAATGTACAAATGCTTCATAGAGCAGATGAGTGTATCAAGGAGATACAGATGAAGAATGCATGATGCAAGGAGGCAAATCATAGGGAAGTCTGTGTTGCTAGCAGAGCATTATTGAATGCTAGGGGTATGTTTGTGGAATGTGCCAGGAAGCTGTGTGAGAGTGAGACTATGGTATGGAATGAAAAGGAAACATCTAGTGTGAGAGTACAAGTGGGAAATTTGAGCGAGATGCTTGGTGTGTGGATGCTAGATGAATGAGGAATGACCAGGGATGAAATGTTTATAGTGTGGTTGAAGTTATGACTGAAAAGAAATTAAGGTAGTGTGGGTCTATAAGGAGAATAGATCAAAATCAAGAGAATATACAAATGTGCGAGTGTGAGAAGGGTTGGAAGATGGCATTAAACAGGGTTGATTATGTGAAAGTGCTTGAGAGAGAATGGGTTGACTTAAGGGTAAGTGGAAGCTATTGTGTATGAGAGATGTACTTGGAGAGGGTTTGTAAGGGGTTATGGTTGGGTCATTTTGCCCTGGCTTGACTCCTGACTGACAATATGTACAGCACATAGCACCCCATTGATATGAAGGTCCCTTCATCATACACAAAATGATGGGTAACTTTGTGCTTGCTAAGGATGGGAAGGGGTTGGCAGTTTCAGTGGGGTTGATGCATACTACCTTGTGGTAAAATGGTAGATGTTGAAGGTCAAGAAGTTTACTAATTCATTCAGAATTTGAATGGACCAAGATTAATTTTGGTCACCTGACTTTACTAAAGATACAAGAATCCTCTCATAAGAATAATGGAGTAGAAATTCATGTTAGCAGATTTTCTAGTTATATTAATTCTGATGCTTGCATTTATATAATTTTGGCTTATCACCCTCTACAAACTGGAAGTTTGTTGCTACGCCTTGCATGAATTGTTTTAAAACCTCTTATTATGAGAACTGAGTTTCAAAACAAAGCTAGTTTGGAGAAGTTATTACATATACCTTAGTTTTGAAAAGCAAAGAATATTCCTTGTATTTTCATTAAAACTCAAGATTTAATTTATCCTCAATATTCAGGGTACAATCTCCATGGAAAACCTTGATAGAGCATAAAAAAATTATGTGGTCACATAAAAACCAACTACAGTATACCCTGCCTCATGTTATTTCAGCTTACATCAAATCCGCACTTACGCTGCTTTTCAAGAGTAAAATTAAGTTCACCTAATGCCATTAAATCTGACTTCTGTCACAGATCAAATAAGTATTTTATATTCCATTAAAACCATATAAAAGTATTTTATATTGTAAAATATGTTGTAAAATAATAATTTATGTTGGTAAATTAAATTGTATATGTATCACCACATTTGTGATTCAGTGGGAGGCTGCATAGCGTCAGTGGTGTGGCCATGATACTGTATTCAGTTTCAGTTCAAGCATGTGGTTTAGCATGTGTACTTCCTTGTCTTTGCAGTTTTATTTCTGTGATTTATTAGTGATCTGCACATAAAATAACCATGGGTCCAAAGAAAGGAAAGCAATTGTACCTAAGCATAATGTCCTTACAATGGCTGATAAGGTTAAGCTGATAAAATGATATGAAAAATGTGAAAACGTTAGTGATTGCTCATTTTGTGGGATTGCCAAGGTCTACCGTATCATCCATAATTCATGATCGTGAATGAATTCTAGCATATGTGGCTGAAAAAGCACCTTCGTCAAAGACGCAAGTGATTAACATGAAGAGGAGGAAGAATTTTGATGAGATTTTTTGTCAGTGCAGATAGAAGGACAAACACATGAAAGGATTTCCATGAGCCAGATGTTTAAAAATGATGTTATTCTTACACTAGTTTGAAAGTGTCTACCATCATTTTTCGTCATTCTAAGGCATTTATTATCCATTCTGTTTGATTTATGTCAAAATTCGGGTTACATCACAGCCTTAAGAACCAATTAATGATGTAGGCTGAGGTATTACTGTACACCCTAAAGATTATCACAAAGTTGATTTTTACATACCTCTGAATATTTGCTCATCCCTCCCTTCTTATTTATCACCTTCTGGACTTTTGTTGACATGCTTTCAGCTAATTTGGGAAAGTAACTGACATTCATATCTAGGATCCACATTTTTGTGATAGCATCTTATTGGTCAGCAATTTGGGGTCATGGTACATCACCTGGCCTCTGCTGTAAGATGCCAAATGTAGATTTCTCACTAAACATGACTTTCCACCACTGCTCTGGCATCCAGTCCTTGTAACACTTGGAAAAATATAGTTTTTTGTCTTCATTTTTTGGATTAAGCAGTCTTCTTTGCTTGGTGGTGGGCAGGCAAGTTGAGATTTTTTTTGTAGCCACTCATGTATTATTCATTTAGACACTTCTAACAAATCTTATTTTTTCTTCAATTTGCCAGCTGTAAGGGTTGACTCCTTCATTACTTACATCCTAATAAGCTTGTAAGTGGCTTCTGATGTCTTCCTGGGTTGGCCTGATATGGTTTTGAGGGGCTGAGCATTTAAACTTCAAGTAGTGGTAGTTTGGCCTTTGATATGTTGCAGTCACATAACCCTAGCCAGTTCTCTTGCCAGTTTCTTTAACTGACACATTCAAGCTCAAGAATGCAAAGATATGGGCTTTTTCAACATCTGTGCAGTACTTTGCAGGCATATTAGAAAGTACAAACAAAGATAATGGCACTTGAAAAGCACAGACAATATTAGAGAAATCACAAGCACTGTTTGACACCCCACTCTGTCAAATCTTGGTTCGTACTGCCATTCCACTGGGTCCACAGTAGACTGTATGGAGGTACCAGCTATAGATAAAATGTAATTCAAGAGTCCAGAAAAGCTTGCGCAATGTTTTTTAAGAATTTTTATGGGCTAATCAATCAAGGTTTTCTGTGGAGATTGTAGGTATAATTTTATGTAGACTTAATGTATTTGAAACTTGGAAAAGATTGGCTCTGTAATTGAAACATTTGTGCATGTCTCCTTTTTTTATTTATTTAACAATTAATTATCAAGTTTAATATTAATGTTTGTTTAGCATTTTGGGGACTGTTGATCTTTGCTTCTTTTATGTAATTAATCATTCACAAATGAAAATTAAAACTACTCAAACTATAAATTAATAATATATATCCAATTTGGGAGAGCATTATATTCAAGATAATGATGCCCTTTATTCATGCGGATGATATTAATCTTTATTTCCACTTTGGTTTTATATTATGCATCACATCTGATTGGATTGGACTCGTATTAATTGTGGTCTACATTGATTTTATGTTGAATGTGTGCGACTGGATTTTGAAAAATGCCTCACCTGCAGTCACTGACAATTTCTTTGGTAAGTTAAACCCTTTCTTGTTTTCCTTGGTCCTTTTCCAACAATGGATAATGAAATATAGAGCTGAATGATGATCACTGGTAGGCTCGAAAGCACCAGGGACCTGTCCTCCTTTGGCCCCACAGGGGGTACCTTGTGTAGGTAGACTATTACACCTGGTACCTGGAGGAACAAGCAGCACATCCTCAGGGCCTGGTTGCAAATAAGAGATGGCTTGAACTCTTTGATGGCCAGGGAAGCTGGTGTGTGTATTTCCCTTTCCCCTTCTGGCATCCACTTTTATCTATGACTATCCTCCCTACTTTTTGCTAATTTTGGCAGCTATACCCTCTCTGGCAGCCTCCCCCACACCCCAAATAATTATGATTAAGGATCCAAAGGGGGTGTGTCTGAAAGAATTGCACATCCTCGTGGGATAACCCAGTTAAGGAGTATAATAATTATAGGCGATCACTCACCCTAATCCTTTATATACCCACCTATCTCCTCTCTTTATTACATACCCTTGTCTACCTTTTTCCAATTTCGCAGTTAGTATCCAAAGAGGTTAGGGCAGCATGTTGAACTTTCGCCCTATTACCATAACCTGGCCCAATGGCAGGATATACTTTAAGGTCCCTACCTGCTGCAATGGCTAAAGGCTGTTGGCTAGGTGGGGTATTAGGTACAGGTCTGTTGGTATGCGGCTCTGTTAACTACTTCCAGTGCACATATAAGGTGGTTACGCTGGCCCCCATCCTTTATGGTTTAAAAGCCCCAGGACAAAGTCGGTATTACAGCTAGTTGGATTGTCAAGGATTTGTGGCAAGTTCTGCGGAACCCCCTCTCCCATTCTTCAGGAGAATGGGAGCGCAATCTCGAACAACGCTTCCATGACTGAATCATTCGCTATTGCTTTCTCCACGTTCTCTAGCCAAGATGCCTCCCCACCAGGATTCAATACACCCTCTTCATGTCGCTGAAGGTCGCCGACTGGACTTTACCTCTAGAGGCGGAGATCCCTTCAACGACAGGTTTACATGTTTATATTGTTTCGTTCCGTTCTCGCTTCGTGCGTGGACACGGCCCTTGGTCCGAACGATGTCCTGTTTGCCATGCTTCGACACCTTGGTGAGTGAGACATGGCCTTTCTTTTAGATTTGTTCAACAGGATCCGGACAGAAGGTATCTTCCCAGAATCCTGGTGAATCTTTACTGTGCTCGCTTTTCGCAAGCCGGGCAGAGATTACTCTACCCCGGTGGTTTCCGCCCAATCTCTTAACCTCCTGCATGTGCAAGTTGATGGAGAAATTGGTAAATGTTAGATTAGCCTTTTTCCTGGACAGCGGAGGCCACTTGTCTACTGCCTAGCTGCCTTCCGCAAGTTCCACTCCACATCAGATGCTCTGCTTCGACTAGTAAATGTTATCTGCGAGGCATTCGTTCGTAAACAGCATTACGCCACGGTGTTTTTTGATCTGGAAAAGGCTTATGATACTGCATGGCGATACAGTATTATGGAGACTCTTCACACGATGGGGGTAAGGAGACACCTCCCAATCATTATTTCTGAGTGTTTGAGAGATTGTCTATTCCGCTTACTGCTAGGGTGAGCCCTCTCTGGCCCAATGGAGCAGGAAGATTGTGTCACAATTCTTTGCCCTCAGCATCAACAGTATCACCTCAGTGCTGCCGGAAGCTGTTCTCGCTACGTCCCCGTAAGTGGCGCGGCGATTTGCCATCCTGGCCGCCGTGCTGACGGGACTCAGCACTCTGTCCGGCCCCAGCTTAGCCTCTCTTCCTTCCTTCAAAACACTTGTTTCCTCTCTTTTCACACAACCTCTCCCACAACTTTCTCTGGTCAGCCTCTAATTTCACAGGGTAGATGCTGACCTTCCTTTCAGCCAACCATCCCGCATCGGGGCTGAGGGGGTGGGGGACAATGTTCCCTAACCCCTGAGCTCCGGTCTGGGGTGGCTGGTTTTTAACTACCTGCTTCATCCCCACCCATACCTTCCTCACATCCCTTTTCCTCGTCTTCAAAATCTATCATTTATACGCCGTGTCTAAAGTGGAGCCGCCATGCCGATGGACTGCCAGGCCACCAGGCGGGAGGGGTGGTCCCAAATGGCGGCGCCTGGCTCTGCCGGGCTTGTAAGCACCTCTTGCAGTGCGGGCAACTGCAAGAGGTGATGAGCTATTGCGTCCCGTGGCAAAAATAGGGTCACCATGCCCATGGATGAATTTTCAAAACACCAAACCCCTTTAACTCCCCCTTGCTCATCGACGGAGCCGCCCTCGGGCAGCTCCAGCAAAAAAATGGAATTCCCCCCCCCCTGTGCTTGCACAGGGAACCCTCCATATTTCTCTAACCGGAGAGGAGGCTTACTCCTCTCCTTCGCCTATGGGTGCAGGGGACTCCCCCTCACCCCCTTCTCTGGAGGTGCTTTCGGGCACCTCCCTTTTCCCAGCGGCAGTTCCCTCTTTTCTTTCGAAGGGGACTGCCAAGAAAGCCAGCAGGCAGCCCTTAGCCAGCCGCTCCGAGCAAAGCGGCTCGGTAGGGCAAACCCCCTTAGGGGGGAGAGGGAAGCCAGGCCCCTTCGGTCGCTTCCCTCAAAAGACCTGCTGGCAAGAATTTTAAACCTTGCTGGGGTCAAGGCCTGTGCCTCCCCACACAAGACTGGCGACACTGCCAAGGGGACCTGTGATGTCCTGGGAGGGGATGGCCAACTGGAGGCCCCTCCTGTGATAAACATGGTCCTTGAGGAGACCCAGCCTCAGACGGTAGGGCTTTCCATGGGGGGGAATTCGGGCTCGGCGCCAAGCACCAAACCCGAATCCGCCCCTATGCAAGGTCCTCCTCAAATGGCTGAGGGCTCCGAGGCAGTAAAAGGAGGGGAGGGATCTCCTCCAACAGGTGCCCCTACGACAACCAGGACCTTCTCCATTTCGGAGAGGGACCTGGCTGAGGCCAGTCCATCTGGCCTGGGGGCTTCTGCCGGCGGAGGTGAAAAGCGGGTTCATTCCCCGCCCTCCTCTCCAAAAAAGAAAAAGACAAAGAAGACTAAAAAGACGAAAAAGACTCGGGGCTCCTCTCCATCCGCGGGGGCTGCGGGGACGGATGGGTCTGCTACCACTTTGGTAGGCGACCAAGCCAAGATCGGCACATCCGGCCATTCTACCCCCTCGTGTGCGGAGCCCCTGACCAAGACTAACACCAAGAGTGCACAGGGCGGAGCCTCGATGATATCGGGGCCCCTCATTCAGAGGTTACCTGGCGTTTTCGAGCCCGCTGGCTTCAAACGCTTCCTCGTTATTCGCTCCACTGATGGCACCATGTTGTCCAAGTGCAACATGATCCATCAGAGGAGAGGATTAGCTAGTGCAATTGGTAGAGAGCCGAAGGTGACCCGTTTCTCGGACGGCAGCCTTCTGGCGAATGCGGCGGATCCCGCCGAGGCGGCCAAGATAAGTGCTCTTCGGACACTTAATGGCACCCCGGTGAGTGTGACGCCGCACTCTACCATGAACTTTGTGAAAGGAGTAGTTTATGCGAGGGAACTCGTTGACTACTCCATTGAGGACATCACCCTAGAGCTGGCCGACCATGGGGCGGTCAAGGTCGAACGTGTGATGAGAAAACAGGGAGGGGCTTCGAGACCCACCCCTACACTCTTCGTCACGTTCGACAGTGACAAGCTCCCTGAGTTGGTGCGTGCCGGTTGGTACCGCTACCGCGTGAAGGCATTCGTGCCACTGCCGCGGCGGTGCTATTACTGTCACCGCTTCGGCCATACGAATCGCTCATGTAGACGTGCAAAGTCGGGGTCACCCGAAGTCTGTGTAAATTGCTCCAAGGTCGCACACGATAAGTCCAAATCGTGTGTGGCCAAGTGTGTCAATTGCGGAGAGCCGCACCCTGCTTCTTCGAAGCAATGTGGTTCATATCTCCTGGAGAAAGAAATCCTGGCCGTTCAGGCCCAGGATAGACTCTCATTCCGCGAGGCTAAGGACTTGGTCCTGGCGCGCCCAGCTCTGCCTGGGACGTCATATGCCTCAGTAGTTCGAAAGGCACCCTCTGCTCCTGGCCCATCCAGGCCAACGAGCACGGTTGTTTCCGCGCCCATTCGGAGCCCTTCTGCGGGCTCTACCCAACCCGGGCGCTCCCCTGGTAAAGCTGGCAGCAAAAAGGGTTCATACCCAGCCCCGGCTAAAACTAGGGCTCCCCCCTCTTCCCCCAGCGTGACCGTTTCCCGCAAGGCGAAACGGCCACGCGCCTCCACCGAGTCGTTAGACTCACAGGAGGCAACACCCCTGAAGATGGTCGCTAGGCCATCCTCAGGGGTTCCTAAAGCTGTCCCCCGAAAGGA
Organism: Ceratothoa steindachneri; assembly: GCA_963969495.1. Lineage (NCBI taxonomy): Eukaryota > Metazoa > Arthropoda > Malacostraca > Isopoda > Cymothoidae > Ceratothoa > Ceratothoa steindachneri. The sequence continues at coordinate 29,115,347 of OZ018326.1, forward strand.
GGACAGCAACAAAGGAGCTTCGGCTCCTTGGCCCACGCCCCGAGGTGGAGCGAGTGGCTCGGAGACGGTGGTTCCTCGAAAAGAGGCCCCCCCCGCCTCCGAAGCCGCAGCGCCTGCCTAAGGTTTCGAGGCGGAGGGAGGAAAAGACTCGCATGGCGAGCCCAACCTCCCCCAATAAGTCGTCGAAGGCGACAGCGCCTCCAGCGCTTTGTCCGGCCAATAGTGCCCGGGGTTCTGCCCCCGGGAAGCGTACGGCCATTCCCGTGAGGGTCTTCAATTCGAGGAGGGCCCCCGCGTTTCCTCCGAGCTAGGCCTGGAGGCCTGGACTCCGGGTCAGCTGGGAGGAGCTGCGGAGGCTCGCCTCGTCCCGTTCCCCGTTAGCTATTTTTTTGCAGGAGACCATGCTAGGCGCGTGCCCCCTGCCTGCCCTCCCGGGGTATAAGGGTCTTGCGACCCCACCACCGCGGGATGGCCGGGCTGGGGGATGCGCGGTTTACACCCGGCATGATGTCTCCGTTCTTCCTTTCTCTTTAGATACCTCCTTTCAGGCAGTGGCTGTGCAGCTGCACCTGGATAGGAGGTATACTATCATTTCTGCGTACATTCCACCGTCAGCTGACTTCGACGCGGGGGACTTCCGCCGCGTCGTGGCACGGTTGCCGAGGCCCTATCTCTTGCTTGGAGATCTGAACGGCAGGCATCCTCTCTGGGGAGATTACTCCATAAATCCCAGGGGACAAGTCCTTGCCGATCTGATCGAAGAGCTTGAGATGGGTTTCCTAAACGTGGATGAGTTTACGCATCACTGTCCGAGAACCGCTTCATTTTCTTGCCTTGACCTATCTTTGTGCTCTTCGGATGCACAGCCTGATTTTGATTGGGGGGTGGTCGATGACCTCCATGGTAGTGATCACTTTCCCATTCAAATATCCTTTTCAGGGCAACTGCCGCCTGAGAGACCACCTCGGTGGTGCTTGGCGCGGGCGCGGTGGCCTGCATTTCAGGAAATGACTGAATTCTCTATCTCAGTCGAGGAGTTTAGGTCGGTAGATGAGGCCGTTGAGTTCTTCTCCGGCAACCTCATCGCCGTGGGCCTGACTACTATTCCTAGGACGTCTGGCCGTTTTGCACGCCGACCACTCCCATGGTGGTCGGCCGAGTGTGAGACGGCCCTCAAACAGAAGCGTTATGCCTACATGCGCTATAAGCGCCGCCCGAACGATTTCACTGTCGCTGAATTTCGTCGGGCTAGGGCTAGGTTCCGGTATATTTCGAAGCACGCCCGCCGCTCTTCTTGGCGGGCATACGTGTCTTCACTTAACGTAAAGACCCCTTTAGCTGAGGAGTGGAAGCGAGTCAAAAGGATTCGGGGCAAGTTCTCGCAGGCCCTCCCTCCCGTTCTCCAGGAGAATGGGACCGCAATCTCGGACCCCGCGTCCGTGGCGGAATCCTTCGCGACCGCTTTTTCCGCATTCTCTAGCCGTGATGGTGCTCCGCCAGCATTCAATGCACGTCGTGATGTCGCGGAAGGCCGCCGGCTGGACTTTACCTCCAGAGGCGGAGAACCCTTCAACGACAAGTTTACTGTGAGTGAGTTGCGCTCCGCTCTCGCTTCGTGCGCGGACACCGCCCATGGTCCTGACGATGTCCCGTACGCCATGCTTCGACACCTGGGTGAGCGAGGCATGGCCTTTCTGTTAGATTTGTTCAACAGGATCTGGGTGGAAGGTCTTCTCCCAGACTCCTGGCGAATCGCTACTGTGCTCGCCTTTCGCAAGCCGGGGAGAGATCACTCTACTCCGACCGGTTTTCGCCCAATCTCTCTAACCTCTTGCGTGTGCAAGTTGATGGAGAAATTGGTAAATGTTAGATTAGCCTATTTCCTGGACAGCGGAGGCCATCTGTCTTCTGCACAGTGCGGCTTCCGTAAGTTCCACTCCACGTCGGATGCTCTGCTCCGACTGGAAAGTGCCGTCTGCGAGGCTTTCCTTCGTAGACAGCACTACGCCACGGTGTTTTTTGATCTGGAGAAGGCCTATGATACCGCATAGCGATACGGTATCATGGAGACTCTCCACACGATGGGGGCGAGGGGACGCCTCCCAATGTTTATATCTGAATTTTTGCGAGATCGTCGATTCCGCGTACGGGTGGGGGGAGCCCTCTCCGGCCCAAAGGAGCAGGAAGAGGGTGTCCCGTAGGGAAGTGTCCTCAGTGTCACACTCTTTGCCCTGAGCATCAACGGCATCACCTCGGTGCTGCCGGAAGATGTTCTCGCTACGCTCTACGTGGACGACCTTTCGATCTCTTTTGGCGCGGCCCAGATGCCAACTCTGGAGCGTCGACTCCAACTGGCATTGAACCGCGTCTCTCGCTATGCCGAAGCGCACAGGTTTCGCTTTTCTTTGGCCAAGACTAAGGTGGTGCACTTCTGCCGCCATCCACGGCTTCACCCCGAACCAGATTTGTTTCTTAATGGGGTTCGCCTGGATGTGGTTGAGTCGCACCGTTTCCTCGGTCTTGTATTCGACCGACGCCTCACCTGGGAGGCTCATATTCGCAGCCTTAGGGTCTCTTGTACCCGCGCCATGGACATTCTCCGTTCCGTGAAGTTCAGCGCTTGGGGCGCTGATAGGGCTACCGCCTTACTTTTTTATCGATCCTTTGTTCGCTCGAAGCTCGACTACGGATGCGAGTTTTATGCATCCGCAGCCGAGCGTTTATTGCGGAAGGTGGATTCGATCCACCACACCGGCCTTCGCCTTGCGACCGGTGCCTTCCGCACTTCCCCCATTGAGAGCCTGTTGGTCGATGCTGGGGAGATGCCACTCGCTCTGCGCCGCGTGCAGTGCATCACTCGCCTGTACGCGCGAGCCCGGCGCCTCCCTCAGTCGCCAACAGCTCTCACTGCATCCGCAGCTGATCTCGATGGTGCCTATGCCACCGAGAGACGCCAGTCATACCCTAAGCCCTTTGGGTTTAGGGCCAGGAAACTCCTTCGAGAAGTAGATATAGCTCTCGGGCCGGTGGCGCCCCTTGTTCTGCCCAGGACGCCACCCTGGAGGGTACCACATTTGGCTATTTGTCGCCACGCCTCTGCTCCCAAAGCTTCTACTGCGCCGGGAGTATTGCGTTCGACCTTTTTGGAGCACACATCGTGTCACGCTGGTACCGTGCCAGTGTATACGGATGGCTCCAAGTCCCAAGAGGGGGTCGGCTTCCACGCCGTATCCCCTCTGTTTGAAGTCAGCGGGGCTCTACCAGGCGCTGCGTCTGTCTTCACGGCCGAGCTGGTGGCAATACATCACTCGGTACTGGAGATTACGCGACGTGCCCGGTTCGGAGACCGTAATGTGATCTATAGCGACTCACAAAGCGCCCTGAGTGCTCTCGGGGCATTGGAATCTCCGCATCCCCTGGTTCGCGATATCCGTGACGCCACGGTTTTGGCGAGCCGGGCAGATGTCGAGATTATCTTCTGCTGGGTTCCTGGACATGTAGGAATTGCGGGGAATGAGCGCGCCGATGAGGGCGCCAAAGAGTCCGCGAGGACTCTGCGACCGGACCAGCGTTTCGCTCTTCCTCACACTGACTACATGGCAGGAATACGGGCAGCTCTTCGGACTGCTTGGCAAAGAAGATTGGAGACGGTCGAGGGGAACTTAAAGTTGCGTGCCATTGCGCCGCGACTGTTCCCATGGACCTATCCCCCAATGCCGCGGCGGCTTCAGGTTGCTTTCTGTCGTCTTCGAATCGGACACACTCGTGTGACGCATCGCTACTTGATGGAGCGCTCGCCTGCGCCCTATTGCAACGACTGCGTCGTCCCCCAGACTGTTCGGCACATTCTTGTCGAATGTCCCATTCTGGGTGATCTTCGCGCACGATACCTGTCCCGGTACCGGGATGGGCGGGGTCGCTACCGCCTGTCCCTTGTACTCGGGACGAGTGCGTGCACCATGACTAGTGGACTTATTGACTTTTTGGGGGAGGCTGGCCTTCTCCCTTTCATTTTACCCAGTTTAATTGTTGTTGTTGTTTTTGTTATTGTTTTTGTTATTGCTTTTTTATTGTTATTGTTATCTCTTTTTATTGTTTCCTGTTTAATTTTTAAAGTAGCCTAGAACTAGGCTGTTTGTTTACGGCGACTAATGCCTAAGTCGGCAGTCGCCAGATAGCCCCTTAATTAAAAAAAAAAAAAAAAATTCTCTCTACGCTTTTTTGGGGAAATCCAGGGGCCAACAGGCATTGCACTGCATCTCTCGCTATGCGAAGCGCTCTGGTTTCAGTTTTCCTTTGCCAAGACGAAGGTAGCGCACTTCTGTCTCCACCCACGGTTCCAACCCGATCCAGACTTGTTTTTAAATTGGGCTCACCTGGAAGTGGTAGAGTTGCACAATTTTGGGGTCTTGTTTTCTACTGATGCCTGACCTGGTAGGCCCATAATCTGACCCTTTTATCTCTTGTACCCGCGCCAATGGACATTCTTCCTTCTGTGGCGTTTGGCATATCAGGTTCTGATTGTTAGTGCCCTGCTTTTCTACCGATCCTTTGTTCCTTCGAAGCTTCACTACGGATTCTACTGCTCTCCGTCCTCCAGTGACTGGTGCCTTCCGCTCGTTTCCTTTTTACAACTTGCTTGTCGATGCTGGGGAGATGCCACTTGCTCTGCATCATGCATACTGCATTAATTGCTTGTATGCGCAGGGCCGGTGACTCCCTCATTCTCCAATGGCTCTCATGGCATCTGCTGCCGATCTCGGCGGTGCCTTTGCCGTCAAGAGAGCCAGTAAATACCCTAATCACTTATCTTTTAGGGCTAGGAAACTCCGATCGCTCAGTGTTGCTCTCGGGCCGTGAGCGCTCTCTGTTCAGGACGCCACCCTGGAGGGTACCACCTCTGACTATGCCTTTGCTCCCAAAGCTTCAACACCGCCGTGAGTATTGCCGTCGATGTTTTGTGAGGACACTTCGTTTCACGCTGGGTCTCTTCCGGTGTACACGGATTGCTCCAAGTCCGAAGAGGTGGTCGGCTTACACGCCTTATCCACTCAGTTTGATATCAGCGGGGCACTACCTGGCGCTGCGTCTCTCTCACCACCAAACTGGCTGCAATACACCCCTCTGTAAGAGAGAGTGCGTCGTACCGGATTTGGGGATTGGATTGTGATCTTTAGTGACTCACAAAGCGCCCTGATTGCTCTTGGTGCATTAGAATCTCTGCAACCTTAGTTTCCGGTGTCCGTGACACCATGGATCCTGCAAACCGTGTGGATGTCAAGATTATCTTCTTTCGAGTTTCTGGGCATTTAAGTATTACAGGTAATGAGGGCGACAAATGGTTCGCAATGACTAGGCAACAAGACCAGCGTTTCGCTCTACCACGCAGCAATCACATCACCCCTTCGGTCTGCCTGGCAAAGAACATGGGAGGTGGCCGATGTGAATTTAAAGTTGTGCATTATTGTATTGCGCCCTTTTGCTTGCACCTACCACCCTCTGCTTCAGTGTTTTTAGGTTGGTTTTTATCCTCTCCGAATTGGGTACATACGCGAGATGCACCGCCACTTGATGGAACACTCACCTGCAATTTATTGCGACAACACAGTTGTCCACCACACTGTTAGACACATTGTTATTTAATGTCCCAGTCTGGGTGATCTTCATGCACGTTACCTGTCTCGGTACCGGGATGAGCCGTGTCATTACCCCTTGTCCCTTTTACTTGGGATGGGTTCTCACACACCTGACTATGGCATAATTGCCTTCATGGAGGAGGCAGCCATTCTTTACTGTAAATAGTTGAATGGTATTGGTTGTATTTCTGGGTCCCTGGACTAAGTTGCTAATCCCTTCCAATGCCGGAGCTTGTTTTTCTGTTTTATTTTGTAGCCTACTTTTTTGTGTTTTTGCCTTGTTGTTTTCTGCTATGTCCTTTTTATTAACATTCCCTAAATAATAGGCTTACACCTTTTTAGGCAACTGTGTCCTCATTGGTTGTTGCTTGAATGATGCTTTTAAATGAACAAAAAAAATCCTGATTTGTGGTAGAATGTGCAGGCGGGCTGTATTCCAGAAAATTGTGAGAGCAAGGAACACTTCATGACCCTGGGACAGCCACCCACATTAGGGGAGTGTGGATATGAAAATCCAATTGGGTGGTTAAAAAAAAGAAGAATGCTGTCTTGTTTGTGTGAAAGAAATGGGAAGGAAGGGATGAGATGTTATGGTTTCTTGTGTGTGGTGATGTATATGATCGGAACTCTTTGCATGCATGCCTCCTACTCACTATTGGTAGAACATAATGTACTTGAATCCGGTACCCAAGGCATGGAAATCCTGTGCCTTATCCAATAGTTGTATGGGAGCTCCATCATTTCCACCAGAGATGCACTCATTCTCTGCAGTTATATAACGTGGGCTCTATATTATGTAATTTAAATCTTAAACATCTGATTGTTAAGTCCTTCCTGCTCCAAAGAGAGAAAAAAGTAGATCAAGATCAATGAGTTTCCTCACCCAATCCAATGTGATTAAATGTACTTGTGAGATAATTATTTATGAGAATGGATGGTTTCAGTTCAATGTCTCCACTGATTTCATAAATTCATATATAAATGTGGTTGAATTCACTTAAAATACACACAACATATCTGGCAAGTTGTATTTCTACTCTGCAGATTTCTTTTTATCACTGATCCCTTAGAGGCACTCATCCCAAATGCTAGCCTGGTACCATTCTTTATGAAACCTGAGCCAGACTAAGGTTATACTATACTTGGCACTCCTAAAGCATCTCATCATCTCTGAAACAGGGCCCAATGTCGCTCAAAACAATTCCTCTCACCAAACAATTCCTCCATAAGACAACATTAATGCAGAAAAGAAACACCTCTCCCACCTCATATGGGTCGTGTTTAGGTAATGCCTCAATGAATTCACCTTTCAAAACTAAAAAAAAACTGTGGTCTTGATCATTTCTGCAGTCACTGCTAGCAGAAAACAAACTGTTTCACTTAATATTCACCCCATAGTGAGATCTTTGATATGGCTTCTCCAAATTAGTCACTTCATTCAATGTCTGATGCATATTTACTGAAAACCTATAGTTGAACTTGGGTTCTGAACCATAACTAACCTACAATTTGGATACCTTATGCAAAAGTTAACCCAATCAGGACTCTCATACAGTGATACTCACAATTTATGTGGCTTAACTCTCTCATACAAAGCAGTTTCAATCCGGGTATGTTAGCCAATATCATAAATTTTAATACTTACAATTATTTCTTAATAGGTATGGGCAAAGAAGTGGAGAACCTAATTTTGGAAAACACTGAATTACTTACAACAAAGTGAGTGGCTTTATGTTTGTACATTTTATCCTTGTTAATTTTTCTCCCATATGTTGGAAATACTTTGCTCCTACCATTGAACCTACTTTCTTTTTGTAAAGTTGCTAGAATTTTGACAACTTCCCGGTACAGATGTTGCTCTCTGGTTTTTCTTTTATTTTAATTGAAATTAGTTAATAAATCATCATAAATGCTGTTCCCACCAGTTGGGGTTAATGTGCATCATTGCCACTAATGATGTGACTGGTTGAGGTCTACAACAGCTCTGGTCATTACTGCCATTATGTATTGCAGTTGCAGGAACTAGAATTTCAGGTGCACAGCTTCCTAGGACAGGAGCCTCTCTCTGGGCTTAGTTGTTTTTTATATCACACACTTTTAGATCTTATGAGCAATAACCCTGCCTAGATGCTGGAAAAATAAGAGAATAATTATGAAACTTTTTTTATTTCTTGTGATCTTTATTCTATGTCAGAACAGAGGTCGTGATTACCCTAGATCCCTTTTGATTGAATGTCCTAGTGTGGGTGAGTTTCGAGAGCAATGCCTGTCCCAGTACCGCGGCACAGGCAGGGTCTATACCACCTGTCACAGGTCCTACTGTGATGTGACTGAATTTTAAAGATCCTCCTCCTCTGTAGTATTTAATTATTGAAATTGGGGGCTGCACACTAAGGTTCCAGAGAGGTGCATTCCCTGGATTGCTAAAATGTGGTTCCTGTGAGTGCTTGTACATAAGAAGAGGAGGAGTCTGCAAAAGGTTAATCAATTACCTATATAAGGCAGCTCCTGTTGCCATCTCCGTTCAGTCCCACCTAGCATCCTTATCCATAACTCTATCCAATCTCTTCCTAAAACTCCGCAGGGAGGATGCTTCTATCACATGACTATTGAGTCTATTCCATTCATCTACTGCTCCATTTGTAAACTAATTTCCATCAATCTCTTTCCTAAACCTCATTCCTCAAACTTAAACCCATCGCTACGTGTCCTATCCTGTTCACTAAAAATAAGAACCTTACCTATGTCTCCCTTATTATTATTATAACCTTTTACCGACTTGAACATTTCTCCTTTAGTCTCCTAAGCCTTTCACCCTAAGGTAAGCTCCTCAACCCATGAATCATCTTAGGTCATCCTTCTTTGCACAGACTCAAGCAAAGCAATATCCATCCTATAATAAATGGTGATATGGAGTAATGATTTGATCCAGCTTTTTAAAATTGTTTAAGGGGATTGATAAGTTAGAATTAGGGAAGTTGTTTTGAGTTGGATACTGATGATAGGACAAGGGGTCGCTGTTCAAAAATGAGAAAATCTAGATGCAGGATGGTTTGGGGGAAATATGCATTATTTTAGTAATGGAGTCATGAATTCTTAAAATGCATATAAAAAAACTTGATTTTGCAGGTTTATTTGTATATATATTTTATTAATATTTGCATGCTTGGGGTCTTATATTATAAAATTGATATAATGAGTCTACTGGTTGATAGGTGATAATGCTACATTGATTTTTGATACTCTGACTAGGATGACCTTGATTGGCCCTAGTGGATTATTTCATCCTGTATTTTTATGTTGGTTGTTAGTGATGTAATTTGTTGTTAGCCCTGCTTCTTTTAACTGTTTGAAATTTTGTTCTTTAACCAGCCAGTGTGATAGCAATCACTGTTGGTATTTTATTTTTTTTAATTGAATGATGGAAGGGGTATAGTTAGTAAGACGCTTCTTTTTGGTTCAATGTTCCAGTGCCTCCTCCATTTTATTCGCCTCTCTTTGTTGTAAGTTGCATGTTCCTGCACCCAGGAGCAGGTGGACCTCCCCCTGACACTGGATCATGCTTCTTGATTTTTTTTTTCTTTGTTCACTTTGGTTTGGATAATTTTAAAGTAGCCTCGCACTAGACTGAAATTTTAAATTACTGCGACTTATGCCCTTGAAAGTAGTTGCTAGATGGCCGCATAAAAAAAATAATCAATGCCCTAGTCTAGGGAAGTTTCATGAAGGGTATGTGTTCCAGTACTGTGGCAGGCAGTGTCACTACCACTACTGACGGGGGCAGGGGCTCCATAGAATTTAATTATTTAAATTGTTGGCTGCCCACTCAGGCCCCTGATGGAGGTAGGCCTTTATCCTGCACTTGAGTGCACCTGGGAGGAAGTTCAATGTAAACTCGTACTTTGGAGGATTGCAAACAAAGAGTAAATAATCATCTAAATGATATTATTGAAATATGCAACGGGAAATAAAGAGTAACTTATTTTCCACTACAAGCTTTTCCATCTACTTCTTGTTAATCGTCTGTTAAACCTGCCTCTTCTGTTAATCCTCTCATGTAGATCTCGTTACCACATCCTTCCAACTTAATTTTGGCCTTCCTCTCCTTCTCCAATCCACTATATTCTCATTCTTTTCCGCTCACAGGGGGTAACCCTGTATTGATAGTTATACCTTGTACCTGGAGGATTGACGCATCCTCCCTGCCTGTATGCCAGCAGTTGAGTATCCTCTGCCAGAGCCTCACTGCCTCAGTGCTTGCAAGAGTTGTGGCTTTACTTCTCTAACTATTTTAATCTTGTCTTCTTTCAACACTCGCCAATCAGATCTCCCTTTACTGACTTGTGACCTGCAAGATGGTGTATCCTGGGGTAACAGGCATGCCCTCCTTGACTAATTGCCAGGGTATGATATTAATAGGTGATCACCGACCCTACTCCTTAGTGGATCTGCCTCTTTCTTATCCCTATTCATCTTTATTACATCCCCCGGTCTTCCCCTTTCCAACTTTTTCTCTTAATATCCCGACTTTCAGCCTCTTAGCAGAATCTGGCTGAGTGGCAGGGTACACTATGAGTTCCCTGCCTAGTATGAAGGCTGAACACCCTAGAAGGTATTAGGTGTATGGTAAGCTGTATTAACGACTATTTTCAATGCTTGCAGTGCATATATGAAGTGGCTATGCTGGCTGCATCCATTATGGATCAAAGCACAAGGATGTAATCGCCATTACGGCTGGTCAGGTTGTCAAAGCCCATATTACTCACATCTGCAGGCCAAGTATGTGCAAATGATCACATTCTTGATATTTCTAATCATATAGAGACTTTTCCCTTTACATCCCAAGTCATTGGAAGCTCATATCTACTTTCCATAATATCTACCTATTTCCAATCTATCATGATTACTACAGAGGGAAATAAAATATGTCCACAGTCAAGGATTTTAGGTTGGTTGATGAGGCCATTGAGTTCTTTGGAAACATCATCACTCTGGGCCTGACTGCCATTCCTAGATCGTCTGGCTGTTTTGCATACCATCCGCTTCCTTGGTGGTTGGCTGAGTGCGAGACGGCCATCAGAGAAGCGACACCCATATATGCGCCTTTAGCACCGCACTAACCGATTTCACCATAGGTGAATTTCGTCAAGTGAGAGCTAGTTTCGAAGCATGCCTGCCGCTCTTCCTGATAGGTATAAGTGTCTCAGTCAAAGGGAAAACTGCTCTTGCAGAGGTGTGGAAGTTTGTCACAAGTATTCAGAGCACGTTCTCGCAGGTCAGTAATGACATATGCTATTCTTCGAAACCTGGTTGAGATAGAAATATCCATTCTGTAAGATTTTTTCAACATGATCTGGACTGAGGGTATCCTCCTTGTTTCCTGGCAAATAGCTACGCTGCCTCCTTTTCCCATGCTAAGGAGAAATCAGTGTACCCCGGGCCATTACCCACAATTTCTCTCAACACTGCATGTGCAAGTTGATGAAGAAATTGGTAAATATCACCCTAGTATATTTCCTGGACAGCGGAGGCCACAGGTCTCAAACGCACTGCAGATTTCACGAGTTCCACGTCGATGGATGCTCTGCTCGGCTTTCAATCGTAGACAGCATTTCGCCAGTGTTTATCGATCTGGTGAAGACCGACGATACCGAATATCGATACGTTATCATGGAGACTCTTCAAAGTATATAACTGAAGGGACGCCCCCCACTCTTCATAGCGGAGGTCCTACGAGATCGCCGATTCCCCGTAGGAGTGGAGGAAGCCCTCTCCGCTCCAATAGGACATGGAGGGCACCCTGCATGCAAGGGTTTCCAGTGTCACTCCCTTGAGCACCAACAACATCAGCTGGGTGTTGCCAGATGTTCCCGCTACACACTACGTAGACAACCTTTCTATTCCTTTTGGTGCCTCCCAGATGCTAACTTTGGAACATGAGTCCAGTAGGCATTGAACGGCATCTCTCGCTGTGCCGAAGCGCGTGGGTTTCGATTTTCTGTGGCCAGCTGCCAGGTCACTAGGCGGGAGGAGTGGCCTTAAATGGCGGCAGCTGGTTTTGCCGGCCCTGTGCTCACCCCTCGCAGAGCCTTCTACTGCGTGGGTTATGAGCGTTTGCGTCCCGTATTATTATTAGGGTCACCTGCTCCCAATGGAGCAGGAAGAGGGTGTCCTGCAGGCAAGTCTCCTCAGTGTCACACTATTTTCTCTGGCATCAACGGCATCAGATCGGTGCTGTCGGAAGATGTTCTCGCTACGCTCTACATGGACGACCTTTCAATCCCTTTTGGCGCGGCCCAGATGCCAACTCTGGAGCGTCGACTCCAACAGGCATTGAACCGCGCCTCTCGTTATCCCGAAGCGCACAGGCTTCGGTTTTCCTTGGCCAAGACTAAGGTGGTGCACTTCTGCCGCCATCCACGGTTCCACCCTGACTCAGACTTGTTTCTCGGTGGGGTGCGCCTGGAAGTGGTGGACTCGCAGAGATTCCTTGGTTTTGTATTTGACCGAGGCCTTACCTGGGAGGCTCATATTCGCAGCCTTAGGGTCTCTTATACTCGCGCTATGGATATTCTTCATTCCGTGACGTTCATCGACTGGGGCGCATGATAAGGCTACTGCCCTACTATTTTATCGATCCTTTGTTCATTCTGCGGGGTTCCTGGACATGTAGGAATTGCGGGGAACGAGCGCGCAAAAAGTCCGCGAGGACTGGGCGACCAGACCAGTGTTTCGCTCTTCCTCACACCAACTACATGACAGGAATACGGGCTGGCAAAGATGATGGGAGATGGTGGAAGGCAACTTAAAGTTTCGCGCCATTTCGCTGCGACGGCTTCAGGCTGCTTTCTGTCGTTTTCGAATTGGACACACTGGCGGGACGCACCGCCATTTCATTGAGCGCTCACCTACGCCTTATTGCGACGACCGCGTTGTCCCCCAGACTATTCAGCACATTCTTGTTGAATCTCCCAGTCTGGATGATCTTGCGCACGTTACCTGCCCCGGTACCGGGACGAGCAGGATCGCTACTGCTTATCCCTTGTGGACTACTTGTGGACTTTATGACTTTTGGTGGAGGCTGGCCTCCACTTTATTTCACTCTTTTTTTGTGTGTTTTTGTAGGTTGCATGTTCCTGCGCCAGGGAGAGGCGGGCCTACCCCCCGACGCCGGAGCACGCTTCCTTGTTAAGTTTTTTCATTGTTTTCTTTTGTTGTTGTTTTTTTAGCCTTACATTTTATCGCTGTTATTTGATAATTACATAGTTATTTGTTTTTTTGTTTTTTTTTATTATAGCTTAGTAGTAGGCTGTGATATGAGTACGGCGACTTCTGCCCTAGTAGTCAGTCGCCGGATTGGCTCCTAAAAAATAAGGCAAGTTGTTGTTGTTTCCTCCACCTCGTTTCCTCTCAGTATTCCTTTTTTCTCCGACTATCTCCTCAACCATCAGTGTATGGTTAAGGACCTGACCCACTACTACTGGGTCAGAAGAGGAGAGTCTTTGGAACCTCTTTAAACAACGCCCTTTAATACCTGCAGGTTGCAAGAGGCTAGGAATTGATGGGTCCTGTGAGTTCGGGTTTTGCTCCATTAACCACTTACCTGCGTATATTGGCGTGTCCACCTTCCTTCGGCCGTTCTCGAGTGCATAAGGCTGCGGCACTGTTTATGTGGGGAGAGCTCCCGAGACGGGAGCGGCAAGACGCGGGATATACCCCACGAGTCCTCCACACCTCCCCTTTCCTTTTCTAGAGGTTACCTATTTACAGTCTCGCCTCTGCCTTGGATTGTTCTATCAAAATTTCAGATGAAAAAAATGACAGCAGAACTATGACCGGTGAATTGGCTCCCCTTTAACCACTTTTTGTGCGAAAAAGGGGCTTCCCCCCCCCCCATTGCTATCTTCGGAGCTGGCCGAGGGCAACTTCACCTCTTAAGAGTAGGTAGCACCCTAGTGCTTTCTCAGGGATTCCTCTATCATTCTAGAGGTGATGGGATTTCCCTCTTCCTATGTCTAAGGGTGGGGATGTTGTTCCCTCTTCCCCTTCTTTGGAGTTGCCCTCACATGACTCCACCTCAAGACCTTTCCTTTTCGCAGGGGCCTCTCATTACCATAGTAAGCATGCATACAAAAATCGACCGGCCCATTCTTTTTGAGTGTCCCAGTCTTGGAGACGAGGTATTCGTCGGGGGTTAGGTGCAGGGAAGCGCTCGAGCAAATACGGGTCCGCCCCACGAGTGTGCCATATTTAGACACGGCAGAAGCGCCCTGAAGCCGCCGCCGAAACATTTAGGGTTATGTCTACGAGAACAATCGCGGCGAGATGGCACGCGACAGCGGGTTCTCTTCGGCTATTGCCCATCTTGGTGATGCAGCCCGCAGGGCTTACTGTAGCGTCACGGATATCGCGAACTAGTGTATGCGAGATGTGCACATTACCTTCTCCGGTACCAAGACGAGCGGCAGCGCTACCATTTGTTCTTTGTACTCTGCAAGGGTTTGTATATTCAGACTTTCAGATTGTGCGACTTTTTAGAGGAGACTGGCCTCCCATTTTGTTTGATTTGACTTTTTGGTGTTAGGTATATGCTCATGCGCTGTAGGCTCGCCTCCCTACCATGCCTGAACGTTACTTTTTTGTGTTCTTGTTTTTACGATGTAAATAAATAGGATAAGATTAGGTTTAAGGTTTTTTTTTTTTTTTGTGACCTGCCCTTTTGGGCAGTCACCGTATGGGCCCTTAAAAAAAATCCAAATATTTCTAGTGTGCTTCGCTCCTTGCCCCGGGGTCAGGTCGCACTCACCAGATGGGTGCTATTGGAAATATAATAATTTCCCCTAGCGTCTGCCCTTTTAAAATTCTAATGTATAATTTTCAATTTTAATTTGTTTTTACTCTTTTTAGACTTCCTAATCTACTGCATGACATTTGTTTATTACATCAGAAATATTTATTTTTAACTAGTAATTTAAGAATGTTAAAAAAAAAAAGAACTTTGGAGGACTGCTGCCAGCACAAATCTAATTGGATTGGGTGGCTCTTCCCCAGGTTTCTTTTCTCGGTATGATCGAGAGAGTTGCATGACTTATGAGTTCCTAATCTCCCAAATAAAAGACCCTTTAGGCGTCTCAGACTATGTACACTATGTCGTCACTAAACATTGCATAATTTTAATGATTAAGAATACTGTTATTTTTTCCTCAATTAAAAAAAAAATTACTCTCCCTTCGTTAGGGCATTCTGTAAACTTGAAATTTAGAGGAAAATGAGATGATTAACTTTTAGCATTTTTTACAAATGTTGACAATGGATCATTTTGCTTTGCAGGAATGCCCTCAATATTGTAAAAGATGATCTCATAGCCAAAGTAGATGAACTAACAAGGTAATACGTTTTCTTGTTTACTAATTTTAATGTCCACATTTCACTAATAATCTAATTATCATTGTGTGCTGATATTTGAGTGAAAGAGCTTTATGAGTTAGTCTATTGCAAGTGCCTATTGTTGTAATGATTAGATGATATAAAATTTTGTGTAACAAATGGAATTTGGCTTGTGGCAGTGAGAATGAAATTCTACGAGAAGAAATAACTTCGTTGAATGCAGTGAAATCCCGTTTACGGCTTCGCATTCAAGAATTGGAAGATGAAGTAAAGAAACTAAAAGAAGAAATGGAAAAAGGCAGCAAAGCCAATAAATCTGATGATGAAGTAAGTTATATTTCATTACTCTGGTCTGAATTTTGAGTTTACCCCTGCTGGGTAGCCTGTTATATGTGTTACCTAGAGGAACTCCACATCCTCTCTGTGAGTGCAAATAGGGAAGGTTCCAATCACTGGGTTAACTTGAACTCATAGTGGGGCCTGGGGAAGCTGGTGATCTTCCTCCTCATTCCATCTTAGCACCCTTTTTTTTCTATAACTATTCCCTCAACCCTTTCTCTACCGGCTGGAAGGTGCATGGTGTAGAGGAGTCACTACCTTTTGCTACAACTGAAGCCTGAAAGTTGAGCTCATCCTCCCGTTCCCATTTTCTCTAGGCTTAAGGACCTGACCAGCTACCTTATGTCGTGTGAGAAGAGAGGCTTTGGAACCTCTATAAATAGTGACCTTTAACCCAAGATTAATGGCAAGATGGGTTTTGCCCCAATAACTCCCCTGTGTGTAATGGGTAGACCACCTCCATGCGGCCGTTCTCGAGTGCTTAAGGCTGTACTGATTTTGGCAGGCTGGCTTTACTGTTTTTTTGGCCTGTCTGGCTGTCCCTGCCACCAGTGTACCTGCCCCTGTTTCTTTTCCTATGGATGTCGGTGACCGGCCCCAATGACCTTAACTACAGGTTATAGGCCAAGTGAGTCCCTGGTAGGGATCCATGACACCCTGAGTGGGATTGCCCCTTGGAGGTCCTTTCTGAGTTGGAAATGGTTCCTGAGCTGCACCCGCCCCCATGAGGCAGGGTTTTTAAAGAGGGCAAACAAAGACTCGGTGGGAGAGATACCCTAGAAGAGACTACTTCCCCAGGCTGGTGCCCCCTTGTCAGCCATGGAGTTCTCCAGTCCTCTCAACTTCCGAGTGGGTTCCTGGGACGAATGGATCTCCTGCTGTTTCGGCAGGTGACCAGGCCTTTACCTGCACGTCTCGCCCTATGACGGGGGAAACCCAGACCAGCACCAAGACGAAATTTGCAGATAAGCTGAGTGGACCCTCGTTGACGTTCGAGACCCTCATCAAGAGGCTACCCGGTGCTTTGGAGCACGCCGGCTTAAAGTGTTTCTTTTTCGTTCCTTCTATCGATGGACACATGCTCCATCATCGCCACAGCGCTCCGTCCGGCCCCAGCTTAGCCTCTCTTCCTTCCTTCAGATAGCCCGATTTCTCCCCTACCTTGTCGCTTTTCATACAACCTCTCCCACAACTTTCTCTGGTCAGCCTCTAATTTCAAAGGTTAGAATGCTGACCTTCTTCTCAAGCCAACCACCCCGGATCGGGGCTGACGGGGGAGGGGACATTGTCCCCTAACCCCTGAGCTCCGGTTCGGGATGGGGGTTTTTTAACAACCTGCTTCATCCCCACCCATACCTTCCTCACATCCCTTTTCCTCTCCTCTTCACAAACTATATTTTTTACGCCGTGTCCAAGGTGGAGCCGCCATGCCGATGGACTGCCAGGCCACCAGGCGGGAGGGGTGGTCCCGAATGGCGGCGCCTGGCTCTGCCGGGCTTGTAAGCACCTCTCGCAGTGCGGGCTACTGCGAGGGGTGATGAGCTATTGCGTCCCGTGGCAAAAATAGGGTCACCATGCCCATAGATGAACAACAAAAAAAAAAACCCCAAACCCCTTTAACTCCCCCTTGCTCATCGACGGAGCCGCCCTTGGGCAGCTCCACCGAAAAAATGGAGGTCCCCCCCCCTGTGCAAGCACAGGGGACCCTCCATATTTCTCTAACCGGAGAGGAGGCTTACTCCTCTCCTTCGCCTACGGGTGCAGGGGACTCCCCCTCACCCCCTTCTCTGGAGGTGCTTTCGGGCACCTCCCTTTTCCCAGCGGCAGTCCCATCTTTTCTTTCCAAGGGGACTGCCAAGAAAGCCAGCAGGCAGCCCTTAGCCAGCCGCTTCCCATCAAAGCGGCTCGGTAGGGCAAACCCCCTTAGGGGGGAGAGGGAAGCCAGGCCCCTTCGGTCGCTTCCCTCAAAAGACCTGCTGGCAAGAATTTTAAACCTTGCCGGGGTCAAGGCCTGTGCCTCCCCATACAAGACTGGCGACACTGCCAAGGGGACCTGCGATGTCCTGGGAGGGGATGGCCAATTGGAGGCACCTCCTGTGATAGACATGGTCCTTGAGGAGACCCAGCCCCAGACGGTAGGGCCTTCCATGGGGGGGAATTCGGGCTCGGCGCCAAGCACCGAACCCGAATCCGCCCCTATGCAAGGTCCTCCTCAAATGGCTGAGGGCTCCGAGGCAGTAGAAGGAGGGGAGGGATCTCCTCCGACAGGTGCCCCTACGACAACCAGGACCTTCTCCATTTCGGAGAGGGACCTGGCTGAGGCTGGTCCATCTGGCCTGGGGACTTCTGCCGGCGGAGGTGAAAAGCGGGTTCATTCCCCGCCCTCCTCTCCGAAAAAGAAAAAGACTAAAAAGACCAAAAAGACTCGGGGCTCCTCTCCATCCGCGGGGATGGATGGGTCTGCTGCCACTCTGGCAAGCGACCAAGCCAAGATCGGCACATCCGCCCCCTCTGCCCCCCCGGTTGCGGAGCCCCTGACAAAGAAGACTACTACCAAGAGTGCACAGGGCGGAGCCTCGATGACATCGGGGCCCCTGATTCAGAGGTTACCTGGCGTTTTCGAGCCCGCTGGCTTCAAACGCTTCCTCGTTATTCGCTCCACTGATGGCACCATGTTGTCCAAGGGCAACATGATCCATCAGCGGAGAGGATTAGCTAGTGCAATTGGTAGAGAGCCGAAGGTAACCCGTTTCTCGGACGGGAGCCTTCTGGCGAATGCGGCGAATCCCGCCGAGGCGGCCAGGATTAGTGCTCTTCGGACACTTCATGGCACCCCGGTGAGTGTGACGCCGCACTCTACCATGAACTTTGTGAAAGGAGTAGTTTATGCGAGGGAACTCGTTGACTACTCCATTGAAGACATCACCTTAGAGCTGGCCGACCATGGGGCGGTCAAGGTCGAACGTGTGATGAGAAAACAGGGAGGGGCCTCGAGACCCACCCCTACACTCTTCGTCACGTTCGACTGTGACAAGCTCCCTGAGTCGGTGCGTGCCGGTTGGTACCGCTACCGCGTGAAGGCATTCGTGCCACTGCCGCGGCGGTGCTATTACTGTCACCGCTTCGGCCATACGAATCGCTCATGTAGACGTGCAAAGTCGGGGTCACCCGAAGTCTGTGTAAATTGCTCCAAGGTCGCACACGATAAGTCCAAATCGTGTGTGGCCAAGTGTGTCAATTGCGGAGAGCCGCACCCTGCTTCTTCGAAGCAATGTGGTGCATATCTCCTTGAGAAAGAAATCCTGGCCGTTCAGGCCCAGGATCGACTCTCATTCCGCGAGGCAAAGGACTTGGTCCTGGCGCGCCCGGCTCTGCCTGGGACGTCATATGCCTCAATAGTTAGGAAGGCACCCTCTGCTCCCGGCCCATCCAGGCCAACGAGCACGGTTGTTTCCGCGCCCATTCGGAGCCCTTCTGCGGGCTCTACCCAACCCGGGCGCTCTCCTGGTAAAGCTGGCGGCAAAAAGGGCTCATACCCTGCCCCGGCTAAAACCAGGGCTCCCCCCTCTTCTCCCAGCGTGACCGTTCCCGTAAGGCGAAACGGCCACGCGCCTCCACCGAGTCGTTAGACTCACAGGAGGCAACACCCCTGAAGATGGTCGCTAGGCCATCTTCCGGGGTTCCTAAAGCTGTCCCCCGAAAGGAGGACAGCAACAAAGGAGCTTCGGCTCCTTCGCCCACGTCCCGAGGTGGAGCGAGTGGCTCGGAGACGGTGGTTCCTCGAAAAGAGGGCCCCCCGCCTCCGAAGCCGCAACGCCCGCCTAAGGTTTCGAGGCGGAGGGAGGAAAAGACCCGCATGGCGAGCCCAACCTCCCCCAATAAGTCCTCGAAGGCGACAGCGCCTTCAGCGCTTTGTCCGGCCAACAGCGCCTTCAGCGCTTTGTCCGGCCAACAGCGCCCGGGGTTCTGCCCCCGGGAAGCGTACGGCCATTCCCGTGAGGGTCTTCAATTCGAGGAGGGCCCCCGCGTCTCCTCCGAGCTAGGCCTGGAGGGCATATTCCTTCAATGGAATTGCCGTGGACTCCGGGCCAACTGGGAGGAGCTGCGGAGGCTCGTCTCGTCCCGTTCCCCGTTAGCTATTTTTTTGCAGGAGACCATGCTAGGTGCGTGCCCCCTCCCTGCCCTCCCGGGGTATAAGGGTCTTGCGACCCCACCACCTCGGGATGGCCGGGCTGGGGGATGCGCAGTTTACACCCGGCATGATGTCTCCGTTCTTCCTTTCTCTTTAGATACCTCCTTTCAGGCAGTGGCTGTGCAGCTGCACCTGGATAGGAGGTATACTATCATTTCTGCGTACATTCCACCGTCAGCTGACTTCGACGCGGGGGACTTCCGCCGCGTCGTTGCACGGTTGCCGAGGCCCTATCTCTTGCTTGGAGATCTGAACGGCAGGCATCCTCTCTGGGGAGATTACTCCATAAATCCCAGGGGACAAGTCCTTGCTGATCTGATCGAAGAGCTTGAGATGGGTGTCCTAAACGTGGATGAGTTTACGCATCACTGTCCGAGAACCGCTTCATTTTCTTGCCTTGACCTATCTTTGTGCTCTTCGGATGCACAGCCTGATTTTGATTGGGGGGTGCTCGATGATCTCCATGGTAGTGATCACTTTCCCATTCAAATATAATTTTCAGGGCAACTGCCGCCTGAGAGACCACCTCGGTGGTGCTTGGCGCGGGCGCGGTGGTCTGCATTTCAGGAAATGACTGAATTCTCTATCTCAGTCGAGGAGTTTAGGTCGGTAGATGAGGCCGTTGAGTTCTTCTCCGGCAACCTCATCGCCGTGGGCCTGACTACTATTCCTAGGACGTCTGGCCGTTTTGCACGCCGACCACTCCCATGGTGGTCGGCCGAGTGTGAGACGGCCCTCAAACAGAAGCGTTATGCCTACATGCGCTATAAGCGCCGCCCGAACGATTTCACTGTCGCTGAATTTCGTCGGGCTAGGGCTAGGTTCCGGTATATTTCGAAGCACGCCCGCCGCTCTTCTTGGCGGGCATACGTGTCTTCACTTAACGGGAAGACCCCTTTAGCTGAGGTGTGGAAGCGAGTCAAAAGGATTCGGGGCAAGTTCTCGCAGGACCCCCCTCCCGTTCTCCAGGAGAATGGGACCGCAATCTCGGACCCCGCGTCCGTGGCGGAATCCTTAGCGACCGCTTTTTCCGCATTCTCTAGCCGTGATGCTGCTCCGCCAGCATTCAATGCACGTCGTGATGTCGCGGAAGGCCGCCGGCTGGACTTTACCTCCAGAGGCGGAGAACCCTTCAACGACAAGTTTACTGTGAGTGAGTTGCGCTCTGCTCTCGCTTCGTGCGCGGACACCGCCCATGGTCCGGACGATGTCCCGTACGCCATGCTTCGACACCTGGGTGAGCGAGGCATGGCCTTTCTGTTAGATTTGTTCAACAGGATCTGGGTGGAAGGTCTTCTCCCAGACTCCTGGCGAATCGCTACTGTGCTCGCCTTTCGCAAGCAGGGGAGAGATCACTCTACTCCGACCGGTTTCCGCCCAATCTCTCTAACCTCTTGCGTGTGCAAGTTGAAGGAGAAATTGGTAAATGTTAGATTAGCCTATTTCCTGGACAGCGGAGGCCATCTGTCTTCTGCACAGTGCGGCTTCCGTAAGTTCCACTCCACGTCGGATGCTCTGCTCCGACTGGAAAATGCCGTCTGCGAGGCTTTCCTTCGTAGAGAGCACTACGCCACGGTGTTTTTTGATCTGGAGAAGGCCTATGATACCGCATGGCGATACGGTATCATGGAGACTCTCCACACGATGGGGGCGAGGGGACGCCTCCCAATGTTTATATCTGAATTTTTGCGAGATCGTCGATTCCGCGTACGGGTGGGGGGAGCCCTCTCCGGCCCAAAGGAGCAGGAAGAGGGTGTCCCGCAGGGAAGTGTCCTCAGTGTCACACTCTTTGCCCTGAGCATCAACGGCATCACCTCGGTGCTGCCGGAAGATGTTCTCGCTACGCTCTACGTGGACGACCTTTCGATCTCTTTTGGCGCGGCCCAGATGCCAACTCTGGAGCGCCGACTCCAACAGGCATTGAACCGCGTCTCTCGCTATGCCGAAGCGCACAGGTTTCGGTTTTCTTTGGCCAAGACTAAGGTGGTGCACTTCTGCCGCCACCCACGGCTTCACCCCGACCCAGATTTGTTTCTTAATGGGGTGCGCCTGGATGTGGTTGAGTCGCACCGTTTCCTTGATCTTGTATTCGACCGACACCTCACCTGGGAGGCTCACATTCGCAGCCTTAGGGTCTCTTGTACCCGCGCCATGGACATTCTCCGTTCCGTGACGTTCAGCGCTTGGGGCGCTGATAGGGCTACCGCCTTACTTTTTTATCGATCCTTTGTTCGCTCGAAGCTCGACTACGGATGCGAGTTTTATGCATCCGCAGCCGAGCGTTTATTGCGGAAGGTGGATTCGATCCACCACACCGGCCTTCGCCTTGCGACCGGTGCCTTCCGCACTTCCCCCATTGAGCATTGAGAGCCTGTTGGTCGATGCTGGGGAGATGCCACTCGCTCTGCGCCGCGTGCAGTGCATCACTCGCCTGTACGCGCGAGCCCGGCGCCTCCCTCAGTCGCCAACAGCTCTCACTGCATCCGCAGCTGATCTCGATGGTGCCTATGCCGCCGAGAGACGCCAGTCATACCCTAAGCCCTTTGGGTTTAGGGCCAGGAAACTCCTTCGAGAGGTAGATATAGCTCTCGGGTCGGTGGCGCCCCTGGTTCTGCCCAGGACGCCACCCTGGAGGGTACCACATTTGGCTATTTGTCGCCACGCCTCTGCTCCCAAAGCTTGTACTGCGCCGGGAGTATTGCGTTCGACCTTTTTGGAGCACACATCGTGTCACGCTGGTACCGTGCCAGTGTATACGGATGGCTCCAAGTCCCAAGAGGGGGTCGGCTTCCACGCCGTATCCCCTCTGTTTGAAGTCAGCGGGGCTCTACCAGGCGCTGCGTCTGTCTTCACGGCCGAGCTGGTGGCAATACACCACTCGGTACGGGAGATTACGCGACGTGCCCGGTTCGGAGACCGGATTGTGATTTATAGCGACTCACAAAGCGCCCTGAGTGCTCTCGGGGCATTGGAATCTCCGCATCCCCTGGTTCGCGAAATCCGTGACGCCACGGTTTTGGCGAGCCGGGCAGATGTCGAGATTATCTTCTGCTGGGTTCCTGGACATGTAGGAATTGCGGGGAATGAGCGCGCCGATGAGGGCGCCAAAGAGTCCGCGAGGACTCTGCGACCGGACCAGCGTTTCGCTCTTCCTCACACTGACTACATGGCAGGAATACGGGCAGCTCTTCGGACTGCTTGGCAAAGAAGATGGGAGACGGTCGAGGGGAACTTAAAGTTGCGTGCCATTGCGCCGCGACTGTTCCCATGGACCTATCCCCCAATGCCGCGGCGGCTTCAGGTTGCTTTCTGTCGTCTTCGAATCGGACACACTCGTGTGACGCATCGTTACTTGGTGGAGCGCTCGCATGTGCCCTATTGCAACGACTGCGTCGTCCCCCAGACTGTTCGGCATATTCTCTTCGAATGTCCCAGTCTGGGTGATCTTCGCGCACGATACCTGTCTCGGTACCGGGATGGGCGGGGTCGCTACCGCCTGTCCCTTGTACTCGGGACGAGTGCGTGCACCATGACTGGTGGACTTATTGACTTTTTGGGGGAGGCCGGCCTTCTCCCCTTTATTTAAGGTTCCTTTTTTTTGTTATTGTTTTGTTTTAGGTTGCACTCTCCTGCACCGGGGTGAGGGGGACCTCCCCCCGCTGCCGGAGATTGCTTCGATTGTTAAGTTTTTCCAATTTATATTGATTGTTAAGTTTTCATATTTTAACTTTAAAGTAGCCTAATTCTAGGCTGTCGTGTTTTTCGCCGACTTATGCCCAAGTGGGTAGTTGCCAGATGGGCTCTATAAAAAAAAAAAAAAAAAAAAAAAAATCCATCATCGCCAGTCATTAGGGTTCTAGGTAGAGAACCGAAGGTCTCTGGTTTCTCGGACAATACCTTTCTGGTGAATCTGGCTCGACTAGGCAGGTGACACCGCACTCTACCATGAACTTTGTGAAAATTGGTTTATGTGAGGAAAAAACTCCTTTGAAAACCACCACCGAAGAGCTGTCCGACAATGGAGTGGTCAAGGTATAATGTGTGATGAGAAAACGGGGGTGGAGCTTGAGACTCACGTCTAGACTCTTGATCACGTTCGATCATGACAATCTCCCAGAGTCGGTGCTTGCAGGTTGGTATCGCTACCGCGTCAAAGCATTCGTGCTATTGCCGTGGAGGTGTTACCATTGCCACCGCTTCGGCCATACCAATCGTACCTACAAAGGCGCCAAGTCGGGTCAGCCCGAAATCTGTGCAAACTCCCCAAAGGTATTGCATGACGAATTCGTATTATTCAATGCAAGTTTGTGATCATAGCAATGTAGCTCATAATTTTTTGCGCAGGTGGCCCTAACCTCTCATGCTGCAGACACTTTCTGAGAGGCCTATGAATTGATCCTGTTCCACCCTGTGCCTCTCAATTTAGGAAGGCAGCCTCTATTTCTGGGCCCTCCAGGACTATCAGCACGTTCGCTTCCGCGCCCATTCGGAGCCATTCTGGGGGTATACCTCCTACGGGCGCTTTCTCCATGTTCGCTAGCAGGGGTGATACCCCGCCAGCATTCAATGCACGTCGAAATGTCGCTGAAAGCCGCCGATAGACTTTGCCTCCAGAGGCGGCAAACCCTTCAACGACAGGTTTACGTCGAGTGAGTTGCGTTCCGCTCTCGCTTCGTGCGAGGACACAACCCCTTGTCCAGACAGTGGCACGTATGCCATGCTTCTACGCCTAGGTGAGCGAGGCATGGCCTTTCTGTTAGATCTGGACAAAGAATATACTCCCCAGACACATGGCAAATGGCTACCTTACTCGCTTTTCCCAAACTGGGAAGAGATCATTCTACCCCTCCCGGTTTCCGCCCACTTTCTCTAACCGGCTTTATCAAGTTAATGCAGAAATTGGTAAATGTTAGATTAGCTTTCTTGCCGGGTGGCTGAGGCCATGTCTTTTGCACAATACTGTTTCCGCAAATTCCACTCTACGTCGGATGCTCTACTCCGGCTGGAAAATGCTATCTATCAGGTCTTCCTTCGTAGACAGCACTACGCCACGGTGTTTTCGATCTGGAGAAGGCCTATGATACCGCATGGTGATACCGTACGAGGCTCGTCTCCCGTTCCCCGTCAGCTATCTTTTTGGAGGAGACCATGCTGGGCGCATGCCCCCTGACCACCCTCCCCGGGCATAAGGTTTTTGCGACCCCACCACCACGGGATGGGGGCCGGGAAGGAGGATGCGTGATTTACACCCGGTGTGATCTTTCCGTTCTTCTCTTGGCTTTAGATAACTCCTTTCAGGCCGAGCTGTGTAGCTGCACCTGGATAGGAGATATACTGTTATTCCCGCGTACATTCCACCGTCAGCCGACTTCGACGGGTGGAACTTCCGCCGCGTCGTGGCACGGTTACGAGGCACTTTCTCTTGCTTGGAGATCTGAACGGTAGACACCCCATGTGTGGAGACTACTCGATTAATCCCTGGAGTCAATTCCTTGCCGACCTGATCGACAAACTGGAGATAGTTATACTAAATGTGGATGAGTTTACCCATCACTGCCCGAGAACCGCATCATTTTCCTGTCTCGATCTATCTTTGTGCTCTCCGGGTGCACAGCCTGATTTTGGGTCGGGGATGGTCGATGACCTCCATAGTAGTGATCACTTTCCCATTCAAATATATTCTGGGCCGCTACCGCCCGAGAGTCCAATCCGGTGGTGCTTGGCACGGGCGCGGTGGTCCGCATTTCAGGAAATGACTGATTTCTCATTCGAGGAGTTTAGCTCGCTGAATGAGGCCGTTGAGTTCTTCTCCGGCTACCTCATCGCCGTAGGCCTGAGTACTATTCCTAGAACGTTTGACCGTTTTGCAAGCCGACCACTCTCGTGGTGGTCAGCTGAGTGTGAGACGGCCCTCAAACAGAAGCGTTTTTCCTACATGCGCTATAAGCGCCACCCGAACGATTTTATCTTTGCCGAATTTTGTCGAACTAAGGCTAGGTTCCGGTATATTTCGAAGCACGCCGGCGGCTCTTCTTGGCGGGCATACGTGTCTTCACTTAATGGGAAAACCCATCTAGCAGAGTCAAAAGGATTCGGGGCATGTTCTCACAGGACCCCCCTCCCCTTATCCAGAAGAATGGGACCGGGCAACTGTGAGAGGTGGTGAGCTGTTGCGTCCCGTGTAAATAAGAGGGTCACCATGCCCAATGATGATTATCAAAAAAAAACCCAACCCCCAACTTCCCCAAGAACAACGGAGCCGCCCTCGGGCAGCTCCACCCAAAAAATGGAGGTCCCCCCCCCTTGTGCTTGCGCAGGGGACCCTCCATACTTCTTTAACCGGAGAGGAGGCTTACTCCTCTCCTACGCCTACGGGTGTAGGGGACTTTCCCTCACTCCCTTCTCTGGAGGTGCTTTCGGGCACCTCCCTATTTCCAGCGGCAGTCCCTCCTTTTCTTTCTAAGGGTATCTGCCAAGAAAGCCAGCAGGCAGCCCATTGCCGACCGCCCCTCTTGTAAGCGGCTCGGTAGGGCAAACCCCCTTAGGGGGGAGAGGGAAGCCAGGCCCCTTCGGTCGTTTCCCTCAAAAGACCTGCTGGCAAGGATATTAAACCTTGCCGGGGTTAAGGCTTGTGCCTCCCCACAAATGACTTCTGACGCTGCCAAGGGGCCCTGCGATGTCCTGGGAGGGGATGGCCAACTGGAGGCCCCTCCTGTGATAGACATGGTCCTTGAGGAGACCCAGCCTCAGATGGTAGGGCCTTCCATGGGGGGGAATCCGGGCTCGGCGCCAAGCACCGAACCCGAGTCCGCCCCTATGCAAGGTCCCCCTCAAACGGCTGAGGGCTCCGAGGCAATACATGGAGGGGAGGGATCTCCTCCGACAGGTGCCCCCACGACTACCAGGAACTTCTCCATTTCGGAGAGGGACCTGGCTGAGGCCAGCCCATCTGGCATGGGGGCTTCTGCCGGCGGAGGTGAGAAGCGGGTTCATTCCCCGCCCTCCTCTCCAAAAAAGAAAAAGACTAGAAAGACAAAGAAGACTCGGGGCTCCTCTCCATCCGCGGGGGCTGCGGGGACGGATAGGTCTGCTGCCACTTTGGTAGGCGACCAAGCCAAGATCGGCACATCCAGCCACTTTGGTTGGCGACCAAGCCAAGATCGGCACATCCAGCCCCTCTACCCCCCCGTGTGCGGAGCCCCTGACTAAGACCAAGAGTGCACAGGGCGGAGCCTCGATGACATCGGGGCCCCTGATTCAGAGGTTACCTGGCGTTTTCGAGCCCGCTGGCTTCAAACGCTTCCTCGTTATTCGCTCCACTGATGGCACCATGTTGTCCAAGTGCAACATGATCCATCAGAGGAGAGGATTAGCTAGTGCAATTGGTAGAGAGCCGAAGGTGACCCGTTTCTCGGACGGCAGCCTTCTGGCGAATGCGGCGGATCCCGCCGAGGCGGCCAAGATAAGTGCTCTTCGGACACTTAATGGCACCCCGGTGAGTGTGACGCCGCACTCTACCATGAACTTTGTGAAAGGAGTAGTTTATGCGAGGGAACTCGTTAACTACTCCATTGAGGACATCACCCTAGAGCTGGCCGACCATGGGGCGGTCAAGGTCGAAGGTGTGATGAGAAAACAGGGAGGGGGGGCCTCGAGACCCACCCCTACACTCTTCGTCACGTTCGAATGTGACAAGCTTCCTGAGTCGCTGCGTGCCGGTTGGTACCGCTACCGCGTGAAGGCATTCGTGCCACTTCCGCGGCGGTGCTATTACTGTCACCGCTTCGGCCATACGAATCGCTCATGTAGACGTGCAAAGTCGGGGTCACCCGAAGTATGTGTAAATTGCTCCAAGGTCGCACACGATAAGTCCAAATCGTGTGTGGCCAAGTGTGTCAATTGCGGAGAGCCGCACCCTGCTTCTTCGAAGCAATGTGGTGCATATCTCCTTGAGAAAGAAATCCTGGCCGTTCAGGCCCAGGATAGACTCATTCCGCGAGGCTAAGGACTTGGTCCTGGCGCGCCCGGCTCTGCCTGGCACGTCATATGCCTCAGTAGCTAGAAAGGCACCCTCTGCTCCTGGTCCACCCAGGCCAACGAGCACGGTTGTTTCCGCGCCCATTCGGAGCCCTTCTGCGGGCTCTACCCAACCCGGGCGCTTCCCTGGTAAAGCTGGCGGCAAAAAGGGTTCATACCCAGCCCCGGCTAAAACCAGGGCTCCCCCCTCTTCCCCCAGCGTGACCGTTTCCCGCAAGACGAAACGGTCGTTGGACTCACAGGAGGCAACACCCCTGAAGATGGTCGCTAGGCCATCTTCGGGGGTTCCTAAAGCTGTCCCCCGAAAGGAGGACAGCAACAAAGGAGCTTCGGCTCCTTCGCCCACGCCCCGAGGTGGAGCGAGTGGCTCGGAGACGGTGGTTCCTCGAAAAGAGGGCCCCCCGCCTCCGAAGCCGCAGCGCCCGCCTAAGGTTGCGAGGCGGAGGGAGGAAAAGACTCGCATGGCGAGCCCAACCTCCCCCAATAAGTCCTCGAAGGCGACAGCGCCTCCAGCGCTTTGTCCGGCCAACAGCGCCCGGGGTTCTGCCTCCGGAAAGCGTACGGCCATTCCCGTCAGGGTCTTCAGTTCGAGGAGGGCCCCCGCGTCTCCTCCGAGCTAGGCCTGGAGGGCATATTCCTTCAATGGAATTGCCGTGGACTCCGGGCCAACTGGGAGGAGCTGCGGAGGCTCGTCTCGTCCCGTTCCCCGTTAGCTATTTTTTTGCAGGAGACCATGCTAGGTGCGTGCCCCCTCCCTGCCCTCCCGGGGTATAAGGGTCTTGCGACCCCACCACCGCGGGATGGCCGGGCTGGGGGATGCGCAGTTTACACCCGGCATGATGTCTCCGTTCTTCCTTTCTCTTTAGATACCTCCTTTCAGGAGGTGGCTGTGCAGCTGCACCTGGATAGGAGGTATACTATCATTTCTGCGTACATTCCACCGTCAGCTGACTTCGACGCGGGGGACTTCCGCCGCGTCGTTGCACGGTTGCCGAGGCCCTATCTCTTGCTTGGAGATCTGAACGGCAGGCATCCTCTCTGGGGAGATTACTCCATAAATCCCAGGGGACAAGTCCTTGCCGATCTGATCGAAGAGCTTGAGATGGGTGTCCTAAACGTGGATGAGTTTACGCATCACTGTCCGAGAACCGCTTCATTTTCTTGCCTTGACCTATCTTTGTGCTCTTCGGATGCACAGCCTGATTTTGATTGGGGGGTGGTCGATGACCTCCATGGTAGTGATCACTTTCCCATTCAAATATCATTTTCAGGGCAACTGCCGCCTGAGAGACCACCTCGGTGGTGCTTGGCGCGGGCGCGGTGGCCTGCATTTCAGGAAATGACTGAATTCTCTATCTCAGTCGAGGAGTTTAGGTCGGTACATGAGGCCGTTGAGTTCTTCTCCGGCAACCTCATCGCCGTGGGCCTGACTACTATTCCTAGGACGTCTGGCCGTTTTGCACGCCGACCACTCCCATGGTGGTCGGCCGAGTGTGAGACGGCCCTCAAACAGAAGCGTTATGCCTACATGCGTTATAAGCGCCGCCCGAACGATTTCACTGTCGCTGAATTTCGTCGGGCTAGGGCTAGGTTCCGGTATATTTCGAAGCACGCCCGCCGCTCTTCTTGGCGTGCATACGTGTCTTCACTTAACGGGAAGACCCCTTTAGCTGAGGTGTGGAAGCGAGTCAAAAGGATTCGGGGCAAGTTCTCGCAAGACCCCCCTCCCGTTCTCCAGGAGAATGGGACCGCAATCTCGGACCCCGCGTCCGTGGCGGAATCCTTCGCGACCGCTTTTTCCGCATTCTCTAGCCGGGATATTCAATGCACGTCGTGATGTCGCGGAAGGCCGCCGGCTTGACTTTACCTCCAGAGGCGGAAAACCCTTCAACGACAAGTTTACTGTGAGCGAGTTGCGCTCCGCTCTCTCTTCGTGCGCGGACACCGCCCATGGTCTGGACGATGTCCCGTACGCCATGCTTCGACACCTGGGTGAGCGAGGCATGGCATTTCTGTTAGATTTGTTCAACAGGATCTGGGTGGAAGGTCTTCTCCCAGACTCCTGGCGAATCGCTACTGTGCTCGCCTTTCGCAAACCGGGGAGAGTTATAAGGAAAGAAGGTACCCTACGATTCATCACTCTACTCCGACCGGTTTCCGCCCAATCTCTCTAACATCT
Organism: Ceratothoa steindachneri; assembly: GCA_963969495.1. Classification (NCBI taxonomy): domain Eukaryota; kingdom Metazoa; phylum Arthropoda; class Malacostraca; order Isopoda; family Cymothoidae; genus Ceratothoa; species Ceratothoa steindachneri. The sequence goes on from OZ018326.1 coordinate 29,145,117, forward strand.
TGCATGTGCAAGTTGATGGAGAAATTGGTAAATGATAGATTAGCCTTTTTCCTGGACATCGGAGGTCATCTGTCTTCCGCACAGTGTTGGCTTCCGCAAGTTCCACTCCACGTCGGATGCTCGGCTCCGACTGGAAAATGCCGTCTGCGAGGCTTTCCTTCGTAGAGAGCACTACGCCACGGTGTTTTTCGATCTGGAGAAGGCCTATGATCCCGTCTGGCGATACGGTATCATGGAGACTCTCCACACGATGGGGGCGAGGGGACGCCTCCCAATGTTTATATCTGAAGTTTTGCGGGATCGTCGATTCCGCGTACGGGTGGCTGGAGCCCTCTCCGGCCCAAAGGAGCAGGAAAGTGTCCTCAGTGTCACACTCTTTGCCCTGAGCATCAACGGCATCACCTCGGTGCTTCCGAAAAATGTTCTCGCTACGCTCTACGTGGACGACCTTTCGATCTCTTTTGGCGCGGCCCAGATGCCAACTCTGGAGCGTCGACTCCAACAGGCATTGAACCGCGTCTCTCGTTATGCCGAAGCGCACAGGTTTCGGTTTTCTTTGGCCAAAGACTAAGGTGGTGCACTTCTGCCGCCATCCACGGCTTCATCCCGACCCAGATTTGTTTCTTAATGGGGTGCGCCTGGATGTGGTGGAATCGCACCGTTTCCTCGGTCTTGTATTCGACCGACGCCTCACCTGGGAGGCTCATATTCGCAACCTTAGGGACTCTTGTACTCGCGCCATGTACATTCTCCGTTCCTGACGTTCAGCGCTTGGGGCGCTGATAGGGCTACTGACCTACTTTTTTATCGATCCTTTGTTCGTTTGAAGCTCGACTACGGATGCGAGTTTTATACATCCGCAGCTGAGCGTTTATTGCGGAAGTTGGATTCGATCCACCACACCTGCCTTCGCCTTGCGACCGGTGCCTTCCGCACTTCCCCCATTGAGAGTCTGTTGGTCGATGCTGGGGAGATGCCGCTCGCTCTGCGCCCCATGCAGTGCATCACTCGCCTGTACGCGCGAGCCCGGCGCCTCCCTCCGTCGCCAACAGCTGTCACTGCATCCGCAGCTGATCTCGACGGTGCCTATGCCGCCAAGAGACGCCAGTCATACCCTAAGCCCTTTGGGTTTAGGGCCAGTAAACTCCTTGGAGAGCTAGATATAGTTGTCGGCCCGCTGGCGCCCCTGGTTCTGCCCAGGACGCCACCCTGGAGGGTACCACATTTGGCTATTTGTCGCCACGCCTCTGCTACCAAAGCTTGTACCGCTCCGGGAGTATTGCGTTCGACCTTTTTGGAGCACACCTCTTGTCACGCTGGAACCGTGCCAGTGTATACGGATGGCTCTAAGTCCCAAGAGGGGGTCGGCTTCCACGCTGTATCTCCCCTGTTTCATGTCAGCGGGGCTCTGCCAGGTCCTGCGTCTGTCTTCACCGCCGATCTGGTGGCAATACACCACTCGGTACGGGAGATTACGCGACGAGCCTCGGTTCGGAGACCGGATTGTGATCTATAGCGACTCACAAAGTGCCCTGAGTGCTCTCGGGGCATTGGAATCTCCACATCCCCTGGTTCGCGATATCCGTGACGCCACGGTTATGGCGAGCCGGGCAGATGTCTAGACTATCTTCTGCTGGGTTCCTGGACATGTAGGAATTGCGGGGAATGAGGGCGCCAAAGAGTCCGCGAGGACTCTGCGACCTGACCAGCGTTTCGCTCTTCCTCACACCGACTACATGGCAGGAATACGGGCAGCTCTTCGAGCTGCTTGGCAAAGAAGATGGGAGACGTTCGAAGGGAACTTAAAGTTGCGTGCCATTGCGCCGCGACTGTCCCCATGGCCCTATCCCCTAATGCGGCGACGGCTTCAGGTCGCTTTCTGTCGTCTCCGAATCGGACACACTCGTGTGACGCATCGCTATTTGATGGAGCGCTTGCCTGCGCCCTATTGCGACGTCTGCGTCGACCCCCAGACTGTACGGCACATTCTTTTCGAATGTCCCAGTCTGAGTGATCTTCGCGCACGTTACCTGTCCCGGTACCGGGATGGGCGGGGTCGCTACCGCCTCTCCTTTGTACTGGGGTCGAGTGCGTACACCATGAGTGATGGACTTGTTGACTTTTTGGGGGGGAGGCCGGCCTTCTCCTTTGTATTTAACTTTTTTTTTTGTTATTGTTTGTTTTGTTTTTTTGTAGGTCGCAGGCTCCTGCGCCGGGGGGAGGAGGACCTTCCCCCGACGCCGGAGCTTGCTCCCTGATTTTTATCCCCTTTTTATTGTGGTTTCTGTTAAAAAAAATTTTTTGTAAGTAGCCTAGAACTGGGCTGTTTGTTTGCGGCGACTTATGCCCAAGTGGGCAGTCGCCAGATAGCCACTTGGAAAAAATAAATCAATATGTGTCGTTACGTCGCGGAAGGCCGCCCACTGTACTTTACCTCCAGAGACGGAGAATGCTTCAACGACAGGTTTACTCTGAGTGAGTTGCGCTCCGCTCTCGCTTCCTGCGATTACACCGCGTCTCGTCCGGACGATCTCCCGTAGGCCATGCCTCGACACTTGGGTGACCGAGGCATGGCGTTTCTGTTAGAATTGTTCAACAGGATCTGGGTAGAGGGTATCCTCCCAGAATCCTACTGAATCCCTACCTTGCTCGCTTTTCGCAAACCGGGGATAGATCACTCTACCCCGGCCGGTTTTGCCAAATCTCTCTAACCTACTGCGTGTGCAAGATGATGAAGAAATTGGTAAATGATAGATTAGCCTTTTTTATGGACAACGGAGGCCATCTGTCTTCTGCACAGTGCGGCTTCCACAAGTTCCACTCCACGTCGGATGCTCTGCTCCGACTGGAAAATGCAGTCTGCGAGGCCTTCCTTCGTAGACAGCACTACGCCACGGTGTTTTTAGATCTGGAGAATGCCCATGATACCGCATGGCGATGCTGTATCATGGAGACTCTCCACACGATGGAGGAGAGGGAAAGCCTGCCAATGTTTATATCTGAATTTTAGCGAGATCCTCGATTCCTCGTGCGGGTGGGGGGAGCCCTCTCCGGCCCAATGGAGCAGGAAAAGGTCGGATGATGTTTTCGCTACTCGACGTGGACGACCTTTCGATCTCTTTTGGCGCGGCACAGATGCCAACTCTGGAAGGCTCATATTCGCAGTCTTAGGGTCTTTTGCACCCGCGCCAATGCCCAAGTAGGCAGTCGCCAGATGAGCTCTTTAAAGAAAGAAAGAAAGAAAAAAAAAGAAAAAGAAAAGAAAAAAACGCACCCGCGCCATTGATATTATTCGATTCGTGACGTTCAGCGCCTAGGGTGCTGCTAGGACTACTGTCTTACTTCTTCATCGATCCTTTGTTCGCTCGAAGCTCGATTACAGATGCGAGTTTTATGCATCTGCACCCGATCGTGTGCTGCAGAAGGTGTACTCGATCCACCACACCGGCCTTCGCCTGGTGACCGGTGCCTACCGCACTTCCTCCATTGAGAGCCTATTTATGGATGCTGGGGAGATGCCAATCGCTCTGCGCCGTGCACAGTGCCTTTCTCGCCTGTACGCGCGAACCCGGCCCCTCCCTCAGTCGCAAACAGATCTCACTGCATTTGCAGCTGATATCGATGGTGCCTATGTCGCCGTGAGACGCCTTGCATACCCTAAGCACTTCGGCTTTAGGGCTAGGAAACTCGTTCGAGATCTAGGTATAGCTCCTGGCACGATGGTGCCCCTGGTTCTGCCAAAGACGCCACCTTGGAGGGTACCGCCTTTGACCATTTGTCGCCACGCCCTCTGCTCCCAAAGCTTTTACACCGCCGGGAGTATTGCGTTCGGCCCTTTTGGAGCACATCTCGTGTCACGCTGGAACCGTGCCAGTGTATACGGATGGTTCTGCGTCCCAAGAGTGTGTTTGTGTCCACGCCATTGCCTTCTGTTTGAAGTAAGCGGGGCTCTTCCAGTTGCTGCGTCTGTCTTCACGGCCGAGCTGGTTGCAATACACCGCTTGGTACGGGAGATTACGCGTCGTGCCCGGTTCGGAGACCTGATTGTAATTCATTGCGACTCACAAAGCGCCCCGAGTGCTTTCGGGACATTGGAATCACCGCATCCCATCCCCTGTTTCGATATATCCAAGACGCCACGGTTTTGGTGAGCTGGGCGGATGTCGAGATTATCTTCTGTGGGGTTCCTGGACATGCAGGAATTACGGGGAATGAGGGCGCCAAAGAGTCCGCGAGTTCTGTGCGATCAAACCAGCATTTAACTTTTTCTTCCACCGACTATACGGCAGGAATACGGGCTACCTTCCGGACTGCTTGGTAAAGAAGATGGGAGATGATCAAGGGGTACCTAAAGTTGCGTGCCTTGTGCCGCCACTGTTCCTATGGGCCTACCCCCCCGCCCTCCAATGCCGCGCCGAGTTCAGGTTGCTCTCTGTCGTCTCCGAATTGCACACACTTGCGGGACTCACCGTCATTTGATGGAGCACTCCTCTGTGCCTTACTGTGACGACTGTATTGTACCCTAGACTTCGGCACATTCTTGTTGAATGTGTCAGTCTGGGTGATCTTCGCGCACCTTTCCTGTCCCGATACCGGGATGAGCGGGGTCGCTACTGCTTGTCCCTTGTACTCGGGACAGATCGTACGCACTCACTTGTGGACTTTACGACTTTTTGGAGGAGGCTGGCCTCCTCCAATTTATTTCACCTTTTTTTGTGTTTCTTTGTAGGTCGCATGTTCCTGTGCCGAGGGGGCGTGGGCCTGACCCCGACGCCGGAGCATGCTTCCTTCTTTAATAAAAACGCTCGGCTATTCAAATACCGCATCGTGCCCGTTTCGGAGATCGATTGTGATCTTTAGCGAATCACGAAGCCCTCTGACTGCTCTTTGGGCATTGGAATTGCGTGGAATAAGCCTGTCGATGGTTGCGTTGAACAGTCCGCAAGGTTCTGTGCGTCAGTACCAGCGTTTTGCTCTCCCTCACACAAAGTACCATTAATCAGGTTAGAGCTGCCTCACAAAGAAGAGGAGAGGCGGCCGAGGGGAACTTAAACTTACCTGCCATTGTTCCGTGACTGTTTCCATGGCTTCCCCCGCCCATGCCGCGACTGCTTCAGATCGCTTTCTGTCTTCTTAGACTTGGGCTCGCGCGCATGCTCCGATAGCGGAGGATGCCTTTTCACCTTCCTTTTTTAGTTGTTTGTTTTGTTTCTTTGAGTTTTTTTTCCTTGTTGCCTTTCTGTTGTTTTAAATAAATTTCCTTAGACTTAAAAGCTTATTGTTGCTTCTCTGCAACTCATGTCAGTGGTTGTAGTCGCCAGATGCACTCTATTATAAATGAATTATTTTTAGTTTATTGTAATTAAAAAGGGTTTGGGAAGTCATTAACACACGATCTATCATAAACATTTGATCCAAACAGGAACCCTATCACGACTCCATTTTGCTCAAATGGGAAGAAGCTTTCTCACTTAACTTGGTACTATAATTTTTATAATGTAATTCTCTGATTGTTTGCCTTTTATATTGTTTGTATATTATACTAAGGTGAAAGCTCTGAATAGAACCAAAATTAGAGATCTTGTTTCTTATACTGTTTTTTTCTTATTACTTATAGGAAGATGTTCCAATGGCTCAAAGAAAGCGATTTACTCGAGTTGAAATGGCCCGTGTGCTCATGGAGAGGAACCAATATAAGGAACGTTTCATGGAATTGCAGGAGGCAGTTCGCTGGACTGAGATGATCCGGGCATCAAGGAATGACCCTGATGTTGATCGCAAGAATAAACTCACTATTTGGAAGTTGTAAGCTTTCGCATTTCAGTTGATGCTATATCAGAAACAATCTATGATAGTAAAGCTGATATTGTATATCTGTCATAATCAGCTGCCATACTCGATATTCTATTGATAAAGCAAGAAAAAAAATTCATTAGCCAAGGCCACAACCCCCAACTTCACACAAATAGCAGACTTCTTTAAAACAAACAGCACCCACGCAACAAGTGTTGCATCACATCTAACAACTCAACACTCGCATCACTAACCTCATCTCTAGAAACTGGAGCAATAAACTACAAGACAAACTCAACTAACTCTGGATAACCCTAAAGAAGATTCACACCATCACACACAACCCTGCCTTCCACACACTAGTGACTAGCAACAACCAAATTGCAACACCTAAACGACACTGTAGCATACAAATAAAAACACTTACAGCATTAGTCCCCCCCCCCCCCCCCCCCCACACACACAACACATTAAAATGCCTTAGGAACTTTGTGATCTCCATCACACAAATATTCAACTACTTATGGCTCATCATGTATTGAGTTGTTTTTTTTGGAGGGGGGGGGGGGGGTAAAAAGAAGTAGAACTCAGCATATGTATAAGAATATTTGTAGGAAATGCTTTTTTTCAGAACAGGTTTAAATGTGATCAACCATTGACAATTACTGTGTTTCGAGGCGAGGGAAAAAAGGCCTCTCATCGTGAGCCCAACCTCCCCCAATAAGTCCTCTAGGGCGACAGCGCATTGTCCAGCCAACATCGCCCGGAGTTCTGCCCCCCGGAAGCGTACGGCCATTCCCGTGAGGGTCTTTTCTCTTTTAAGAAGGCTCACACATGTCTGTGCTCCGCTTAAAGGGCATATTCCTTCAATGGAATTGTGGACTCTGAGCCAATTGCTCAGAGCTGCAGAGGCTTGTCTCGTCCCATCTTTCCTTAGCTAACTTTTTGCAGGAGACATTGCTGGTTGCGTGCCCCCCTACCCACCCTCCTGGGGTATAAGGGTGTTGCAACTCAACTACTGCAGGATAGGGGACAGACAGGAGGATGCGCCATTTACACCTGGCACTCAGTGCCCCGTACGGACCCAGCTTAGCCTCTTCTCCTCCTTTCTGACAGCCTGTGTTTTTTTCACCCTACTTCCTCACTTTCCCTCAACCTCTCCCACAACTTTCTCTGGCTGGCCTCTAATTTCACAGGGTAGACGCCGACCAGCTTTCTCTCACCCAACTATCCCGAATCGGGGCTGATGGGGAAGGGGACAATGTTCCCTCACCCCTTGAGCTCCGGCCTGGAGTGGTGGGTTTTTAACATCCTGCTTCATCCCTACCCACACCTTCCTCACATACCCTTTCTTCCTCCTTTCCCTGTCTATCAATTTTGCGCTTTGACCAAAGTGGAGCCACCATGCTGATGGGCTACCAGGGCACTAAGCGGGAGGGGTGGCCTCAAATGGCGGCAGCTGGTTTTGTCGGCCCCATATTCACCCCTTGCAGAGTTGGCTACTTGCGTAAAGTGATGTTCGTTTGCGTACCGTGACAAATATAAGGTCACCATGCCCAATGATGAAAGTAAAAAAAAAAAACACCTTTTCTCCCCTTACCCTTTCCCAGCGTTGGAGGCGCCTTCAGGCAACTCCACCGAAAAAATGGAGCGCCTCCATTCCTGTGCTATCGCAGCGGACCCTCCAAAACTCTTTGACTGGAGAGGAGGCTTACTCCTACGGGTGTAGGGGACTCCACCTCATCCTTTTCTCTCGAGTGCCCAAGAGCGACTCCCTTTTCCAGCAGCAGTCCCCCCTTTACTTTCTAAGGGGACTGCCAAGAAAGTAGGCAGGTGACCTATAATTGACCGGGAGCGGCTTGATAGGGGTAACCACCTTAAGTGAGCAAAGGATGACAGGACCCGTTGGCCCGTGCCCCTTAACATCCTGCACTCGTGCGTCAAGAGCCTACAGTACTCACTATATGTGCCCCCATCTCTTCGTCGACGGATGTCGGTTCGCCGGCATTAGGTGAAAAAGGAACCTCGAATGGGGTCTGGGAGGGGGGGGGGCACATGGAATCGCCCCTTCCTGAGGTGACCTTCCACAGGTTGTAACACGGGCTCGGTGCTAAGCACTGAACCCGAGTATGCCCCTGTGTAGGGTTCTCAGACGGCTCGGGCCCCCGAGGCCTTCCAAGGAGAAGAAGAATCTTCTCCCCTGGCTGGTGCCCCTTTGACAGCCAAGACATACCTTGTCCATTTCGGAGAAGGATCTTGCTAAGGCCGGTACATCTGGCCTAGGGAAAAAGCGGTTCATTCTCCTCTCCTAAAAAAAAAAAAAAGAAGCCGAAAAAATACTAAAAAGACTGGGCTCCTCTCCTTCTGTGGGGGCTGCGGGGAGGGATGGGTGTACTGCCATTTCGGTAAGCAACCAAGCCAAGATCGGCACGCCCGGCGACGTTGCTCCCCCGGGTGGGGAGCCCCAGACTAAGACCAAAAGTGCACAGAGTGGAGCCTCGATTGCGTTGGGGCCCCCTCATTCAGAGCCTACCTGGCGTTTTCGAGCCCGTTGGCTTCAAACGCTTCCTCGTTATTCACTCCACTGATGGCAGCATGATGCATCAGAGGAGAGCCGAAGGTGACCCGTTTCTCGGACGGGAGCCTTTTGGCGAATGCGTCAAATCCCTCTGAGGCGGCCATAATTAGTGCCCTTTGGATACCCCGTAAGGGGCTCGGCGATGTGCCTTCCTGGCCGCTGTGCTGGCGGGACTCAGCGCCCCATCCGGCCTCAGCTTAGCCTCTTTTCTTTCTTTCAGACAGCCTGTATTTCTCCCCTACAACCTCTCCCACAACTTTTTCTGGTCGACCTCTATTTTCACAGGATAGGGGCTGACCTTCTCAGTCAACCGTCCCGGATCGGGGCTGAAGGGGGAGGGGACAATGTTCCCTAACTCCTGAGCTCTGGTTTGGGATGGTTGGTTTTAAACAACCTGCTTCATCCCCACCCATACCTTCCTTACGTCCCTTTTCCTTCTCACTTCACTATCTATTTTTTTACGCTCTGCCTTGGAGCCGCCATGCCGAAGGGCTGCTAGGGGTAGCCTTAAAAGGCGGCACCTGGCTCTGCCAGCCTTATATGTGTCCCGTGCAGAGCGGGCCACTGCGAGGGGTGATTAGCGTTTGCTTCCAGCAGAAAGAATAGGGTCCTCATGGCCGATGATGAAAGTTGAACAAAAAACATATTCCCCTTTCTCCCTCACAATCAATGGAGCCACCTTCGGGCAGCTCCACAAGAAAAAAATGGAGGTTTATCCCCCCCCTGTGCTCTCGCAGGGGACCCTCCAAATCTCTTTAACCAGAAAGGAGGCTTACTCCTCTGCCTCGCCTACAGGTGTAGGGACTCCCCCTCACCCCCTTATCTGGAGGTGCCTTCGGGCACCTCCCGCTTTCCAGTGGCAGTCCCCCCTTTACTTTCCAAGGGGACTGATAAGAAAGCCAGCAGGCAGCCCATAGCTGACCGCTCACCATTGAAGCGGCTAGGTAGGGCAAACCACCTTAGGGGGAAGATGGAAGCCCGGCCCCATCGGTCGCTTCCCTCAAAAGACCTGCTGACTAGAATATTAAACCTAGCGGGGGTCAAGGCCTGTGCCTCCCCAGACTCAACTCATGACACCACTGCCAATGGGACCTCTGATGTCCTGGGGGCGGGATGACCAACTGGAGGCCCACCCCCAAGATAAACATGGTCCTTGAGGCACCCAGCCTTAGAAGGTAGGGCCTTCCATGGGAGCAAATCCGAGCTCGAAGCCAAGCACCAACTTGAGTCCGCTCCTATGCAAAGTCCTCCTCAAACGGCTCGGGTCTCCTAGGCAGTATAAGGAGGGGAGAGATCTTCTCCTCCAGGCTGGTGCCCCTGCAACCGCCAGGACCTTCTCCATCTCGGAGAAGGACCTTGCTGAGGCCGATCCATCTGGCCTGGGGTCTCCTGCCAGCGCAGGGGAGAAGCTGGTTCATTCCCCGCCTTCCTCTCCTAAAAGGAAGAAAAAGACTAAGAAGAGTAGGGGTTCCTCTCCATCCGTGTGGGCTACGGGGACGGATGGGTCTGCTGCCACTTTGGTAAGCGACCAAGCCAAGATCAGCACATCTGGCCCCTCTGCCCCCCCCCGGGTGCAGAAACCCTGACTAAGACCAAAAGTGCTAGTGTGCAGAGCGGACGCCTCCCTGGAGGGTACCACATTTGGCTATTTGTCGCCACGCCTCTGCTCCCAAAGCTTGTACGGCGCCGGGAGTATTACGTTCGGCCTTTTTGGAGCACATCTCGTGTCACGCTGGAACCGTACCAGTGTATATGGATGGCTCCAAGTCCCAAGAGGGGGTCGGCTTCCACGCCGTATCCCCTCTGTTTGAAGTCAGCGGGGCTATGCCAGGCGCTGCGTCTGTCTTCACGGCCGAGCTGGTTGCAATACACCACTTGGTACGGGAGATTACTCGACGTGCCCTCTTCGGAGACCGGATTGGGATCTATAGCGACTCACAAAGTGCCCTGAGTGCTCTCGGGGCATGGGAATCTCCACATCCCCTGGTTCGCGATATCCGTGACGCCACGGTTTGGCGAGCCGGGCAGATTTCGAGATTATCTTCTGCTGGGTTCGTGGACATGTAGGAATTGCGGGGAATGAGCGCGCCAAAGAGTCCGCAAGGACTCTTCGACCGGACCAGCGTTTCGCTCTTCCTCACACCGACTACATGGCAGGAATACGGGCAGCTCTTCGGACTGCTTGGCACAGAAAATGGGAGACGGTCGAAGGGGAACTTAAAGTTGCGTGCCATTGCGCCGCGACTGTTCCCATGGACCTATCCCCCAATCGGACACACTCGTGTGACGCATCGCTATTTGATGGAGCGCTCGCCTGCGCCCTATTGCAACGACTGCGTCGTCCCCCAGACTGTTCGGCACATTGTTGTCGAATGTCCTAGTCTGGGTGATCTTCGCGCACGTTACCTGTCCCGGTACCGGATGGGCGGGGTCGCTACCGCCTGTCCTTTGTACTCCGGATGAGTGCGTGCACATTGACTGGTGGACTTGCTGACTTTTGGGGGGAGGCCGGCCTTCTCCCTTTCATTTAACTAGGTTTAGTTGTTGTTATTGTTATTGCTTTCTAATTGTTATTTCTTTTTATTGTTGTTTTCTTTTCAAATTTTTTAAAGTAGCCTAGAACTAGGCTGTTTGTTTACGGCGACTTATGCCTAAGTGGGCAGTCGCCAGATAGCCCCTTAAAAAAAAAGAAAGAAAAAAAAGCAGAGTGGAGCCTCGATTACATCGGGGCCACTCATTCAGAGACTAACCGGCGTAAGCAACCAAGCCAAGATCGGCACATCTGGCCCCTCTGCCCCTCCCGGGTGCGGAGCCCCAGCCTAAGACCAAAAGTGCGCAGAGCGGAGCCTCGATTGCGTTGGGGCCCCCTCATTCAGAGCCTACCTGGCGTTTTCGAGCCCGTTGGCTTCAAACGCTTTCTCGTTATTCGCTCCACTGATGGCAGCATGTTGGCCAAGGGCAACATGATCCATCAGAGGAGAGTTTAGTGTAATTTGTAGAGAGCCGAAGGTGATCCGTTTCTCGGACGGTAGCCTTCTGGCGAATGCGGCGAATCCCGCCTAGGCGGCCAAGATAAGTGCTCTTCGGATACTTCATGGCACCCCGGTGAGTGTGACGCCGCACTCTACCATGAACTTTGTGAAAGGAGTAGTTTATGCGAGGGAACTCGTTGACTACTCCATAGAGGACATCACCTTAGAGCTGGCCGACCATGGGGCGATCAAGGTCGAACATGTGATGAGAAAACAGGGAGGGGCCTCGAGACCCACCCCTACACTCTTCGTCACGTTTGTCTGTGACAAGCTCCCTGAGTCGGTGCGTGCTGGTTGGTACCACTACCGTGTGAAGGCATTCGTGCCACTGCTACGGCGGTCCTATTACTGTCACCGCTTCGGCCATACAAATCGATCTTGTAGATGTGTAAAGTCGGGGTCACCCGAAGTCTGTGTAAATTGCTCCAAGGCCGCACACGATAAGTCTAAATCATGTGTGGCCAAGTGTGTCAATTGCGGAGAGCCGCACCCCACTTCTATGAAGCAATCTGATGCATATCTCCTTGAGAAAGAAATCCTGGCCATTCAAGACCAGGATCGAATCTCATTCCGCGAGGCTAAGGACTTGGTCCTGGCGCGCCCAGCTCTGCCTGGCACGTCATATGCCTCAATAGTTAGAAAGGCACCCTCTGCTCCTGGCCCATCCAGGCCAATGAGCACGGTTGTTTCCCCGCCCATTTGGAGCCCTTCTCTACTCAACCCGGGCGCTCCCCTGGTAAAGCTGGCGGCACAAAGGGTTCATACCCAGTCCGGGCTAAAACCAGGGCTCCCCCCTCTTTCCCCAGCGTGACCGTTTCCCGTAAGGCGAAACGGCCACGCGCCTCCACCGAGTCGTTAGACTCAAAGCAGGCAACACCCCTGAAGTTGTCGCCAGGCCATCTTCTGGGGTTCATAAAGCTGTCCCCCGAAAGGAGGACAGCAACAAAGGAGCTTCACATCCTTCGCCCGCGCTTATTGGTGGGCTGAATGACTCAGAGACGGCGAGCCCAACCTCCTCAAATAAGTTCTCGAAGGTGACTGCGCCTTCAGCGCACTGTCCGGCCAACAGCGCCCTGGGTTCTGCCTCCGAGAAACGTACGGCTATTCCTGTGAGGGTCTTCTGTTCGCAGAGGGTCCCCGCGTCTCCTCCGAGCTAGGCCGGGAGGGCATATTTCTTCAATGGAATTGCCGCGGACTCCGGGCCAACTGGGAGGAGCTGCGGAGGCTCGTCTCGTCCCGTTCCCCGTTAGCTATTTTTCTGCAGGTGTCCATGATAGGCGCGTGCCCCTTGCTCCCCCCTCCTTCCGGGGTATAATAGTTTTGTGACCCCACCACCACGAGATGGGGGCCGGGATATGCGATGCGTGGTTTACACCCGGCATGATGTCTCCGATCATCTTTTCACCCTTAGATACCTCATTTCATGCAGTGGCTGTGCAGCTTCACCTGGATATGTGGTATACTGTTATTTCTGCGTACATTCCACTGTCAGCTGACTTCGACGCAGGGGACTTCCGCCTCATCGTGGCACGGTTGCCGAGGCCCTTTCTCTTGGAGATCTGAACGGCAGACATCCTCTCTCGGGAGATTACTCAATAAATCCCAGGGGACAAGTCCTTGCCGATCTGATCGAAGAGCTTGAGATAGGTTTCCTAAATGTGGATGAGTTTACGCATCACTGCCCGAGAACCGCTTCATTTTCTTGCCTTGATTTATCTCTGTACTCTTCGGAGGCACAGCCTAATTTTGATTCGGGGGTGGTCGATGACCTCCATGGTAGTGATCACTTTCCAATTCAAATATCATTTTCAGCGCAACTGCAGCCTGAGAGCCCACCTCGGTGGTGCTTGGCGCGGGCGCGGTGGCCTGCATTTCAGGAAATGACTGAATTCTCTATCTCAGTCGAGGAATTTAGGTCGGTAGATGAGGCCGTTGAGTTCTTCTCAGGCACCCTCATCGCCGCGGGCTTGACTACTATTACCAGAACGTCTGGCCGTTTTGCACGCTGATCACTCCCATGGTGGTCGGCCGAGTGTGAGACGGCCCTCAAACAGAAGCGTTATGCCTACATGCGCTATAAGCGCCGCCCGAACGATTTCACTGTCGCTGAATTTTGTCAGGCTAGGGCTAGGTTCTAGTATATTTTGAAGCACGCCCGCCGCTCTTCTTGGCGGTGTACGTGTCTTCACTTAATGGGAAGACCCCTCTAGCTGAGGTGTGGAAGCGAGTCAAATGGATTCGGGGCAAGTTCTCGCTGGACCCCCTTCCCGTTCTCCAGGAGAATGGGCCCGCAATCTCGGACCCCGCTTCCGTGGCGGAATCCTTTGCGACCGCTTTTTCCGCATTCTCTAGCAGGGATGCTGCTGCGCCAGCATTCAATGCACGTCGTGATGTCGCAGAAGGCTGTCAGCTGGACTTTACCTCCAGAGTCGGAGAACCCTTCAACGACAGGTTTACTGTGATTGAGTTGCATTCCGCTCTTGCTTCGTGCGCGGACACCGCTCATGGTCCGGACGATGTCCCGTACGCCATGCTTCGACATCTGGGTGAGCGAGGCATGGCCTTTCTCTTAGATTTGTTCAACAGAATCTGAGTGGAGGGTCTCCTCCCAGATTCCTGGCGAATCTCTACTGTGCTCGCCTTTCGCAAACCGCGGAGAGATCACTCTACTCCGGCCGGTTTCCGCCCAATCTCTCTTAACCTCGTGTGTGTGCAAGTTGATGGAGAAATTGGTGAATGTTAGATTAACCTTTTTCCTGGACAGCGGAGACCATCTGTGTTCTGCACAGTTTAGCTTCCGCAAGTTCCACTCCACGTCGGATGCTCTGCTCCGACTGGAAAATGCCGTCTGCGAGGCCTTCCTTCGTAGACAGCACTACGCCACGGTGTTTTTCGATCTGGAGAAGGACTATGATATCGCATGGCGATACGGTATCATGGAGATTCTCCACACGATGGGGGCGAGGGGACGCCTCCCTATGTTTATATCTGAATTTTTACCAGATCGTCGATTCCGCGTACGGGTGGGGGAGCTCTCTCCGGCCCAATGGATCAGGAAGAGGATGTCCCGCAGGGAAGTCTCGTCAGTGTCACACTCTTTGCCTTGAGCATCATTGGCATCGCCGGTGCTGCCGGAAGATGTTCTCGCTAAGCTCTACGTGGACGAACTTTCGATCTCTTTTGGCGCGGCCCAGATGCCAACTCTGGCGCGTCGTCTCCAACAGGCATTGAACCGCGTCTCTCGCTACGCCGAAGCGCACAGGTTTCGGTTTTCTTTGGCCAAGACTAAGGTGGTGCATTTCTGCCGCCATCCACGGCTTCACCCCGACCCAGATTTGTTTCTTAATGGGGTGCGCCTTATTGTGGTGGAATCGCACCGTTTCCTCGGTCTTGTATTTGACCGATGCCTCATCTGGGAGGGCTCATATTCGCTGCCTTAGGGTATCTTGTACCCAGGCCATGGATATTCTCCGTTCCGTGACGTTCAGCGCTTGGGGCGCTGATAGGGCTACCGCCTTACTTTTTTATCGATCCTTTGTTCGTTCGAAGCTCGACTACGGATGCGAGTTTTATGCATCCGCAGCCGAGCGTGTATTGCGGAAGTTGGACTCGATCCACCACACCGGTCTTCGCCTGGCGACCGGTGCCTTTCCCACTTCACCCATTGAGAACCTACTTGTCGATGTTGGGGAGAGGCCACTCTCTCTACGGTGTGTACAGTGCATTCATTTTTCGCCTCTACGCGCGAGCCCGGCGCCTTCCTCAGTCGCCAACAGCTCTCACTGCATCCGCAGCTGATTTCGACGGTGCCTATGCCGCCGAGAGACGCCAGTCATACCCTAAGCCCTTTGAGTTTAGGGCCAGGAAACTTCGAGAGCTCGGTATAGCTCTCAGGCCGTTGTCACCCCTCCTCCTGCCCAGGACGCCACCCTGGAGGATACCACATTTGGCTATTTGTCGCCACGCCTCTGCTCCCAAAGCTTGTACAGCGCCGGGAGTATTGTGTTCTAACTTTTTAGAGCACACCTCTTGTCACGCTGGAACCGTGCCAGTGTATACGGATGGCTCAAAGTCCCAAGAGGGGGTCGGCTTCCACGCCGTATCCCCTCTGTTTTAAGTCAGCGGGGCTCTTCCACGCGCTGCGTCTGTCTTCACGGCCGAGCTGGTTGCAATACACCACTCAGTACCGGAAATTACGCGACGTGCCCGGTTCGGAGACCGGATTGTGATCTATAGCGACTTACAAAGCTCCCTGAGTACTCTCGGGGCATTGGAATCTCCCCATCCCCTGGTTCGCGATATCCGTGACGCTACGGTTATTGCGAGCCGGGCGGATGTTGAGATTATCTTCTGCTGGGTTCCTGGACATGCAGGAATTGCGAGGAATGAGCGCGCCGATCAGGGCGCCAAAGTGTCCGCGAGGACTCTGCGACCGGACCAGCGTTTCAATCTTCCTCACACCGACTTCGTGGCATGAATACGGGTAGCTCTTCAACTCAGTTGCCTGGCAACTGAGTTGGATAGACGGTCGAAGGGAATTTAAAGTTGCGTGCCATTGCGCCGCGACTGTTCCCATGGACCTACCCCCCAATGCCGCAAAGGTTTCAGGTCGCTTTCTATCGTCTCCGAATTGGGAACACAAGTGTGACGCATCGCCTTTTGATGGAGCGCTCGCCCGCGCCCTATTTTAACGACTGCGTCGTCCCCCAGACTTCGGCACATTCTTGTCGAATGTCCCAGTCTGGGTGATCTTCGCGCATGTTACCTGTCCCGGTACCGGGATGGGCGGGGTTGCTACCGTCTGTCCCTTGTACTCGGGACGGGTTTGTGCACACTGACCTGTGTACTTTTAGACTTTTTGTAGGAGGTCGGCCTTCTCCCCGTCATTTAATATTCAAATATTGGTCGCGGTCTTCTTCGGCGGGGGAAGGCGAGCCTTCCCCCTTTGATGGAGCTCGCTCTATATTTTTCAATTCGTTTGTTTTTCTTTTTCTTTGTATTTTTGTTTATTTTGGGGTTTTTTTTTAATTTGGCTTTTAATATATCCTAGATTTACGCTAGCTTGAGTACGGCGCCTTATGCTCTAGAAGGCAGTCGCCTGATGAGATAATAAAAAAAAAAAATGGACATGTAGGAATTGCAGGGAATGATGGCGCCAAAGTGTCTGCGAGGACTGGGCGACCTGACCAGCGTTTCGCTCTTCCTCACATCCTCACGGGCAGCTCTCCGGGCTTCTTGGCAAAGAAGATGAGAGACGGTCGAGGGAAACTTAAAGTTGCATGCCTTTGCGCCGCGACTGTTCCCATGGACCTACCCCCCAATTCCGCGACGGCTTCATGCTGCTTTTTGTTGTCTCCGAATTGGACACACTCGCAGGACGCACCGCCATTTGATGGAGTGCTCGTCTGTGCCCTACTGTGAAGACTGCGTTGTCCCCTAGACTGTTCCGCACATTCTTGTTGAATGTCCCAGTCTGGTTAATCTTCGCACATGTTAACTGTCCTGCTACTGGGGCGAGCGTGGTCGCTATCTCTTGTCCCTTCTACTTGGAGGTTTCGTGCACACTGACTTATGAACTTTACGACTTTTTGGAGGAGGCTGGCCTTGTCCACTTTATTTGACCTTTATTTCGTGCTTCTTTTTGTAGGTCGTATGTTCCTTCGCCGAGGGAAGGTGGGCTTACCCCCGACGCCGGAGCATTCTTCCCTCTCGTCCTCTTGCTTTTTCTCGTTATTTGTTATCGTTGTTATTTGTTAGTTACATATTATTTGTTTTATAATATAGCCTAGTAGTAGGCCGTGTGATGTACGGCGACTTATGCCCAAATAGGCAGTCGCCAGATGGGCTATCATACTGAAAAAAAAACCTACTCCACAATGCCTTCGGGTCGCTTTCTCTCATTTTCGAATTGGTCACATTCACGGAACGCACCGCCATTGCACTTGATAGCGACGACTGTGTTGTCTCCCAGCCTATTCGGGTGATCTTCGCCTACGTTACCTGAGCCGGGTTGCTACTGCTTGTCCCTCTTACTTAAGACGGGTTCATGGACTATCTGACTTGGGAGGAGGCTGGCCTCCTTCATTTTTATTCTTTGTTGTAGTTCGCATGTTCCTGTGCCGGGCGGGAGGCGGGCCTCCTCCAGATGCCTGAGCGTGCTTGCTTCTGCTTGTTTTGTTAACCCTGTTTTTGTATGTAGTTTTAATCTAGCCTAGTATTAGGCTGTAACGTGATTACGGTATCGTTTACTTTAGTAGAAAGTTACCGGGTTTAAAAACAAAACAAAATGATACTGCGTCGCTTTTCTACCGATCTTTTGTTTGTTCGAAGCTTGATTACGGATGTGAGTTTTACGCATCCTCAGCCGAGCGTGTATTTCGGAAGGTCGACTCGATCGACCACACTGGTCTCCACCTGGTGAATAGTGCCTTACGCAGATCCCCCATTGAGAGCCTACTAGTCGATGCTCAGGAGATGCCATTCCCTCTTCACAGTGCATTATGCGCCAGTACACATGAGCCCAATGCCTCTCACTGCATCCTGGATAGCGCCTTAAAAGAAATCCTTCACCTTAATGTGATTACTTGTGTGCCCCCAGACTGTATGACACTTTCTTGTTAAAATTTAGAGTCTGTGGAGTCTATGCACACACTACTGGGATTAATGGGGTCACTTCTGCTTACCCCTTGTACTGGCAACAGTTTTGTACTTATATGGCTGCAGTCCAATTAAGTTTCTTGAGGAGGCCTGTGTTAAAGTTTGACACTGGACAATAATGAAAGTTATTCTAAAGTATTATTTGCTATGGAGATATTTTCTCACCTCTAGTAAGCACAGAATCTAGGCTTGTCTTCCTTTGTGTAGGTAAAAATATTAGATTCCTCTTTTGACAGTTTACCCCGTAAGGGGCGCGGCGATTTGCCATCCTGGCCGCCGTGCTGACGGGATCCAGCACTCCGTCCGGCCCCAGCTTAGCCTCTCTTCCTTCCTTCAGATAGCCCGATTTCTCCCCTACCTCGTCGCTTTTCATACAACCTCTCCCACAACTTTCTCTGGTCAGCCTCTAATTTCACAGGGTAGAATGCTGACCTTCTTCTCAAGCCAACCACCCCGGATCGGGGCTGAGGGGGGAGGGGACATTGTTCCCTAACCCCTCAGCTCCGGTTCGGGATGGGTTTTTTTTAACAACCTGCTTCATCCCCACCCATACCTTCCTCACATCCCTTTTCCTCTCCTCTTCACAACCTATATTTTTTACGCCGTGTTCAAGGTGGAGCCGCCATCCCGAAGGACTGCCAGGCCACCAGGCGGGAGGGGTGGTCCCGAATGGCGGCGCCTGGCTCTGCCGGGCTTGTAAGCACCTCTCGCAGTGCGGGCAACTGCGAGAGGTGATGAGCTATTGCGTCCCGTAATCAAAAGAGGGTCACCATGCCCATGAATGAAAAAAAACAACAAAAAACCCAACCCCCAACTTCCCCAAGAAAATCGACGGAGCCGCCCTCGGGCAGCTCCACCGAGAAAATGGAGGTCCCCCCCCCTTGTGCTTGCGCAAGGGACCCTCCATAACTCTTTAACCGGAGAGGAGGCTTACTCCTCTCCTACGCCTACGGGTGTAGGGGACTCCCCCTCACCCCCTTCTCTGGAGGTGCTTTCAGGCACCTCCCTATCTCCAGCGGCAGTCCCTCCTTTGCTTTCTAAGGGGACTGCCAAGAAAGCCAGCAGGCAGCCCATTGCCGACCGCCCCTCGTGCAAGCGGCTCGGTAGGGCAAACCCCCTTAGGGGGGAGAGGGAAGCCAGGCCCCTTCGGTCGCTTCCCTCAAAAGACCTGCTGGCAAGAATTTTAAACCTTGCTGGGGTCAAGGCCTGTGCCTCCCCACACCACCTGACTCGTGACAATACTGCCAAGGGGACCTGCGATGTCCTGGGAGGGGATGGCCAACTGGAGGCCCCTCCTGTGATAGACATGGTCCTTGAGGAGACCCAGCCTCAGACGGTAGGGCCTTCCATGGGGGGGAATTCGGGCTCGGCGCCAAGCACCGAACCCGAATCCGCCCCTATGCAAGGTCCTCCTCAAATGGCTGAGGGCTCCGAGGCAGTAAAAGGAGGGGAGGGATCTCCTCCGACAGGTGCCCCTACGACAACCAGGACCTTCTCCATTTCGGAGAGGGACCTGGCTGAGGCTGGTCCATCTGGCCTGGGGACTTCTGCCGGCGGAGGTGAAAAGCGGGTCCATTCCCCGCCCACCTCTCCGAAAAAGAAAAAGAAAAAGACTAAAAAGACAAAAAAGACTCGGGGCTCCTCTCCATCCGCGGGGGCTGCGGGGACGGATGGGTCTGCTGCCACTCTGGCAAGCGACCAAGCCAAGATCGGCACATCCGCCCCCTCTGCCCCCCCGGTTGCGGAGCCCCTGACAAAGAAGACTAATACCAAGAGTGCACAGGGCGGAGCCTCGATGACATCGGGGCCCCTGATTCAGAGGTTACCTGGCGTTTTCGAGCCCGCTGGCTTCAAACGCTTCCTCGTTATTCGCTCCACTGATGGCACCATGTTGTCCAAGGGCAACATGATCCATCAGAGGAGAGGATTAGCTAGTGCAATTGGTAGAGAGCCGAAGGTAACCCGTTTCCCGGACGGGAGCCTTCTGGCGAATGCGGCGAATCCCGCCGAGGCGGCCAAGATAAGTGCTCTTCGGACACTTCATGGCACCCCGGTGAGTGTGACGCCGCACTCTACCATGAACTTTGTGAAAGGAGTAGTTTATGCGAGGGAACTCGTTGACTACTCCATTGAGGACATCACCCTAGAGCTGGCCGACCATGGGGCGGTCAAGGTCGAGCGTGTGATGAGAAAACAGGGAGGGGCCTCGAGACCCACCCCTACACTCTTCGTCACGTTCGACTGTGACAAGCTCCCTGAGTCGGTGCGTGCCGGTTGGTACCGCTACCGCGTGAAGGCATTCGTGCCACTGCCGCGGCGGTGCTATTACTGTCACCGCTTCGGCCATACGAATCGATCATGTAGACGTGCAAAATCGGGGTCACCCGAAGTCTGTGTAAATTGCTCCAAGGTCGCACACGATAAGTCCAAATCGTGTGTGGCCAAGTGTGTCAATTGCGGAGCACCGCACCCTGCTTCTTCGAAGCAATGTAGTGCATATCTCCTTGAGAAAGAAATCCTGGCCGTTCAGGCCCAGGATCGACTCTCATTCCGCGAGGCTAAGGACTTGGTCCTGGCGCGCCCGGCTCTGCCTGGGACTTCATATGCCTCAATAGTTAGAAAGGCACCCTCTGCTCCTGGCCCATCCAGGCCAACGAGCACGGTTGTTTCCGCGCCCATTCGGAGCCCTTCTGCGGGCTCTACCCAACCCGGGCGCTCCCCTGGTAAAGCTGGCGGCAAAAAGGGTTCATACCCTGCCCCGGCTAAAACCAGGGCTCCCCCCTCTTCCCCCAGCGTGACCGTTTCCCGTAAGGCGAAACGGCCACGTGCCTCCACCGAGTCGTTAGACTCACAGGAGGCAACACCCCTGAAGATGGTCGCTAGGCCATCTTCCGGGGTTCCTAAAGCTGTCCCCCGAAAGGAGGACAGCAACAAAGGAGCTTCGGCTCCTTCGCCCACGCCCCGAGGTGGAGCGAGTGGCTTGGAGACGGTGGTTCCTCGAAAAGAGGGCCCCCCGCCTCCGAAGCCGCAACGCCCGCCTAAGGTTTCGAGGCGGAGGGAGGAAAAGACTCGCATGGCGAGCCCAACCTCCCCCAATAAGTCCTCGAAGGCGACAGCGCCTTCAGCGCTTTGTCCGGCCAACAGCGCCCGGGGTTCTGCCCCCGGGAAGCGTACGGCCATTCCCGTGAGGGTCTTCAATTCGAGGAGGGCCCCCGCGTCTCCTCCGAGCTAGGCCTGGAGGGCATATTCCTTCAATGGAATTGCCGTGGACTCCGGGCCAACTGGGAGGAGCTGCGGAGGCTCGTCTCGTCCCGTTCCCCGTTAGCTATTTTTTTGCAGGAGACAATGCTAGGTGCGTGCCCCCTCCCTGCCCTCCCGGGGTATAAGGGTCTTGCGACCCCACCACCGCGGGATGGCCGGGCTGGGGGATGCGCAGTTTACACCTGGCATGATGTCTCCGTTCTTCCTTTCTCTTTAGATACCTCCTTTCAGGCAGTGGCTGTGCAGCTGCACCTGGATAGGAGGTATACTATCATTTCTGCGTACATTCCACCGTCAGCTGACTTCGACGCGGGGGACTTCCGCCGCGTCGTTGCACGGTTGCCGAGGCCCTATCTCTTGCTTGGAGATCTGAACGGCAGGCATCCTCTCTGGGGAGATTACTCCATAAATCCCAGGGGACAAGTCCTTGCCGATCTGATCGAAGAGCTTGAGATGGGTGTCCTAAACGTGGATGAGTTTACGCATCACTGTCCGAGAACCGCTTCATTTTCTTGCCTTGACCTATCTTTGTGCTCTTCGGATGCACAGCCTGATTTTGATTGGGGGGTGGTCGATGACCTCCATGGTAGTGATCACTTTCCCATTCAAATATCATTTTCAGGGCAACTGCCGCCTGAGAGACCACCTCGATGGTACTTGGCGCGGGCGCGGTGGCCTGCATTTCAGGAAATGACTGAATTCTCTATCTCAGTTGAGGAGTTTAGGTCGGTAGATGAGGCCGTTGAGTTCTTCTCCGGCAACCTCATCGCCGTGGGCCTGACTACTATTCCTAGGACGTCTGGCCGTTTTGCACGCCGACCACTCCCATGGTGGTCGGCCGAGTGTGAGACGGCCCTCAAACAGAAGCGTTATGCCTACATGCGCTATAAGCGCCGCCCGAACGATTTCACTGTCGCTGAATTTCGTCGGGCTAGGGCTAAGTTCCGGTATATTTCGAAGCACGCCCGCCGCTCTTCTTGGCGGTGTACGTGTCTTCACTTAATGGGAAGGCCCCTCTAGCTGAGGTGTGGAAGCGAGTCAAATGGATTCGGGGCAAGTTCTCGCAGGACCCCCCTCCCGTTCTCCAGGAGAATGGGACCGCAATCTTGGACCCCGCGTCCGTGGCGGAATCCTTAGCGACCGCTTTTTCCGCATTCTCTAGCCGTGATGCTGCTCCGCCAGCATTCAATGCACGTCGTGATGTCGCGGAAGGCCGCCGGCTGGACTTTACCTCCAGAGGCGGAGAACCCTTCAACGACAAGTTTACTGTGAGTGAGTTGCGTTCCGCTCTCGCTTCGTGCGCGGACACCGCCCATGGTCCGGACGATGTCCCGTACGCCATGCTTCGACACCTGGGTGAGCGAGGCATGGCCTTTCTGTTAGATTTGTTCAACAGGATCTGGGTGGAAGGTCTTCTCCCAGACTCCTGGCGAATCGCTACTGTGCTCGCCTTTCGCAAACCGGGGAGAGATCACTCTACTCCGACCGGTTTCCGCCCAATCTCTCTATCCTCTTGCGTGTGTGCAAGTTGATGGAGAAATTGGTAAATGTTAGATTAGCCTTTTTCCTGGACAGCGGAGGCCATCTGTCTTCCGCACAGTGCGGCTTCCGCAAGTTCCACTCCACGTCGGATGCTCTGCTCCGACTGGAAAATGCAGTCTGCGAGGCTTTCCTTCGTAGACAGCACTACGCCACGGTCTTTTTCGATTTGGAGAAGGCCTATGATATCGCATGGCGATACGGTATCATGGAGACTCTCCACACGATGGGGGCGAGGGGACGCCTCCCAATGTTTATATCTGAATTTTTGCGAGATCGTCGATTCTGCGTACGGGTGGGGGGAGCTCTCTCCGGCCCAAAGGAGCAGGAAGAGGGTGTCCCGCAGGGAAGTGTCCTCAGTGTCACACTCTTTGCTCTGAGCATCAACGGCATCACCTCGGTGCTGCCGGAAGATGTTCTCGCTACGCTCTACGTGGACGACCTTTCGATCTCTTTTGGCGCGGCCCAGATGCCAACTCTGGAGCGTCGACTCCAACAGGCATTGAACCGCGTCTCTCGCTATGCCGAAGCGCACAGGTTTCGGTTTTCTTTGGCCAAGACTAAGGTGGTGCACTTCTGCCGCCATCCACGGCTTCACCCCGACCCAGATTTGTTTCTTAATGGGGTGCGCCTGGATGTGGTTGAGTCGCACCGTTTCCTTGGTCTTGTATTCGACCGACGCCTCACCTGGGAGGCTCATATTCGCAGCCTTAGGGTCTCTTGTACCCGCGCCATGGACATTCTCCGTTCCGTGACGTTCAGCGCTTGGGGCGCTGATAGGGCTACTGCCCTACTTTTTTATCGATCCTTTGTTCGTTCCAAGCTCGACTACGGATGCGAGTTTTATGCATCCGCAGCCGAGCGTTTATTGCGGAAGGTGGATTCGATCCACCACACCGGCCTTCGCCTTGCGACCGGTGCCTTCCGCACTTCCCCCATTGAGAGCCTGTTGTTCGATGCTGGGGAGATGCCACTCGCTCTTCGCCGCGTGCAGTGCATCACTCGCCTGTACGCGCGAGCCCGGCGCCTCCCTCAGTCGCCAACAGCTCTCACTGCATCCGCAGCTGATCTCGATGGTGCCTATGCCGCCGAGAGACGCCAGTCATACCCTAAGCCCTTTGGGTTTAGGGCCAGGAAACTCCTTCGAGAGGTAGATATAGCTCTCGGGCCGGTGGCGCCCCTGGTTCTGCCCAGGACGCCACCCTGGAGGGTACCACATTTGGCTATTTGTCGCCACGCCTCTGCTCCCAAAGCTTGTACTGCGCCGGGAGTATTGCGTTCGACCTTTTTGGAGCACACATCGTGTCACGCTGATACCGTGCCAGTGTATACGGATGGCTCCAAGTCCCAAGAGGGGGCCGGCTTCCACGCCGTATCCCCTCTGTTTGAAGTCAGCGGGGCTCTACCAGGCGCTGCGTCTGTCTTCACGGCCGAGCTGGTGGCAAAACACCACTCGGTACGGGAGATTACGCGACGTGCCCGGTTCGGAGACCGGATTGTGATCTATAGCGACTCACAAAGCGCCCTGAGTGCTCTCGGGCATTGGAATCTCCGCATCCCCTGGTTCGCGATATCCGTGACGTTACGGTTTTGGCGAGCCGGGCAGATGTCGAGATTGTCTTCTGCTGGGTTCCTGGACATGTAGGAATTGCGGGGAATGAGCGCGCCGATGAGGGCGCCAAAGAGTCCGCGAGGACTCTGCGACCGGACCAGCGTTTCGCTCTTCCTCACACCGACTACATGGCAGGAATACGGGCAGCTCTTCGGACTGCTTGGCAAAGAAGATGGGAGACGGTCGAAGGGAACCTAAAGTTGCGTGCCATTGCGCCGCGACTGTTCCCATGGACCTATCCCCCAATGCCGCGGCGGCTTCAGGTTGCTTTCTGTCGTCTCCGAATCGGACACACTCGTGTGACGCATCGCTATCTGATGGAGCGCTCGCCTGCGCCCTATTGCAACGACTGCGTCGTCCCCCAGACTGTTCGGCACATTCTTGTCGAATGTCCCAGTCTGGGTGATCTTCGCGCACGATACCTGTCCCAGTACCGGGATGGGCGGGGTCGCTACCGCCTGTCCCTTGTGCTCGGGACAGATTCGTGCACATTGACTTGTGGACTTATTGACTTCTTGGGAGAGGCCGGCCTTCTCCCTATTATTTAAGCAAGGTTTGTTTGTTGTTGTTTTTTTTTGCATTTGTTTTTTTCTGTTTTTTGTTTGTTTTTTTTCCTTTAGTTGCACGCTCCTGCGCCGGGGGTACCTCTCCCCGACGCACCAGCTTGCTTCCTTTCCCCCTTTTGGGGTGTTGTTTTTTTTTGTTTTTTTTGTTTGTTTTTTTTTTCTCTTTAATTTATTTTAAAGTAGCCTAGAACTAGGCCACTTTTAATACGGCGACTAATGCCCAAGTAGGCAGTCGCCAGATGAGCTCATAAAAAAAAAAAAAAATTGACAGTTTATGGATTGTAACAATCTATTTCAATATATATTGAAATATATTTCTCTTCTTATTCGCTGATGAGTTGGTTGTCCAACATTATATTTTTTCAATGTTCTAGCTTTATTACAATCTTGTTTTTGTCTACTAGAAAAATATTTTTCTAATTTTATTCTTCAGTTAAATATTCAAAATATTTTCCCACCACCCACAGTTTTCCCTCCCAGCGTCAATGCGCGCATCAGGATCTGTTTCTATATATCTTCTGCACCTTTTTACGTTGTTTTTCTAGTCTTCTTAACATCTTTCCTAATAAACTTTTTGTAGAGACACCTTCATTGGTTTTTGCCTTAAATTTGAGAGAAAATCTTTTCTTCTGAGGAGGTGCTTTACCCGCCCTGATGGCTGCCAGATAGGCTTCATAATTTTTTTAAAATCTAACCAGCTCTTTCATTATCAAGAACCTCTAGCTAAAATGCCCTAGTTTTTAATCTAACTTCAGCTATTTCTTTATGAACTTTCGACTTAAAATACCCTAGTTAGGTTTTAATTTTGCTTTTTTTGGTCAAAGATGTCAGTCAGTACCCATACATTTGTATTTTTTATCTATTTATTGGTTTTGTTCTGCATTTGACTAAAAATGGGAACCATTAATTATGCATAGTTAATATATTTAATTCTAAAATCCATTTTTCCAGTTTCAGTAACCTGTTTAGTACTTCTGAGAAGCCCCAGAGAAAGCCTTTGCCTTATGGAAACATTCGTTACAACGCTCCCACCAGCCAAGTAACTCCTGCTCTGGATACAATGAGGAGGAGGAATCTGATAGACCATAGAAGGAGAGGACTCGAGTTTTTTGACAATGAATTGTGAGTCTCTCTCTACCCATCACCTGTGATTAATCAAAAGTCTTGACTTAATTATGAGATATTAGTGGATTAGCTTAATGTGCATACTGATTATAATCAGTACAGGACTAGTTTTGGAACATCATGCTCCATCCTTCAGCTGTACAAAGACTCCCTCATTAATTTCAAATTTGAATGGGAATCAAACTTCACTCTCCCCTTCTTCGATTTACTCATCATCTATCATGATATTCTCTCTCCATTTTTCTGTTTACTGTTATGAACCCACTCATTCAAATGCCTATATTAATTTTTACTCTGGTCATAGTGATCAAATAGAAGAATATGTTGTTTTCACCATGTTCCTCCATATATACAGCGTATGTGATCCTAAATTCATTAAAGAGTGAAATACATAACATTAAAAAAAATCTTTGATGGTCTCTCATATCCAGCACTTTTCTTTGAAGAAACACATCTGTAAGCCAGAAAAACATTTTATCACAATTTTATAACTAAGAAAACTAATCCACTCACCCATAGCAGAAATGAAAATGTTCTCCCTTACAAACCCTCCCTCAATTGGATTAATAATCAATTAAAAAATTCTAATCTCAAGTTAGTCTTTAGCTTTCCCAACTTCCTCAAAAATGAACTATGAAATTCAGAATAAGCCTCCCTAACCTAATAAAGTAGGAATATATAAAATTCCCTGTAAAAATTGTGATGAAATGCACAGCTTGTAGTTGTGGGATTGGGATGCTGCACATGCATCTTGTGCATTGTTCTGTGTAGTTTGAACTTTGATAATGTGAGATTTGGCTGTGGTTTGGTGCCATGTTGGTGCTACGTAGTTGAGGGTGGTGAGGTTGAATTGTTTGTATAGTGATGAGAGGCTCTTTCTGTTGTCCAATTGTAATGTTTGATACTGCTTTGAGAGCATTGATTTTCCTTGTGTCTTTGTTTGTGATGTTTTTTTGTTTGAGTTTTGAATGTGACTTGGGTGTCTAGTGCAAGTCCTAGGTGGGCCGTGGTGTTGTTTAGTAGCAGGTGTTGTCTGTTTAGTCTGTCTGGTTTGGGGTGTTTGTTTGATTTGTGGTAGTTTGGTTTGAAAAGCCTTATGTTGAACTTGTTGGCTGAGATGGTCAGGCAGTTTTTTGTGAGCCAGTGTTCAAGTGTGTTTATATGTTGTTAGAGTGTCCTCTTTGCTCTTTGCTGTTATGATTAGGGGATGTTGTGTTGTGAGTGAGATGTCATCTGTGGTGTAGCTGTAAGTATTGATTAATGGGTTTGTAATTGTGGCATGTTATGTGAATTAGTTGACTAGTAGGGGTGAGGGAATGGATCCTGGCTTTGTCAGTTGGCTGTCTGGCTTTGTTCTGGAAGGTTGTCTTACTGGAAGCTCCTGATTCTCATTGTAAGATTGGGATATAATACTGATTTGGGTGTGTAGTTTTTCTTGTATTTATTTAATACATCAATCACTGTGTAATAAATACATCAGTGATTAATACTTTTGGGGAAGATAACTGGCAGCAATCCTGAGCAAGAATTTTTTGGGGTGAGTGTTAACTTTTTCCTTAGTAAATTTCTGAGAGTATGGCTGTTTGTATAGATGGTGAGAGCATGCCGTTTGAAAGTAGTGTGTATGTGGCGTGTGATGCATGTGGAGTTGAAAGGAGAGTGAATGTAACTGAATGCTGTGTGTGTTTTCTGGAAGGGGAGGTTAGGAGGTTGAGTGGGGAATGTAAGAGGTTGAATGATTTGGTGTTTGAGGTGAGAAGAGATGCAAGTGTGCGATTGGAGGGTGAGATTAGTGCTAAGAGGGTGGAAGATAGGGCTAGGACTGGGAAAAGTGTGGAAGTTGTGAGTGATGATGAATGGTGGGTGAAAATGGATAGGATAGATAAGTTAGGACAGGTTAGGTGTGTGAATGAGAGGGACATAGAACCTGTTAGGTTGGCTAACAGATTCAATGTCCTGAGAGAGGAAGAGTGTGAAAGTGATTTGCCTGGTGTGATTGTGGATGAAAGCAGGATGGGTGGTAGTGTGACTGAGAGCAGGAGGGAAGGTAATGTTAGGCCAAGACAGAATAGGAGAATGACTGAGGTGCTAGCGATGGGTGACTCTCAGATTAGGTATTTAGATAGGAAGTTGAGTGATAGCAAGTGGAAGGGAATGAAAGTTTGTCTGCCGGGTGCTGGTGTAAGTGATGTTTGTGAGAGGTATGATAGGCTGGTTTCTGGGTGTGAGAGGGATGCAGTTGTGATTACGCATGTGGGAGTGAATGATGTAAAGAAGGTGGGTACATGTGAGTTACGTGAGCAGTATAAAAGGTTAGTTGAAAGGATGAGTAAAAGCAGGGTAAAAGATGTTTCTGGTGTGCTTCCGAGATTGGATGTGGGAGAGGAATGGTTGACGCGTGCAATTGGTTTGAATAAATTTGTGAAAGGACTGTGTGAGGAGTTAGGATTGGTGTTTGTAGATGTCTGGGGAGGGTTTTACGGGAATAGGAGGTTGTATGCGATGGATGGGCTCCATCTTAGTCGGGCAGGTGTTGAGGTTCTATGGGGGGAGCTGGATAGTGTGATTAGGTCCTTACGGGTGGGAAACTAGAAGCGGTTAGAGGTAAGGGAATAACAGGAATAGAGGGCAGGTGTAGGAAATGGAAGGGATGCAGAGATAGAGGAATAGCTAGGGGAGAGGGCATACTGATGTTATAGGGAGACTAATGTACAAGTGAATGAGCAGATAACTAGGAATAGAAAAGCATGATGCAATGAAGATGGGAATAATAAAAAACCCTAAAAATATACTACACAAATGGTCGGAGTATAAGGAATAAGATAGATCTCTTAAGAGCGTTAGCGAGTAAAGAGAATTTCGATATAATTGCGATAACAGAGTCATGGCTTGATTTGGCAGGAAATCACTTTTAAACCTGAGGTTCAGATTAGAACATAAGAAGAACATAAGAAAAGAAGGAGACTGCAAAAGACCATTCATGGCCTACACTTGGCAGCTCCTGTTCCAGTCAACGCACAAAAGATTTCTTACCAGAGAAAAGTCATCAACATTGTCCCCCTTTACAGGAGTTCGTCAGATCTAATCTATAATATACATAAAATGCATCCAGAGGATTATGTCCATTCATGCAACCGCAAAATATAATCTCCCCACTCCTTAGAAAAATATATACATATGTACATAAAAAAAGTCAGTCCCATCTAGCAGCTTCATCCATATATTTATCTAATCTATTCTTAAAACTACCCAGAGAGGAGGCTTCTATCACATGCCTAGTGAGCCTATTCCATTCATCTACCACATGATTTGTAAACCAATTCCTCCCAATCTCCTTCCTAAACCTATACTTATCAAGCTTAAACCCATTGCTACGTGTCCTGTCATGTTCACTAAGTATAAGAACCTTACCCAGATCCCCTTTATTATATCCTTTTACCCATTTGAAGACTTCAATCAATTTCCCTCTGACTCTTCTCCTTTCCAATGTATGTAGATTCAGTTTTCTGAGCCTTTCACCATAAGGTAAGTTCCTTAGCCCACCAATCATCTTTGTCATCCTTCTCTGCACAGACTCAAGCAAATCAATATCCTTCCTATAATATGGTGACCAAAATTGTAGTGCATATTCTAGATGAGGCCTAACTAGCGCCAGATACAGTTTTAGAATGACTTCAGCACTCTTATTGCTTACACTCCTCTTAATGAATCCCAATATCCTATTAGCTTTATTCTTAGCATTTAGGCATTGCTTTCTAGGACGAAGGTCTGAACTTACCAAAATACCCAAGTCCCTCTCACAATCGGTCCTCCCTAAAATTCTCCCATTTAATTTAGAACTATTCAATGGATTATTTCTACCTATACTAAGTACACTACATTTGTCTATGTTAAACTTCATTTGCCATTTCTCGGCCCAATTGGACAGAATGGTTAATTCCTCCTGCATTACAACAGCATCAGAATCAGCCCTAATGGCCCTACCTAGCTTAGTATCATCAGCAAATTTAATCAGGTCACTACTTATACCTATGTCAAGATCATTAATATAAATTAAGAATAGCAAGGGACCCAAAACAGATCCTTGCGGAACTCCACTGCTAACACACCCCCACTCAGATTTACTTCATCTATACTAACTCTTTGCTGTCTGTCACCAAGCCATGACGGAATCCACCTAAATATACTGCCATCGATCCTGTGTGCTTTAACTTTGCTCAGAAGTCGTAAGTGTGGCACTCGATCAAAAGCCTTACTTAGGTTCAAGTATAAAATATCATAGTTTTAATCATTATCTGCTGCTTCATACACCTTACTATAAAAAGACAGCAAATTAGTCAGACAGGATTTACCCTTACTAAAGCCATGCTGTGATTCTTTTATCAACTTATGCTTATCCAAGTGATCTCTAATATTCCTTGCTATAATAGATTCCATCATTTTCCCTACCACTGATGTCAAACTTACTGGTCTGTAATTAGACATATTTGTTTTATCCCCTTTCTTAAATATAGGTATCACATTGGCTTTCTTCCATGCCACTGGCACAATGCCACTCTCCAATGATTTTCTAAAGATGCATGCTATGGGCTCATTTAACGCATCCTTACATTCTTTCAAAATTCTAGGAAAGACCTCATCAGGACCGGGTGCTTTACTACTTTTGATTTTATCAATTTCCTTTGTCACTATCTCCTTTGTGATCAAGATATCCTTTAATTTCTCTTCATCATTACCCCGAAAGATCATTGACACCTCGGGTATATTTAGAGTATCCTCCTGTGTAAATACTGAGAGAAAAAAGTCATTTAGTATTCCAGCCATTGAGTCCCTATCACTCACTAATTCTCCATTGGAATCTATAAGTGGGCCTATTTTATCTCTAACCTTAGTTTTGTATAATTGATAAAAACTTTTAGGATCTTCCTTTGCCCTATTTGCCACTTTAATTTCATAATTTCTCCTTGCTACTCTAACTAACTTTTTAACATCTCTTGCTAGTTCATTATATATCTACCTTAAGTGATCCTCTCCATTTTTTATTTTCCTATAAATGCCCTTTTTAATGCCAATATAATGCTTAATTTTATCTGTCATCCATTTTGGGTCATTATTTTTAGTCCTAATCTCTTTATATGGAATGTTAATCATCTGACCTGTAATTAATTGCTCAATTATTCTTTCATACTCCTCTTCAATTGTAATCTCTTCCTCCTGGTGATTATTGTCTCCACTAACTGATATCATTGAATCTATTCTTGAATTGATTTCATTGCCTGGTTTCTGTACAACTGCCTCCAGTTAAGTCCTTAGCCCATTATAATTTGCTCTTCTAAAGTCAGGAATTTTAACACTGTTCATGCTACTATCAATACCATTCCATTTCATCTTGAATCTAATTTCACAATGGTCACTATTGCCCAAATTTCCTCCAATCTCAGTATCCTTAATAACTTCTTCCCTATTTGTCAGAACTAAATCCAGTATATTATTACCTCTAGTGGGTTCGTTAATAATCTGCCTCAGAAAATTATCTTGGACAACATTCTAAAATTCCTCAGCCGCCTGATCACCCACAAGAGCTTCCCACTCTATATTTCTGTAATTAAAATCGCCCATTATACTCACATGCTTACTTCTACATGCCCGTTCAATCTCCTGCCACAGAAGATTTGAAGCTTCCTTACTAAGATTTGGTGGTCTGTATAATAATCCTATGACAAGCTTGTTTTTACTATCCTTTACATTTAGCCATAATGACTCTGTATTATCATCTAATTTAATTGTACTGTTTACACAACACTGGAGATTATCTTTAATATAAATAATAACCCCTCCTCCTCTCTTCCTATTCTTCGCAGGAGGAGCCACACGTCCTCCCTGCCTGTGTCTAAATTAGGAAAGCCCCATCCCTAGGTTGACTTGAACACACTAATGGGGCCGTGGGAAGTTGTTGCTGTTCTTCCGCATTCCCTCAGCATTTTTTTTTTACCACTCTCCCGTCAACCCTTCCTTTTAGGCTTAAGGACACGACCAGCTACCTCATGCTGTGTCAGGAGAGAGTCTTTGGAACCTCTATACTCGATTCCCTTTAATGCCTGCAGGTCATAAGAGAGCAGGACTGGAGGGGTCCTGAGCTTTGGGGCACGATTAATGGGAAGATCGGTCTCCTGCTGTTAGGAGGCGTGACCAGGCCACGACGCAAGTCCTGTCCCCCGCTACCGTCGGGCCCCCTCATCGAGGTGTAGCCCGCCTGCTTCGAGCAATTCCTCATTGTCTGCTCTATTGATGGGAGGATGTTGTCCAAAGGATACATGCTCCATCAGCGCCAGGCATTAGCTATGGTTCGGTAAAGAACCTAAATAACCAGAAGTCTACCGTTTCTCGGCGGGACCCTACCCAGGCGGCCCTGTGTAGTCTGTTACACTTGGTACCTGGAGGAACTGTAAATCCTTCCTGCATGAGTACAAATTAGGGAAGTCCTGTCTCTAGGTTGAAATGAACTGTGATGAGGCATGGGAAAGTTTGTGCTCTTCTCCCTAGTTCCCTCAGTCGCCAATGGCTCTCACTGCATACGTGGCCAATCTCGACAGTGACTATGCCGCCGAGAGACACGTCAGTTATACTCTAAGCCCTCTCAGTTTAGGGCTAGGAAACTCCTTTGACTGCTCAGTGTAGCTCTCAGGCCGGTGGCGCTTCTGGTTCTGCCGAGGACGCCACCCTGGAAGGTATCATCTTTGGCTATTTGTCGTCACGCCTCTGCTCGCAAAGCTTCTACAGCGCTGGGAATATTGCGTTTGGCCTTTAGAATCCCCCCCCTCCTAGTTCTCAGTATCTGTGACGCGACGGTTGCCGCGAGCCGAGCTGATGTCAAGATTATCTTCTGCTGGGTGCCTGAACGTGTGGGAATTCGGAGGAATGATGGCGGCAAAGAGTCTGCCAGGCCTAGGCGACATGGCTGGAATCAGGTCAACTCTCCGGGGTTTGGGTCAATGAAAATTAGAGAGGGTTGATAGGAACTAAAAGGTGAGTGCCATCCCACCTCCACTGTTCCCGTGGATCTACCCCTCCAATGCCTCGGCGGTTTCAGGCACCGTCATTTGATGGAGCGCTCTCCAGAACTTTACTCCGACGACTGTGTGTTGTTCCTCTGGCAGTTTGACACATTATTTTTTTTAATCTCTCAGCCTGGCGAATCTTCGAGTACATTACCTGTCTCGGTCCCCTGATGAGCTGGGTCGCTACCACCTGTCCTTTGTAATCGTAATGTGTTTGTGTACACAGTCCCCCGTAAGGGGCGCGGCGATTTGCCATCTTGGCCGCCGTGCTGACGGGACTCAGCACCCCGTCCGGCCCCAGCTTAGCCTCTCTTCCTTCCTTCAAAATACTTGTTTCCTCTCTTTTCACACAACCTCTCCAAGAACTTTCTCTGGTCAGCCTCTAATTTCACAGGGTAGATGCTGACCTTCCTTTCAGCTAACCGTCCCGCATCGGGGCTGAGGGGGTGGGGGACATTGTTCCCTAACCCCTGAGCTCCGGTCTGGGGTGGCTGGTTTTTAACTACCTGCTTCATCCCCACCCATACCTTCCTCACATCCCTTTTCCTCTCCTCTTCACAATCTATTAATTTTTACGCCGTGTCTAAGGTGGAGCCGCCATGCCGATGGACTGCCAGGCCACCAGGCGGGAGGGGTGGTCCCAAATGGCGGCGCCTGGCTCGGCCGGGCTTGTAAGCACCTCTCGCAGTGCGGGCTACTGCGAGAGGTGTGCGCGATTGCATCCCGTGTTTAAAAAAGGGTCACCATGCCCAATGATGATAAAAAAACAAAACAAACCCAACCCTCAACTTCCCCTGTTCCATCGACGGAGCCGCCCTCGGGCAGCTCCAGCAAAAAAAATGGAGGTCCCGCCCCTGTGCTTGCACAGGGGACCCTCCATATTTCTCTAACCGGAGAGGAGGCTTACTCCTCTCCTTCGCCTACGGGTGCAGGGGACTCCCCCTCACCCCCTTCTCTGGAGGTGCTTTCGGGCACCTCCCTTTTCCCAGCGGCAGTCCCCTCTTTTCTTTCCAAGGGGACTGCCAAGAAAGCCAGCAGGCAGCCCTTAGCCAGCCGCTCCCCATCAAAGCGGCTCGGTAGGGCAAACCCCCTTAGGGGGGAGAGGGAAGCCAGGCCCCTTCGGTCGCTTCCCTCAAAAGACCTGCTGGCAAGAATTTTAAACCTTGCTGGGGTCAAGGCCTGTGCCTCCCCACACAAGACTGGCGACACTGCCAAGGGGACCTGTGATGTCCTGGGAGGGGATGGCCAACTGGAGGCCCCTCCTGTGTTAAACATGGTCTTTGAGGAGACCCACCCTCAGACGGTAGGGCCTTCCATGGGGGGGAATTCGGGCTCGGCGCCAAGCACTGAACCCGAATCCGCCCCTATGCAAGGTCCTCCTCAAATGGCTGAGGGCTCCGAGTTAGTAAAAGGAGGGGAGGGATCTCCTCCGACAGGTGCCCCTACGACAACCAGGACCTTCTCCATTTCGGAGAGGGACCTGGGTGAGGCCTGTCCATCTGGCCTGGGGGCTTCTGCCGGCGGAGGTGAAAAGCGGGTTCATTCCCCGCCCTCCTCTCCAAAAAAGAAAAAGACAAAGAAGACGAAAAAGACTCGGGGCTCCTCTCCATCCGCGGGGGCTGCGGGGACGGATGGGTCTGCTGCCACTTTGGTAGGCGACCAAGCCAAGATCGGCACATCCGGCCCCTCTACCCCCTCGTGTGCGGAGCCCCTGACCAAGACTAACACCAAAAGCGCACAGGGCGGAGCCTCGATGACATCGGGGCCCCTGATTCAGAGGTTACCTGGCGTTTTCGAGCCCGCTGGCTTCAAACGCTTCCTCGTTATTCGCTCCACTGATGGCACCATGTTGTCCAAGGGCAACATGATCCATCAGAGGAGAGGATTAGCTAGTGCAATTGGTAGAGAGCCGAAGGTGACCCGTTTCTCGGACGGGAGCCTTCTGGCGAATGCGGCGAATCCCGCCGAGGCGGCCAAGATAAGTGCTCTTCGGACACTTCATGGCACCCCGGTGAGTGTGACGCCGCACTCTACCATGAACTTTGTGAAAGGAGTAGTTTATGCGAAGGAACTCGTTGACTACTCCATTGGGGACATCACCCTAGAGCTGGCCGACCATGGGGCGGTCAAGGTCGAACGTGTGATGAGAAAACAGGGAGGGGCTTCGAGACCCACCCCTACACTCTTCGTCACGTTCGACAGTGACAAGCTCCCTGAGTCGGTGCGTGCCGGTTGGTACCGCTACCGCGTGAAGGCATTCGTGCCACTGCCGCGGCGGTGCTATTACTGTCACCGCTTCGGCCATACGAATCGCTCATGTAGACGTGCAAAGTCGGGGTCACCCGAAGTCTGTGTAAATTGCTCCAAGGTCGCACACGATAAGTCCAAATCGTGTGTGGCCAAGTGTGTCAATTGCGGAGAGCCGCACCCTGCTTCTTCGAAGCAATGTGGTGCATATCTCCTGGAGAAAGAAATCCTGGCCGTTCAGGCCCAGGATAGACTCTCTTTCCGCGAGGCTAAGGACTTGGTCCTGGCGCGCCCAGCTCTGCCTGGGACGTCATATGCCTCAATGTTTAGAAAGGCACCCTCTGCTCCTGGCCCATCCAGGCCAACGAGCACGGTTGTTTCCGCGCCCATTCGGAGCCCTTCTGCGGGCTCTACCCAACCCGGGGTTCACACCCAGCCCCGGCTAAAACCAGGGCTCCCCCCTCTTCCCCCAGCGTGACCGTTTCCCGTAAGGCGAAACGGCCACGCGCCTCCACAGAGTCGTTAGACTCACAGGAGGCAACACCCCTGAAGATGGTCGCTAGGCCATCTTCGGGGGTTCCTAAAGCTGTCCCCCGAAAGGAGGACAGCAACAAAGGAGCTTCGGCTCCTTCGCCCACGCCCCGAGGTGGAGCGAGTGGCTCGGAGACGGTGGTTCCTCGAAAAGAGGGCCCCCCGCCTCCGAAGCCGCAGCGCCCGCCTAAGGTTTCGAGGCGGAGGGAGGAAAAGACTCG
Organism: Ceratothoa steindachneri; assembly: GCA_963969495.1. Classification (NCBI taxonomy): domain Eukaryota; kingdom Metazoa; phylum Arthropoda; class Malacostraca; order Isopoda; family Cymothoidae; genus Ceratothoa; species Ceratothoa steindachneri. The sequence continues at coordinate 29,181,337 of OZ018326.1, forward strand.
CATGGCGAGGTCAACCTCCCCCAATAAGTCCTCGAAGGCGACAGCGCCTCCAGCGCTTTGTCCGGCCAACAGCGCCCGGGGTTCTGCCCCCGGGAAGCGTACGGCCATTCCCGTGAGGGTCTTCAATTCGAGGAGGGCCCCCGCGTCTCCTCCGAGCTAGGCCTGGAGGGCATATTCCTTCAATGGAATTGCCGTGGACTCCGGGCCAACTGGGAGGAGCTGCGGAGGCTCGCCTCGTCCCGTTCCCCGTTAGCTATTTTTTTGCAGGAGACCATGCTAGGCGCGTGCCCACTGCCTGCTCTCCCGGGGTATAAGGGTCTTGCGACCCCACCACCGCGGGACGGCCGGGCTGGGGGATGCGCGGTTTACACCCGGCATGATGTCTCCGTTCTTCCTTTCTCTTTAGATACCTCCTTTCAGGCAGTGGCTGTGCAGCTGCACCTGGATAGGAGGTATACTATCATTTCTGCGTACATTCCACCGTCAGCTGACTTCGACGCGGGGGAATTCCGCCGCGTCGTGGCACGGTTGCCGAGGCCCTATCTCTTGCTTGGAGATCTGAACGGCAGGCATCCTCTCTGGAGAGATTACACCATAAATCCCAGGGGACAAGTCCTTGCCGATCTGATCGAAGAGCTTGAGATGGGTGTCCTAAACGTGGATGAGTTTACGCATCACTGCCCGAGAACCGCTTCATTTTCTTGCCTTGACCTATCTTTGTGCTCTTCGGATGCACAGCTTGATTTTGATTGGGGGGTGGTCGATGACCTCCATGGTAGTGATCACTTTCCCATTCAAATATCCTTTTCAGGGCAACTGCCGCCTGAGAGACCACCTCGGTGGTGCTTGGCGCGGGCGCGGTGGCCTGCATTTCAGGAAATGACTGAATTCTCTATCTCAGTCGAGGAGTTTAGGTCGGTAGATGAGGCCGTTGAGTTCTTCTCCGGCAACCTTATCGCCGTGGGCCTGACTACTATTCCTAGGACGTCTGGCTGTTTTGCACGCCGACCACTCCCATGGTGGTCGGCCGAGTGTGAGACGGCCCTCAAACAGAAGCGTTATGCCTACATGCGCTATAAGCGCCGCCCGAACGATTTCACTGTCGCTGAATTTCGTCGGGCTAGGGCTAGGTTCCGGTATATTTCGAAGCACGCCCGCCGCTCTTCTTGGCGGGCATACGTGTCTTCACTTAACGGGAAGACCCCTTTAGCTGAGGTGTGGAAGCGAGTCAAAAGGATTCGGGGCAAGTTCTCGCAGGACCCCCCTCCCGTTCTCCAGGAGAATGGGACCGCAATCTCGGACCCCGCGTCCGTGGCGGAATCCTTAGCGACCGCTTTCTCCGCATTCTCTAGCCGTGATGCTGCTCCGCCAGCATTCAATGCACGTCGTGATGTCGCGGAAGGCCGCCGGCTGGACTTTACCTCCAGAGGCGGAGAACCCTTCAACGACAAGTTTACTGTGAGTGAGTTGCGTTCCGCTCTCGCTTCGTGCGCGGACACCGCCCATGGTCCGGACGATGTCCCGTACGTTATGCTTCGACACATGGGTGAGCGAGGCATGGCCTTTCTGTTAGATCTGTTCAACAGGATCTGGGTTGAAGGTCTTCTCCCAGACTCCTGGCGAATCGCTACTGTGCTCGCCTTTCGCAAGCCGGGGAGAGATCACTCTACTCCGACCGGTTTCCGCCCAATCTCTCTAACCTCTTGCGTGTGCAAGTTGATGGAGAAATTGGTAAATGTTAGATTAGCCTATTTCCTGGACAGCGGAGGCCATCTGTCTTCTGCACAGTGCGGCTTCCGTAAGTTTCACTCCACGTCGGATGCTCTGCTCCGACTGGAAAATGCCGTCTGCGAGGCTTTCCTTCGTAGACAGCACTACGCCACGGTGTTTTTTGATCTGGAGAAGGCCTATGATACCGCATGGCGATACGGTATCATGGAGACTCTCCACACGATGGGGGGCGAGGGGACGCCTCCCAATGTTTATATCTGAATTTTTGCGAGATCGTCGATTCCGCGTACGGGTGGGGGGAGCCCCCTCTGCCCCAAAGGAGCAGGAAGAGGGTGTCCCGCAGGGAAGTGTCCTCAGTGTCACACTCTTTGCCCTGAGCATCAACGGCATCACCTCGGTGCTGCCAGAAGATGTTCTCGCTACGCTCTACGTGGACGACCTTTCGATCTCTTTTGGCGCGGCCCAGATGCCAACTCTGGAGCGTCGACTCGAACAGGCATTGAACCGCGTCTCTCGCTATGCCGAAGCGCACAGGTTTCGGTTTTCTTTGGCCAAGACTAAGGTGGTGCACTTCTGCCGCCATCCACTGCTTCACCCCGACCCAGATTTGTTTCTTAATGGGGTGCGCCTGGATGTGGTTGAGTCGCACCGTTTCCTTGGTCTTGTATTCGACCGACGCCTCACCTGGGAGGCTCATATTCGCAGCCTTAGGGTCTCTTGTACCCAGGCCATGGACATTCTCCGTTCCGTGACGCTCAGCGCTTGGGGCGCTGATAGGGCTACCGCCTTACTTTTTTATCGATCCTTTGTTCGCTCGAAGCTCGACTACGGATGCGAGTTTTATGCATCCGCAGCCGAGCGTTTATTGCGGAAGGTGGATTCAATCCACCACACCGGCCTTCGCCTTGCGACCGGTGCCTTCCGCACTTCCCCCATTGAGAGCCTGTTGGTCGATGCCGGGGAGATGCCACTCGCTCTGCGCCGCGTGCAGTGCATCACTCTCCTGTACGCGCGAGCCCGGCGCCTCCCTCAGTCGCCAACAGCTCTCACTGCATCCGCAGCTGAACTCGATGGTACCTATGCCGCCGAGAGACGCCAGTCATACCCTAAGCCCTTTGGGTTTAGGGCCAGGAAACTCCTTCGAGAGGTAGATATAGCTCTCGGGCCGGTGGCGCCCCTGGTTCTGCCCAGGACGCCACCCTGGAGGGTACCACATTTGGCTATTTGTCGCCACGCCTCTGCTCCCAAAGCTTTTACTGCGCCGGGAGTATTGCGTTCGAACTTTTTGGAGCACACATCGTGTCACGCTGGTACCGTGCCAGTGTATACGGATGGCTCCAAGTCCCAAGAGGGGGTCGGCTTCCACGCCGTATCCCCTCTGTTTGAAGTCAGCGGGGCTCTACCAGGCGCTGCGTCTCTCTTCACGGCCGAGCTGTTGGCAATACACCACTCGGTACGGGAGATTACGCGACGTGCCCGGTTCGGAGACCGGATTGTGATCTATAGCGACTCACAAAGCGCCCTGAGTGCTCTCGGGGCATTGGAATCTCCGCATCCCCTGGTTCGCGATATCCGTGACGCCACGGTTTTGGCGAGCCGGGCAGATGTCGAGATTATCTTCTGCTGGGTTCCTGGACATGTAGGAATTGCGGGGAATGAGCGCGCCGATGAGGGCGCCAAAGAGTCCGCGAGGACTCTGCGACCGGACCAGCGTTTCGCTCTTCCTCACACCGACTACATGGCAGGAATACGGGCAGCTCTTCGGACTGCTTGGCAAAGAAGATGGGAGACGGTCGAAGGGAACTTAAAGTTGCGTGCCATTGCGCCGCGACTGTTCCCATGGACCTATCCCCCAATGCCGCGGCGGCTTCAGGTTGCTTTCTGTCGTATCCGAATCGGACACACTCGTGTGACGCATCGCTATCTGATGGAGCGCTCGTATGCGCCCTATTGCAACGACTGCGTCGTCCCCCAGACTGTTCGGCACATTCTTGTCGAATGTCCTAGTCTGGGTGATCTTCGCGCACGACACCTGTCCCGGTACCGGGATGGGCGGGGTTGCTACCGCCTGTCCCTTGTGCTCGGGACGAGTGCGTGTACTTTGACTGGTGGACTTATTGACTTTTGGGGGGAGGCCGGCCTTCTCCCTTTTATTTAACCCAATTTAATTGTTGTTGTTGTTTTTGTAATTGTTTTGTTATTGCTTTGTTATTGTTATTGTCATTTCTTTCTATTGTTTTCTGTTTAATTTTTTAAAGTAGCCTAAAACTAGGCTGTTTGTTTACGGCAACTTATGCCTTAGTCGGCAGTCGCCAGATAGCCCCTTAATTAAAAAAAAAAAAAAAATGTGTACACAGTCTTGTTGACTGACTTCTTGGACGAGGGTGGCCTCCTCCTTTTTTTTTTTTACTCTCTTTAGGGGTTGTCACATGATCCGACGCCGGGAGGCAGTCGGAACGTGTTTCCTTCTTCTTGCTTCACTTTTGTTGTTGCTTGATTTGTTTTTTTATTTAGCTTAGTAATAGGCTAAAACTGATTAATACGGCAATGTATTGCCAGATGGGCACCGTAATTTTTTTTTAATGTAGGAACCGGACGCGCAATACCTTTTCCTGTATCGGGACGAGTGTACTCATTATAGCTTGTCCCTTGAACTCTTTGTGCGTTTGTGCGTTCCCGCATTTGGAGTGATCGGGTTTCAAGAGGAGGCGAGCCGCCCTGTTGTTTGTTTCGGTGGTTGCATGTTCAGGTCCCTGAAAGTGCTGGCCTCCCTCAGCCTGCCTTTTTCTTCTTTTTTCTAGCCTTTACTTTTCCCCCTCCTTTGGTTTGTTGGTTTATTTTTTTATCGTTTTATGTTGCATTTATTTTTTTTCACTTTTAAGATATTCTAGTGAATGGCTTGTATGATTTCAGCAGCTGTGCCCTTGCTAGCTGCCGCCAGATGAGTGGCATTAAGTTTTTAAAATAATGACACCATTTTGTGATCATGAAAAGATAAAGAAATATATCTTCTCACAATCTCTACTATATTTCTCTGCCGTGACATTGTCCTGAATGGTAGATTTTTATAGTTTGTGCTTCATCCACCATTAAAATATCCCTAAATTTGTAATTTTCCCTTCTTTTGATTGCTTTGCTCATTCACTTAACTGCCCCATGGAGGAATTTCTAGAAGATTCCTCTGCCGTCGCGGCGCCCTGACCTCAACATCCTCTTCCCTCCTCCACAGCTCGTCTGAGAAGTTGCAGCAGCGGAGGGCTTGTGAGAGACGTGAGCAGTACAAGCAGGTGCGAGCCCATGTCAAGAAGGATGATGGGCGGATGCAAGCATATGGGTGGTCTCTTCCCGTGAAGACAGGGCAAAGCCACAGCCAGCAAAGATCCGTAGAGGGATCTCATGGCTCGACGCAGACACCCAATAGAACTTCTCATGTGCCAGTCCCTGTGCCTGTTTATTGCCGGCCACTCATGGAGAAAGAGCCTGGCATGAAGGTATGGATGACCTTGATCTTTCATTTGTTGCAATGTTTATCTTTTCACCAAACTCAATGATTAACTGTGCTGAGTTTATATGAATTTTTTATTATTTCCTTGGTTTCTTTCATCTTTTTTTTCTCTGTATTAGGGGATAAACAATACCATATTTAATAAAAAAAATAATGGGTCCCATCTAGTGAAGGTTGGCAGGGCATAAGCTGCTGAAATTAATTTCTTAGGCTATATTAATAACTAAACAAATAATGATAAAGAGAAAAAGCTGCAAAGCAACAATGCACACAAAAACATCAAAACAAAGGAAAAAGCATGCTTAGGCGTTTCCCAAGTATAAGGAACAAGTGGTAGCCCCTCGCCCCGGTATCAGGACAGGTAATGTGGGTGAAGATCCGCCAAACTGGGACAATCGAAAAGAATGTCACGAACAGTCTGGGGGACCACACATCGTCGTAGTTAAGGTTGAGGGGAGCGCTCCATCAGATTGGTTGTTTCCCAGCAGTGTGTCCGATTCGGAGGCCACCGGTAACGATCTGAAGCCGTCGAGGCATTGGGCAGTTGGTCATCGGGAAAAGTATTGCGCAATGGCAGGCAACTTTAGGTTTCCATCAACCTCACCCATCTTTTATGCTGTGCAGCCTGAAGGGTGGACCTTATTCCTACCATATTATTACTGTGGGAAACGTTAGCCTGGTCACCCAGTCCTTGCCTGATGTTGCTTGCGCTCACCTCCGCAGGGGGGGGATACCGTGTAGCATGTTATATTGGTACCTGGAGGAGCTTCAAGTTCTCCCGGCTTGAGTGCAAATTAGGAAAGCCCCGTCACTGGGTTGACTTGAACTCTGACGGGGCCGTAGAAAGTTGGTGTGTTTCCTACTTGTTCTCTCTCAGCATTCCTTTTTATACGACTAACCCCTTAAACCTTAGCCTAGGTTTAAGGACCTGACCAGCTACCACATGACATGCCAGAAGAGATGCTTTGGAAACTCTATAAAAAACACCCGCAGTTCGTTGCAGCAGACCAGCCCAGCATAAATTGCTAAAGGTGGACGCGATCCAGCACAGAATTCTCCATTTTGCCTCTTGGTGCCTTTGGCACGTCCCCTATTGAAAGACTGCTTGTCAATGCTGGGGAGATGACACTTGCTCTTCTTCATGTACAATGCATTATGCCCTTGTACCCACGGGATCGGCGTCTCCATCAGTGACCAATGGCTTTCACTGCATCCGCAGCTGATTTCGACGGTGCCTATGCCGCCGAGAGACTCCATTAATACCGTAAGTCCTTCGGGTTTAGGACTAAGAAATCTCTTCGAGAGCTCCGTGTATCTCTCGGGCCGGTGGCACCCCTGGTTCTGCCCAGGACGCCACCCTGGAGGGTACCACATTTGGCTATTTGTCGCCACGCCTCTGCTCCCAAAGCTTGTACAGCGACGGGAGTATTGCGTTCGGCCTTTTTGGAGCACAGTTCTTGCCACGCTGGAAACGGGCCAGTGTATACGGATGGCTCCAAGTCCCAAGAGGGGGTCGGCTTCCACGCCGTATCCCCTCTATTAGAAGTCAGCCGGGCTCTGCCAGACGCTGTCTGTCTTCACGGCTAAGCTGGTGGCAATACACCGCTCGGTACGGGAGATAACGCGACGTGCCTGGTTCGGAGACTCACAAAGCGCCCCGATTGCTCTCGGGGCATTGGAATCTCCACATCCCCTGGTTCGCGGTATCCGTGATGATAAGGTTTTGGCGAGCAGGGCGGATGTCGAAATTATCTTCTGCTGGGTTCTCTTGGACATGTGGGAATTGCGCAGAGTGAGGGCGCCAGACTCCGCGAGGACTGGGCGACCAGACCAGCGTTTCGCTCTTCTTCACACAGACTACATGGCAGGAATACAGGCAGCCCTCCGGGCTGCTTGGCAAAGAAGATGGGAGACGGCCGAGGGGAGTCGACGCACGCTGTATCCTCTCTGTTTGAAATTAACGGAGCTCCTTAGACGCTGCGTCTGTCTTGACGGCTGAGCTGGTTGCAATAAACTCCTTTCTACGGGAGATAACGTGTCGTGCTTGGTTCGGAGCCCGGATTTTCATCTTTTGCGGATCACAAAACGCCCTTTGGGCTTTGAAATCTCCGGACCCCATGGTTGTTAATGATATTCCAGAACTATAATACAAATGAAAGATCTGGAATATTATTAACAACTCAGACAATAGAATTACCATGGACGAGCTTGTAAGACTTGCGTTAATATACTCTCAAATTTTAACATCTGACTCACTTGCCAATTATTAAATATAACAATTATGGATAATTCAATCCATACAAGAACCTTACAATAATATTTAATATTAGTACACAACAATCCAAGGCTAATTATAATATAGTTATTTATTAACATTACTGTAGCACTTATGTGCTACCAATTACCATTTAAAAATCATGTTGATTGATAAATAATGAATACATAACAAGCAGTTCAGATGCATTAACTCATTATATTACAGTGCCACTCTGGTGTACCTTTGCAGGTATTACCTGCAACAATAGAGAATTAGGAAAATGGATGGGCATTGACTGAATTGGGTAGAGGATGAGAACATCTTAGGAATAATAGTAGATATGTCACTGAGGTTTTCTAAGCAGTGTATTGTGGCAAAAAATAGAGCGAATAGTGTGTTAGACTTCAATAAAGGGAATGTTTGTTATAAAGGTAAATAAGTTATCGGGCCACATTTTGAAAGAAGGTGCGTGAGAGGAGATAGGAAAAAGCTTTATAATATTTGTTCTGGGGTAGATAAATTAGATTTTAGCAAGTTGTTTGAGTTGGAAGGTAGTAATAGGACTAGTGGCCACCCCTTGAAAATTTAAAAAAAAACAGAGGTAGGTTGGATTTGAGAAAGTATTTTTTCACCAACAAAGTGGTAGATTACTGGAATGTTTTACCACAGGAGACAATAAACAGTCCAAATTTAAATGTTTTTAAAAGCAAGTTAGATGAGTATATGGGAATGGTAGGTTATCATGTTTTTTAAGTAGTATTGGGGCAAATTACATATTGTAATATCAATTTGTGTATATATTATATTATTGATGTGTATTGCATGATTGTTTTTGGGGGGGGGTGGGGGGGGCAAGCCATGAGGGTGATGCCTTTTTAAGTAGTAGCTGCATGATATAGATTTTGACAAGCCACGATGGCGATGCCTTTTAAGCAGATCAGACACTATTTTGTAGATGCAGTTTATGGGTTGTGATTGACTCGGGTAGGTCCTTGTGGTTTTTGTCATCCATTTAATTATATGTTACCTCTCCAAGTAACAGGACCATATGAACAGGGTTGATATCACTTCACCCTTGTAGTTAAGATGAGTTTGTTTGGTCCTGACTGTGGACTTTAGTTATTGGAGGAGGCTGGCCTACATTGTATTTAGTAGTTTGTGTGTTCGCTGGGTGTTGTGCCCCTGAGTGAGTGTGGGTCTTCCTCCCATGCCTGAGAATGTCTTTTATTTTTTTTTGGGGGGGGGGGGGCGGAAATTTTAAATATCCTAAAAATAGGCAAAGATATAATTTCAGGGATTATGCCCCTGCTAGCAGTTGCCAGATAAGTGCCCTATTAAAAAAAAGTTTAGTAAATCTTTCAGGTTGAAATGGACATTAGTGTACGATGGTTAAGCCCTTGTGTATTTTTTTTAATTCCATCAATTACACTTTTCTCCATCTTATGGCATTGACACATGTTATTATTTTTTTGATGTTATTAAGTTGTGATGAAAAGGATATCCTCACTTTTATCATAGATTTGGTGTGCTGCTGGAGTCAATTTAACTGGTGGGAGGACCAAAGATGGTGGCAGCATTGTTGGAGCGTCTGTATTTTATAGTGACGATCCTTCTGAAGATGCTTTTATGGGTGCTCAGGTTGACAAAGATGAGATAGATAAACTTGATAAAGAACTTAAGGTAATTTATTATTGAATTTTATGCCTATAATTGCATGTTAAGAAATATAAATAGAATGATGCTCTGACAACAAAAAATGAGTTCACTTCTTTATTTTGATTCCAGAATAATGAGAAGGACAGAATGGATGGTGAGATTCTTGAGCAATGCCTTTCATCACTCGTGTGGATCTGTACTTCTACCCACTCTGTCAGCAAAGTTACTGTAATTGATGCCAACAACCCAGCAGACATTCTTGAATCATTTCATGTGTGTTCATCTCATCTCTTGTGTATTGCTAGTGTTCCAGGTAAACAATCAGCACTATACTTTGGTGGCATTTACTTAGGTTGAGCCAACTGAACCTAAACATGCAGCATGGTAGATTGCTAGTGTATTATGTTGAGCTGTATTTGTTTCAAAGTAACAAGGGGTGCAACAGTGTTTGTTGGTCAGGCTTGTGTGGTATCTTGGTGACCTATCGTAGTTTGTTAGGGCAACCCATGTGTAACTTTGTAATGATGTTTCTTCTGGATTAATGCATGGTGGATTTGCATTGCGGAGATGGTTTGGACCATGAGATTGGAAAACTTTGTGTTTGTGGATTATTTTGTTTGATAGGGGCCTGGTTACAAGTTGGTGGGGTTCCTGGGGTATATTTTTGTAGTATGCCCTTGGACTCTTGCATATACTTATGAGAGGATATGAATCTTACATGTAGTGGTGATTTCAATTTGTATTTTTGTGAAGCTGATGATGATGCTATTTGGACAGGCTTTCTTTCAGGACTTTGTGGTTGATTGTAGTGCTATGGATTCATCTTGTTGCTAGGTAGTGCTTGTTTTTTGTAGCATTTTATAGGGATTAAATGCATAATTAGGTGCTCAGGTCATTCTGTGATATGCTAATTGAAGGCAGGGGAGGCATATGTTCTCTTGGTAGACCTGGAGGATGGATTCCTTACAATAGCCTGAAGTGGTTCCTGTGAGTGCTCAGAATGTACTCATTCTTCTGTTTTCTTTAGTTGTTGAAATTTAGTCATCTGTGCTTAACAAAATCAACATTGTTGATGTTCTAAGAGGAGCATGGCATTTAATAATTGGATGCTGGTTTTTGTCTTACTCCAAGTAGTAGGCTGTAAAATTATGTTTATGGGAGAGATGTGATGTGGGTATTTTGGTTGATGAGTCTTTCAGATTGTTACTTAATTTGCAGATTATTTATATTGTGTGATATCTTTCATTTTCAAAATATCTTTTTTATTAATAGTATTTGTGCTAAACGCATCTTTAGCCATTTCTAAAAATAAGGATAACAATGGAGATAGTCTTTCAAGTGACTGACTGGAATTAATTTATTTATTTTAAAAAAATATTGGCTGCCTCATTTTATTGGCTCTAGAGGTTTTAGTGATTTGGTAGATACCGCTGGTTAGAAGTCATGATACATGGAACTTAAAAGTTATATATTTCTAAATTTAATTATGAAACCCCTTTTAAATCATGAACAAGGTCCTTGATTAAAGATTATCCTATGTGATTGACTATATATATTTCAACCAAACTGTTTCTCCTGATTGTGTCATGTTTTTCGGCGACTTATGCCCAAGTGGGTAGTTGCCAGATGGGCTCTATAAAATTAAAAAAAAAAATTCCCCTGATTGTCATTAGGAAGGCAGTGTTGAATTGTCTCCTGAACTTTGGTGAGCATGTATCTGAGAAATGTGTGTTCTCGCAGAGGTTGTACCCTCTCTCTCTCTCAGAATATTTTGTCTTTGGTTCCTGTGTGTTCAAAGTCTAAATATGTGTCACAATGTCTGGCTCCTAGTGACATTTGGAAAAGATGTCTGTGTCAGTATGGTATTTAGGTTTAGTTTTTGTGGTAGTTGTACGGGAGCTTTACCAGAGCTATCTGATTGTAGCATGGAAATGATTTGCCTCTGGATTCTGTTCCCAGCTTCCTTTGAAAACTTTCTGCCAATATCACAAGTCCAATAATATCTGTTTAATGAATTCTTAGCACATGGTATTTTTTTTCTGCCTGAAATTTGCTTGAGTTAGTCTAATCTTTAAAATAGGTTGTTGTAAACCCAATATTATATGCCCATTTCCTTGTTTCCAACTTTATCTACAGATTCGGTATTTCATGCATGCATCTTGCCTGGCATCGGTTTCCTTTTCCTATCATAGTAGACTTAGTTATGTATCACATGTGAAGGAAACAATAACTTGGCTGAATTCATTCCTCTAAAAATTTAAGAAAAGGTTAGCTGTGTTGCTGGAAATTCATTGAGAAAATCAAGGGATTTAGTATCAATCTGACAATGATGAAGTAGATCAAGAAAGAGTTGGGTGAGTCAAGCTGTGATTACGAAGGTGTGGCGGCTCGGAAACCACACTCTAAGCATTCTTATATGAAAAGAAGCTCCAGATTTGTCCCAGAGATCCAGGCCATCATTGATAGCAATCCCAGCAAGTCAATGAAGGTCCATAGCCGGGGATAAGGGAGTATCAGTCTCTCTCCTCAAGAGTTAGTAGATGAAGATATCCGCTACTACTCATACAAGATGAGAAAGGGGCAGCTTTGGTTGCAGAAGATAAAGGACTATCTAAATGCATGTACTGCGAAGCTTGTGAACAAACTGAAGCATCCCCTCAAACCTGGCATGTTCTTTGCAGGACCCACTGCCATTTTATGGAGCGCCCCTGTACCTTACACTGCAATGATTGCATTGTCCCTTGGACTATTTGACACATTCTTGTTGGGTGAACCATTCAGGAATCTTCATGCACTAATGTACACTGATGGATCCAAATCCTTAGAAGGGGGCTGCTTACACCTTCTGTCCCTATTTTTTTGAAGTAGGCCTGGCTCTTCTAGGTGCTACATCTCTCATCATGGACAACCTGGTTAAAATGCATTCCTTGGTACAGAAGATTACCTCTCCTGTCCGGTTTAGTGACCAAATTACGATCTTGAGATTTACGATGCACCCTGAGTGCTCTTGAGTCATATGGCTGCTGCGAGCCAGATGGATGTTGAGATTGTCTTCTCCTGGGTTCCTAGACATTTAGGGATTGTGGGGAATGAGGACGTCAAAGAGTATGTAATGACACTGCGACGAGACAACTGTTTCAATCTTTCCCACACTGACTACATGGCCAGGGTCAGGACAGCCATAAGGGCTGTCTGGCAAATAAGATGGGAGATGGCTGATTGGAACTTATCGTTGCGTGCATTGCGCCCTGACTGTTTATATAGAGCTACCCCCAAAGCTTCTAAGGGTTCAGGTTGTCTTTTATCTTCTTTAAACTGGGCAAAGTCGCGAACACACATGCATTTGATGGAATGCTGCACCAGCTTACTGCATTGACTCTGTTGTCCCCAAGCCTGTCCGTAACAAAAATTTTGATTTGTGAGCAAATACTGCCAATGGTCAGGATAATATGCCGTTTACGACACCTAGCTAAGCAATTCATCGCTTTTCTGCTACCTCTGTTCAACAGCATTTGGAATGAAGGCATCCTCACAAGTTCCTGGGGATGTTTTCTTCTTGCATGCCAGGGGGAAGTCACTATACCCTGGATAGTTTCCACTCATTTTCTCTAACTTCTTGCATTGGTAAGTTGGAAAAGTTGGTTGATATTAGATTAGCTTACTTTTGGACAGTGGAGGCCACCTTTTCCCTATAATTTGCACCCTTTGCAATTTCCCCACCATTGCAGACACCATTACATTATATTTTTGATCTGAAGAAGGCCTATGATGGCATAGTGACAAGGTATCATGGACACCTTCCATACCATTTTTACTGGGGGATGCCACTACATCTGAATTCTTATACCAAGAAGAGGTTTGGAATGTTGGCAAACGCTTTTAGGTGTGGTATGTAATTGTAGTAGCATAGTCTTCTGGTCGATGGAGGCATCTGTGTGTTTATTACTGTTTCTTAATTTTATTTATATAGAGATCTGATCTGCGGGAGCATTGTAGCTCAGCTGTCTTGCTTGAAGGAAGTGGGTTGTGAAGGGGCCATTTTTTATCTATTGTTATGAGACATTGAGTGTATTCAATGGGTCTATTTTGAGAAACTTGGAAGAGGATCTCAGGGGTGAGGAGTGTTGGTTATATAAATGGTTCAAGTTGAGTCTAAAACATGTGGGTTCCACCATCCATGGTGGCGGCTTTTCTGGCTGATGCTGGCTGACTGTAATGACCAGTGTGGGGGCAACCAAGTAACCAGGCAAATTGCTGTTGTTGCATTGCGCCCTCCAACCCCTTGAGAGTTTAAGGTAGAAAGCAAGTATGTTAAGGATGTTTATATCCATAAGTTAAACCTAAAAGATGTAATATTGGGTGTTGCAGTAACACTGCCTTCATTGGTTGTTGCCATGGTGAGTTCATATCATGAACAAAACAATGGTTAATGTTGAGTCACTTATACCATTTTATCATTTCAAAGGTGCAAAGGAATCTGACTATTCTATTGATGAAGATATGAACAAGTTTGTTGAAGGATCTCAACACATTCTTCCGGAACACATGCCACAGGAGCCCCATCAGCCTAACTCATCTCGAGAAGATTTAGTCAATAGCCCCGACAACGACACCAAAAGTAAAGAAGATCCTGCCCTATCTGCTTCTGTAGGCACCTTGACCCTCATTAGCTGTGGAGCTGGGTCTGAAGCCAGTCGGGAAGCAGTGATAGCCTCTTCTTTGGAAAAGGAAAATGAAGGTAAGCTCAGTTAAGGACATTGCATATTTGTGAGATGTTCGCATGTAACTCAAGAAAATGGCTTCCCACTCCATGGCGACCGGTGCCTTCAGCACTTTCCCCCATCAGGAGTCTACTTGTCGATGCCGGGCAGATGTCACTTGCTTTGCGCCCTGCGCAGTGCATTATGCGGCTATATGCGCGAGCCCGGCGGATCTTCGCAGACGTTACTTGTCCCGACACCGGGACTATTTGGGTCGTTACTGTTTTTTTCCTTGTACTCGGGACAGTTTTGGGTATACAGTCTTGTCGACAACTGACTTTTCGGGGAGTTGGATGCAGGGCTGTGGATCGGAGTCAGAGTCGCAGTCAGTTAAAAACATCCGACTCTGACTCCTGTTTTTATCTTATAAAGATAAACAAAAAGTTGTTTTTTAAATTTTCTTATAGTCGAGAGTAATATAACAATATTTCACTTTTTATCTAAATTATATCAGTAAATAATTTTTGTCACATTGCATGCACATATATTACATGTATACACTATGAAAGTCTTCTCAGAATCTTTTAGGAAGAATAAACAATCACTACATACTGGCTTTTGTTTGTAAACAGAAGCTAGTATGTTTGTAAACGGATCGAAGTTAGCAGTAAATAAAACAGTGTTATTGGTGAAAATTTATTGATTTCACTATTGGATCATGTTATTTGAGTCTTGGAAATTATGTGTGAAAAATAATATCGCCTAAATGTCCGCCAATGCTTCGGCAGCATACCTCCACTTGATGGTCAAATTTTTTGATGACGTCTTTACATAGTTGCTCCTCGATCTCACCAATATGTCCTATTATCTCATCCTTCAGCTGTTGAGTTGTTGTTGGCATAGACCTTACTTTTGAGATGACCCCAAAGGAAGAAATCTAAAGGCGTAAAGTCACACGATCGTGGTGGCCAATTAACCTCGCTGTTTCGAGAGATGATGCGACCTGGGAACTTCTCATTCAATAAAGCCATTGTTGCATTGGCTGTGTGGCATGTGACGCCATCATGTTGAAACCACAAAAAAAGTTGGTTATCATGGCACGGTATCGCTCGCCTGTCACCGTAACAGACTTCCCGGCATCATTTTTGAAGAAATACGGCCCAATGATTCCGCTAGCAAAAAATGCACACCAAACAGTGACCTTTTGTGGATGCAGTGGCTTTTCAACAATCTTCCTCGGATTTTCATCAGCCCAAATGCGACAATTCTGCTTATTAACGAATCCACCAAGATAAAAATGGGCTTCATCACTAAAGATGATTTTTTGCGAAAAATCATCATCGGCTTGTCTTTGCTCGTGCACCCATTTGACGAATGTACGGCGCTTCAAATGGTCAGCATCTTCAGTTCTTGTATCAATTGAATTTTGTAAGTGTGTAGAGACAAATCTTTTGTCAAAATTCGATGTAACGTTGTTGTGGAGAGGTTCAATTCCTGCGTGCGATGGCGAATAGAGGTGTCTGCATCTTCGGCCACATTCTCGCGCATTGCAGCAATGTTTTCAGCTGAACGGCGTAAACGAGCACGCATTGGCGTTTTCATATCTGCCACCGACCCCGTTTGTTTGAATTTACGAACAATTTTCCCAATTTTATCTCGGTTGGTCGATTATGTTGACCAAAGAAATCGCGAAGTGCCCGAAATGCGTTTCTGTTTTAACGTCCATTTTCGTAATAGGCTTCGATAACTTTAACACGTTCGATAACTTTAACACGTTGTTCGATTGTTAATCTTTCCATGGTTGAAATTGCCAAAGACTAAAGTTGTTAAATCGGAAAGAAAAAGAAAAAAAAATAATTAGATGCTTAAACTTAACTCACATTTAAAAACGGTCCAAGTTATTGGAACACCCGTTATATATATGAGTGTGTAAGTATATAGGGGTACGCATGATCGTAAAAAAACATATTCATTGTTCCTCTTCCAATGATGAATTAAATTTTGGAAAATATTTAGATCAGAAAGAACAAGAAAAGACAAAGCGAATGAAAATTCAGAGGAATGAACCTTTCGATTCAAACTTTGAAAAATCTTTAAAGGAATTCTATTCACCTGTTGAAGAGATAATCAAATATAACCACTCGTGTAAAATACCACTACATGAGTATACCCAAACCTACCCTGAAGTTATAAAACCTGCAGCTATGATAGTAACTGCATTTCCCTTGACTCAAGTCAGTGTTGAAAGATTGTTTTCTGCATTGAAAAATATAAAATCAGATATTAGAGCTACAATTAAGCAAGATCTTGCAGAAGCTACATTATTCCTAAAAAATAATAATTAAATAATTTTTAATTCTTGGATTTTTATTTCATAAAAATTTGTAAAGGTCTGATTATTTTTTTGTTTTATGAACCTATGTTTATATTAGGATATATTTTATCTTTTAAATTTTCATTTTAATTATGCATATCAGGAATTTTTTCTTTTGAAATGTCCAAAATCTCTGAATTTAGTTTTCTTTTATAGTTAAAATTCAATATAGCATACTTTAGTTTATTCAACCACTTGAGCTGATAATTTATAAAATAAGACTTGTAAAAATAGCCAGATGATAAACTTAATAAAGAGGGAAACCCATCATCCCAGTTTTCATGCACTAAAGGATTTTTAAGATTATTAGATAAAACCCAGAGTCAGAGTCGAACTATTGAAAATCTAAGGATTCGTAGTTGGGGTTTTAGCCTACCAACTCCACAACCCTGGTTGGATGCATGCTTGGGCGCTGAGGGAGGCAGACTTCCCTATGATGCTTGGGGGTGCTTTTTTCTGCTTTTTGCTTTTGCTGTTTTTCTTCTTTTAATATATCTTAATTTTCACCACCAGTGTGCTAACTGCAGAACTGTGAGCAATATATATGGCACTTCCATATACCTTACATACTGGATCCTTAAACTTTGTAATATTCTCAGACTCCCAGAGTGCTATTACTGCTATAACAAATAAATACTCCACCCACCCTCTGGATGGGAATTTTATCAGCATGAGGGATAAACATAAACCTTTATTGGTCTCCTAGACATGTAGGCATTCCTGGAAATGAACGAACAGATAAAAAGGCTAAAGATGCAACAAGGAATAGAAACTTAGACACTAGAGTAAAAATACCTGCAAAAGATCTTTATCCTGAATTCAAGAGTCATATTAAGAATGGAGAGAAATACCTGAAGCACAAAACAAACTTAAGAAATACCAAAGACAGTGCAACCATTTAACACCTCTCAGTCAAAAATACGCAAAAATGAAACCCTACTAACAAGACTGCATAGGACACACTAGAATCACTCATGGCTACCTACTGACAGGAGAAGAACAACCTTTGTGTGAAGATTGCTACGTACCTTTGACAGTCCATCATATTTTGAGTGAATGCCCTAATTATAGGCAGAGCTGAATAAGGCATTACAAAATGGATGGCCTCATTACACCTCTAAGCCTAACAAGTATGCTAGGTGATGATTCCAATGTAACAGGAAATATTCAAAAATTTGTGGAAGAGGCTGAAATACTGAATGAAATATAGGAGGATCCGGAAAGGATTATGATTGAACAATAGAAAAGGAGCACAGAGCCTAAATAAGGACTGTGCATAGAAACTATTATTAAAAAATTAAAAAATAACATAGCTTAATTAATCTAACTTGATTGTGGCCATTCATGCCCCATTTATGTAGTCGGCTCTATGGACTCTTTAAATTAAAAACAAAATACTGGAGATGCATCCTCTGTGAGGTCTAGTGCTTTATTATGTCTGTTGTGCTGTATAGCAGTAAATGGCTGCAAAAATGGGTATCCAATCCTTACTGCCATTGGTGGATTGGCAGTAACTTTTTTTTACCTATTGCTGTCAGGGTTGGCCAGTTTAAATCATTGGGTTTAAACCACTTCAAAAAACCCCATTAAAACCATGTTGTTGTTTTTTATTTCTGATTATTATAAAACTATCAAGTTTTGAAGATTTTATTATATCTATTAAGCTTAAACATTAAATAGAGTTAATGTTATTATGATAATGAAAACTTTCACACTAATAGCACTTGATTATGATATATCAAAAAAAGTGAAAAATATAAACATAAAAAATAATTCTGAACAATTATGCAAGAGATTGAAACCAATTTCCCTTGCATTAAATAAGTTACAAAGTGACAGCTGCAAAATCAGTTATACTGTGGCATTATGGAAGGAACTAGTACAAAAACAAAGAAATTCCTGTTCCTAACAACTTATTATGAAAGATAGACAAGAAGTATGATCAAGCCATTACCGATGCTCATTTGTTAGCCATAAAATTAGCTCATAGGTGCCATGATATCAGTCTTACTGAAGATGAAGACAGAGCTATGAGACTAGCTGAAAAAGAATATCACCATCTTTTTCCAATAATAATGCAACTTAAAGGAAAATCAGCACCTTTCAATAGGTCATATCTCCTTCAGAAAAATGTCCTATCTACAATAACTTCATGCGCTTGGTGGAAATCACTAGAAAACAGTCAAAAAGCAAGATCTAGAAGATATATTGGGATTTTAACAGCTTCTGGATCCAGTGTGAGTGTAGAGAGGGTGTTTTCTGTTTTTGGGTAAATACATTCCAAGTTAAGAAACAGATTAGGTACAGAAAAAAGCAGCTAAACTTGTGTTTATTCATAAAATATTAAATTTAAATATGCCTTTAGATTCAGATAATATGAAAAGGTCATTTGTCAACAATGTCAAATGCACATTTTTAGGTTTGATTTTACTGGCTAATTTAGTCATTCTTATTTTTTATTTAAGTGTTATTAATGGAACTGTATACATTTTTTTTTCAAATCAAAAGGATAGTATTATATGAAACATTATAAGTTAAGAAACAGATTAGGTACAGAAAAAGCGCCTAAACTTGTGTTTATTCATAAAATGTTCAAATTAAATATGCCTTTAAATTCAGATATGTAAAGGTCATTTGTTAACAATATATCAAATGCATATTTTTAGGTTTAATTTCACAGGTTAATTTAGCTATTCTTATATTTTTTTATTTAAGTGTTGTTAACTTGCTATTAACGGAACTGATACATTTTTTTCAAATCCAAAGGATAGTATTATATGAAACTTTGTATGTGATATTGTTTTTATTTTATTTTAGTCAGGATTCTCAGGAATATAATACAATCATAAATAGATAAATGGAAAATAGAAATTTGTGTAACTATTTAGTATTATTTGCTCCTTTAGCCATTTTGTTGCTTAAAATATGTTTAAAATTTAAACCTGCAAAATTCTGTATATTTTTAGTTTTGGGATCTATAACCAGTCTTTGGTATATTAACTAGCCATTATGTGTGCAATACATGTAAAATGACTATAAATTAATTTACTATTAAAACCAATTAAAACAAAAAAAATTTTAAACATTGTTTTTTTTTTGGGGGGGGGGGGGGGGGTTTCAACATGGTTTTTGCCAACCCTGATTGCATTTATTATGTAGTTCACAATTAATATTTGATCATTTTACAGAAATATTACCTGTCTTGCGCAAAGAAACCATTGTAACCACTGACCCAGGTAAGATGAAAGAATGGAATGCTTTTTGTTTAGTTTCTTGAAATGTCTTTGTGTCACTGAATAAACAAGCCTCTCCTGGATCTTAAATCTCTGTCCTCATTCCCTTCCTTCTGACAGGAAACATAATGCACATCCTCCCAGCTCTCAAACTGACTGGGACTGATGTACACAACCATTTTCCTTTTATGAAGTCTTTTCAGTCACATGCTATTGTCCTTCCCACAGATTTTTTCACCCTCCTTGCCCATTTACCTGCAGCGGGGTGCCCATTATAAACTTAAACCTAGAAATTGGAGGAGCATCATGCCTTCATCCCCTTCAGTGACCCTAAATTGAAACTATCTAGACTTTATTCCTCCCAAACATGTACATTTTACACCCTTTTTCCGCCTCTCTTTAGATTTAAAAGTCCCTTTTCGCCTGTATTTTAGATTGATACTAATTCTGCAAGCTAGTCACCGACCAGCTTTCATGCATTCACCATATTTCACTAGGGGGAGGGGTCATGTTCCATCCCCATTAGGGGCGTGGCGATTTGCCTTCCTGGCCGCCATGCTGACAGGACTCAGTGCCCCATCTGTCCCCAGCCTAGCCTCTTCTTCTTTCAGACAGCCTGTATTTCTCCCCTACTTCGTCACTTCCCCTCCAACCTCTCCCGAACTTTTTCTGGTCGACCTCTATTTTCGCTTTTCACAGGGTAGATGCTGACCTTCTTCTCAGCCAACCGTCTCGGATCGGGGCTGAAGGGGGAGGGGACAATGTTCCCTAACCCCTGAGCTCCGGTCCGGGATGGGGGCTTTTTAACAACCTGCTTCATCCCCACCCATACCTTCCTCACATCCCTTTTCTTTTCCTCTTCACATTCTATCAATTTTACGCCGTGTTCAAGGTGGAGCCACCATGTCGATGGACTGCCAGGCCACCAGGCGGGAGGTGGGAGGCGTGGTCCTGAATGGCGGCACCTGGCTCTGCCAGGCCTGTGCCTGTAAGCACCTCTTGCAGTGCGGGCTACTGCGAGGGGTGATGAGCTATTGCTTCCCCTGAAAAAAATAGGGTCACCATGCCCATAGATGAACAACCCAAAAAACCCAACCCTCAACTTTCCCTGTTCCATCGACGGAGCCACTCTGGGGCAGCTCCACAGAATAAATGGAGGTTCCTTCCCTGTGCTTCAACAGGGGACCCTCCATATTTCTCTATCCGGAGAGGAGGCTTACTACTCTCCTACGACTACTGGTGTAGGGGCCTCCCTCTCACTCCCTTCTCTGGAGGTGCTTTCGGGCACCTCCCTATTTCCAGCGGCAGTCCCTCCTTTTCTTTCTAAGGGGACTGCCAAGAAAGCCAGCAGGCAGCCCATTGCCGACCGCCCTTCATTGAAGCGGCTCGGTAGGGCAAACTCCCTTAGGGGTGAGAGGGAAGCCAGGCCCCTTCGGTCGCTTCCCTCAAAAGACCTGCTGGCAAGAATATTAAACCTTGCCGGGGTCAAGGCCTGTGCCTTCCCACACATGACTGGTGACGCTGCCAACGGGACCTGCGATATCCTGGGAGGGGATGGCCAACTGGAGGATCCTCCTGCAATAGACATGACCTTGAGGTAGCCTAGCCTCAGACGGTAGGTCCTTCCATGGGGGGAATCCGGGCTCGGCGCTAATCACCGAACCCGAATCCGCCCCTATGCAAGGTCCTCCTCAAACGGCTGGGGTCTCCGAGACAGTACAAGGAGGGGAGGGATCTCCTCCAATCGGTGCCCCTGCGACCACCAGGACCATCTCCATTTCAGAGAAAGACCTGGCTGAGGCCGGTCCATCTAGCCTGGGGGCTCCTACCGGCTGGGGCGAGAAGCCGGTTCATTCCCCGCCCTCATCTCCAAAAAAGAAAGAAAGAAAAAAAAAAAAAAGACTAAGAAAGCTCTGGGCTCATCTCCATCCGCGGGGACGATGGGGTCTGGTGCCACTTTGGCAAGCGACCAATCCATGATCGGCACATCCGGCCCCTCTACCCCCCCTTCCCGTGTGCGGAGCCCGTAACTATGACTACTACCAAGAGTGCACAGGGCGGAGCCTCGATAAAATCGGAGCCCCTCATTCAGAGGTTACCTGGCGTTTTCGAGCCCGCTGGCTTCAAACGCTTCCTCATTATTCGCTCCACTGATGGCAGCATTTTGGCCAGGGGCAACATGATCCATCAGAGGAGAGCATTAGCTAGTGCAATTCGTAGAGAGCCGAAGGTGACCCGTTTCTCGGACGGGAGCCTTCTGGTGAAGGTGGCGAATCCCGCCGAGGCGGCCAAGATAAGTGCTCTTCAGACACTTGATGGCACCCCGGTGAGTGTGACGCCGCACTCTACCATGAACTTTGTGAAAGGAGTAGTTTATGCGAGGGAACTCGTTGACTACTCCATTGAGGACATCACCCTAGAGCTGACCAACCATGGGGCGGTCAAGGTCGAACGTGTGATGAGAAAACAGGGAGGGGCCTCGATACCCACCCCTACAGTCTTTGTCACGTTCGACTGTGACAAACTCCCTGATCGGTGCGTGCCGGTTGGTACCGCTACCGCGTGAAGGCTTTCGTGCCACTGCCGCGGTGGTGCTATTAATGTCACCGCTTGTAAACGTGCAATGTCGGGATCACCAGAAGTCTGTGCAAATTGCTCCAAGGCCACACGATAAGTCTAAATCGTGTGTGGCCAAGGGTTTCAATTGAGGAGAGCCGCACCCCGCTTCTTCGAAGCAATGTGGTGCATATCTCCTTGAGAAAGAAATCCTGGCCGTTCAGGCCCAGGATCGACTCTCATTCCGCGAGGCTAAGGACTTGGTTCTGGCGCGCCCGGCTCTGCCTGGGACGTCATATGCCTCAATAGTTAGAAAGGCACCCTCTGCTCCTGGCCCATCCAGGCCAACGAGCACGGTTGTTTCTGCGCCCATTCGGAGCCCTTCTGCCGGCTCTATTCAACCCCGGCGCTTCCCTGGTAAAGCTGGCGGCAAAAAGGGGTTCCTACCCAGCCCCAGCTAAAACCAGGGCTCCCCCCTCTTCCCCCAGCGTGACCGTTTCCCGTAAGACGATAAGGCGAAACGGCCACGCGCC
The DNA here is from genome assembly GCA_963969495.1 of Ceratothoa steindachneri. Lineage (NCBI taxonomy): Eukaryota > Metazoa > Arthropoda > Malacostraca > Isopoda > Cymothoidae > Ceratothoa > Ceratothoa steindachneri. The sequence goes on from OZ018326.1 coordinate 29,203,882, forward strand.
TCCACCGAGTCGTTAGACTCACAGGAGGCAACACCCCTGAAGTTGGTCGCCAGGCCATCTTCCGGGGTTCCTAAAGCTGTCCCCCGAAAAGAGAACAGCAAGTAATGAACTTCCGCTCCTTCGACCACGCCTAGTGGTGGACCGAGTGGCTCGGAGACGGTGGTTACTCGAAAAGAGGCCCCCGCCGCCTCCGAAGCCGCAACGCCCGCCTAAGGTTTCGAGGCTGAGGGAGGAAAAGACACATGGCGAGCCCACCTCCCCCAATAAGTCCTCGAATGCAACAGCGCCCGGGGTTCTGCCTCCGGGAAGCGTACGGCCATTCCCGTGAGGGTCTTCTGTTCGAGGAGGGCCCCCGTGTCTCCTCCGAGCTAGGCCTGGAGGGCATATTCCTTCAATGGAATTGCCGTGGACTCCGGGCCAAATGGGAGGAGCTGCGGAGGCTCGTCTCGTCCCGTTCCCCGTTAGCTATTTTTCTGCAGGAGACCATGCTAGGCGCGTGGCCCTGCCCGCCCTCCCGGGTTATAAAGGTCTTTCGACCCCACCAGCACGGGATGGCCGGGCTGGGGGATGCGCGGTTTACACCCGGCATGATGTTTCCGTTCTTCCTTTCACATTAGATACCTGCTTTCAGGCAGTGGCTGTGCAGCTGCACCTGGATAGAAGTTATACTATCATTTCTGCGTACATTCTACTGTCACTGACTTCGACGCGGGGGACTTCCGCCGCGTTGTGGCACGTTTGCCGAGGCCCTTTCTCTTGCTTGGAGATCTGAACGGCAGGCATCCTCTCTCGGGAGATTACTCAATAAATCCCAGGGGACAAGTCCTTGCCGATCTGATCGAAGAGCTTGAGATAGGTGTCCTAAACGTGGATGAGTTTACGCATCACTGTCCGAGAACCGCTTCATTTTCTTGCCTTTATCGATCTTTGTGCTCTTCGGATGCACAGCCTGATTTTGATTAGGAGTGGTCGATGACCTCCATGGTAGTGATCACTTTCCCATTCAAATATCATTTTCAGGGCAACAGCCGCCTGAGAGACCATCGCGGTGGTGCTTGGCGCGGGTGCGGTGGCCTGCATTTCAGGAAATGACTGAATTCTCTATCTCAGTCGAGGAGTTTAGGTCGGTAGATGAGGCCGTTGAGTTCTTCTGGGATAACCTCATCGCCGCGGGCCTGACTACTATTCCTAGAACGTCTGGCCGTTTTGCACCGGAGCACTCCCATGGTAGTCGGCCGAGTGTGAGACGGCCCTCAAATAGAAGCGTTATGCCTACATGCACTATAAGCGCCGCCCGAACGATTTCACTGTCTGTGAATTTCGTCGGGCTAGAGCTAGGTTCCAGTATATTTCGAAGCACGCCCGCCGCTCTTCTTGGTGGGCATACGTGTCTTCACTTAACGGGAAGACCCCTCTAGCAAAGGTGTGGAAGCGAGTCAAAAAGTTTTGGGGCATTCTCTAGAGGCAGAGAACCCTTCAACGACAGGTTTACTGTGAGTGAGTTGCGCTCCGCTCTCGCTTCGTGGGCGACACCGCCCATGGTTCGGACGATGTCCCGTACCCCGTACGGCATGCTTCGACACCTGGGTGAGTGAGGCATGGCTTTCTCTTAGATTTGTTAAACAGGATCTGGGTGCAGGGTCTCGTCCCAGATTCCTGGCGAATCGCCTCTGTGCTCGCCTTTCACAAACCGGGCAGAGATCACTACTCCGACCGGTTTCCGCCCAATCTCTCTAACCTCTTGTGTGTGCAAGTTGATGGAGAAATTGGTGAATGTTAGATTAGCGTTTTCCTGGACAGCGGAGACCATCTGTGTTCTGCACAGTTTGGCTTCGGCAAGTTCCACTCCACGTCGGATGCTCTTCTCCGACTGGAAAATGCCGTCTGCGAGGCCTTCCTTCGTAGACAGCACTACGCCACGGTGTTTTTCGATCTGGAGAAGGCCTATGATACCGCATGGCGATACGGTATAATGGAGACTCTCCACACGATGGGGGCTAGGGGACACCTCCCAGTCTTTATAACTGAATTTTTGCGAGATCGTCGATTCCGCGTACGGGTGGGGGGAGCCCTCTCCGACCCAAAGGAGCAGGAAGAGGGTGTCCCGCAGGAAAGTGTCCTCAGTGTCACACTCTTTGCCCTGAGCATCAACGGCATCACCTCGGTGCTGCCGAAAGATGTTCTCGCTACGCTCTACGTGGACGACCTTTCGATCTCTCTTGGCGCGGCCCAGATGCCAACTCTGGAGCGTCGACTCCAACAGGCATTGAACCGCTTCTCTCGCTATGCCGAAGCGCACAGGTTTCGGTTTTCTTTGTCCAAGACTAAGGTGGTGCACTTCTGCCGCTATCCACGGCTTCACCCCGACCCATATTTGTTTCTTAATGGGGTGCGCCTGGATGTGGTGGAATCGCACCGTTTCCTTGGTCTTGTATTTGACCGACGCCTCACTTGAGAGGCTCATGTTCGCAGCCTTAGGGTCTCTTGTACCCGCGCCATGGACATTCTTCGTTCCGTGACGTTCAGCGCTTGGGGCGCTGATAGGGCTACTGCCTTACTTTTTTATCGATCCTTTGTCCGTTCGAAGCTCGACTACGGATGCGAGTTTTATGCATCCGCAGCCGAGCGTTTATTGCGGAAGTTGGATTCGATCCACCACACCGGCCTTCGCCTTGCGACCGGTGCCTTCCGCAGTTCCCCCATTGAGAACCTGTTGGTAGATGCTGGAGAGATGCCACTCGCTCTGCGTCGCGTGCAGTGCATCACTTTCCTATACGCGCGAGCACGGTGCCTCCCTCAGTCGCCAACAGCTTTCACTGCATCCGCAGCTGATATCGACGGTACCTATGCCGCTGAGAGACGCCAGTCATACCCTAAGCCCTTTGAGTTTAGGGCCAGGAAACTCCTTGGAGAGCTAGATATAGCTCTCGGGCTGTAGCGCCCCTGGTTCTGCCCAGGACGCCACCCTGGAGGGTACCACATTTGGCTATTTGTCGCCACGCCTCTGCTCTCAAAGCTTGTACGGCGCCGGAAGTATTGCGTTCGACCTTTTTGGAGCACACTTCGTGTCACGCTGGAACCGTGCCAGTGTATACGGATGGCTCCAAGTCCCAAGAGGGGTCGGCTTCCATGCTGTATCCCCTCTGTTTGAAGTCAGCGGGGCTCTGCCAGGCGCTGCGTCTGTCTTCACCGCCGACCTGGTGGCAATACACCACTCGGTACGGGAGATTACGCGACGTGCCCGGTTCGGAGACCGGATTGTGATCTATAGCCACTCACAAAGCGCCCTGAGTGCTCTCGGGGCATTTGAATCTCTACATCCCCTGATTCGCGATATCCGTGACGCCACGGCTATGGCGAGCCGGGCAGATGTCGAGATTATCTTCTGCTGGGTTCCTGGACATGTAGGAATTGCGGGGAATCAGTGCGCCAAAGAGTTCGCGAGGACTCTTCGACCGGACCAGCGTTTCGCTCTTCCTCACACCGACTACATGGCAGGAATACGGGCAGCTCTTCGGACTGCTTGGCAAAGAAGATGAGAGACGGTCGAAGGGAACTTAAAGTTGCGTGCCATTGCGCCGCGACTGTTCCCATGGACCTCTTCCCCAATGCCGCGACGGCTTCACGTCGCTTTCTGTCGTCTCCGAATCGGACACACTCCTGTGACACATCGCTCTCTGATGGAGCGCTCGCCTGCGCTCTATTGTGACGACTGCGTCGTCCCACAGATTGTTCGGCACATTCTTGTCGAATGTCCCAGTCTGGGTGATCTTCGCGCACGATACCTGTCCCGGTACCGGGATGGGCGGGGTCGCTACCACCTTTCCCTTGTACTCGGGACGAGTGCGTGCACATTGACTGGTGTACTTGTAGACTTTTGGTGGGAGGCCAGCCTTCTCACTTTTATTTAACTAGTTTTTTTTTCTTTATAGGTCGCACATGCTTGCTCGTTGCCCTTTCCTTTTTTTGTTGTTTGTTTTTTTTAATCTTATTTTAAAGTAGCCTAGTACTAGGCAGTTTTTAATACGGCAACTAATGCCCAACTAGGCAGACCCCAAATGAGCTCTTAAAATTAAAAAAAAAATTGCCTTTTATTTGACCTAGTTCGGTTTGGGGTTTTTGGCTTTTATTAGGTTGCATGTTCCTGCACCGTGGGAGAGGCGGCCCCATCCCCCCTCCCCGACGCCGGAGCTTGCTTCCTGCTCGTTGCTTTTTTCCTTTTATTTTTTTATTTTTAGTGTTGCGTTTTTTTTGTTTGTTTTTTATCTTATTTTAAAGTATATTAGTACTAGGCAGTTTTAATACGCCGACTAATGCCCAAGTAGGCAGTCACCAGATGAGCTCTTAAAATTTAAAAAAAAGAAAAAATTTTGCTTCCCTCTCAATACTCTACTTTTTTTTCTAGGACTATTCCCTCAACCCTTTGACTAGGTTTAAAGACCTGACCACCTACATCATGCCATGGCAGAAGAGAATTTGGAAACCTCTATAAGCAACGCCCGTAGGCCACAAAAGACCAGGACTTAAGGGGACCTGGGCATTGGGGCATGATTAATGGGAAGATCGGTTTTGCCCCAATAACCCCTTCTCTGCATGTAATGGGTTGACCACCTTCCTGTTTCTCTTCTCGGGTGCATAAAACCGGACTGCTTATTAAGGAGGGAGCTTTGTTGCCTGGTTGGCTGCCAGTCCAACTAAAGGTTCCCTCTCTGGGTCTCCCACAATAGATCTCCCAATCATGGCCATCCTCTCGAGGATCAGTACATCTGATTAAGGATATCCGCCTTTCTGCTCTGCATCTCTGACTGCCCAGTTGGTAGTTGCTACCTTTGGTGATTGACTGGCCAATGGGCTACTCTGTACTAATTTGCATACATGATTCATTAACATACCAGGGTGGACCCCTGAAAAGTCCCCAAACCTGAGGCGAGAGTGGCTAGAGGCAGCATATAGCTCAGCAGCCCCTCCTCTTTATCTTGGGGATCACAAGTGCAAGAAGCTTTCATTTGTTGATAATTCTTCATAAGATTTTTAAATTTTGGACTACGTTCCTCTTTCTCAATCCTCGCCTGATCTTGTTCTTGGGGCGGACATGGAGACTCGCACCACCAGCACCCACTGACCGGTGGAGGAGCTCACTTCCAACCTTCTGACTCGAGCAAAGAGGTTTTCCCTTCGCCATCTTTCGAGCCGCCTCTTTGGGTGGACTCCCACGTCCCCCCGTGCTTTCTTAAGCCAATCCAATACTCTTCTAGCGGAGAGGTCATTTCTTCCTATCGATTTTTGACGAGTTCAGGGAGTTTACCCCGACGCACTTTTGTAGAGTTGCATCTGAGTGACTCTTCACCTGCGGCGGGTTCCTCTTTGCTTTCTCAGGGACCCGCCAAGAACAGGGAAAGACAGAGGACGTGCTGCCACTGTCCCTCCCCTTCCCGTTGGGCTCAGATGATCTATCACAACCCCCTTAGAGGAATAAGAGGCCTTGCCTAGACACCTTGTAGGTTTGTCACATTGATGGAAGCTGGCATACCCTCTCCCTCTTCTCAATGCGGCGTGGCATGCCAGCCCCAGTGACGCTGGTGTATGGGCATTTTTCCGATGAGTATCTGGTTGGTATACCTGACACCTTGTTGGGGAAGTCCAGTTGAAGGCCTCTCCTGACGAGTAGATGGTCCCGGAGGTGCCCCCCACTCCCAAATGACAAGATCTTCCTTGCAGGCGAACCTGGATTCGGTGCCAGACACCAAACCTGAGTCTGCCTCAACACCTTCATGTCATTTTCTGTCGAATTGGGCACACTCGCAGACGCACCGCCATTTGATGGAGCGCTTTCCTGAACCTTAGTGTGACAACCTCTTGGTGCCTTAGACTGGTATTTTCTTGTCATATGTCTAAGTCTGGGTGATATTTGCACGCTACTTCCTGCGTCATACCAACTCTTGTTGTATACAAGTTGAGGTCAACAGCGACGCTTGCTTTATTAACTCTAACCCTCTGCTTTTTCACTTTTCTACCACGCTCTTCTCAGAAGGCAAAAGGCGAGAAGAAAGGCTGACAATTGCATTCCTTTTTTTAGCCATCTTTCAACTCCTTCTGTGGGTCATCCTCAGGACAATGTGAGTAGAACATCTTTGTCTTGGTAAAGTTGGAAATGACAGTAGAACAAGTTAGTTGAACGGAAAGGTGTAGTTTTGAAAGTCAAGTAATCAAATGTTTGGGACAGTTTGTTGGGTGACTGGTCTGTCTTAATTTCTCTGTTTGCTAGTTTGTTTTTATGTGGTTTTGATTCAAGCTCTCGGCTTCTGTTGTTGATTTATTGTCTGTCACTCTTTGACTTCTGGTCTTTGCTAAATTCTTGTTCTGTGTCTTAGCTCTCACTAGTTCGTTGTTCTCTTCAGTCTGCATATATTTGGGTTATGGTGTTATTCCCGATAGTGGCCTAATGCTACAGAAATTTCTATTTATCATTCTCTTGCATGTCCTGTAATTTGCATCTTCATTTTTTCTCCATCTGTCAGTATGTCATCTCATTATCTCTAGATACTACATGCTTGTTTGTGGAGTATCTAGTTAAATAGTCTAAGTTACAATGGCTGATGTAAGACAGACTGTCTTATTCTGTCTCTTCTCCTGATCTCCTCATCAGCCATACTCTTTTGTAATTTTTGCATTGCACTTTTTACTGTTGTTGTTTAGCATGATGATTTTGTAAAAAAGCTCAGTTTCACCAGCATGTTGTACAGCCTTTTGTTTGTTGGGTTTAATCCCCTTATTTGGTAGAGTTTGCGCAGTGACACTTTTACTCTGTTTGTTCATTGCATCAGCTTATTCGTAGAGCTGAGGGTGAGTCCAAGTACATTGTCTACCCTCACATATGCAAACTTTCTCCTACCTACTGGGATGATCTTTGAGTAGTGGACAAGTTGCTTTTCGCCTGGAGTTGTATGTTTATTGTGGCTTGACACATGTGCAGTTGTATGTAATCAATCTCAAGGGGTGATAATGGTAGTGGTGGTGTTCTGCATTTCTCAGGTGAGGCTCTTCTAGTGCTTTGCAATGTAGCATTTGATGGCTCCATCTTGAAGATGTGTTGTTAGCTGCTGTGACAGGGTTGTGGAAGTCATCCCAATGTATGATGAAATTTGGTCAGTAATAAATTACTAACATTACTCCCACTCACACAATACACAAGATTAATTTAGAAATTTACTATTAATCATGCCATAGAACAGATTGCATTAACCTCTTTATTTGCTTTATATTTCATCATTACAAACATTTTTCATATGTTGTAAATTTGATCTCTGATTGGTTGTAACCATAGTCTTATGTTGACCTAGTTTTGTATAAATAGCACTCAATATTGTCATTTTCACTCACTTTACCCTGAGGAGGACCCACAAAAGGGGTGAAAGATTGGCTAATAAAAGAATGCCACTTACTAGCCTTTTCTCACACTCCCAATACCATAACGACTTTAGGTCGCTTTATGCATCTTGGGATTGTGCAGAGTCGCAGGATGCACAGCCATTTGATGGAATGCTCCCCTGCACCTTACTGCCTTGTCCCAGTCTGGAGCATCTTCGTGTGCATTACCTACTGGGATCAGTGGGGTCGCTACTGCTTATCTCTTGTACTCGGGCCAGGTTTGTGTACATGGACTTATGGACCATCTGACTTTTGGGAGGAAAGCTACCTCCTCCATTTTATTTAACACTCTTTAGTGTTGGTGACACATGCCAGCGGGCCTCCTCCCAACACTGTAGCGTGTTTCGGCCTTCTTGATTTTTTTTTGCTTCTTCTTTTGTTGTTTGTCCTTATTTTTCCTCGTTTGGTTTGGTTTGGGAAACTAAAGCATCCTAGCTCTATGCTGAACTTTTAATTACGGTGACTTAGGCCCTTGAAGGCAGTCGCCAGGTGGGTGAATTTTTAAAAAATCTTGCTTTTGTTTCATTTCTTGTTGTTTTTTTGTTTGGTTTGTGTGTATTTTGGGGGGTTTTTTCCTTTTATTTGTTTTTTAATGTAGTTTAGTAATAGGATACAACAGATTACAGTGACTTGCACTCTGAACCATGCTAATAGCTTGGTAGGGGAAAAGTTAGGATTTCTCCGTTCTCTGTGAATCAATTTTGATGAAACTTTTCCTAGCTGCTTTCCATAATATGACAACACTAATGTTATTTTTTCATTATGCTCTGTTACATCCTTCAATTTTTATTTTGGTTTCATCATTTTATGGATGAACCATGCTAATACCATCTATTCTCTTTAAGAATAATGAGATGTGATAGAGGCCTCAACAATGAAGAAAAGTCTTTGATCATCAAGGAAAGTGCTGAAGGCACATCTCTTCATGTTAATGCAGAGGAGTTAGTTCTTCCTGTGGACACAGTTAGACAAATTCTGAAGGACCCTTCGCTAAGAAAAAAGCTATCTGATTATGGTACCTCAAAAACTGTAACAGTTAGGGATTTGAAGACTATTGGCCACCAGTTATGTGGAAACCTAGACAAAAAAAAAGCAAGTCATTTTCATCGCTACTAGTCGTCTCCATGTACCGAGAACTGTATCTTAGGGCCTGCCCTTTAACACCCCATCACAAGACTGAAGCTTCAATGGGCCCGGAAGTACATGACGTTGGACATGAGTTGCTTTCTTTTTACTGATGAAACCAGGGTGACCCTTGATGGACTTGACGGTTGTGCAAATAGTTGAGTCTATTTCGCAGATGAGCATCACTAATGTTTCCTATGTCAACAGCACTGAGGAGGAGTCATTTAGGCAGGTATAATTGGTCACAGACTTGTTGGCCCAGTGAGGGTGCCTGATGAGGTTAAATCTTATGAAGGAGGTCTTGGATCCGGATAGATGACATACCATTGTCACTTCTAAGGACTAATTTTCATGCATGACAATGCTCCATCCCACTCTGCCAGGGCCACCCAAGTATTCTTAGGCATACAATGTGACAAGTTAATAGTGTGTCCACCAGCCTCTCCAGATCTCAACCGAATCAAAAATTTGTGGACCATCGTTAAACAAGATGTCTGCCAATGAACATCAATTTTCGTATAAAGAAGTCTTATGGGTGACCATCAAAGATGCAGCAGCAGAAGTTCAACTTGCTACTATTAAGAAATGATATATTCCTTGCAAGATAAGGTTTTTGAAGTCATCCCCCGTAAGGGGCGCGGCGATTTGTCATCCTGGCCGCCGTGCTGACGGGATCCAGCTTAGCCTCTCTTCCTTCCTTCAGATAGCCTGTATTTCTCCCCTACTTCGTCGCTTTTCATACAACCTCTCCCACAACTTTCTCTGGTCAGCCTCTAATTTCACGGTAGATGCTGACCTTCTTGTCAAGCCAACCGTCCTGGATCGGGGCTGAGGGGGTAGGGGACAACATTCCCTAACCCCTGAGCTTGGGTTTGGGATGGGGTTTTTTTTAACAACCTGCTCCATCCCCACCCATACCTTCCTCACATCCCTTTTCCTCTCGTCTTCACGATCTATCTTTTTACGCCGAGTTCAAGGTGGAGCCGCCATGCCGATGCACGGCCAGGCCACCAGGCGGGAGGGGTGGTCCCAAATGGCGGCGCCTGGCTCTGCCAGGCCTGTGAGCACCTCTTGCAGTGCGGGCAACTGCGAGAGGTGATGAGCGGTTGCATCCCGTAATAAAAAGAGGGTCACTATGCCCAATGATGAGTCTAAAAAAAACACCCGAGGCAGGCAAGATAAGTGCTCTTCGGACACTTGATGGCACCCCGGTGAGTGTGGCAACATACTCTACCATGAACTTTGTGAAAGGAGTAGTTTATGCGAGGGAACTGGTTGACTACTCCATTGAGGACATCACCTTAGAGCTGGCTGACCATGGGGCGGTCAAGGTCGAACATGCGATGAGAAAACAGGAAGGGGCCTCGAGACCCACCCCTACACTCTTCGTCATGTTCGACTGTGACAAGCTCCCTGAGTTGGGGCGTGCCGGTTGGTACCGCTACCGCGTGAAGGCATTCGTGCCACTGCCGCCGCGGTGCAATTACTGTCACTGCTTTGGCCATACGAATCGTTCTTGTAGACGTGCAAAGTCGGGGTCTCCCGAAGTCTGTGTAAATTGCTCCAAGGCCGCACACGATAAGTCTAAATCGTGTGTGGCCAAGTGTATCAATTGCGGATAGCCGCACCTCACTTATTCGAAGCAATGTGGTGCATATCTGCTTGAGAAAGAAATCCTGGCCGTTTAGGCCCAGGATCGACCCTCATTCCGCGAGGCTAAGGACTTGGTCCTGGCGCGCCCTGCTCTGCCTGGGACGTCATATGCCTCAATAGTTAGAAAGGCACCCTCTGCTCCTGGCCCATACAGGCCAACGAGCACGGTTGTTTCCGCGTTTATTCGGAGCCCTTCTGCAGGCTCTACTCAACCCGGGAGCTCCCCTGGTAAAGCTGGCGGAAAAAAGGGTTCCTACCCTGCCCCGGCTAAAACCAGGGCTCGCCCTCTTCCCTCAGCGTGGTGGTTTTCCGTAAGGCAAAACGGCCACGCGCCTCCACCGAGTCGTTAGACTCACAGGAGGCAACACCCCTGAAGATGGTCGCTAGGCCATCTTCCGGGGTTCCTAAAGCTGTTCCCCGAAAGGAGGACAGCAACAAAGGAGCTTCGGCCCCTTCGCCCACGCCCCGAGGTGGAGCGAGTGGCTCGGAGACGGTGGTTCCTCGAAAAGAGGGCTCCCCGCCTCCGAAGCGGCAACGCCCGCCTTAGGTTTCGAGGCGGAGGGAGGAAAAGACTCGCATGGCGAGCCCAACCTCCCCCAATAAGTCCTCGAAGGCGACAGCGCCTTCAGCGCTTTGTCCGGCCAACAGCGCCCGGGGTTCTGCCTCCGGGAAGCGTACGGCCATTTCCGTGAGGGTCTTCTGTTCGAGGAGGGCCCCCGCGTCTCCTCCGCGCTAGGCCTGGAGGGCATATTCCTTCAATGGAATTGCCGTGGACTCCGGGCCAACTGGGAGGTGCTGTGTTTGCTCGTCTCGTCCCGTTTCCCGTTAGCTATTTTTCTGCAGGAGAACATGCTAGCCGCGTGCCCCCTGCCTGCCCTCCCGGGGTATAAGGGTCTTGCGACCCCACCACCACGGGATGGCCCGGCTGGGGGATGCACGGTTTACACCCGGCATGATGTCTCTGTTCTTCCTTTCTCTTTAGATACCCCTTTTCAGGCAGTGGCTGTGCAGGTGCACCTGGATAGGAGGTATACTATCATTTCTGCGTACATTCCACCGTCAGCTGACTTCGACGCGGGGGACTTCCGCTGCGTCGTGGCACGGTTGCCGAGGCCCTTTCTCTTGCTTGGAGATATGAACGGCAGGCATTCTCTCTGGGGAGATTACTCAATAAATCCCAGGGGATAAATCCTTGCCGATCTGATCGAAGAGCTTGAGATGGGTGTCCTAAACGTGGATGAGTTTACACATGACTGTTCGCGAACCGCTTCATTTTCTTGCCTTGATTTATCTTTGTGCTGTTCGAGGCCCAGCCTAATTTTGATTCAGGGGTGGTCGATGACCTCCATGGTAGTGATCACTTTCCAATTCAAATATCATTTTAAGGGCAACTGCTGCCTGAAAGCCCACCTCGGTGGTGCTTGGCGCGGGCGGGGTGGCCTTGCTTTCAGGAAATGACTGAATTCTCTATCTCAGTCGAGGAGTTTAGGTCGGTAGATGAGGCCGTTGAGTTCTTCTGGGGCAACTTCATCGCCGCGGGTCTAACTACTATTCCTAGAACGTTTGGCCGTTTTGCACGCCGACCACTCCCATGTGGGTCGGCCGAGTGTGAGACGGCCCTCAAACAGAAGTGTTATGCCTACATGCGCTATAAGCGCCGCCCGAACGATTTTACTGTCTGTGAATTTCGTCGGGCTAGGGCTAGGTTCCGGTATATTTCGAAGCACGCCCTCCGCTCTTCTTGGCGTGCATACGTGTCTTCGCTTAAGGGGAAAGACCCCTTTAGCAGAGGTGTGGAAGCGAGTCGAAATGATTCGGGGCAAGTTCTCGCAAGACCACCCTCCCGTTCTCCAGTAGAATGGGGCTGCAATCTCGGACCCCGCTCCGTGGCTAAATCCTTAGCGACCGCTTTTTCCGCATTCTCTAGCCGGGATGCTTCTCCGCCAGCACTCAATGCACGTCGTGATGTCGCGGAAGGCCGTCGGCTGGACTTTACCTCCAGAGGCGGAGAACCCTTCAACGACAGGTTTACTGTGAGTGAGTTGCGCTCCGCTCTTGCCTCGTGCACGGACAATGCCTATGGTCCGGACGATGTCCCGTACGCCATGCTTCGACACCTGGGTGAGCGAGGCATGGCCTTTCTGTTAGATTTGTTCAACAGGATCTAGGTAGAGGGTCTTCTCCCGGATTCCTGGCCCAATCTCTCTAACCTCTTGCGTGTGCAAGTTGATGGAGAAATTGGTAAATGTTAGATTATCCTTTTTACTGGACAGCGAAGGCCATCTATATTCTGCACAGTGCGGCTTCCGCAAGTTCCACTCCACGTCGGATGCTCTGCTACGCCTGCCAATGTTTATATCTGAATTTTTGCGAGATCGTCGATTCCGCGTACGGGTTGGGGGAGCCCTCTCCGGCCCAAAGGAGCAGGAAGAGGGTGTCCCGCAGGGAAGTGTCCTCAGTGTTACACTCTTTGCCCTGAGCATCAACGGCATCACCTCGGTGCTGCCGGAAGATGTTCTCGCTACGCTCTACGTGGACGACCTTTCGATCTCTTTTGGTGCGGCCCAGATGCCAACTCTGGAGCGTCTACTCCAACAGGCATTGAACCGCGTCTCTCGCTATGCTGAAGCGCACAGGTTTCGGTTTTCCTTGGCCAAGACTAAGGTGGTGAACTTCTGCCGCTATCCACGGCTCCACCCCGACCAAGACTTGTTTCTTAATGGGGTACGCCTGGAAGTGGTTGAGTCGCACCGATTCCTTGGTCTTGTATTCGACCGACGCCTCACCTGGGAGGCTCATATTCGCAGCCTTAGGGTCTCTTGTACCCGCGCCATGGACATTCTCCGTTCCGTGACGTTCAGCGCTTGGGGCGCTGATAGGGGTACTGCCCTACTTTTTTACCGATCCTTTGTTCGTTCGAAGCTCGACTACGGATGCGAGTTTTATGCATCCGCAGCCGAGCGTTTATTGCGGAAGTTGGATTCGATCCACCACACCGGCCTTCGCCTTGCGACCGGTGCCTTCCGCACCTTTCCCATTGAGAGCCTGTTGGTCGATGCTGGGGAGATGCCACTCACTCTGCGCCGCGTGCAGTGCATCACTCGCCTGTACGCGCGAGCCCGGCGCCTTCCTCAGTCGCCAACAGCTGTCACTGCATCCGCAGCTGATCTCGACGGTGCCTATGCCGCCGATAGACGCCAGTCATACCCTAAGCCCTTTGGGTTTACGGCTAGGAAACTCCTTCGAGAGTTAGATATAGTTCTCGGGCCGGTGGCGCCCCTGGTTCTGGCCAGGACGCCACCCTGGAGGGTGCCACATTTGGCTATTTGTCGCCACGCTTCTGCTCCCAAAGCTTGTACGGCGCCGGGAGTATTGCGTTCGACCTTTTTGGAGCACACTGCGTGTCACGCTGGAACCGTGCCAGTGTATATGGATGACTCCAAGTCCCAAGAGGGGGTCGGCTTCCACGCCATATTTCCTCTGTTTGAAGTCAGCGGGGCTCTACCAGCCGCCGCGTGTGTCTTCACGGCCAAACTGGTGGCAATACACCACTCGGTACGGGAGATTACGCGACGTGCCCGGTTCGGAGACCAGATTGTGATCTATAGCGACTCACAAAGCGCCCTGAGTGTTCTCGGGGCATTGGAATCTCCGCATCCCCTCCTTCGCGATATCCGTGACGCCATGGTTTTTGCGAGCCGGGCGGATGTTGAGATTATCTTCTACTGGGTTCCTGGACATGTAGGAATTGTGGGGAATGAGTGCGCCAAAGAGTCCGCGAGGACTCTGGAACCGGACCAGCGTTTCGCTCTTCCTCACACCGACTACCTGGCAGGAATACGGGCCTTTCTTCGGACTGTTTGGCAAAGAAGATGGGAGACGTTCGAACGGAACTTAAAGTTGCGTGCCATTGCGCCGCGACTGTTCCTATGGACAGGTCTCCGAATCGGACATACTCGTGAGACGCATCGCTATTTGATGGAGCGCTCGCCTGCGCCCTATTGCAACGACTGCGTCGTCCCCCAGACTGTTCGGCACATTCTTGTCAAATGTCCCAGTCTGTGTGATCTTCGCGCATGTTACCTGTCCCGGTACCGGGATGGGCGGGGTCGCTACCGCCTTTCCTTGTATTCGGGACGAGTGCGTGCACTTTGACTGGTGGACTTGCTGACTTTTGGGGGTAGGCCGGTCTTTCCCCTATTATTGAACCAGGTTTTTTGTTTTTTTTGTGTTGTTTTTTTTCCTTATAGGTTGCATGCTCCTGCGCCAGGGGGACCTCTCCCCGATGCAGGAGCTTGCTTACTACTCCTTTTCTTTTCCCCTTTTTTTCAGTTTCTGTTATTGTTTGGGGGTTTTTTGTGTGTGTTATTGCATTAAATTTAAAAGTAGCCTACTTCTAGGCAGTTTTTAATACGACGAATAATGCCCAAGTAGGCAGTCGCCAGATGAGCTCTTTAAATTAAAAAAAAAAATTGAAGTCTTTTCAAAATGGCACTCATGTGGGCAAATAATTCATTATGTCCATCAATCGTGTATTGTAATTATGGTTTTCTCTTAAATATATTTGCAAAGTATGCTTAATGTGCATAATTATCCCCTGTTTTCTCTAAAATATGTCTAAATGGGCAGCTTTCATTCAAAAGCTATTATCGTGGTTCACCCCCAAAATGATTAGAGCTCTTACTAGGCGAGTGGATACTGCGTTGGTCTCCTAATGTCACAGTACCGGGTTCGATCCCGGCAAGAGCGGACACAAATGTCAGTTACCAATTGGCAGATTTGCTGTGCTTACCCCTGTACTGGGGTGGGTAAATCTTACACTTCCCATCACATGCATAGCCAATTACAACACTGCTTTCTTTCCTCTCCTGTCTTCATAGTACAACACACACACATACACTGTTGCAAGGAATCCTGCCAATGGGTATCTATTTCCAGATACCTCTGACATGAAATAGGTCCCCCTGCCCTGCGGCCCGAAGGTTCAACCTTAACACTGTTTTGTGTCAAAACGACACTTCCTAGCACCTGTTGCCCTAGAGAACTGGCCCCTGGTGTCCTTGAGCTCACCAGCGATTGTCATACTTACCTTTATGTCTATTTCATTATTTGCTCTGGATCTGCCTGGATAAAGGAAGGTTGGCGAACCACTACTACCACTACTACCCCCAAAATGATGACTTTGAAATAAATATTGAAGACTTAGTAGTAGTAGTTTGCCAACCTGCATTTTTCACGCAGATCACAACCAGATAATGAAATATACATAAAGGTCAGTATAACAATCACTAGTGAGCTCAAGGACATCAGGGGCTGGTCTTCTTTGGGGAGGGGTGCCAGGTATTATTATGTTTTGACATAAAAAGCGTTCAGGTGGAACCTTTCATTGCCCCGGGGCAGAGGGACATGTTCCACATCAATTCCTTAGAACAGAGAATATATGTGTTGTGCTGCCAAAATGGGAGAGGAAAGAAAGCAGTGTTGTAATTGGCTGTGTGTGTGATGAGTAGTGTAAGATCTACAGGGCTGAGCACAGCACATCTGCCAAATGGTAGCCAGATTTCTATGTGCATTGACGTTTGCGTCCGCTCACGGCAGGATCAAACCCAGTACCATGGCATTGGCAAACCTACACTGTATCCACTCAGCAGAATTAAAAAATTACATTCGCGTTGCCATAGTGTGGTGGAGCCCAGCCAGGAAAAGTTTCATTAAAATTGATTCACAGAGAACGGAGAAATGCTAACTTTCCTTACCAAGCTATTAGCATTTGTGTCTACCCTCAGTGGCACTCATCAGATGGGCTCTTTAAAAAATATACATTTCCTTTCCATCCTATGACATTAGCATATGCTAGCAGCTAGTTATCAGACAATAGAGTTATCCTAAGACTCATTACCAATATTAGCTGAGTAATCCTTCCATAGAGAAAGATGGCGATCTTGCTGATATCGAGAGCAACACTTCAGACATTCCTGTACGAAGATTACTTAAAGAGCCTGAAGGGGTCATCAAAGATGGAGTTGAAGATGAGGTGGAAACCTCTCCAGGTTTGAGTTTTTAGTTTTCTTACAAGCAAAAATGGCTGTTACATGATATTCAACATAAATTGAAAATCATTTGTTTTATTTATGCTAGAGCCAAGTTTGGTCCGAGAAGAAGTGGAGAAGATGTCTTCTGTTTTGGCCACCATGTGGCTTGGGTCACAAAGTGGTTCTATTTATGTGCATTCTGCCGTGAGGCAATGGAAACGCTGCCTCCACTCCATCAAGCTTAAAGATTCAGTGCTTTCCATTGTGTAAGTTCTCTTCCACTTTTTTAAATGCAGTATTTTGAGTATTGAGAATGAAATGCAATATTTTGAGTTTACAAACTCAAAATGCTCCATTTAATGGATTTCTTGACCTTAAGTTTATCTCTCTCCCCCCAGACACATAAAAGGGCGTGTCTTAGCAGCCTTGGCAGATGGTACTGTGGCTATTTTTCACCGAAAGGGGGATTGTCAGTGGGACCTCACAAACTATCACCTCCTTGACCTGGGAAGACCTCATCACTCTATACGGTGCATGCATGTGGTGCATAACAAAGTATGGTGTGGTTACCGAAATAAAATTCATGTTGTTAATCCAAAGAACATGTGTGTAGAGGTGAGTTTAGATGATGCACAAAAATATATTAAACACACTCTTTGTACCCAATCCTTTGTACCCGAAGGATTGGGTACGAACACAGTGAAATTGCATATATTTTTGTGAGACAAAACTTGATGAGCCATTGCTAAGATGTGAAATTGCTCTCTTATTGACAGTATCTTACAACCCAAGCCTACAAGGAGTGTCAGGTGTATCATAAGCAGTGGTAGTAACTGTCACCACTGCAGTCACTGCCTCCCCAGCATGGGATACCCTGTGTAACCTATTACACCTGGAGGAGCCGCACATACTCTCAGCCTGAGGGAAAATTAGGGAAGCCCCATCACTGGGTTGACTTGAACTCCCTAAGGGAAAGGCTGACAAAGAGTAAGCCTACTTCAAGTTATATGTATTTATAATAAACATAGTCTAATTCTTTTTAGTTATAAATATGCTAAACAATATTAGATTTTACACAAATTATATAATAAAAATCAACATAAAATTAAAAATAAAACAGTTTAAATAAAAAATCTGATTAAAAAAAACACCAATAATCCTGTTGTTTATAGAGGTGCCATGCCTCTCTTCTGACATGGGATAAAGTAGCTGGCTAGGTTCCTAAGCCTAGACAGAGGGTTGAGGCTCCCCCTCAACCCTCTGTCTAGGCTTAGGAACCTAGCCAGCTACCTTATCCCATGTCAGAAGAGAAGCATGGAACCTCTATAAACAACAGGATTATTGGTGTTTTTTTTAATCAGATTTTTTATTTAAATTGTTTTATTTTTAATTTTATGTTGATTTTTATTATATAATTTGTGTAAAATCTAATATTGTTTAGCATATTTATAACTAAAAAGAATTAGACTATGTGAATTATAAATACATATAACTTGAAGTAGGCTTACTCTTTGTAAGCCTTCTTCATCCTGTTGAAATCTGTTCGGGGTTCTACCAGTGAGCACTAGTGTATAGCCCTTAGGCCTCTCAGTCAAATACTGTTAAGGAGTCACAAGGCAAACAAATATGTTTACTGTGTGTGTGAACCCTTCAGGGAGAAATAGAAGTCTAAAATAGATTTTGGGGGGTTGTGTTGGAAGTGTTGTGACAGACACTGCAGCAAATGTCACCAAGATGCGAAAACTGTTGGATGAATTCACTCAACTAAACATCCTAACCTATGGATGTGTAGCACACCTTCTAAATCTACTAGCTCATGACCTAGAGATTGATAATGTAAAAGAGCATGTGGTTAATTAATAATGACAATTATCATGAATATCTCTGAAGTCAACAGGGAAATTATTGACCCTTGTGTAAAGAATAAAGTGTCCAATCTTGGGCTAAAACGATCTGTTGAGAAACTATTGGCTAGATTGCAACGACCAGGTACCGAGAGACAACTGTACCATCACTCAAGCAGTGGATATTTTCAAAGAATTATGTGGAAGTTGACACTTAAAAATTAATGAGCAAGTGAAGAAACTGGTAAAAAAAAGTTATAAGCAATTTGCCACTAAGGCTCACTTGCTAGCCAGCATGCTTCACCCTTCACTTCCACGAAGAAGAGGTGATTACTGCCATGGAATATGCCAGTGAGAAATTTTTATCACTTGTTCCCATCATCATGAAGTTTCAGGTGAAATCACCTCCTTTCCAGTCATTCAAGTTTGCTGGCTCTGTGACCAAAAGCCTGTCAGCTTATGAATGGTGGGACTCTCATATAAGTTTCTTAGTCAGTGATATCCTCTCAGCAGTGTGTCAACTTCTGACTGCCCCAGCCTCATCGTCTGTGGTAAAATGAGTCTTCTCTTATGGATTAGTACATTCAAAATTGAGGAACTTCCTTTCCACTGAAAATGTAGCAAAACTTGTTTTTCTTTTTAAGGCACTGAATAGCCACACATCTCATGGTCATGATTATGCTTAAATGTTTGGTTATTTCTCATTTCTGTATGGATTACTTGTTTGTTATCAAATTTAGTTTAACCAGTTGTATTCAAGTGGAGTTCATTTATTGTATATTCTATTATAAAGAAGGTATTTTCTTTTATTAAACTGAGGTAATAAACATTTTATATATATTTACACTAATTACTTTGTCAGTTAAACAAGAAAATTATATTTTTTGTTTGATAATCAATTTAGAAGTTCAACTTAAATTAAAATTACTTATATACTGACATAACATAGAAATTAAACCTGAAATAACTACTACAGGATATTGTTTATCATATTTCTAACCAAAAAGAATTTGATTACTTCTTTGAATTAAAAACACACACAACTTGTGAGAGTAATATGGCTCCCTCGTCCCTGAAAATAACAGTACTTAAGCAAATAGTAGAGGCAGAATCTATTTGGAGAAGTGAATCATGAAGATCTGTGAAGTAAACAAGGAAATTAATGATTCTGATGTATAGAATATGATATCCAATCTCCAGTTAAGATAATTAACTTTAAACTGATGAAAATCATTTGTTTAATTTTTGAGTTTTCAAATAAATGTAAGGTCATGATTTAAATCAAACAACCCTGATAAACAATGCCCACAGGTTACAAGAGACCAGGACTTGAAGGTTCCTGGGTATTGGGGCACCAGTAATGTGCAGATTGGTTTTGCCTGAATAAACCCTTCCCTGTGTTTAATGGACTGACCACTTCCCTGCGGCTATTCTCTTATGACGGGCTGTCTTTATTGCCTCAGTTGCCATGCCAACCAAAAGTCTGGGTCTGCAACAACAGATTTTCAGATGATGGCTGTCCTGTTGACAATTGGTACGGCCTATTAAGGAAATCCGTCCTTCCTATCTGGGTACTCACTTGTTGTCTGCAGCATTTAGAGAGTGAACTAGTCCACTGGGAAACTTCTTGTTGGTGTGTGTTGCTACACAGGTGGGAATGCAAATCATTAATGTACCCAGGGTGGATAACTGAAAAGTCTAAAGACCTGAGATGGGATAGGCAAGATCTGTTTGATAGCCCACCAACCCCTATTTTTTTTCTTACTGGTTGCAAGCTTGGGAATTTTTGTGTTAGTTGTTTTTTGAGGGGCAAAATTTGAATGTCAGATGAGGTGATTAAAAAAAAAGCCTTCCATGGCAGACCCCAAACAAGACCCTAAAGTTAAAGTAAGAAAAATGTTCCTCAGCTGATTCTGTTCAGTCCCAAGATAATTGTATGCTTGGGCTTGAATTCGCCCTCATAGGGGTATTTCTAGCTTGAGGTTGATCCTTTGAAGGATCACTTGCTTTCCTGCCTCAGGTGTGCATTTGGCACACTTGTCAATGCTGAATTTCCTGCAAATGTTTTTGAAGTCCACAGGCTTTGTAGACAATTGTAAGGGGTTTGTTGTTTTTTTATTTTTTTATTTTTTTTTACTTTTTTTCATTCAATGGGTTTAATGCTTGCTGGCATATTGTTGTTATAACATGAAAAAGATGGTAATTTCCATGTCAAAATTGTAAATGGTAATAGGATTTAAATTGAGTGGGTTTATGAAATCTCTTGTTAAAAGGGGTGCATAGTTGGATACCTGTAGATGTCGGTTTCTTTTTCTCATTTCACTCCATATACGAGGGTTAGTCAATAAGTTTTGCAATTCGGATATAAGGAAACGATATATGAGGAAAAGTGTTTTATTATTTTTCAATATAACTACCCTCGACTTCAATGCACTTGCGCCACTTGTCCCTGAGGCTTCGAATTCCCGACAACCAGAAATCTCCCGACTCCTGTTCAATCCACTCCTGGACGGCGAGCTGAACATCTTCATCGTCCCCAAACCGGCATCCACGCAGTGCAGCCTTGAACTGGCGGAATAAAATGTAGTCGCTAGGGGCCAGATCTGGACTGTAGGGAGGATGGTTGAGCTCCTCGAATCTGCACTTGCGCAGGGCAGCTTGTGGACAGGGGCATTGTCGTGGAGGAGCAGGACGCCGCGTGTCAACTTGCCTCACCGCTTCTGATGGATGCCCCCGTAAAGGGCGCGGTGATTTGCCGTGCTGACGGGATCCAGCGCTCCGTCCGGCCCGAGCTTAGCCTCTCTTCCTTCCTTCAGATAGCCTGTATTTCTCCCCTACTTCGTCGCTTTTCAAACAACCTCTCCCACAGCTTTCTCTGGTCAGCCTCTAATTTCACAGGGTAGATGCTGACCTTCTCAGCCAACCGTCCCGGATCGGGGCTGAGGGGGGAGGGGACATTGTTCCCTAACCCCTGAGCACCGGTCTTGGGTGGTTGGTTTTTAACAACCTGCTTCATCCCCACCCATACCTTCCTCACATCCCTTTTCCTCTCATCTTCACAATCTATCTTTTTACGCCGTGTTCAAGGTGAAGCCGCAATGCCGATGGACTGCCAGGCCACCAGGCGGGAGGGGTGGTCCTGAATGGCAGCGCCTGGCTCTGCCAGGCCTGTAAGCACCTCTTGTGGGTGCAACTACGAGAGGTGATAAGTTATTGCGTGCCGCAGAAAATACAGCTTCACCATGCCCAATGATGCACAACTTATATAAAAAAAAAAAAACCCTCAACTTTCCCTTGCTCATCAACGGCGCCGCCCTCGGGCAGCTCCACCGAAAAATGGAGGTCCCATCTTCCCCTGTGCTTGTGCAGGGGACCCTCCATATTTATTTAACCGGAGAGGAGGCTTACTCCTCTCCTACATCTATGGGTGTAGGGGACTCCCCCTCACCCCCTTCTCTGGAGGTGCCTTCGGGCACCTCCATGCTTCCAGCGGCAGTCCCTCCTTTGCTTTCCAAGGGGACTGCCAAGAAAGCCAGCAGGAAGCCCATAGCGAACCGCTCCCCATCAAAGCGGCTCGGTAGGGCAAACCCCCTTAGGGGGGAGAGGGAAGCCAGGCTCCTTTGGTCTCTTCCCTCAAAAGACCTGCTGGCAAGAATATTAAACCTTGCCGGGGTCAAGGCCTCTGCCTCCCCACACAAGACTGGTGATGCTGCCAAGGGGACCTGCGATGTCCTGGGAGGGGATGGGCAACTGGATGCCCCTCCTGTGATAGACATAGTCCTTGAGGAAACCAAACCTCAGACGGTAGAGCCTTCCATGGGGGGGAATCCGGGCTCGGCGCCAAGTACCGAACCCGAATCCACCCCTATGCAAGGTCCTCCTCAAACGGCTGAGGGCTCCGAGGCAGTACAAGGAGGGAAGGGATCTCCTCCAGCCGATGCCCCTGCGACCACCAGGACCTTCTCCATTTTGGAGAAGGACCTGGCTGAGGCCGGTCCATCTGGCCTAGGGGCTCCTATCGGCGGAGGTGAGAAGCGGGTTCATTTCCCGCCCTCTTCTCCTAAAAAGAAGAAGAACAGAAAAAACACTAAGACTCGAGGCTCCTCTCCATCGGCGGGTGGTGCGGGGATGGATGGGTCTGCTGCCACTTTGGCAAGCGACCAAGCCAAGATCGGCACATCTGGCCCCTCTGCCCCCTCGGGTGCAGAGCCCCTTACTATGACAAAGACCAAAGGTGCACAGGGCGGAGCCTCGATAACGTCGGGGCCCCTGATTCAGAGGTTACCTGGCGTTTTCGAGCCCGCTGGCTTCAAACGCTTCCTCGTTATTCGCTCCACTGATGGCACCATGTTGGCCAAGGGCAACATGATCCATCAGAGGAGAGGATTAGCTAGTGCAATTGGTAAAGAGCCTAAGCTGACCCGTTTCTCGGACGGGAGCGTCCTGGCGAATCCCGCCGAGGTGCCTAAGATAAGTGTTCTTCGGACACTTGATGACACCCCGGTGAGTGTGACGCTGCACTCTACCATGAACTTTGTGAAAGGAGTATTTTATTCGAGGGAACTCGTTGATTACTCCATTGAGGACATCACCTTAGAGCTGGCCGACCATAGGGGGTTCAAGGTCGAATGTGTGATGAGAAAACAGGGAGGGGCCTCGAGACCCACCCCTACACTCTTCGTCACGTTCGACTGTGACAAGCTCCCTGAGTCGGTGCGTGCCGGGTGGTACCACTACCGCTTGAAGGCATTCGTGCCACTGCTGCGGCGGTGCTATTACTGTCACCGCTTCGGCCATATGAATCGTTCTTGTAGACATGCAAAGTCGGGGTCACCCGAAGTTGGTCGCCAGGCCATCTTCCGGGGTTCCTAAAGCTGTCCCCCGAAAGGAGAACAGCAACAAAGGAGCCTCGGCTTTTTCGCCCACGCCTACTGGTGGACCGAGTAGCTTGGAGACGGTAATTCCTCGAAAAGAGGGCCCCCCCGCCTCCGAAGCCAGAACGCTCGCCTAAGGTTTCGAGGAGGAGGGAGGAAAAAACTCGCATGGCGACCCCAACCTCCTCCAATAAGTCCTCGAAGGCGACAGCGCCTTCAGCGCTTTGCCTGACCAACAGCGCCCGGAGTTCTGCTTCCGGGAAGCGTACGGCCATTCCCGTGAGCGTATTCTGTTCGAGGAGGGCCCCCGCGTCTCCGAGCTAGGCCTGGAGGGCATATTCCTTCAATGGAATTACCGTGGATTCCGAGCCAACTGGGAGGAGCTGCGTAGGCTCGTCTCGTCCCGTTGCCCGTTAGCTATTTCTTTTGCAGGAGACAATGCTAGGCGCGTGCCCTCTGTCTGCCCGCCCGGGGTATAAGGGTCTTGCGATCCCACCACCACGGGATTGCCCGGCTGGGGGATGCGTGGTTTACACCCGGCATGATGTCTCCGTTCTTCCTTTCTCTTTAGATACCTGCTTTCACGCAGTGGCTGTGCAGGTGCACCTGGATAGGAGGTATGCTTTCATTTCTGCGTAAATCCCACCGTCAGCTGACTTCGACGTGGGCGACTTCTGCCGCGTCGTGGCATGGTTGCCGAGGCCCTATCTCTTGCTTGGAGATCTGAACGGCAGGCATCCTCTCCGGTGAGATTACTCAATAAATCCCAGGGGACAAGTCCTTGCCGATCTGATCGAAGGGCTTGAGATGGGTTTCCTAAACGTGGATGAGTTTACGCATCACTGTCCGAGAACCGCTTCATTTTCTTGCCTTGACCTATCTTTGTGCTCTTCGGATGCACAGCTTGATTTTGATTGGGGGGTGGTCGATGACCTCCATGGTAGTGATCACTTTCCCATTCAAATATCATTTTCAGGGCAACTGCCGCCTGAGAGACCACCTCGGTGGTGCTTGGCACGGGCGCGGTGGCCTGCATTTCAGGAAATGACTGAATTCTCTATCTCAGTCGAGGAGTTTAGGTCGGTAGATGAGGCCGATGAGTTCTTCTCCGGCAACCTTATCGCCGTGGGCCTGACTACTATTCCTAGGACGTCTGGCTGTTTTGCACGCCGACCACTCCCATGGTGGTCGGCCGAGTGTGAGACGGCCCTCAAACAGAAGCGTTATGCCTACATGCGCTATAAGCGCCGCCCGAACGATTTCACTGTCGCTGAATTTCGTCGGGCTAGGGCTATAGGTTCCGGTATATTTCGAAGCACGCCCGCCGCTCTTCTTGGCGGGCATACGTGTCTTCACTTAACGGGAAGACCCCTTTAGCTGAGGTGTGGAAGCGAGTCAAAAGGATTCGGGGCAAGTTCTCGCAGGACCCCCCTCCCGTTCTCCAGGAGAATGGGACCGCAATCTCGGACCCCGCGTCCGTGGCGGAATCCTTAGCGACCGCTTTCTCTGCATTCTCTAGCCGTGATGCTGCTCCGCCAGCATTCAATGCACGTCGTGATGTCGCGGAAGGCCGCCGGCTGGACTTTACCTCCAGAGGCGGAGAACCCTTCAACGACAAGTTTACTGTGAGTGAGTTGCGTTCCGCTCTCGCTTCGTGCGCGGACACCGCCCATGGTCCGGACGATGTCCCGTACGCCATTCTTCGACACCTGGGTGAGCGAGGCATGGCCTTTCTGTTAGATCTGTTCAACAGGATCTGGGTGGAAGGTCTTCTCCCAGACTCCTGGCGAATTGCTACTGTGCTCGCCTTTCGCAAGCCGGGGAGAGATCACTCTACTCCGACCGGTTTCCGCCCAATCTCTCTAACCTCTTGCGTGTGCAAGTTGATGGAGAAATTGGTAAATGTTAGATTAGCCCATTTCCTGGACAGCGGAGGCCATCTGTCTTCGGCACAGTGCGGCTTCCGTAAGTTTCACTCCACGTCGGATGCTCTGCTCCGACTGGAAAATGCCGTCTGCGAGGCTTTCCTTCGTAGACAGCACTACGCCACGGTGTTTTTTGATCTGGAGAAGGCCTATGATACCGCATGGCGATACGGTATCATGGAGACTCTCCACACGATGGGGGCGAGGGGACGCCTCCCAATGTTTATATCTGAATTTTTGCGAGATCGTCGATTCCGCGTACGGGTGGGAGAGCCCTCTCTGCCCCAAAGGAGCAGGAAGAGGGTGTCCCGCAGGGAAGTGTCCTCAGTGTCACACTCTTTGCCCTGAGCATCAACGGCATCACCTCGGTGCTGCCAGAAGATGTTCTCGCTACGCTCTACGTGGACGACCTTTCGATCTCTTTTGGCGCGGCCCAGATGCCAACTCTGGAGCGTCGACTCCAACAGGCATTGAACCGCGTCTCTCGCTATGCCGAAGCGCACAGGTTTCGCTTTTCTTTGGCCAAGACTAAGGTGGTGCACTTCTGCCGCCATCCACGGCTTCACCCTGACCCAGATTTGTTTCTTAATGGGGAACGCCTGGATGTGGTTGAGTCGCACCGTTTCCTTGGTCTTGTATTCGACCGACGCCTCACCTGGGAGGCTCATATTCGCAGCCTTAGGGTCTCTTGTACCCGCGCCATGGACATTCTCCGTTCCGTGACGTTCCGCGCTTGGGGCGCTGATAGGGCTACCGCCTTACTTTTTTATCGATCCTTTGTTCGCTCGAAGCTCGACTACGGATGCGAGTTTTATGCATCCGCAGCCGAGCGTTTATTGCGGAAGGTGGATTTAATCCACCACACCGGCCTTCGCCTTGCGACCGGTGCCTTCCGCACTTCCCCCATTGAGAGCCTGTTGGTCGATGCTGGGGAGATGCCACTCGATCTGCGCCGCGTGCAGTGCATCACTCGCCTGTATGCGCGAGCCCGGCGCCTCCCTCAGTCGCCAACAGCTCTCACTGCATCCGCAGCTGATCTCGATGGTGTCTATGCCGCCGAGAGACGCCAGTCATACCCTAAGCCCTTTGGGTTTAGGGCCAGGAAACTCCTTCGAGAGGTAGATATAGCTCTCGGGCCGGTGGCGCCCCTGGTTCTGCCCAGGACGCCACCCTGGAGGGTACCACATTTGGCTATTTGTCGCCACGCCTCTGCTCCCAAAGCTTGTACTGCGCCGGGAGTATTGCGTTCGACCTTTTTGGAGCACACATCGTGTCACGCTGGTACCGTGCCAGTGTATACGGATGGCTCCAAGTCCCAAGAGGGGGTCGGCTTCCACGCCGTATCCCCTCTGTTTGAAGTCAGCGGGGCTCTACCAGGCGCTGCGTCTGTCTTCACGGCCGAGCTGGTGGCAATACACCACTCGGTACGGGAGATTACGCGACGTGCCCGGTTCGGAGACCGGATTGTGATCTATAGCGACTCACAAAGCGCCCTGAGTGCTCTCGGGGCATTGGAATCTCCGCATCCCCTGGTTCGCGATATCCGTGACGCCACGGTTTTGGCGAGCCGGGCAGATGTCGAGATTATCTTCTGCTGGGTTCCTGGACATGTAGGAATTGCGGGGAATGAGGGCGCCAAAGAGTCCGCGAGGACTCTGCGACCGGACCAGCGTTTCGCTCTTCCTCACACTGACTACATGGCAGGAATACGGGCAGCTCTTCGGACTGCTTGGCAAAGAAGATGGGAGACGGTCGAAGGGAACTTAAAGTTGCGTGCCATTGCGCCGCGACTGTTCCCATGGACCTATCCCCCAATGCCGCGGCGGCTTCAGGTTGCTTTCTGTCGTCTCCGAATCGGACACACTCGTGTGACGCATCGCTATCTGATGGAACGCTCGCCTGCGCCCTATTGCAACGACTGCGTCGTCCCCCAGACTGTTCGGCACATTCTTGTCGAATGTCCCAGTCTGGGTGATCTTCGCGCACGACACCTGTCCCGGTACCGGGATGGGCGGGGTCGCTACCGCCTGTCCCTTGTTCTCGGGATGAGTGCGTGTACTTTGACTGGTGGACTTATTGACTTTTTGGGGGAGGCCGGCCTTCTCCCTTTTATTTAACCCGATTTAATTGTTGTTGTTGTTTTTGTAATTGTTTTGTTATTGCTTTGTTATTGTTATTGTTATTCCTTTTTATTGTTTTCTGTTTAATTTTTTAAAGTAGCCTAAATTAGGCTGTTTGTTTACGGCAACTTATGCCTTAGTCGGCAGTCGCCAAATAGCCCCTTAATTAAAAAAAAAAAAAAAAATGCACGCCGATCACTCCCATGGTGGTCGGCCGAGTGTGAGACGGCCCTCAAACAGAATCGTTATAAGCACCGCCCGAACGATTTCACTGTCGCTGAATTTCGTATGGCCTGGGCTAAGTTCCGGTATATTTTGAAGCACGCCCGCCGCTCTTCTTGGCGGTCATACGTTTCTTCACTTAACGGGAAGACCCCTTTAGCAGAGGTGTGGAAGCGAGTCAAAAGGATTCAGGGCAAGTTCTCGCAGGACTCCCCTCCCGTTCTCCAGGAGAATGGGACCGCAATCTCGGACCGCTTTTTCCGCATTCTCTAGCCGGGATTCTGCTCTGCCAGCATTCAATGCACGTCGTGATGTCGAGGAAGGCCGCTGGCTGGACTTTTTCTCCAGAGGCGGAGAACCCTTCAACGACAGGCTTACTGTGAGTGAGTTGCGCTCCGCTCTTGCTTCGTGCGCGGACACCGCCCATGGTCCGGACGATGTCCCGTACGCCATGCTTGGACACCTGGGTGAGCGAGGCATGGCCTTTCTGTTAGATTTGTTGAACAGGATCTGGGTAGAGGGTCTTCTCCTGGATTTCTGGCGAATCGCTATTGTGCTTCCCTTTCGCAAACCAGGAAGAGATCACTCTACTCCGTGCAGTTTCCGCCCAATCTCTCTAACCTCTTGCGTGTGCAAGTTGATGGAGAAATTGGTAAATGTTAGATTAACCTTTTTCCTGGACAGCAGAGGCCATCTGTCTTCTGCACATTTGTGCTTCCGCAAGTTCCATTCCACGTCGGATGCTCTGCTCCGACTTGAAAATACCGTCTGCGAGGCTTTCTTTCGTAGACAGCACTAGGCCACGGTGTTTTTCGATCTGGAGAAGGCCTATGATACCGCATGGCGATACGGAATCATGGAGACTCTCCACACGATGGGGGCGAGGGGACGCCTCCCAATGTTTATATCTGAATTTTTGCGAGATCGTCGATTCCGTGTACGGGTGTGGCGGAGCCCTCCGGCCCAAAGGAGCAGTAAGAGGGTGTCCCGCAGGGAAGTGTCCTCGGTGTCACACTCTTTGCCCTGAGCATCAACAGCATCACCTCGGTGCTGCCGGAAGATGTTCTCGCTACACTCTACGTGGACGACCTTTCGATCTCTTTTGGCGCTATGCCGAAGCGCACAGGTTTCGGTTTTCCTTGGCCAAGACTAAGGTGGTGCACTTCTGCCGCCATCCACGGCTCCACCCCGACCCAGAATGTTTCTTAATGGGGAACGCCTGGATGTGGTTGAGTCGCACCCTTTCTTTGGTCTTGTATTTGACCCACGCTTCACCTTGGAGTCTCATATTCGCAGCCTTAGGGTCTCTTGTACCCGCGCCATGGATATTCTCCGTTCCATGACGTTCAGTGCTTGGGGCGCTGATAGGGCTACTGCCCTACTTTTTTATCGATCCTTTGTTCGCTCGAAGCTCGACTACGGATGCGAGTTTTATGCATCCGCAGCTGAGCATTTATTGCGGAAGGTGGATTCGATCCACCACACTGGCCTTCGCCTTGTGACCGGTGCCTTCCGCACTTTCCCCATTGAGTGCCTGTTGGTCGATGCTGGGGAGATCCCACTCGCTCTGCGCCGCGTGCAGTGCATTACTCGCCTGTACGCGTGAGCCCGCTGCCTCCCTCAGTCGCCAACAGCTCTCACTGTATCCGCAGCTGATCTCGACGGTGTCTATGCCGCCGAGTGACGCCAGTCATACCCTAAGCTCTTTGAGTTTAGGGCTAGGTATAGCTCTTGTGCCAGTGGCACCCCTGGTTCTGCCCAGGACGCCACCCTGGAGGGTACCACATTTGGCTATTTGTCGCCACGCCTCTGCTCCCAAAGCTTGTATAGCGCCCGGAGTATTGCGTTCGACCTTTTTGGACCACACCTCGTGTCACACTGGAACCGTGCCAGTGTATACGGATGGCTCCAAGTCCAAAGAAGAGGTCGGCTCCCAGTCCAAAGAAGAGGTCGGCTCCCACGCCGTTTACCCTCTTTTTGAAGTCAGCGGGGCTCTGCCAGGCGCTGCGTCTGTCTTCACGGCCGAGCTGGTGGCAATACACCACTCGGTACGGGAGAGTACGCGACGTGCCCGGTTCGGAGACCGGATTGTGATCTATAGCCACTCACAAAGTGCCCTGAGTGCTCTCGGCGCAGATGTCGAGATTATCTTCTGCTGGGTTCCTGGACATGTAGGAATTGGGGGGAATGATGGCGCCAAATAGTCCGCGAGGACTCTTCGACCGGACCAGCGTTTCGCTCTACCTCCCACTGACTACATGGCAGGAATACATGCAGCTCTTCGGACTGCTTGGCAAAGAAGATGGGATACGGTCGAAGGGAACTTAAAGTTGCGTGCCATTGCGCCGCGACTGTTCCCATGGACCTATCTCCCAATGCTGCGACGGCTTCAGGTCGCTTTCTGTCGTATCCGATTTGCACACACTCGTGTGTTGCATCGCTATTTGATGGAGCGCTCGCCTGCGCCCTATTGCGACGACTGCGTCGTTCCCCAGACCGTTCGGCACATTCTTGTCGAATGTCCCAGTCTGGGTGATCTTCGCGCACCTGCCCCGGTACCGGGATGGGCGGGGTTGCTACCGCTTGTCCTTGGTACTCGGGACGAGTGCGTGCACATTGACTGGTGGACTTGTTGACTTTTGGGAGGAGGCCGGCCTTCTCCCTATAATTTAAGCAGGGTTTGTTTTTTTTTGTTATGTTTTTGTTTTGTTTTTCCTTTAGGTTGCACGCTCCTGCACCGGGGGGGACCTCCCCCTGGCGCAGGAGCTTGCTCCCTTTCCCCGTTTTTGGGGTGTTTTTCATCTCTTTAATTTTATTTTAAAGTAGCCTAGAACTAGGCCAGTTTTAATATGGCGACTAATGCCCAAGTAGGCAGTCGCCAGATGAGCTCTTAATAAAAAAAAAATTCCGATGGATGCACTTCTTCAACCCCGCCAGTTCCTCGGCGTAATATTGGCCTGTGATGGTCCTTCCACGAGGCGCATAGTCCACCATCAACACTCCCTCAGAATCCCAGAAGATGGTGGCAATGATCTTTCCGGCTGAGGGTTGGGTCCGGAACTTGATGGCGGTCGGAGAGTCCCTGTGCTTCTAGGCCATGCTTTCGAGCTTGGTCTCGGGATCCCAGTGATGGACCCACGTTTCATCACCTTTCACTATGCGTGACTCGAATCCCGCCAGGTCTTGGTTGTACAGGAGCAGCAGCTCCTTCGAACTTTGACGACGTGGAAGTCAATCATGAGGCGTGAGGTTTCGTGATGCTTCTAGGGATTCAACGGGCAGAGACCTTGGTCATGGCCAAATTGTCGTGGATGATGTTGATAACACAACCATGTGATATTCCAAGTTCTCGCTCGATTTCTTCGACCTTCACCCGTTGATTTTCGAGGATCATCCTCTCCACACGGGCCACATTGTCCTCGTTTGTCACGTTTGATGGGCGTCCTGGACGTGGGTCATCTTCAAGGGACTCACGACCATGGCGGAACTCCCTATTCCAGCGATCAATGGTTGCATAGGAAGGGGGGTTTCGGTGTACACTGCAACCATGCGTTCATGGATCTCTTTTGCATTCTTGCATTCCTTGGTCAAAAAATTTGATCGCTGCGTAGTGCTCAACCTTCTTCATTGTTGAAAAATTTGTGACTGACGATCTGCGATTAGCTACTGCTTCTTAAATAGACGAGGCAGGAGCGTGCGGCTGCAGGTCCTGACTTGTCTAACTTGTCCTAACACCCCCACAAACACACATCCCCCTTCCTCTGTTTTGCCCTACCAATTCGTAAAACCTATTGACTGCTCCTCGTATATCAATATGTTGTAAAGTGTGGCAATCAGCTTCTCATTTCTTATTGATCTCCATCTCTGCTTATAGGAAACATTCGATGCACATCCAAGAAAGGAATCCCAGGTGAGGCAGATGGCATGGATTGGAGATGGGGTATGGGTGAGCATCAGACTCGACTCTACTCTTAGACTATACCATGCCCATACTAATCAGCATCTTCAGGATGTTGATATAGAACCCTATGTTTCAAAAATGCTTGGTACGTTGTTGGAACTTAGTTTGTCAGTTGGCTAAATAAACTTCAAAATTAAAGCTTTTCTACAAAAAAACATTCTTCCTCTTATTTTCTTTTTTCAGGAACTGGAAAATTGGGTTTCTCCTTTGTTAGAATAACGGCGCTGTTGATATCTTCAAACCGATTGTGGATTGGAACTGGGAATGGCGTGATTATATCTGTTCCATTATCAGAAGGTAATTCCGTTTCTTTTATTGGTGGATATCAAAGGTGTCAGTATTTATTAACTTTTCTTTAATTGATAAATATCAGAAGGTGTGGGTATTACCTTGCTAGGTGTTAGGAAGGTCAAGGTAACACAAGACACACCCCTTAGACCAGTGGAGTGACTCCCCTCTCACCATGCATATGCAGCAAAGAGGTTTTGCCTTTGTCATCCCCCGTAAGTGGCGCAGCGATTTGCCATCCTGGTCGCCGTGCTGACGGGATCCAGCGCTCCATCCGGCCCCAGCTTAGCGACTCATCCTTCCTTCAGATAGCCTGTATTTCTCCCCTACTTCGTCGCTTTTCATACAACCTCTCCCACAACTTTCAATGTCCAGCCTCTAATTTCACAGGGTAGATGCTGACCTTCTTCTCAAGCCAACCGTCCCGGATCGGGGCTGAGGGGAGAGGGGACAATGTTCCCTAACCCCTGAGCTCCGGTTCGGGATGGGTTTTTTTTAACAACCTGCTTCTCTCCCACCCATACCTTCCTCACATCCCTTTTCTTCTCCTCTTCACATTCTATCCATTTTTACTCCGCGTCTAAGGTGGAGCCGCCATGCCGATGCACGGCCAGGCCACCAGGCGGGAGGGGTGGTCCCAAATGGCGGCGCCTGGCTCTGCCAGGCCTGTAAGCACCCCTTGCAGTGCGGGCAACTGCGAGAGGTGATAGGCTGTTGCATCCCGTAATAAAAATTTGGGTCACCATGCCCAATGATGAGTCCAACCAAAAAAACCCTTTAACTCCCCCTGTAGAAACGACGGAGCCGCTCTCGTGCAGCTCCACGGAAAAAATGGAGGTTCCCGCCCCTGTGCTTGCGCAGGGGACCCTCCATATCTCTTCAACCGGAGAGGAGGCTTACTCCTCTCCTTCGCTTACGGGTGTAGGGGACTTCCCCTCACCCCATTCTCTGGAGGTGCTTTCGGGCACCTCCTATTTTCCAGCGGCAGTCCCCTCTTTTCTTTCCAAGGGGACTGCCAAGAAAGCCAGCAGGCAGCCCTTAGCCACCGCTCCCCATCGAAGCGGCTCGGTAGGGCAAACCCCCTTAGAGGGGAGAGGGAAGCCAGTACCCTTCGGTCGCTTCCCTAAAAAGACCTGCTGGCAAGAATCTTGAACCTTGCTGGGTTCAGGGCCTGTGCCTCCCCACAAAAGACTGGTGACGCTGCCAAGGGGACCTGCGATGTCCTGGGAGGGGATGGCCAACTGGAGGCCCCTCCTGTGATAGACATGGTCCTTGAGGAAACCAAGCCTCAGATGGTAGGGCCTTCCATGGGGGAGAATCTGACCTCGGCGCCAAGCACCGAACCCGAATCCGCCCCTATGCAAGGTCCTCCTCAAACGGCTGGGGATTCTGAGGCAGTACAGGGAGGGGAGGGATCTCCTCCAGATGATACCCCTGCGACCACCAGGACCTTCTCCATTTCGGAGAAGGACCTGGCTGAGGCCGGTCCATATGGCCTAGGGGCTTCTACCGGCGGAGGTGAGAAGCGGGTTCATTCCCCGCCCTCCTCTCCAAAAAAGAAAAGGACGAAAAAGACTAAGAAGACTCGGGGCTCCTCTCCATCCGCGGGGGCTGCGGGGACGGATGGGTCTGCTGCCACTCTGGCAAGCGACCAAGCCAAGATCGGCACATCCGGCCCCTCTGCCCCCCTGGGTACGGAGCTCCTGACCATGACAAGACCAAAAGTGCACAGGGCGGAGCCTCGATAACATCGGGGCCCCGCATTCAGAGGTTACCTGGCGTTTTCGAGCCCGCTGGCTTCAAACGCTTCTTCGTTATTCGCTCCACTGATGGCAGCATGTTGTTCAAGGGTAACATGATCCATCAGAGGAGAGGATTAGCTAGTGCAATTGGTAGAGAGCCGAAGGTGACCCGTTTCTCGGACGGGAGCCTTCTGGCGAATGCGGCGAATCCCGCCGAGGCGGCCAAGATAAGTGCTCTTCGGACACTTCATGGCACCCCGGTGAGTGTGACGCCGCACTCTACCATGAACTTTGTGAAAGGAGTAGTTTATGCGAGGGAACTCGTTGACTACTCCAGTAAGGGACATCACCCTAGAGCTGGCCAACCATGGGGCGATCAAGGTCGAACGTGTGATGAGAAAACAGGGAGGGGCCTCGAGACCCACCCCTACACTCTTCGTCACGTTCGACTGTGACAAGCTCCCTGAGTCGGTGCGTGCCGGTTGGTACCGCTACTGCGTGAAGGCATTCGTGCCACTGCCGCAGCGGTGCTATTACTGTCACCGCTTCGACCATACGAATCGCTCATATAGACGTGCAAAGTCGGGGTCACCCGAAGTCTGTGTAAATTGCTCCAAGGTCGCACACGATAAGTCCAAATCGTGTGTGGCCAAGTGTGTCAATTGCGGAGAGCTGCACCCTGCTGCTTCGAAGCAATGTGGTGCATATCTCCTTGAGAAAGAAATCCTGGCCATTCAGGCCCAGGATCGACTCTCATTCCGCGAGGCTAAGGATTTGGTCCTGACACGCCCGGCTCTGCCTGGGATGTCATATGCCTCAATAGTTAGAAAGGCACCCTCTGCTCCTGGCCCATCCAGGCCAACGAGCATGGTTGTTTCCGCGCCCATTCGGAGCCCTTCTGCGGGCTCTACTTAACCCGGGCGCTCCCCTGGTAAAGCTGGCGGCAAAAAGGGTTCATACCCAGCCCCGGCTAAAACCAGGGCTCCCCCCTCTTCCCCCAGCGTGACCGTTTACCGTAAGGCGAAACGGCCACGCGCCTCCACCGAGTCGTTAGACTCACAGGAGGCAACACCCCTGAAGATGGTCGCTAGGCCATCTTCCGGGGTTCCTAAAGCTGTCCCCCGAAAGGAGGACAGCAACAAAGGAGCTTCGGCTCCTTCGACCACGCCCCGAGGTGTGGCGGGTGGCTCGGAGATGGTGGTTCCTCGAAAAGAGGGCCCCCCGCCTCCGAAGACGCAACGCCCACCTAAGGTTTCGAGGCGGAGGGAGGAAAAGACTCGCATTGTGAGCCCAACCGCACCCAATATGTCCTCAAAGGCGACAGCGCCTCCAGCGCTTTGTCCGGCCAACAGCGCCCGGTGTTCTGCCCCCAGGAAGCGTACGGCCATTCCCGTGAGGGTCTTCAATTCGAGGAGGGCCCCCGCGTCTCCTCCGAGCTAGGCCTGGAGGGCATATTCCTTCAATGGAATTGCCGTGGACTCCGGGCCAACTAGGAGGAGCTGCGGAGGATCGTCTCGTCCCGTTCCCCGTTAGCTATCTTTTTGCAGGAGATCATGCTAGGCGCATGCCCCCTGCCCGCCCCCCCGGGGTATAAGGGTCTTGTGACCCCACCACCGCGGGATGGCCGGGCTGCGGGATGCGCGGTTTACACCCGGCATGATGTCTCCGTTCTTCCTTTCGCATTAGATACCTCCTTTCAGGCAGTGGCTGTGCAGCTGCACCTGGATAGGAGGTATACTATCATTTCTGCGTACATTCCACCGTCAGCTGACTTCGACGCGGGGGACTTCCGCCGCATCGTGGCATGGTTGCCGAGGCCCTATCTCTTGCTTGGAGATCTGAATGACAGGCATCCTCTCTGGGGAGATTACTCCATAAATCCCAGGGGACAAGTCCTTGCCGATCTGATCGAAGAGCTTGAGATGGGTGTCCTAAACGTGGATGAGTTTACGCATTACTGTCCGAGAACCGCTTCATTTTCTTGCCTTGACCTATCTTTGTGTTCTTCGGATGCACAGCCTGATTTTGATTGGGGGGTGGTTGATGACCTCCATGGTAGTGATCACTTTCCCATTTAAATATCATTTTCAGGGCAACTGCCGCCTTAGAGACCACTTCGGTGGTGCTTGGCGCGGGTGCGGTGGCCTGCATTTCAGGAAATGACTGAATTCTCTATCTCAGTCGAGGAGTTTAGGTCGGTAGATGAGGCCGTTGAGTTCTTCTCCGGCAACCTCATCGCCGTGGGCCTGACTACTATTCCTAGAACGTCTGGCCGTTTTGCACGCCGACTACTCCCATGGTGGTCAGCCGAGTGTGAGACGGCCATCAAACAGAAGCTTTATGCCTACATGCGCTATAAGGGCCGCCCGAACGATTTCACTGTCGCTGAATTTCGTCGGGCTAGGTTCCGGTATATTTCGAAGCACGCCCGCTGCTCTTCTTGGCGGGCATACGTGTCTTCCGCATTCTCTAGCCGGGATGCTGCTCCGCCAGCATTCAATGCACGTCGTGATGTCGCGGAAGGCCGCCGGCTGGACTTTACCTCCAGAGGCGGAGAACCCTTCAACGACAAGTTTACTGTGAGTGAGTTGCGTTCCGCTCTCGCTTCGTGCGCGGACACCGCCCATGGTCCGGACGATGTCCCGTACGCCATGCTTCGACACCTGGGTGAGCGAGGCATGGCCTTTCTGTTAGATTTGTTCAACAGGATCTGGGTGGAGGGTCTTCTCCCAGACTTCTGGCCAATCGCTACTGTGCTCGCCTTTCGCAAGCCGGGAAGAGATCACTCTACTCCGACAGGTTTCCGCCCAATCTCTCTAACCTCTTGCGTGTGCAAGTTGATGGAGAAATTGGTAAATGTTAGATTAGCCTATTTCCTGGACAGCGGAGGCCATCTGTCTTCTGCACAGTGCGGCTTCCGTAAGTTCCACTCCACGTCGGATGCTCTGCTCCGACTGGAAAATGCCGTCTGCGAGGCTTTCCTTCGTAGACAGCACTACGCCATGGTGTTTTTTGATCTGGAGAAGGCCTATGATACCGCATGGCGATACGGTATCATGGAGACTCTCCACACGATGGGGGCGAGGGGACGCCTCCCAATGTTTATATCTGAATTTTTGCGAGATCGTTGATTCCGCGTACGGGTGGGGGGAGCCCTCTCCGGCCCAAAGGAGTAGGAAGAGGGTGTCCCGCAGGGAAGTGTCCTCAGTGTCACACTCTTTGCCCTGAGCATCAACGGCATCACCTCGGTGCTGCCGGAAGATGTTCTCGCTACGCTCTACATGGACGACCTTTCGATCTCTTTTGGCGCGGCCCAGATGCCAACTCTGGAGCGTCGACTCGAACAGGCATTGAACCGCGTCTCTCGCTATGCCGAAGCGCACAGGTTTCGGTTTTCTTTGGCCAAGACTAAGGTGGTGCACTTCTGCCGCCATCCACGGCTTCACCCCGACCCAGATTTGTTTCTTAATGGGGTGCGCCTGGATGTGGTTGAGTCGCACCGTTTCCTTGGTCTTGTATTCGACCGACGCCTCACCTGGGAGGCTCATATTCGCAGCTTTAGGGTCTCTTGTACCCGCGCCATGGACATTCTCCGTTCCGTGACGTTCAGCGCTTGGGGCGCTGATAGGGCTACTGCCTTACTTTTTTTTCGATCCTTTGTTCGCTCGAAGCTCGACTACGGATGCGAGTTTTATGCATCCGCAGCCGAGCGTTTATTGCGGAAGGTGGATTCGATCCACCACTCCGGCCTTCGCCTTGCGACCGGTGCCTTCCGCACTTCCCCCATTGAGAGCCTGTTGGTCGATGCTGGGGAGATGCCACTCGCTCTGCGCCGCGTGCAGTGCATCACTCGCCTGTACACGCGAGCCCGGCGCCTCCCTCAGTCGCTAACAGCTCTCACTACATCCGCAGCTGATCTCGATGGTGCCTATGCCGCCGAGAGACGCCAGTCATACCCTAAGCCCTTTGGGTTTAGGGCCAGGAAACTCCTTCGAGAGGTAGATATAGCTCTCGGGCCGGTGGCGCCCCTGGTTCTGCCCAGGACGCCACCCTGGAGGGTACCACATTTGGCTATTTGTCGCCACGCCTCTGCTCCCAAAGCTTGTACTGCGCCGGGAGTATTGCGTTCGACCTTTTTGGAGCACACATCGTGTCACGCTGGTACCGTGCCAGTGTATACGGATGGCTCCAAGTCCCAAGAGAGGGTCGGCTTCCACGCCGTATCCCCTCTGTTTGAAGTCAGCGGGGCTCTACCGGGCGCTGCGTCTGTCTTCACGGCCGAGCTGGTGGCAATACACCACTCGGTACGGGAGATTACGCGACGTGCCCGGTTCGGAGACCGGATTGTGATCTATAGCGACTCACAAAGCTCCCTGAGTGCTCTCGGGGCATTGGAATCTCCGCATCCCCTGGTTCGCGAAATCCCTGACGCCACGGTTTTGGCGAGCCGGGCAGATGTCGAGATTATCTTCTGCTGGGTTCCTGGACATGTAGGAATTGCGGGGAATGGGCGCGCCGATGAGGGCGCCAAAGAGTCCGCGAGGACTCTGCGACCGGACCAGCGTTTTGCTCTTCCTCACACTGACTACATGGCAGGAATACGGGCAGCTCTTCGGACTGCTTGGCAAAGAAGATGGGAGACGGTCGAGGGGAACTTAAAGTTGCGTGCCATTGCGCCGCGACTGTTCCCATGGACCTATCCCCCAATGCCGCGGCGGCTTCAGGTTGCTTTCTGTCGTCTCCGAATCGGGCACACTCGTGTGACGCATCGCTATCTGATGGAGCGCTCGCCTGCGCCCTATTGCAACGACTGCGTCGTCCCCCAGACTGTTCGGCACATTCTTGTCGAATGTCCCAGTCTGGGTGATCTTCGCGCACGACACTTTGACTGGTGGACTTATTGACTTTTTGGGGGAGGCTGGCCTTCTCCCTTTTATTTAACCCGATTTAATTGTTGTTGTTGTTTTTGTAATTGTTTTTGTTATTGCTTTGTTATTGTTATTTCTTTTTATTGTTTTCTGTTTAATTTTTTAAAGTAGCCTAGAACTAGGCTGTTTTTTACGGCGACTTATGCCTAAGTCGGCAGTCGCCAGATAGCCCCTTAAATAATAAAAATTAAAAAAATATCTGAATTTGATAAAATTGTCCTTAGCGTTGATTCATTCCAACCAAAATGGTGTGCAATTTTCAAATTCATTTCTCCTTCCTCACAATGTTCAATAATTTAGAGTTTTTCTTTCAAATTATAACTTTTCTGAACTTTTTATATCCATCACACTGTTTAGCACTGTTTCGTTTGCTCATTTTTTATGGCTTAACAAATGATTAAAAATTTAAAAGTACTGTAAATTGAATTCTTATTTGAATAAATGAACAAACTCACAAGATTGTTATAGCAGATGATAGAATGTAGCACTGAGTGTTAAGTGATGCCGGAGGGTAAGCGATCCTTTAAGATGTATATGTGTACATACAGTAATAGAAAATTTTTCTTCCATCATAAGCTATTGTATTTTTTGATCCTAAACTAATATTTTTTGTTAGCCAGTTAATTAAATTCAGAGCGCGGTAATCAGTATTCAAGTACAAAAAATATAACATGTCAATTGAATTCACCTTAATTAAACTTGTGTTAATTGGGGGCTTCCTGTATTTCTATCATTGTTCTTTTCCATTTTCTGTTAGGCACGACAGGCAGTGGAGTTGCCAGTGTACCCACAGCAACACTATCATCCAGTGGATCTGTGCCGAGCCATCCCCCCATTATAGGTGCACGTATGCCAGGTGGTGTAGTGAGAGTGTACTCAGACAACCATGATCAAGTGACAGCTGCCTCCTTTATTCCATACTGCTCAATGTCACAGGCCCAGCTCTCTTTTCATGGTCACCGGGATGCAGTCAAGTTCTTTGTTGCGGTACCTGGTAAGATCTACTTTCCTTTCCAAGAATAAGTAAATATAAGAAAGAACTGGTATAATTGTTATGGTGATGCCATGCCTTGAATTTTCTTCTGTCAATTATGGATTTTAGTTACAAGTGTTTGCTCTATATAAGACAAACATGAAAGGGAATGAAGAGTTTGTGTTTGTTGGAGTGCAATCAGTGTGGTGGGAGCAAAGAGGATGTAGCAGGAATTTGGAGTGAGTAGTAGTGTGATCCACTGCCTGAATATGAATCTATAATAACTGGAGCATTTGGTACACTGTAGAGAGTGGTAGGGTTCTGTGCTGAAACTTGTTTACTAAACACATCAAGCACAATGATGATTGATCTGTCCTAATAAGAGAAAATATGCTGTACTTGCTCCATGCGGTGTGTGCCAAGGCAACATTTAACCAATCAATCCAGAAAGTATTCAGACTTCTACCTTGTATATTTTTTACCATAGTTCTTAAAGATCCATTTATTGCAGGCTAACAAAATTTCAACAGGTTTAATAGAACATGAAAGAGTGATAACACTTTTCAAGAAAAAAGTTTTCAAAAATATTTGCAGCCATTATTTAATTTATATGGCTTAAATTATGTCAGTTTTGAAGTCAAACAATGAGTTTCAATGACCTATTTATAGATTAGACTTGTCAGGAATAGTCTAGAATGTTCTAACAACCCTTTCTTCTGCATTGTAAACCAACACACTATATTCATAAAAGTAAAATCTAAAATGAGCCTCAAGAAGATTTCTGAAGAACTAAATGTCCTTAAATATATAATCTAGTTAATAATAATAAAGTTTAAGAAATTGGGGATACCTGCAAATGTCCCTCATCCCAGTCATTCTCAGAAAATTCCCCTCTGCACAGTTTGGAGGATCCTTAGATCTTTTAAAATAATCCAAAGGTAAATAAACAATCGGTTAGGAGTGGAAAACATTATTTTGTTATTATGAACAGTGTCCAATATGTTACATAGAATTCATCCAAAGATGCCTTTATTGAAAAAGATTATTTGAACGCCTGTGTGAAGTACAATGTTGTTTTTGAAGAAAGATTTCAAATTTTGAAGCCATGTGCTATCATCTGATTTGAGTTGTTTGATGCAAATGATCTTGGGTATGTTTGACTTTAAAACATGGACATGGATCTATTATGTTATATGATGGTTTTCACGTACCAGGCATTAGTACACTATATCAAATCAACTAAAAGATGAATAAAGAATATTACAGAAAGATTTTTTAAGATTATCTGGAGTGATGCCTACAAGCATTTCCCTAGGAAAAACATGATATGACTCCCTAAAATATATCAAAATTGGCTTCTTCATGGTTAAAGGAAGCTAAACTGGCCATCAGAGTTGTCTGACCTAAATCCATTAGGAAATCTTTAACCTGAATTGAACGTTTGCATCCATACAAGACACCCCAAAACATGGATGAATTGGAGAAGTTTTGCAAAGATGAGCGAGTCAAAATTCAATCCAAAGTTTATTTGAGCCTTTTCAACTAAAATCGTTTGAAGAGTATCATTAAGCCCAAAGTTTATATCATTGACTATTAGTTATTGTATAGGATATAAATCCTTTTCGATTGCAATGTTCCTAAAAAGTTTTATTATTTATTTTTATATCAAAATTGTAGAGATTTTATGGGTAAGTCTATTAATACATTCATTTCAATTCTTCTGAATTTTATTATCCTGCAATAAATGATTCAATGAACTTAGATGAAAAATTGGGTGGGGCATGAGGGAGGGGTAAGCATACTTTCTAGAGCACATGTATGTGATGTTAAAACTGTAAAAGGTGAGATTCGGCCTATATGATGACATTATTTTGCATGGTAAGAGTAAGGTTAAATTGGTTGATACATTGATGAGAAGGTGTGAGGAATGTGGAAAGTGTAAATGCACTTCATTTATATCGAAAGTGTTGATTAATTTATGATAATGAAATAATCATAGTGATAATACCAAATCATAATAGTGATACTAAAATAACAATAAAACGATAACGGTAGTGCATTAGTTCTCTCCTAACTACACCAACTAAGGATCCATTGCTCCTTTAATTTTCAGATTTGAGGGAGGGGAGATATTTGGTTAATTTATTGAACAAAAATTAAGTTGTAAATGGCAAGACATTTATTCTAGCATTGTATTATGACAATGGTATGCAGGTTAAAATGAAGTACTAAAGTATTACTACACTGTCAAAAGCTCCTTCCAGGCATGTTCCCTCTCTCTGCTTTATTAAACACCATCCATATCATCACAGTTTAGCAAATACAATTTCTTAGATCCTGACCTGTAAGGGGTTACCCTGGAATCATGTAGCACCAGGGTATGATAATAATAGGTGATCACCCACCCTACTCGTTAGTGGACTTGCCAATCTCTACTTCTCTTTATTACTTACCCTTCTAACCCTTTCCACACTTACTCTCCTATCCACAGAGGTTCTGGCTGCCTGGCGCACTTTCGTCCTCCTATGAGCCTTAGTCGAGTGGCAGTATATAGTGAAAGCCTGCTGGCTAGTGCAAGTATTAGGTACAGGGTGTGCTGGACAATTGACTGCTCACCTTAGTACAGTACACATATAAGGTGGCTACTCGGGCACCATCCTTTAAAGGTAAAGTTCCAGGACAATTTCACCTAAGTGGCAGGCTGGGTTGGGAAAGCCCATCAACATTGAATCGGGACAGATTATATAAATAAATGATCATATTCTGGAATTCCTGATCCTATGGAGACTTTTCTCTTAACCTCCCCACTCATAGAGAGGTCATAGTATCTAATTTCCATGAGGCCCCATTTTTATATTTTTCTTTGATGATGGTGACAACTAAAAGCAATAGTGGGTGACAACAGGTGCATGGAGATCTACCACCCTAAGTGTCAGAGAGGATGAGGGAAATAGAGGCACCCCTTTGATCAAAGACTTGACTGTGATAAAGAGTACCTCGAATGGTATCTCAAATGCCTTTGGGCTATGGCCACACAGAGGCTTCCTGCTCAGATGGAAATAGCCCGAGGTCACCCAGCCTGAGATGACCGCTGTGCTTACAGGACTCAGCACCTTAGCCTTTCTCCTTTCTAACACCCTGCTTCCTCACTTCCCCTACAACCTCTCCCACAACTTTCTTTGGTCGGCCTCTATTTTACTTCCTCTCAGCCAACTATTCCCGATTGGGTCTAAGGGGGGGGGGGCAATGTTCCCTATCCCCTGAGGTCCAGTTCAGGATGCTTGGTTTTTAA
Source organism: Ceratothoa steindachneri (assembly GCA_963969495.1). NCBI lineage: Eukaryota > Metazoa > Arthropoda > Malacostraca > Isopoda > Cymothoidae > Ceratothoa > Ceratothoa steindachneri. The sequence goes on from OZ018326.1 coordinate 29,246,289, forward strand.
CAACCTGCTTCATCCCCACCCATACCTTCCTCACATCCCTTTTCCTTATCTCTTCACACACTATCAATTTTACGCCGTGTCCAAGGTGGAGTCACCAGGCGGGAGGGGTGGTCTTAAATGGCGGCACTTGGCTCTGCCAGGCCTGTATGCACCCCTTGCAGGGCGGGATACTGCAAGGGGTGATGAGCATGTGCATACCGTGAGAAAATTAGGGTCACCATGTAGCGGCTGGTCCCGGAAACCACCCGCCACAAGGTCCACTCACTCACTCACTCACTCGTGAGACGCCCGTCGGATCGGAAGGAGACAAAATACACAGATACCTATTTCGTTTTTTATTAAAATAACAAACTTTCCCAACACCTAATACAATTAATTACCTAACAATGTAAGTATCGAAAAAAACGTACAACAAAAAAATATACACTTCAACCTCCCTCAATATGCGCAACGCAAAATGTAGACGGGTCAATATAGGGGCAACATTGTAAATATAAATAATTACAAAACAACAGGTTTGCGAAAGCACTAATGTTATTCTCCACCTCTCTCTCTCTCTTTCCAACACTCGTGGCCACCACAAAACCCCCAATTGAGCCGGCTCAGTTAGTTCACTGGTTATTAAAGGTTGCCCCAGGGTATTTTTGCACGTTATGGGACAGTTCACTCGCTCTCCCTGAGCGTGGGGCGGGGAAGAAAGTGCCCTCAAGCGGTCGGTCTGTCTCTCTCAAAGAGGACCGAGGGGACCGTTGGCTGTGGCCCTTAATTGTGCCCCACACCAATGGCTTAGTGCGCGACTTCTTCCCTCTCCTCACTCATGGACAAGAGCAGCGGGACCAAAGGAACTAAAAAAAAGGGAAACATAATTACTCCCCTGTTGCTATTTTCAAGGTGTTACGTTCCCCCCTCCCTCCCTCCCTCCTTCCCTCCTTCCCTCCCTCCCTCCCCTCCCTCCTTCCCTCACTCACTCACTCACTCACTCACTCACTCACTCACTCATACCGTACCTGGCTTTACGTCCAGCTGAACTTCCTTCGTGCATCCGCTATTGGCCGTTTACAATTGCTTATAAACAATTGCTAAGAAACGTCAGGCCTCAGCAAAAGACGGGGGACCTACACTGCTTCCAGGCAGCTCCCTCCTCCCTCCTTCACCAAAACCTGAAACAAAAGGCGGGCATTAGATTGGGCACTGGTGAGCTGAGGCAAACAAAAATGGACCTACCACAACCATGCCCAATGATGCAAATATAAAAAAAAACATTCCCCTTTCCCCGGCCAGCTCCACAGCAAAAATGGAGGTCCCCCCTCCCTGTGCTTGGGCAGGGGACCCTCCAAATTTCTCTAACCGGAGAGGAGGCTTACTCCTCTCCTTCGCCTATGGGTGTAAGGGACTCCCCCTCACCCCCTTTTCCAGCGGCAGTCCCCCCTTTACTTTCCAAGGGGACTGCCAGGAAAGCCAGCAGGCAGCCCATAGCCGACCGCTTCCCATTAAAGCGGCTCGGTAGGGCAACCCCCTTAGGGGGGAGAGAGAAGCTAGGCCCCTTCGGTCGCTTTTCTCAAAAGATCTGCTGGGTAGAATACTAAACCTAGCTGGGGTCAAGGCATGTGCCTCCCAAGATGAGACTAAAGACACTGCTGCCAATAGGACCTGTGATGTCCTGGGGGGGGGAATGGCCCAAATGGAGGCCCCACCTGAGATAGACATGGTCCTTGAGGTAACCCAGCCTCAGAAGGTAGGGCCTTCCATGGAAGCGAATCCGTGCTCGGCGCAAAGCACCGAACTCGAATCCGCTCCTATGAAAGGTTCTCCTCAAACGACTAGGGTTTCCAAGGCAGTACGAGTAGGGGAGGGATCTCCTCCTCCGAGGTGCCCCTACGACTGCTAGGACCTTCTCCATCTCGGAGAAGGACCTTGCTGAGGCCTGTGAATCTGGCCTGGGGGCGCTGGCCTGCGGAGGGGAGAAGAGGGTTCATTCCCTGCCATCCTCTCGTAAAAAGAAAAGGACTAATAAAAAAAATACCAGAACGACTCGGAGCTCTTCTTCCTCCAAGGGGGCTGCGGGAACGGACAAGGCCGCTAACATCCTTCTTAAACGCGACCAAGCCAAGATCGGCACGTCCGGCCCCAGTGTCGCCTGGTAGGGGAATCCAAAAATAAGACCAAAAGTGCGCAGAGCGGAGCCACGATTACGTCGGGGCCCCGCATTTAAAGGTTACCTGGCGTTTTCGAGCCGCTAGCTTCAAACCCTTCTTAGTTTTTCGCTCCACTGACGGCAGCATGTTGACCAAGTGCAACATGATCCATCAGAGGAGAACTTTAACTTGTATAATTGCTAGAGAGCCGAAAGTGACCCGTTTCTCGGACGGGAGCGTTCTGGCGAATGCGGCGGATCCCTCCGAGGCGGCTAAGATAAGTGCTCTTCAGACACTTGATGGCACCCCGGTGAGTGTGACGCCGAACTCTACCATGAACTTTGTAAAAGGAGTAGTTTCTGCGAAGGAACTCGTGGACTACTCCATAGAGGACATCACCTTAGAGCTGCCCTACCATGGGACGGTCAAGGTAGAACGTGTGATGAGAAAACAGGGAGGGGCCTCGAGACTCACCCCTACACTCTTCGTCATGTTCGACTGTGACAAGCTCCCTGAGAAGGTGCGTGCCAGTTGGTACCGCTACCGCGTGAAGGCATTCGTGCCACTGCCGCGGCGGTGCTATTACTGTCACCGCTTCGGCTATACGAATCGCTCATGTAGACGTGCAAAGTCGGGGTCACCCGAAGTCTGTGTAAATTGCTCCAAGGTCGCACACGATAAGTCCAAATCGTGTGTGGCCAAGTGTATCAATTGCGGAGAGCCGCACCCTGCTTCTTCGAAACAATGTGGTGCATATATCCTTGAGAAAGTAATCCTGGCCGTTCAGGCCCAGCATCGACTCTCATTCCGCGAGGCTAAGGACTTGTCCTTGCGCGCCCGGCTCTGCCTGGGACGTCATATGCCTCAATAGTTAGAAAGGCACCCTCTGCTCCTGGCCCATCCAGGCCCTCGAGCATGGTTGTTTCCGCGCCCATTCGGAGCCCTTCTGCGAGCGCTTCCCTGGTAAAGCTGGCGACACAAAGGGCTCACACCCAGCCCCGGTTACCCCCCTCCCCCTGCCTTCCCCCAGCGTGACCGTTTCCATTAAGACGATAAGGCGAAACGTCCACGCGCCTCCACCGAGTCATTAGACACACTAGGGAGGCAACACCCCAGTAGTTGGTCGCCAAGACATCTTCGGGGGTTCCTAAAGCTGCCCCGGGAAAGGAGGACAGCAACAAAGGAGCTTCGGCTCCTTCGTCACGCCTAGTGGTGGGCTGAGTGGCTCGGAGACGGTGTACCCTCGAAAAGAGGGCCACCCGCCTCCGAAGCCGCAGCGCCCGCCTAAGGTTTCGAGACGGAGGTAGGAAATGACTCGAATTGGCAGCCCAACCTCCCTCAATAAGTCCTCGAAAGCGACAGCGCATTGTCCGGCCAACACGCCCGGGGTTCTGCCTCTGGGATGTGCCAGTGTATACAGCTGGCTCCAAGTCCCAAGAGGGGGTCGGCTTCCACGCCGTATCCCCTCTGTTTGAAGTCAGCGGGGCTCTGCCAGGCGCTGCATCTGTCTTCGCGGCCGAGCTGGTGGCAATACACCACTCGGTACGGGAGATTACGCGACGTGCCCGGTTTGGAGACCGGATTGTGATCTATCTCGACTCACAAAGCGCCCTGAGTGCTCTCGGCCCATTGGAATCGCCGCATCCCCTCGTTCGCGATATCCGTGACGCCACGGTTTTGCCGAGCCGGGCAGATGTCGAGATTATCTTCTGCTGGGTTCCTGGACATGTAGGAATTGCGGGGAATGAGCGCGCCGATGAGGACGCCAAAGAGTCCGCGAGGACTCTGCGACCGGACCAGCGTTTCGCCTTTCTCACACCGACTACATGGCAGGAATACGGGCAGCTCTTCGGACTGCTTGGCAAAGAAGATGGGAGACGGTCGAAGGGAACTTAAAGTTGCGTGCCATTGCGCCGCGACTGTTCCCATGGACCTATCCCCCAATGCCGCGACGGCTGCAGGTCGCTTTCTGTCGTCTCCGAATCGGACACACTCGTGTGACGCATCGCTATTTGATGGAGCGCTCGCCTGCGCCCTATTGCGACGACTGCGTCGTCACACAGACTGTTAGGCACATTCTTGTCGAATGTCCCAGTCTGGGTGATCTTCGCGCACGTTCCCTGTCCCGGTACCGGAATGGGCGGGATCGCTACCGCCTGTCCTTTGTACTCGTGACGAGTGCGTGCACATTGACTGGTGGACTTGTTGACTATTTGGGAGAGGCCGGCCTTCTCCCTTTCATTAACTAGGTTTAGTTGTTGTTTTTGTTATTGTTTCGTTATTGTTATTGTTATTTCTTTTTTATTGTTGTTTCCTGTTCAAATTTTTTAAAGTAGCCTTGAACTAGGTTGTTTGTTTACGGCGACTTATGCCTAAGTGGGCAGTCGCCAGATAGCCCCTTAAAAAAAAAAAAATCTGCCTCTGTTAACCGTACGGCCATTCCCGTGAGGGTCTTCTGTTCGAAGAGGGCCCCGCGTCTCCTCCGAGCTAGGCCTAGAGGGCATATTCCTTCAATGGAATAGCTGTGACTCCGGGTTCACTTGGAGGAGCTGCGGAGGATCGTCTCGTCTCGTCCCGTTCCCCGTTAGCTATTCTGCAGGAGACCATGATAGGCGCGTGCCCCCTGCCCGCCCTCCCGGGGTATAAGGGTTTTGCGACCCTACCACCACGAGCTGGCGGCCGGGCTGGGAGATGCTCGGTTTACACCCGGCATGATGTCTCCGTCCTTCTTTTAACTTTAGATACCTCCTTTCAGGCTGTGGCTGTGCAGCTTCACCTGGATAGGAGGTATACTGTTATTTCTGCGTACATTACACCATCAGCTGACTTCGACGCTTGGGACTTGCGCCGCGCCGTGGCACGGTTGCCGAGGCATTTTCTCTTGCTTGGAGATCTGAACGGAAGACATACTCTCTGGAGAGACTAAATAATTCCCAGGGTACAAGTCCTTGCCGATCTGATCGAAGAGTTTGAGATAGGTGTCCTAAATGTGGATGAGTTTACGTATCACTGCCCGAGAAACTCTTCATTTTCTTGCCTTGATCTATCTTTGTGCTCTTCGGATGCACAGCCTGATTTTGATTAGGGGTGGTCGATGACCTCCATGTTAGTGATCACTTTCGCATTCAAATATCATTTTCAGGGCAACTGCCGCCTGAGAACCCACATCGGTGATGCTTGGCGTGGGCGCGGTTGTCTGCATTTCAGGAAATGACTGAATTATATATCTCAGTCGAGGAGTTTAGGTCGGTAGATGAGGCCGTTGAGTTCTTCGGCAACCTCATCGCCGCGGGCCTGACCTATTCCGAGAACGTCTGGCCGTTATGCACGCTGACCACTCCCATGGTGGTCGGCCGAGTGTGAGACGGCCCTCAAACAGAAGCGTTATGCCTACATGCGCTATAAGCGCCGCCCGAACGATTTCACTGGTGCTGAATTTCATCGGGCTAGGTTCTGGTATATTTCGAAGCACGCCCGCCGCTCTTCTTGGCGGACATACGTGTCTTTACTTAACGGGAAGACCCCTCTGGCAGAGGTGTGGAGGCGAGTCAGAAGGATTCGGGGCAAGTTCTCGCAGGACCCCCTTCCCGTTCTCCAGGAGAATGGGACCGCAATCTCGGACCCCGCGTCCGTGGCGGAATCCTTCGCGACCGCTTTCTCCGCATTCTCTAGTCGGGATGTCGCAGAAGGCCGCCGACTGGACTTTACCTGCAGAGGCGGAGAACCTTTGAACGACAGGTTTACTGGTGAGTGAGTTGCGCTCCGCTCTTGCTTCGTGCGCGGACAGCGCTCATGGTCCTGACGATGTCCCGTACGCCATGCTTCGACACCTGGGTGAGCGAGGCATGGCCTTTCTCTTAGATTTGTTCAACAGGATCTGGGTGGAGGGTCTCCTCCCACATTCCTGGCGAATCGCTACTGTGATTGTCTTTCGCAAACCGGCGAGAGATCACTCTACTCCGGCTGGTTTCCGCCTGATCTCTCTAACCTCTTACGTGTGCAAGTTGATGGAGAAATTGGTAAATGTTAGATTAGTCTTTTTCCTGGACAGCGAAGGCCATCTGTCTTCTGCACAGTTTGTCTCTCGCAAGTCCAACTCCACGTCGGATTCTCTACTCTGACTGGAAAATGCCGTCTGCGAGGCCTTCCTTCGTAGACAGCACTACGCCACGGTGTTTTTTCGATCTGGAGAAGGCCTATGATACCGCATGGCGATACGGTATCATGGAGACTCTCCACACGATGGGGACGAGGGGACGCCTCCCAATGCTTACATCTGAATTTTTGCGAGATCTTTGATTCCGCGTACGGGTGGGGGGAGCCCTCTCCAGCCCAAAGGAGCAGGAAGAGAGTGTCCCACATGGAAGTGTCCTCATTGTCACACTCTTTGCCCTGAGCATCAACGGCATCACCTCGGTGCTGCCTGAAGATGTTCTCGCTACGCTCTACATGGACGACCTTTCGATCTCTTTTTGCCCAGCCCAGATGCCAATTCTGGAGCGTCGACTCCAACAGGCATTGAACCGCGTCTCTCGCTATGCCGAAGCGCACAGGTTTCGGTTTTCTTTGGCCAAGACTAAGGTGGTGCACTTCTGCCACCATCCACGGCTCCACCCTGACCCAGACTTGTTTCTTAATGGAGTTACGCCTGGAAGTGGTGGAATCGCACAGTTTTTTTGGTAATGTATTTGTTCGACGCCTCACCTGGGAGTCTCATATTCGCAGCCCTAGGGTCTCTTGTACCCGCGCCATGGATATTCTCCGTTCCGTGTCGTAAAGCACAAAAACCAATCAATTCCTTTGCAATCCTCCAGAGTAAAGAGTATACATTCACCATCCTCCAAATTCACTGTGAGCACTCTATGCCTTCATTGCTTTCAAAGGTGAATTAAAGCAAAAGCAAATAGAACCTACTAGCATACAATTTAGTGCCAGAGGTGCCTACAGATTCATCTCACTACTGGGCCCTTTACGGCATTCTAGAATAGCACATATATCAGAAGAATAGATCCTGACATACCCCTCTATTTTATTTGACTCTCTTTGATGTTACTCATGTGCTCCTGCACTGGGAGAGGCCCACCTCCCCCAGACACCGGAGCATGCTTCCTTCCTCTTCTTGATTTTTTGCCTTTGGTTTTGTGCTTGTTTGTTTTGATTGTTTTTTATGAGGTTTTTTTTTTTTTACTTCAGCCTGGCATTAGGCTATAAGGTCATTTTAGTAACTTATTTCCTTCTAAGCAGTCGCCAATGGACGATAAAAAAAAATCAAATACCCCTCTTACAATCACAACACACATTCCCAAGAGATCACTCAACCACAATCCTCCTATCCAACCTCATCCTATACATTCTAGATGGTTTCACTGAACACCCTCCTCACCCATGCACACTTTTAGCTGAAATTGACATGTATAGTCATTGACTCAGTAGCAATGAAAACAATGGCTAACAAACTTCATTTTTGCCAGACAAGTTATACACAAAACACAGATCAGGCATACTACCCTCATGATACTCTCCTCTCACCCCTACTTTTAAAGATATTCATTCACGATCTTCTGCAGCCACGATCCCCATTTATCCAAACAAACACTAATGGTATTTCTATAACAGCATAAAATCATACAGTCAGAATAACAACCAGAATGCTACAACATTACATAAACATACTGGAATAATGGCTCACACAAAATAGAATGACAGACTCTGCCTTCAAATCATTGTTGATATTATTCACACCCAATTTTTGTGAATCAAGATAAGCTAAGTTGGACACAGCACTCACTGGACCTTTGCTCGACATATAACTAATATAACAAACTAGGTTACAGAGAAACACTTCTCTAAAAGCAATAGGAAACATAACTTTACCACTGAAGTCACTAATCACACTATACAAACAAATCATCCACACTGTCATCAATTATGCAGCACCATCTTGTCCACCAACACTATTCAAAGACTGCAGGCAGGCTCCAAACAGTACAAAACAAAGCACCCGCAGACACTTAAACTGCCTGCCAAACATCATCATAAATGAACCACGACCTCAAATAGAGAAATCACTACATAATAATTTTAGCCCAACGAAGATCAGGCAACTCAACCATCCAAAACCCATGCAACACTAAACACTTCTTATTCTGCCTAAACCTTACACAAGCATGAAACACTCACCCATTCACCTCACTAAGGAACCTATGGTATGGACCTACCCGGGGTGGTGGTGATGTTTCATCTCACAGATGAGAGGTTGTGAAGCCAAAAATTACAAGTTCTTCTTGACAAACTTATTCCCCTTCATTTTTCCCCTCATGTGATGCAAGTAGCCGCCCTTTCCTTCTTTTAAGCACATACACTACCTCATAGCACTCACATTCTTTCACCTTCTTGATTCACAATTGAGCCAATTAACTTTGATTTGATGGGATCCAAAACAACCCTGCCCACTAATGCTATTTCTTACTCGCAGTATTAAAAATTGGGGAGCACAAATTCCCAGACATACACCCACTATCCAAACTTAGTCACCTTTTATGACATACCCTAAGATGGTGTGTATATTCTGCAAGCCCTGCATACAGGCATCCTTCTTTTTATTGTCAAGAAACAATTTGTTTTAGCTACAGGTACTCAAAGCAACTTTCCTTCCTCTTTTAGTATGAACTTGTTTGCTCTAACTTTGTCTTCTATATCTTCATTTAACAGGTTTAGGAGGATATCCTGCTTTTACAGCCATCCATTCTGCAATGTCAGCCAGTTCTCTCCTACCAGATAATGATTTGGAGAACATTAATACCAAGCCAAAGAGTATGCTAATCATATCAGGCGGTGAGGGGTACATTGACTTCCGAATTGGTAAGGATATATTTTTTTTAGGCTAAGACTACCTTGCGAGGGGCTACTTGAAGGAGCAGGGTGCCCGGCCCGATGACAAATAGGGAAAGGCCCAATAACTAGGTTGGCTTGAACTCTTTGATAGGCCTTGGGAAGTTAGTACGGGTCCTCTCTGTCATTTTCAGCATTCTTTTTTTTTATGACTCTCCCCCCAACCCACAGGAAGATGGGTGGTGTAGTCAGTGCTACTATCTCTACTACAATCAAAACCTCTAGAACCAGCATAACATCACGGTCTGAGTGCATGGAAGAGGGGTATGCTGTGTAGACTGTTACACTCAGTATCCAGAGTAACTGCATGTCCTCATAGTCTGAGTGAAAATAAAGAAGGACCTTCAAAGCACCCATTTCTTTCTACGACTATTCTCTCTCTAGTTTCTCTAGGTGTAGGAACCTGACCAGCTACTTCATGCCCTGTCAGAAGAGAGGCTTTGGAGCCTCTATAAACAACACCTGCAGGTCACAAGAGACCATGACTTGAGGAGTAATGGGCGTTGTGGTGTGATTAATGTGAAAATTGGTTTTACCCCAATAACCAGGGGTAAAACACCAAAAAACCAAAATTTTGACAACCCCATCCAACCTGGGTTTTATTCTGGGGTTTTACAAATCTTGTATTTAAAAAAAAAACAAAGCACTACAAGCATTAGAATAATGTATAAAAAGAATATGAATTTTCAATAAAATAATAAGTAGCATTCATTTCTTTAAAAAAAGTGTAATTTTGAAAATAGCCCCAAAACCCTGATTTTATTTTGGGGGTTTTCAAATATCAGGGGGGGTGGCAAAAAACAAATGCTGCAATCATTAGAATAATGTATAAAAAGAATAGCTATCTCTATTTTTTATAATATTAATAATTAATTAGCTTAATAATTATATTATAGTAAGAACAGATTACAGTAATAAGATCACTGATCGAGAATTGTGGGTCAGTACCAGAGAAATAATCTTAATTTGATACATATTTGTTGAAAGCGTTCCACAGAGAAATGTCCAGTATCACACTCTTTCTCATGAGCATCAATGATATCACCTTGATGCCTCTGGAAGATGTTTTCGCTACACTCTACGTGGACGCCCTTTCAATCTCTTTTTGTGTGGCCCAGATGCCAACTCTGGAGCTTCAACTCCAACAGGCATTAAAGCGCATAGGTTTCGGTTTTCCTTGGTCAAGACAATGGGGTTCACGTCTGCAGCCAAACCACGACTTCACCCCAACCCGGACTTTTTCCCTGACTGGGTTCGCCTGGACGTGGTAGATTCGCACCTTTTCCTTAGTCTTATTTTCGACTGAGGCCTCACCTAGGAGGCTCATATTTGCACCCTTAGGACGTTATTCGTTCCGTGACGTTCAGCACCTGGATGCTGATAGAGCTACTGTCTTGTTTTTCCATCTATCGTTTGTTCGTTCGAAGCTCGAACACGGATACGGGTTTTATGTATCTGCAGCCGAGCTTCTATTGCCGAAGGTGGATTCGATCCACCACACAGCTCTGCGCCTGGCAACCGGTGCCTTCCTCACGTCCCTCATTGAGAGCATACTTAAAGTTACATAGATAAATGGGTCACAAAAGACCTTGGGGTCCATAGCAGGTGACCTTGGATAAAGATTACGGGGAAGATAGATAGTACACCTCACTGTGCACCATGTACAGTCCATTATGCGCCTGTACGCGAAAGCTCGACGCCTCCCTCAGTCGCCAACAGCTCTCACTGCATCTGCAGCTAATCTCGATGGTGCCTATGCCGCCGAGAGACGCCAGTCTTACCCTAAGCCTTTTGGGTTTAAGGCTAGGAAACTCCTTCAAGAGCTCGGTGTAACTCTCAGGCTGGTGGCGCCTCTGGTTCTGCCCAGGACGCCACCCTGGAAGGTACCACCTTTGACTATTTGTCGCGACGCGTCTGCTCCCAAAGCTTGTACAGCGCCGGGAGTATTGCGTTCGGCCTTTTCGGAGCACATTTCGTGTCACCTTGGAACCGTGCCAGTGTATATGGATGGTTCCAAGTCCGAAGAGGGGGTTGGTTTCCACGCCGTATCCCCTCTGTTTGAAGTCAGCGGGGCTTTACCACGCACTGCGCCTGTCTTCACGCCTGAGCTGGTTGCAATACACCACTCAGGTCCAGAGAGAACGCGTCGTGCCCCGTTCAGAGAACGGATTAAGATCTATAACAACTCATAAAGGCCTTGAGTGCTCTCTGGGCATTAAAATATCCACACAATCTGGTTCGCAGTATCCGTGACGCCACGGTTTTGCGGAGCCGAGTGGATGTCGAGATTATCTTCTGCTGTATTCCTGGACATTGGGAAATTGTGGGGAATGAGTGCTCCAAAGAGTCTGTGAGGACTGGGCGACCAGACGAGCATTTGGCTCTTCCTCACACCAACTAGTAGCAGGAATCAGGGCAGCCCTCTGGGCTTGCTTAGCAAAGAAGATTGGAGACGTTCGATGGAAAGGTGCGTGTTATTGCGCCGCGAATGTTCCCATGGACCTACCCCTCAATGCCGTAGCAGTCTCAGGTTGCTTTCTGTCGTCTCCGAGATCCCTCCGGCCGAAAGGAGCAGGAAGAGGGTGTCCCGCAGGGAAGTGTCCTCAGTGTCACACTCTTTGCCCTGAGCATCAACGGCATCACCTCGGTGCTGCCGGAAGATGTTCTCGCTACGCTCTACGTGGACGACCTTTCGATCTCTTTTGGCGCGGCCCAGATGCCAACTCTGGAGCGTCGACTCGAACAGGCATTGAACCGCGTCTCTCGCTATGCCGAAGCGCACAGGTTTCGGTTTTCTTTGGCCAAGACTAAGGTGGTGCACTTCTGCCGCCATCCACGGCTTCACCCCGACCCAGATTTGTTTCTTAATGGGGTGCGCCTGGATGTGGTTGAGTCGCACCGTTTCTTTGGTCTTGTATTCGACCGATGCCTCACCTGGGAGGCTCATATTCGCAGCCTGTTGGTCGATGCTGGGGAGATGCCACTCGCTCTGCGCCGCGTGCAGTGCATCACTCGCCTGTACGGGCGAGCCCGGCGCCTCCCTCAGTCGCCAACAGCTCTCACTGCATCCGCAGCTGATCTCGATGGTGCCTATGCCGCCGAGAGACGCCAGTCATACCCTAAGCCATTTGGGTTTAGGGCCAGGAAACTCCTTCGAGATGTAGATATAGCTCTCGGGCCGGTGGCGCCCCTGGTTCTGCCCAGGACGCCACCCTGGAGGGTACCACATTTGGCTATTTGTCGCCACGCCTCTGCTCCCAAAGCTTGTACTGCGCCGGGAGTATTGCGTTCGACCTTTTTGGAGCACACATCGTGTCACGCTGGAACCGTGCCAGTGTATACGGATGGCTCCAAGTCCCAAGAGGGGGTCGGCTTCCACGCCGTATTCTCTCTGTTTGAAGTCGGCGGGGCTCTACCAGGTGCTGCGTCTGTCTTCACGGCCGAGCTGGTGGCAATACATCACTCGGTACGGGAGATTACGCGACTTGCCCGGTTCGGAGACCGGATTGTGATCTATAGCGACTCACAAAGCGCCCTGAGTGCTCTCGGGGCATTGGAATCTCCGCACCCCCTGGTTCGCGATATCCGTGACGCCACGGTTTTGGCGAGCCGGGCAGATGTCGAGATTATCTTCTGCTGGGTTCCTGTACATGTAGGAATTGCGGGGAATGAGCGCGCCGATGAGGTGGCCAAAGAGTCCGCGAGGACTCTGCGACCGGACCAGCATTTCGCTCTTCCTCACACCGACTACATGGTAGGAATACGGCAGCTCTTCGGACTGCTTGGCAAAGAAGATGGGAGACGGTCGAAGGGGAACTTAAAGTTGCGTGCCATTGCGCCGCTACTGTTTCCCATGGACCTATTCCCCAATGCCGCGGTGGCTTCAGGTTGCTTTCTGTCGTCTCCGAATCGGACACACTCGTGTGACGCATCGCTATTTGATGGAGCGCTCGCCTGCGCCCTATTGCAACGACTGCGTCCTCCCCCAGACTGTTCGGCACATTCTTGTTGAATGTCCCAGTCTGGGTGATCTTCGCGCACGATGCCTGTCCCGGTACCGGGATGGCCGGGGTCGCTACCGCCTGTCCCTTGTACTCGGGACGAGTGCGTGCATCATGACTGGTGGACTTGTTGACTTTTGGGGGGAGGCCGGCCTTCTCCCTTTCATTTAACCAGGTGTAATTGTTGTTTTTGTTATTTTGTTATTGTTATTTCTTTTTATTGTTGTTTCCTGTAAAAAAAAAATTTAAAGTAGCCTAGAACTAGGCTGTTTGTTGTTTACGGCGACTTATACCTAAGTCGGCAGTCGCCAGATAGCCCCTTAAACAAAAAAAAAAAATGTCTCCAAATCGGACACACTCGCGGGTCGCACCGCCATTTAATGGAGCGCTCGCCTTCGCCTTATTGCGACGACTGCGTTATCCCGCAGACTATTCGGCACATTTTTGTTGAATGTCCCAGTCTGGGTGATCTTTTCACACGTTACCTCTCACGGTATTTGATCGAGCGGGTTCTCTTCCGCTTGTCCTTTGTGATAGGTTTTGGTTCGTGTACACAAACGTGTGTACTCGTGCTTTCTGGAGGTTCCTTTTTTTCACTCTGTTTGGTGTTGGGAGTTTGTGTCATTTAAAGGGACAAATTCTACGACTTCCCTGAGCGGCTCAAATGCCAGGTACGCCTCTTTGTAGTAGTCGCTAGATGAGCGCCTTTTCAAAAGAAAAAAAAAGCCCGCCAAACCAACTAAATGTTTCGTCCCTTCTCTTGGACTGCCACAAGAGATCTTCAGATCCTTGCTGTCCTGTTGACGATCAGCACGACCTAGTAAGGAAATCCACAGTGTTCCCCTTTCTCTCTAGGTGCTCACTTTGTCACCACCATCCACTGGAAAACCTTTGGTTGATGTGCATCGCTTTACATGTGTCAACACCACTCTTGTCCAAAAACCTGAGACGAGATAGTCGGGAGTAGCTGGACACTGGAGTTAGACCACCATCCGCCTTTTTTCGTTCATTAGTCACAGGCTACAGAATTTGCATGTGAAACTTCTGACTACATTCGATCAGCGAAACCTCGTCCAACCTTGATGCTGGGATGGGTGAGGACTTTGACAGCACCACTGACTGGTGGACGTTTATTACAGGCATAGGCCTTGTGATGCACGACATCTTGGGCGGATTTAGATTTGGAGGCTGCTACTGACGTATTTTATTGTTTGTAAGTGGTTTGTGTATGTACTGGAAGAATGATAAAGTGGTGAAAAGAGAAAAGGTAGAAGATTTGCAAATGGCTCTGAATGCAGCATCTCTGGCCAAATCTCACATGTTCCATTAGAGGGTAGCTACATTTAGGTAGTTTGATTGGCAATAGCTGAATGTCGCCCATTTCTCGGCCTGTAACCCTTTACCATGAATTTTGTAAAATTAGTAGTTTATGGGAGGGGCCTCGAGACCCAGTCCTACAGTCTTCATGTTTGACTTTACTACGCTTTTTGAGTCGGTGCGTGCATCTAACTATTCATGCCACTGTCTCGGATGTGTTAATACTGACAACGCCTCGACCACACAAATCTCGTTGCAGATGTTCCAAGTCGGGTCAACCCGAAATCAATGCAATCTGCGCAAAGGCCTTGCATTAATTGTCTGAATTTTGAATCAACACACCCTGCTTCCTCGAATCAATATAGATCATACCTAAAGATGCACTTACCCTTCAAGCTGCGAACGACTCTTTTCCAGAGGCACGCCCCGTGTGACCTGGGACTTCCTCCACCTCTCAGGTTAAAAAATACCCACTGTTCCTGGCCCTTAAAGCCTTAGGAACACGGTAACTCCTGTGGTTTCTTTGCAGGGTGAGCAAATAAAAAAAAACTGGTTTTATTCCCGTTTTTTTTTTTCAAGAAATGAATGCTACTTATCATTATTTTATTCAAAATTCATATTTATGTTTATAATTTAAACAAATATGTATAAAATTAAGGTTATTTCATAATAATTCATCTCTCCTTCTACAGGTTATGGCTATCATGGGTACCCACAATTCTCAATCAGTGATCTGTTCTTACTATAATATAATTATTAAACTAAGTAATTATTAATATATAAAAATAGAGATAGCTATTCTTTTTCTGTTATTCTAGTGCTTGTAGCATTTGTTTTTTGAAAAAACCCAGGTTTTATTGGGCTTTTTCAAAATTTGGGGGGTTTTGTCAACCCTGCTTCTTAGCCTCCCCCCTTCCTTTCTTCGTGCTTCTCAGATAGAGCTGCCGTTTCAACGATTATGCCTTGCCTCTGCTAAAACCAGAGCTGCGTCCGTGAAGGCGAAGCTGCTATTGGCCTCCACCAAAAAATGTGTAGTGAGGAAAGGAGTAGCTGGAGAACCGAATAATGGAATCCGTCTTGTCGTAGTTTGTGCGACCAAGTACCTCCATTGCGCGCATTACCTGTCCCCAGCCCTCTTCACTTAGCTACAAGAGGAGGTTTGATGTGATCATCGTGGATATCTGTCCAGAACGCAACACCCCATCCCACACAAACACATTGGAAGACAACTACACACGAGTCAACAACGCAATATGCACTCGATGGCTCTGTGAGTATTGCGTTCGGTCTTTTTGGAGCACACTTCGTGTCACACTGGAACCGTGCCAGTGTATACGGATGGCTCTAAGTCCCAAGAGGGGTTGGTTTCCACGTCGTATGCCCTCTGTTTGAAGTCAGCGGGGCTCTGCCAGGCGCAGCGTTGCAATACACCGCTCGGTACGGGAGATAACGCGACGTTACGGTTCGGAGACCGGATTGTAATTTATAGCTACTTACAAAGCGCCCTGAGTGCTCTCGGGGCATTGTAATCTCCGCATCCACTGTTTCGTGATATCCTTGACGCCACGGTTTTGGCGAGCTGGCGGATGTCTAGATTACCTTCTGCTGGGGTCCTGGACATGTAGGAATTAAGGGAATGAGCGCGCCAAAGAGTCCGCTAGGACTGGGCGACCAGACCATCTTTTCGCTCTTCCTCACACCTACTACATGGCAGGAATACGGGCTGCCCTCCGGGCGCCTTGGCAATGGAGATGGTCGATGGGAACTTAAAGTTGCGTGCCATTGCGCCGCGACTGTTGCCATGGACCTACCCCTCAATGCCGCGACGCCTTCAGGTTGCTTTCTGTCGTCTCCGAGTTGGACACACTCACGGAACGTACCGCCATTTGATGGAGCGTTTGCCTGCGCCTTACTCCGATGACTGCGTTGTCCCCCAGATTGTTCGGCACATTCTTGTTGAATGTCTCAGTCTGGGTGATCTTCGCGCACGTTACCTGCCCCGGTACCGTGAAGAGCGGGGTCGCTACCGCTTATCTCTTGTCCTCTGGACTGGTTCGTGCACTCCGACCTTTTGGAGGGGGCAGGCCTCCACTTTATTTACTGTTTGTTGTGAGTCGCCTGTTCATGCGCCGGGGGAGGCGTGCCTCCCTCCGACGCTGGAGCGCGCTTCATTCTTGTTACCTTTTTGCTTTGTTTTGTTTTTAATCTATGATCTTTTTATCCTTGTTATTTATTTACTTCTTATTTGTGGCATTCGCCAGGTGAGCTCCTAAACTTAAAAAAAAAAAAATTGATTTCTCTGTGGGAAAACCTGGCCCAGAGCATATCTTTCCTCGATCTTTGTGGCTGTTCGCCGAGACAGTTTGAGAATCATGATATCAACCGTTTTTCATTCACCTGACCTTAATAATAGCCAGAAAACTTTCAATAACTTTCCTGATTCTTCACTTTTGGTTCATGAGTTTTGTAAGGACAAATGGTATTTGAATCTTTTTCATCTTCCTCTTATTTTGTTCCAATTTCACAAATGTCAAATTTCACCTTATCAACATTAGGGTAAATTTTCCAGTCAATAAAGTACTTGGATGAATATTTTTTTGTTGTAATAGTAGTTATCTAATGAATCATTTCCTCACTTTTTCAGTTCTCTCTTATTTATTTTCATATCTTATCTTTTTGTGGCAAAGTCAGTCTGTAATTTAATGATTTATTTTGTTGTTTTTAGAATGTAATGTATTTTCTTATTACTCTGTAGCTGATGAAAAAGACGAAGACAGAGATACTGCCAGCCATCTGTTGGTGTGGCATTTGCTTATGGAAGACAATCTGTCAATTGTTAGCGGCATTCCCACTAACCCCAGACCCACCACAAGTCTTTCCATAGTAAATGGGCACAACCTACCTACCTCTACAGGCCCTGGGTATGAATCTCTTTCCAGTTGACAAGTCACAGCACTTTTTTTTATCTTTCAAGTAGCTAGCTATTGACCAGTAATCAAGTTTCATGATTAGTGGTAAGTAGTCAGTTAGTTTTGTCTTGGCTTCATTACAATAGACTGGAAATGCATATTTTTTTAGCTTTTTTAAAATAATTGAAATCAACAATTATCTCAAGTCTGACAAAGACAAAAAAACAAAACATAAGCTTCTTTTCCTCCTTTCACCCAGCAAAAAGAAAACCATCCTAAATTAGAACAACTTACCAACTTTAATAATTTACTATTTTATATTTGAATTTTCTTCCATATCTCTTGAGCACCCTTTGCATGATAATCTGTCCCAATTGACCTTTTTTGTTTCATTCCCATATTTTCCTGCTAATGTTAAAGGAAGATGGATCTTCGAGCTTTGGATAGAAAGTATTAGAAGATGAGTCAAATGTTAATACCCCTTCCTATTTTTTCCCTACCGTTTTATTGCTAATTAGTGTGAATTAAAAAAAAAAGTATCTTTAGTCGTTGTTTTATTGTGTCTTTTTTTTGTAGTTTAATATTTAGCGTAGCTGTGACCTAGTCAGGTGAGAGATTCATATCTTTTGTCTGTGTGGTAACCGCTCTCTTTTCAAAAGGCTTAAAAATTCTATCTCTCTCAAATTCTCACAGGACGCCCCCTCCTCCTTATCCAAGAGTATATATTCTCAATTTCTAACCTCGTATCCGCGGTGAAGTCCTTCGTGACCGCTTTCTCCACATTCTCTAGCCGGAACGCTGCTTCGCCAGCATATAAAGCACGTCATTGGCTCACTGAAGGTCGCTGACTGGACTTTACCTCCAGAAGCGGAGAACCCCTCAATAGCTTGTTTATGTAAGCTGCCTTCCGCTCTCTCTTCATGCACATGGTTCGGACGATATCTCATGCACCATGTTTGGATGCCTGGGTAAGCGAGACATGGCCTTTTTGTTGGCCTCGTTCTACAGGATCTTGCAGGAGGGTATCCTCCCATATTCTTGACGAATGCCCACTGTGCGTGCTTTTTGCAAGCTGGAGAGGGATCAATCTACCCAATTGGCTGCCTCTCAATTTCTCTTAACTTCCTGCATGTGCAAGTAGACGGAGAAATTGGTTAAATTAGCTTCATTTTTGTACAGTAGAGTTGTTCACTTGTCTTTTGTACAATGCGTTTTTTTGCAAGTTCCACTCCACGTCAAATGATCTTTTCCAGCTGAAAAATGTTCTGTGAGAACTTCCTTCGTAGACAACCTTTTGCCTGGGAAATGCTATCTTCGAGGCCTCCCTTCGTGGATAGTACTTCGCTACGCTGGTTTTTGAGCTGGAGAAAGCCTCTATGTTACATGGTGATATGGAATCATTGTAGCCCTCCACAGCATGGGAGGGAGATGACTACTCCCAATTTACTTGTCTGAGTTTTTATGAGATAATCGATTCTGCGTAAGGGTGAGAGGCATCTCTCTCGGGTACAATAGCGCAGGGAAATGTCTTCAGTGTCACTCTTTACCTTGAACATCAACGGTATCATCTCGATACTGCCGGAAAATGTTCTCTCTACGTACTACGTAGACGACATTTCGATCTTCTTTGATGGGGTGCAGATCCAACTCAAGCGTCGACTACAACAAGCTCTGAACGACATCTTTGGTTATGCCAGACTAAGCTGATGCACTTCTGCCGCCATCCACCTATCCATCCAGACCCGGACTTGTTCCTAAACGGGGTTCGCCTGGAAGTGGTAGAGTCGTACCTTTTCCTTGGTCTTATTTTTGGCAAACGCTTCACCTGGGAAGCTCATATACTCAGCCTCGGGGTCTTTTGCTCCCGCATCATGGACATTCTTGGTTTCGTGATGTACGCACCTGGGGTGCTGATAGGGCTACTGCCTTAATTTTTTATCGATCCTTTGTTTGTTCGAAGCTCGACTATGGAGGCGAGTTTTATTCATCCGCAGCTGACCGTGTATTGCGGAAGGTGGGCTCTATCCACCACACCGGCTTTCGTCTGGCGACCGCTGCCTTCTGGACTTTCCCCATTGAGCGCCGACTTGTTAATGCTGGGGAGATGCCACTCGCTCTGTGCCGTGCACAGTGCATTATCAGGGTGTCTATGCCTTTGAATCCTTGAAAATCCCATGAATTTATTTTTTGTCCTTGAAATCATTGAAAGTCCTTGAATTTTATGAAAAAGGTAGATGGACCTTGAATTTTAAAATAAATCATTGAGTGATTGTTCAAATTTGATTTTTCAAATTCACTATATATATATACTTTTTAATGTCTATTAGGAAAATAGTAATATTATAAGTTAATATTTAAGTTAATCTACTCACTAATGTGAGTGAACATATGCTTTGGATGCTCGCTATACTTCTGTGACTGTCGCTTGGATACCTTGTTCTTGTTTTTTGCACTGGTGAGTTGATTTGGGTTTTGCTTTGCTTATAACCCATTTTTCCCTTAAATACCTTACCTTCATCAAAGTCCCATAATGTTTATTGCACTTTTTTATTTTTTTGCTATTCTATGTTGCATAATTTTACTTGTGTGGGGTACAGTTGGGGTTTCAATATTAACAAAGAAATCTTAGTCGAAAATCTTCAACAGAGTTCTATGATTGCTCAGAGAGTTGTACATGATGCCTTGTTTGCAACTGAGAAGCCTTTAACTGAGTTTAAAGTGACTAAGTCACTTATGCATGCAGTTAGGAATTCTTCTCGCCTGTAAAAGGAAGATCTTGGAAAAGAAAAGGAAGCAGGACAAAAGTCTTACAGACATGGAAGCAGGGAAAAAACGAACTGATGCTCTTATCAAAGAAAAAGAAGATTAGAAACAAAGAATAAAAATGGATTTTGAAGGAAAAATGATTCTTGATAAGGAAATTGTAACCATCAAGCATGATTAAATAAAATATAAAATTAAAAGGTAACCTCTGAATCATGAATGTTCATTCTGTTTTGTAATACATTTAATTTTCAATTGAAATATTTCAGATTTTTTCCTAAATGCTTCATGATTCAATGTTTGGGGGTCATTTTGAAACAAAAAATTCTTTGTTATGAAGAGTAGAAGGTAATGGATATTTTTGCTAAGTATAATTTAGGTAATTGCGTGGCTGAGTAAAAATAAATGCTTTAAAATATATTTTTATACCTGAAAATGGAAGCATTTCCAAATGTAGGTGCTAAATTTTCATGAAATGGACAGTTTTTGATGATAAAAATTTTGTAATTAAAAAAATGATCTCATAAACGTAATAAAACATACAAGGGTCGTGTAACTAATAATTTAAAGAAAAAAAAAAGCAATGGCTAAAACCAGTCCTTGAAATCCTTGAAAAGTCCTTGAATTCAAATTCACCAAACAAGTAGACACCCTGATTTTTTTTATGCGCCTGTACGCGCCAGCTCAGCGCCTCCCTCAGTCGCCACGGGCTCTCACTTCATCCGCAGCCGATCGCAACGGTGCCTATGCCGCCGAGAGACGCCAGCCACACCGCAAACCCTGTATATTTAGGATTAGGAAACTCCTTCGAGAGCTCGGTATAGCTCAAGGGACCGGTATCGCCCCTACTTCTGCCCAAGACGTCACCCTTGAGGGTACCACCTTTCACTATTTGTCGCCACGCCTCTGCTCCCAAAGCTTGTACAGCGCTGGAAGTATTACGTTCGTCCTCTTTGGAACACACCTCGTGTCACGCTGGACCCGTGCCATGTATACGGATGGCCCCAAGTCCCAGGAGTGGTTCGGTTTCCGCGGGGCTCTAACAGGCGTTGCGTCTTTTCACGGCTGAGCTGGCTGCAATACACCGCTCGGTACGGGAAATAGTGCGTCGTGCCCGGTTCGGAGGCCAGATTGTGATGATATAGCAACTCACAAAGCGCCTTGAGTGCTCTCTGTTCGCATCACCATTTGATGGAGCGCTCGCCTGCGCCCTATTGTGACGACGACTGCGTCGTCCTCCAGACTGTTCGGCACATTCTTGTCGAATGTCCAAGTCTGGGTGATCTTCGCGCACCTTACCTGTCCCGGTACCGGAATGGGCGGGGTCGCTACCGCCTGTCCCTTGTACTCGGGACGAGTTAGTGCACACCGACCTGTGGACTTTTTGACTCTGGAGGAGATGGCCGGCCTTCTCCCCGTTATTTAATATTTGATTATGGATCGCGTTCTTCTTCGCACGAGGAGGGCGGGCCTCTCCCCTTCGAGGGAGCTTGCTTTATATTTTTTCAATTTGTTTGTTTTTCTTTTCTTTTTATTTCTTCTTTTTTATTTGGCTTTTAATATAGCCTAGATTTAGGCTAGGTTGAGTACTACGACTTATGCCCTAGAAGGCAGCCGCCAGATGGGATATTAAAAAAAAAATGAGTGTTCTCGGGGCACTGGAATCTCCACACCTGTCCCGGTACCGGGACGAGCTGGGTCACTACCGCTTGTCCCGTGTACTCGGGACAGGTTTATGTACACAGACTTGACTCATCCTCTCTGTCGCATGTTTGGCTTAGGAATCTTTAGAATAGCCTAGCACTAGGCTGAAATTGTAATTACGGCGACTTATGCCCTTGGAGGTAGTCGCCAACAGGTATTGAATCACATATCTCTCTATGCCGAAGCGGACGGATTTTGTTTTTCTCTGGCTAATCCCAAGGTAGCATACTTCTCTTGTACCCACGCCATGGACATTCTCCGTTCTGTGTTCAGCATTTGGGGGTGTTAATAGGGCTACCTCACTTTATTTCTACTGCTTGAATGGTGTAGGCGTACCACTACTACAACTGAAGCCTGGACACGACCATAGTCTCCCGGTCCGAATGAAAATAGGAAAGTCCCGGTCACTGGTTTGAATTGAATGGGAGTGGAGAAGCAGTGCGATTCGTCCTCGTCCCTTTAACCACCTACTTTTTTCTATGACTTTTTCCCTCTATATTTTCCCATGATTTGAAGGTTCGTGAGCGTTGGCGCGTGATTAATGGCAAGATCGGATTTGCCCCAATAACCCCTTCCCTGCGTCTAATGGGTGACCACCTCCCTGCGGCCATTTTCTGGGCATAAGGCTCTACTGCCAACTAAAATTATCGACCTCCGTTTCTGCGTCTGTCACAGCAGATCCAGATCCTGGCCCTCCTGTCGACGATTTGTACGACCTATTATGGAAATCCGCCCTGTTCCCTTCGTTTCTGGCTGCTCATTTGGGAGTGGCGGCTTTTGGGGATCGACTGGGCAACTTGTGGTCAGTGTGCATCGCTGTACAGGCGCGAACACCAATCTTTAACTCACCTAGGGTAAAGAACTAAAAATTCTAAAACCCCAAGATGGGATAAACGGGAGTCGCTGGACTCGGAATATAGTCTACCAACCCCGTTTTTCTTTTTCATTGGTCACAATCTTCTGTAATTTCACATGCGTTGGTTTGTTAAAAAACAATTCTGATTACAACCCTCTTTGCCAATCATCTCCCGACCTTGTTGTTGAGGTGGGCGAGCAAAACTATGACAGCACTACTCTGACCGTTGAAGGGTTCTCTTCCAACCATTTATTTACAGCAAAGGAGCCTTCCCTTTGCCATCTTTGGACACGCCCTCCGGCTGCCTCACTTCTAGAGCAGGTCCTCCCCCTACCCTGTTCTTTCTTAGGGTCCCTGCCAATGTCCTTATAGCGAAGAGGTTGTTTCCTCTTCTATGTCTACGGATGAGTCGGCTTTCCCCTCAGCCTCCTCTTTGTAGTTGCCCTCTGACGACTCCACTTCTAGACCAGTGTCACTCTTTCCCTTTCACAGAGGAGACATCCCGAGCCAAAGTCAGCCCTCTTGTGAAAGTCTCCCTATGCGGTACGGGTCGCTGAGGACTCAGGAAGAGAAGAGGGAACTTCTCTCCCTGTTGATAAACTCGGTAAGGACATGACTGAGCCTGGCTCGTCCGGCCTTTGGTCCCCTTTCGGTTGTGGCGAGAAGTAAACTCACTCTCCCAAGAAGATGAAGAAATTTAAGAAGACTAAAAAGATTGGGGGTTCCTCTCCTTTGCGGGGTTGGACGGGTTTCCTGCTCTTTCGGCAGGTGACCAGGCCACGACGACCGTCTCACTCAGAGGCGCCCTCGGACAAAGACTAGTTCAAGGTAGAGTGAGGGGAGGGAAGCAAAGGTGACCTTCTGGGCCCCGCATCGAGAGGCTATCCGGCATTAAGCGTTTCTTGATTATTAGTTCTGGTTGGAGTGGTGTCCAAAGAACACATGCTTCATCAGCACCAGGCATTAGCTAGGGTTCTAGGTAGAGAACTGAAGGTCTCCCGTTTCTCGGAGGGGGACCCTTCTGTTGAATACGGCGACCCATGGGTAGTTGGTTAGTGTTTGCCTGTATTTGCGGGGTTGGACGGGTTTCCTGCTCTTTCGGCAGGTGACCAGGCCACGACGACCGTCTCACTCAGAGGCGCCCTCGGACAAAGACTAGTTCAAGGTAGAGTGAGGGGAGGGAAGCAAAGGTGACCTTCTGGGCCCCGCATCGAGAGGCTATCCGGCATTAAGCGTTTCTTGATTATTAGTTCTGGTTGGAGTGGTGTCCAAAGAACACATGCTTCATCAGCACCAGGCATTAGCTAGGGTTCTAGGTAGAGAACTGAAGGTCTCCCGTTTCTCGGAGGGGGACCCTTCTGTTGAATACGGCGACCCATGGGTAGTTGGTTAGTGTTTGCCTGTATAGCGACTCACAAAGCGCCCTGAGTGCTCTCGGGGCATTGGAATCTCCGCATCCCCTGGTTCGCGAAATCCGTGACGCCACGGTTTTGACGAGCAGGGCAGATGTCGAGATTATCTTCTGCTGGGTTCCTGGACATGTAGGAATTGCGGGGAATGAGCGCGCCGATGAGGTGGCCAAAGAGTCCGCGAGGACTCTGCGACCGGACCAGCGTTTCGCTCTTCCTCACACTGACTACATGGCAGGAATACGGGCAGCTCTTCGGACTGCTTGGCAAAGAAGATGGGAGACGATCGAAGGGAACTTAAAGTTGCGTGCCATTGCGCCGCGACTGTTCCCATGGACCTATCCCCAATGCCGCGACGGCTTCAGGTTGCTTTCTGTCGTCTCCGAATCGGCCACACTCGTGTGACGCATCGCTATTTGATGGAGCGCTCGCCTGCGCCCTATTGCAACGACTGCGTCGTCCCCCAGACTGTTCGGCACATTCTTGTCGAATGTCCCAGTCTGGGTGATCTTCGCGCACGACACCTGTCCCGGTACCGGGATGGGCGGGGTCGCTACTGCCTGTCCCTTGTACTCGGGACGAGTGCGTGTACTTTGACTGGTGGACTTAGTGACTTTTGGGGGGAGGCCGGCCTTCTCCCTTTCATTTAACCCGGTTTAATTGTTGTTGTTTTTGTTATTGCTTACTTATTGTTATTGTTATTTCTTTTTATTGTTTCCTGTTCAATTTTTTAAAGTAGCCTAGAACTAGGCTGTTTGTTTACGGCAACTTATGCCTTAGTCGGCAGTCGCCAGATAGCCCCTTAATAAAAAAAAAAAAAAACTGTTTGCCTGTACAGGTGACCCCCGCACTCTACCATGAATTTTGTGATAGGATTGGTTTATGCGAGGGAACTCGTCGACTACTCCTTAGAACAGCGAAAAACTTGCTGACCAAGGAGCGGCTAAAATCGATCGTGTGATGAGAAAACAGGGAGGGGGGCGCTCGAGACCCACCTCTACACCCTTCGTAACTTTCGCCCAGTAAAGGCACGACAATGTGTTTTCCTCCGTATTGACTCGACCCAGCGTATCCTCGCCTCCTTTCCCTAACATCTACTTTCTGCCTTTCTCTATCAACTTTCCTCATCTCCCTTCCCCATCACCGACTTGTCTTCTGCTTCATCGTAGGACGGTTGCTGAGGCTCTTTCCCCTGCTTATAGATTTGATCGATAGCCTCTCTCGGGCGAGGCCGGCGCCTTCCTTAGATGCCAAGGGCTCTCACTGCATCCGCAGCCAGTCTAGACGGTGCCTTTACCGCCCAGATACGCCATTCATACGTTCAGCCCTTTGGGTTTAGGGCTAAGAAACTCCTAGTGCTCGATGTAGCTCGGCGCCTTTGGTTCTAACCAGGACGCCACCCTGGAGGGTACCACTATTAACTATTTGTCGCGACGCCTCTACTCCCAAAGCTTCCACATCGCCGGGAGCATTGTGTTCGACCTTTTGAGAGCACACTTCCTGCCACGCCGGATCCGTGCCACTGTACAAGGATGGCTCCAAGTCCCAGGAAGGGGTCGGCTTCCACTCCCTATCCGCTCTTTTTGAAATCAGCGGAGCTCTACCAGGTGCTGTGTCTGTCTTAACGGCCGATCTGGTTGCAATATACCTCTCGGTACGGGCGATAACGAGTTGTCTCCTGTTCGGAGACCGAATTGTGATCTTTAACGATTCACCAAACTCCCTGAATACTCTCGAAGGCTTGTGATCTCTCCACTTCCTGGTTTGTGGTATCTGTGACGCCACGGTAGGGATTGCGGGTTATGACCGCCAAAAAGTTCGCTTCGACTAGACGACCAGCACAGCGTTTCTCTCTTAACACACTGACGGAACTTAAAGTTGCGTGCCATTGCGCCGCGACTGTTCCCATGCCCTCCCCATCAATACCGCGAGACGGCTTCAGGTTGCTTTCTGTCGTCTCCGAATCTGACACACTCGCGAGACGCACCGCCATCTGATGGAGCGCTTGCCTGCGACTTAATGGGACCACTGCGTTGTCACCCAGACCTTTCGGCACATTCTTGTTGAATTACACAGTCTGGGTGATCTCCGCGCACGTTACCTGTCCTGGTACCGGAATGAGCTGGGTCGATACCCCTTGTCCCTTGAACTAAAGACTGGTTCGAGCACACAAACTTGTGGACTATACGACTTTATGGAGGAGGTTGGCCTCCTGCACTTTGATTGACTTTTTTGTAGGTCGCATGTTCCTGCGCCCGGGGAAGGCAGGCCTACCACCGACGCCGGAGCCCGCTTCCTTTGACTTTAAGTTTTGCTTTTGGGGGGGGAGGCGGAGTTAATGTAGCCTAATCTATAGGCAAAGATATTTTTAGGACTTGTTCTCATGAAGGCACTTGCCAGGATGAGCCCCCCCATCAAAAAAAAAAACAAGCTGCCAACAGTACATATCAGGTTGATGGTATGATTGTATTAGAATGGCTCATAAATGCCTTTCAAATCCTCAAGACAAAAGGTTTAACTTTTCTACATAAATATTCCGCTTCAGTTGCTGTTTTGTGAATTTTCCTGCAAATCCGAGAATTGTTTCTACAGTTATTGTATGTATTCCATTTTTATCTCCAGTCACCAATGGCTTCCAAAAGGTTGTTTCATTGCATTTTAAGCCCATGTCACAGATGGAATATCATTCTATGCACTTTTTCTCCCAAAGGTTATGAGAGACCCATACTTCATACATGGAAATGTACACAAATTTTAAAATGTGTTCATGAACAATACTTTTTGGAACTTCGTACCTCTCTGCGAGTTATGATCTCGGGGTTGGCTTCACTCTTTACTTTCGAAAATTAGTATCATCCAATTCTAGCCTCTTCTAGAGCAGTTTGAATTTTGCCAACAATTTCCTAACTGTTGATTCGCCTACACTACCCTCATCATGATTATTATCACTGGTTTTACACCTTTCTGCAGCATTTTAACCCATTTTGAAAAAGTAAACCATTGCATGCTGAAAATCCACCTATTGGTTAGCCATGTTTAACCTTGATATGGGTTGACAAAAATAAGAGATATCCTGATTTTTTTATGTGAGAGGTAGCAAGTAGATTATCTAGCTGCAAGTGATGCCAACATTTGTCATATCAACATTACAGCTGTAATATGAAGAGTTTAAAGACACAACTGGCGAAATTGCTCAGAACTTTCCAGATGCCATGATATTATAAAGGGGCTAGACAGGGTAAAATTGGAAAATTAGAAATTCAAAATGATATAGGTTAGAGATATCCAAAAAAATAATTCCATATGTAAAACCACATGATTTAGACACCTCTCTTTGTAGGATTTCTTTCAGATTCATGTTAGCACCTAAATATGGCCTGCCCTATTGCTCTGTGTACTTCATCCCTCGTCGCCATTTCTTTCCTTTTCTCTTTTTTTTTCCTTGACTCAGAACACTTGAGTTCATCTTTTCCTCTGCAATTTGGATCCCGCGTAAATGAGTGCAGATCACTGGTAAACCCTTGCCAATTTTTCTTTTCATTCATGGCCGATGAGCCCATGTTCTCCATAAATAATATCTTCTCATTCCTCACTTTACGTCATCTATGCGAGCATTCGTTCTCTTTCCCCCGCTCGCCCTCCTACCCCTACTCGCCCTCCTCCTTGACAGTGAAAAGCCTCTCCGAGTAGGACGCATTTGCCTCGATCGGTGGCAAAAGCAACTTCCATAAAAAGGCTTTTCAAATAAAGCCTTAATAAATATATAGAACTTGGAAGTCAGGTTAATGGGTATACCCTATTGAAATGTCTTAATTAGAATTTTTTTCAGGTGAAGGAGAGGAGGAAGCTGGCAATGAAGGTGGGACTGTCAAAAACACAGTATCCCTCAGCAAAGGGGAACAATCGCATCTAATCGTTTGGTCTGTGGCGCGGTCATACCACTATCATTAATGTGTAGAAACTACTGGTTGATACCTATGTATATCGCAAATGCACTGCAT
The DNA here is from genome assembly GCA_963969495.1 of Ceratothoa steindachneri. Taxonomy (NCBI): domain Eukaryota; kingdom Metazoa; phylum Arthropoda; class Malacostraca; order Isopoda; family Cymothoidae; genus Ceratothoa; species Ceratothoa steindachneri. Next base: position 29,274,275 of record OZ018326.1, read on the forward strand.
TAATTTTAAATTAAAGCTAACAAAGAAATGTTGAGCAAAGAATGATTCGCAGCTAGTAGGGATAGATGGAAGCCACATTGAATGCTTTCATCTTTATCCAAATATCATTCTTGAATAGCTTGAATAAAAATGAAACATTTGAAGGTCCTCACCATTCCTGCTATTATGTGCAGCTTTCTTCTTGTGTGCATTACTTAGATTTTACTGATCTTTACTGCATTGTATTCATTCACTTTTGACAAGTAAAATTAAATGAAACAATAACCCACACATATTTTTTGTGTTTTAACTCATTTTATTTTTTTCTCGGTTTTTCTTAAAAAAAAACTAAAAAAAAAGATAATCAAGCATTTCGTTTTATAATTTGCCATATTTTATTTAGCTAAGATTTCCTTTCAAGAGTCTCTTTTAACCAATTTCTCCGAGTTTCCAGTCTTTCTTAAATAAAAATGACTTAAAATACTGGATATATTTTAAATTGGGATATCTGGAATTAGCATAATTATGCACCTAGTCAGTTCCAAATGTTACTTATGATAAGTACATTACTTTGCTTTCCTTTTAAATTTATTATTCTTTATGTAGTGCCAGGAAAATTTATCATATATAATTCTATTTTTTGTAGTAGCTTTTGAAGTTTTAAATTCTATTTGTATATAATGTTTAACTAAATGACTATTGGTTTTGATCATGGCTATTTGTTTTATATACAGTTATTTCCCCACTTAAGTTAATTCAATTCATTCCAAGCGCTAAGTTGTTAGCCACAAGCTCATAAAGCAGAGTACATACTTGTATTTTGCTATAGATCTGTTATAAACACGGGTGTGGCTCCCAGCCTACAAGTTATAATATACTAAATATTTTTAATTAGAGCATTGATGCTTTATCATGTAATTATTGGCAAATAATAGGAAGCTGGCAGTAAACTTTCTATTTCACTCATAATTTAAATCATGAGATCAATATATTTTAATGGCTTTACCACACACGGAATATCTTGTCCTAACTGTTACACTTGGTACCTGGAGGTGCGACACATCCTCCCGACCTGAGTGCAAATTAGGGAAGCCCTGTTACTAGGTTGACTTGAACACGCTGACGGGTCCTGTGGAAGTTGTTGGTCCGCTTCTCCCTCGCTCACTCTCAGCGCTACTTTTTATTTTATTTTATTTTTTTACTTTACAACTACCTCCTCCTCTTTGTCTACTTGCACTTGGTCCCGGGAGGAGCTGTTCTCACCCGGGCAGAGTGCAAATTAGAGAAGCCCCTGGGGAATCGGTGGTGCGCTTCCTCCACGCTTCCTATCAGCATTCCCTTTGCTCAACGACTATACTCGTAACCCTTGGGGACCTGTCCAGCTACCTCATGCCGTGTCAGAAGAGAAGCTTTGGAACCTCTATAAATAATGTTCGAAGGTCGCAAGAGTCCAGGCCTTTGTGGCGCCTGGCCGTTGGGTGCGATTAATGGGAAGATCGGTTTTTGCTCCAATATCCCCTTACCTACATGTAATGGACTGCCCACCTCCCTGCGGCCCTTCTCGGGTGCATAAGGCTGTACTGCTTATAGCGGGGAAGCTTGACTGCTCTGTTGGCTGCCAGGCGACTAAAAGTGTGTGATTCTGCGACAACGGATCTTCAGAGCTTGCCCCTCTTGTCAACGAATAGTACGACCTATTCAGGAAATCCGGCCAGGCACCTGCCTCTTTGCCTGCTCATTTGGGAGCTGCGGCCTTTGGGTATCCATCGTTCCACTGGGCAACTTCTGCTCGCTGCACAGGTTCGAACCCAACCATTAATGAATCCAGTGTAGACCTGAAGAGTCCGAACCCCGAGATGGGATAGGCAGGAGCGACTGAACGCGGGATATAACCCAACAACCACCCTTTATAGTGGTAACGTGTTTACCGAATCTCGCGTGTGTTGGGAAATTGTTGTAAAATTTCAGATTTTCCCTCCCCGTAAGGGACGCGGCGATTTGCCATCTGTCCACCGTGCTGACGGGATTCAGCACCCCATCCGACCCCAGTTTAGCCTCTTCTCCTTCGCCCCGTAAGGGGCGCGGCGATTTGCCATCCTGGCCGCCGTGCTGACGGGATCCAGCGCTCCGTCCGGCCCCAGCTTAGCCTCTCTTCCTTCCTTCAAATAGCCCGATTTCTCCCCTACCTCGTCGCTTTTCATACAACCTCTCCCCACAACTTTCTCTGGTCAGCCTCTAATTTCACAGGGTAGATGCTGGCCTTCTTCTCAAGCCAACCACCCCGGATCGGGGCTGAGGGGGAAGGGGACATTGTTCTCTAACCCTTGAGCTCCGGTTCGGGATGGGGGTTTTTTAACAACCTGCTCCATCCCGACCCATACCTTCCTCACATCCCTTTTCCTCTCCTCTTCACATTCTATCAATTTTACGCCGTGTCCAAGGTGGAGCCGCCATGCCGATGGACTGCCAGGCCACCAGGCGGGAGGGGTGGTCCCGAATGGCGGCGCCTGGCTTTGCGGGGCCTGTAAGCACCTCTTGCAGTGCGGGCTACTGCAAGAGGTGGTGAGCGATTGCGTCCCGTAAAACAAAGAGGGTCACCATGCCCAATGATGCAAAAAAAAAACATCTTTCCTTAATTCCCCCGAAAACAACGGAGCCGCCCTCGTGCAGCTCCACAGAAAAGATGGAGGTCCCCACCCCCGGTGCTCGCGCAGGGGACCCTCCTCCATACTTCTTTAACCGGAGAGGAGGCTTATTCCTCTCCTACGCCTACGGGTGTAGGGGACTCCCCCTCATCCCCTTCTCTGGAGGTGCTTTCGGGCACCTCCCTATCTCCAGCAGCAGTCCCTCCTTTGCTTTCTAAGGGGACTGCCAAGAAAGGCAGCCTATTGCCGACCGCCCCTCGTGCAAGCGGCTCGGTAGGGCAAACCCCCTTAGGGGGGAGAGGGAAGCCAGGCCCCTGTCGGTCGCTTCCCTCAAAAGACCTGCTGGCAAGAATATTAAACCTTGCCGGGGTCAAGGCCTGTGCCTCCCCACTAAAGACTTGACGCTGCCAAGGGGACCTGCGATGTCCTGGGAGGGGATGGCCAACTAGAGGCCCCTCCTGTGATAGACATGGTCCTTGAGAAAAACCAGCCTCAGGCGGTAGGGCCTTCGAGGGGGGGGGGGGGAATAGGGCTCGGCGCCAAGCACCGAACCCGAATCCGCCCCTATGCAAGGTCCTCCTCAAACGGCTGGGGATTCTCAGGCAGTACAAGGAGGGAAGAGATCTCCTCCGGATGATGCCCCTGCGACCACCAGGACCTTCTCCATTTCGGAGAAGGACCTGGCTGAGGCCGGTCCATCTGGCCTGGGGGCTTCTACCGGTGGGGGTGAAAAGCGGGTTCATTCCCCACCCTCCTCTCCAAAAAAGAAAAAGACTAGGTGCTCCTCTCCATCCGCGGGGGCTACGGGAACGGATGGGTCTGCTGCCCCTTTGGCAAGCGACCAAGCCAAGATCGGCACATCCGGCCCCTCTGCCCCCCGGGTATGGAGCTTCTGACCATGACAAAGACCAAAAGTGCACAGGGCGGAGCCTCGATGACATCGGGACCCCGCATTCAGAGGTTACCTGGCGTTTTCGAGCCCGCTGGCTTCAAACGCCTTCTCGTTATTCGCTCCACTGATGGCAGCATGTTGTCAAAGGGCAACATGATCCATCAGAGGAGAGGATTAGCTAGTGCAATTGGTAGAGAGCCGAAGGTAACCCGTTTCTCGGACGGGAGCCTTCTGGTGAATCCCGCCGAGGCGGCCAAGATAAGTGCTCTTCGGCACTTCATGGCACCCCGATGAGTGTGACGCCGCACTCTACCATGAACTTTGTGAAAGGAGTAGTTTATGCGAGGGAACTCGTTGACTACTCCATTGAGGACATCACCCTAGAGCTGGCCGACCATGGGGCGGTCAAGGTCGAACGTGTGATGAGAAAACAGGGAGGGGCCTCGATACCCACCCCTACACTCTTCGTCACGTTCGACTGTGACAAGCTCCCTGAGTCGGTGCGTGCCGGTTGGTACCGCTACTGCGTGAAGGCATTCGTGCCACTGCCGCGGCGGTGCTATTACTGTCACCGCTTCGGCCATACGAATCGCTCATGTAGACGTGCAAAGTTGGGGTCACCCGAAGTCTTGTGTAAATTGCTCCAAGGTCGCACACGATAAGTCCAAATCATGTGTGGCCAAGTGTGTCAATTGCGGAGAGCCGCACCCTGCTTCGAAGCAATGTGGTGCATATCTCCTTGAAAAAGAAATCCTGGCCGTTCAGGCCCAGGATCGACTCTCATTCCGCGAGGCAAAGGACTTGGTCCTGGCGCGATGGCTCTGCATGGGTCGTCATAACCCTCTGCTCCTGGCCCATCCAGGCCAACGAGCATGGTTGCTTCGGCGCCCATGCGGAACCCTTCTGCGGGCTCTACCCAACCCGGGCGCTTCCCTGGTAAAGCTGGCGGCAAAAAGGGTTCATACCCTGCCCCGGCTAAAACTAGGGCTCCCCCTCTTCCCCCAGCGTAACCGTTTCCCGTAAGGCGAAACGGACACGCGCCTCCACCGAGTCGTTGGACACAGGAGGCAACACCCCTGAAGATGGTCGCTAGGCCATCTTCCGGGGTTCCTAAAGCTGTTCCCCGAAAGGAGGACAGGAAAAGGAGCTTCGGCCCCTTCGCCCACGCCCCGAGGTGGAGCGAGTGGCTCGGAGTCGGTGGTTCCTCGAAAAGAGGGCCCTCCGCCTCCGAAACCGCAACGCCCGCCTAAGGTTTCGAGGCGGAGGGAGGAAAAGACTCGCATGGCGAGCCCAACCTCCTCCAATAAGTCCTCGAAGGCGACAGCGCCCAGAGTTCTGCCCCCGGGAAGCGTACGGCCATTCCCGTGAGGGTCTTCTGTTCAAGGAGGGCCCCCGCGTCTCCTCCGAGCTAGGCCTGGAGGGCATATTCCTTCAATGGAATTGCCGTGGACTCCGGGCCAACTGGGAGGAGCTGCGGAGGCTCGTCTCATCCTGTTCCCCGTTAGCTATCGTTTTGCAGGAGAAAATGCTAGGCACGTGCCTCCTGCCAGCCCTTCCGGGGTATAAGGGGCTTGCGACCCCACCACCGCAGGATGGCTGGGCTGGGGGATGCGCGGTTTACACCCGGCATGATGTCTCCGTTCTTCCTTTCTCTTTAGATACCTCCTTTCAGGCAGTGACTGTGCAGCTGCACCTGGATAGGAGGTATACTCTTATTTCTGCGTACATTCCACCGTCAGCTGACTTCGACGCGGGGGACTTCCGCTACGTCGTGGCACGGTTGCCGAGGCCCTATCTCTTGCTTGGAGATCTGAACGGCAGGCATCCTCTCGGGGAGAATACTCCATAAATCCCAGGGGACAAGTCCTTGCCGATCTGATCGAAGAGCTTGAGATGGGTGTCCTAAACGTGGATGAGTTTACGCATCACTGTCCGAGAACCGCTTCATTTTCTTGCCTCGACCTATCTTTGTGGCTCTTCGGATGCACAGCCTGATTTTGATTGGGAGGTGGTCGATGACCTCCATGGTAGTGATCACTTCCCCATTCAAATATCATTTTCAGGGCAACGGCCGCCTGAGAGACCACCTCGCTGGTGCTCGGCGCGGGCGCGGTGGCCTGCATTTCAGGAAATGACTGAATTCTCTATCTCAGTCGAGGAGTTTAGGTCGGTAGATGAGGCCGTTGAGTTATTCTTTGAAAACCTAAAGCCGTGGGCCTGACTACTATTCCTAGGACTTCTGGCCGTTTTGCACGCCAACCACTCCCATGGTGTTCGGCTGAGTGTGCGACGGCCCTCAAACAGAAGCGTTATGCCTGCATGCGCTATAAGTTCCGCCCGAACGATTTCACTGTCGCTGAATTTCGTCGGGCTAAGGCTAGGTTCCGTTATATTTCGAAGCACGCCCGCCGCTCTTCTTGGCGGGCATACGTGTCTTCACTTAACGGGAAGACCCCTTTAGCAGAGGTGTGGAAGCGAGTTAAAAGGATTCGGGGCAAGTTCTCGCAGGACCTCCCTCCCGTTTTCCAGGAGAATGGGACGGCAATCTCGGACCCCGCGTCCGTGGCGGAATCCTTAGCGACCGCTTTTTCCGCATTCTCTAGCCGTGATGCTGCTCCGCCAGCATTCAATGCACGTCGTGATGTCGCGGAAGGCCGCCGGCTGGACTTTACCTCCAGAGGCGGATAACCCTTCAACGACAAGTTTACTGTGAGTGAGTTGCGTTCCGCTCTCGCTTCGTGCGCGGACACTGCCTATGGTCCGGACGATGTTCTGTACGCCATGCTTCGACACCTGGGTGAGCGAGGCATGCCCTTTGTAAAATTTGTTCAACAGAATCTGGATGGAAGGGCTTCTCCTAGACTCCTGGTGAATCTCTACTGTGCTCGTCTTTCGCAAGCCAGGAAGAGAGCACTCTACTCCGACCGGTTTCCGCCCAATCTCTCTAACCTCTTGCGTGTGCAAGTTGATGGAGAAATTGGTAAATGTTAGATTAGCATATTTCCTGGACAGCGGAGGCCATTGGCCTTCTGAACAGGGCGGCTTCCGTAAGTTCCACTCCACGTCGGATGCTCTGCTCCGACTGGAAAATGCCGTCTGCGAGGCTTTCCTTCTTAGACAGCACTACGCCACGGTGTTTTTTGATCTGGAGAAGGCCTATGATACCGCATGGCGATACGGTATCATGGATACTCTCCACACGATAGGGGCGAGGGGACGCCTCCCAATGTTTATATCTGAATTTTTGCGAGATCGTCGATTCCGCGTACGGTTAGGGGGAGTCCTCTCCGGCCCAAAGGAGCAGGAAGAGGGTGTCCCGCAGGGAAGTGTCCTCAGTGTCACACTCTTTGCTCTGAGCATCAACGGCATCGCCTCGGTGCTGCCGGAAGATGTTCTCGCTACGCCTATACGGGGACGACCTTTCGATCTCTTCTGGCGCGGCCCAGATGCCAACTCTGGAGCGTCGACTCCAACAGGCATTGAACCGCGTCTCTCGCTATGCCGAAGCGCACAGGTTTCAGTTTTCTTTGGCCAAGACTAAGGTGGTGCACTTCTGCCGCCATCCCCGGCTTCACCCCGACCCAGATTTGTTTCTTAATGGGGTGCGCCTGGATGTGGTTGAGTCGCACCGTTTCCTTGGTCTTGTATTCGACTGACGACTCACCTGGGAGGCTCATATTCACAGCCTTAGGGTCTCTTGTACCCGCGCCATGGACATTCTCCGTTCCGTGACGTTCATCGCTTAGAGCGCTGATAGGGCTACTGCCTTACTTTTTTATCGATCCTTTGTTCATTCGAAGCTCGACTACGGATGCGAGTTTTATGCAGCCGCAGCCGAGCGTTTATTGCGGAAGGTGGATTCGATCCACCACACCGGCCTTCGCCTTGCGACCGGTGCCTTCCGCACTTCCCCCATTGAGAGCCTGTTGGTCGATGCTGGGGAGATGCCACTCGCTCTACGCCGCGTGCAGTGCATCACTCGCCTGTACGCGCGAGCCCGGCGCCTCCCTCAGTCGCCAACAGCTCTCACTGCATCCGCAGCCTATCTCGATGGTGTCTATGCCGCAGAGAGACGCCAGTCATACCTTAAGCCCTTTGGGTTTAGGGCCAGGAAACTCCTTCGAGAGGTAGATATAGCTCTCGGGTCGGTGGCGCCCCTGGTTCTGACCAGGACGCCACCCTGGAGGGTACCACATTTGGCTATTTGTCGCCACGCCTCTGCTCCCAAAGCTTGTACTTCGCGTGAGAGTATTGCGTTTGACCTTTTTGGAGCACAAATCGTGTTACGCTGGAACCGTGCCAGTGTATGCGGATGTCTCCAAGTCCAAAGAGGGGGTCGGCTTCCACGCCGTATCCCCTCTGTTTGAAGTCAGCGGGTTCTACCAGGCGCTGCGTCTGTCTTCACGGCCGAGCTGTTGGCAATACACCACTCGGTACGGGAGATTGCGCGACGTGCGCGGTTCGGAGACCGGATTGTGATCTATAGCGACTTACAAAGCGCCCTGAGTGCTCTCGGGGCATTGGAATCTCCGCATCCCCTGGTTCGCGATATCCGTGACGCCACGGTTTTGACGAGCCGAGCAGATGCGAGATTATCTTCTGCTGGGTTCCTGGACATGTAGGAATTGCGGGCAATGAGCGCGCCGATGAGGGCCCCAAAGAGTCCGCGAGGACTCTGCGACCGGACCAGCGTTTTGCTCTTCCTCACACCAACTACATGGCAGGAATACGGGCAGCTCTTCGGACTGCTTGTCAAAGAAAATGGGAGACGGTCAAAGGGAACTTAAGGTTGCGTGCCATTGCGCCGCGACTGTTCCCATGGACCTATCCTTAAAGGGCACGACGGCTACAGGGTGCTTTCTGTCGTCTCCAAATCAGGCACACTCGTGTGACGCATCGCTATTTGATGGAGCGCTCGCCTGCGCCCTATTGCAACGACTGCGTCGTCCCCCAGACTGTTCGGCACATTCTTGTCGAATGTCCCAGTCTGGGTGATCTTCGCGAACGACACCTCTCCTGGTACTGGGATGGGTGAGTCACTACCGCCTGTTCCTTGTACTCGGGATGAGTGCGTGCACATCGACTGGTGGCTTGTTGACTTTTGTGTGGAGGGCGGCCTTTCCCTATTATTTCAGCGGGGTTTGTTTTTTTGTGTTTTGTTTTGTTTTTTGCATTTGTTTTTTTTCCTTTAGGTTGCACGCTCCAGCGCCGAGGGGAACTCCCCCCGTTGCAGGAGCTTGCTCCCTTTCCCCCATTTAGGGTTTTTTTTTTCATTTTTTTAATTTTATTTTGAAGTAGCCTAGAACTAGGCCAGTTTTAATGCGATGACTAATGCCCATGTAGGCAGTCGCCAGATGAGCTCTTAAAAAAATATATAAAAATAAAATTTGTAGCACGCCCGCCGATCATCTTGCCGGGCATACGTGTCTTCACTTAACGGGAAGACCCCTCTAACAGAGGTGTGGAAGCGAGTCAAAAGGATTCGGGGCAAGTTCTCGCAGGACTCCACTCCCGTTTCCTAGGAGAATGGGACCGCAATCTCGTACCACGCGTCGGCTTTCTTCGAATTCTATAATGGGATGCTGCTCCGCCAGCATTCAATACACGTCGTGACGTTGCGGAAGGCTACCGACTGGACTTTACCTCCAGAGGCGGAGAACGCTATAACGAAAGGTTTACTCTGACTGAGATGCGTTCCGCTCTTGCTTCTGCGCGGACACCGCCCATGGTCCGGACGATGTCTCGTACGCCATGCTTCGACACCTGGGTGAACGAGGCATGACTTTTCTGTTAGATTTGTTCAACAGGATCTGAGTGGAGGGTCTCCTCCCAGATTCCTGGCGAATCGCTACTGTGCTCGCCTTTCGCAAACCGAGGAGAGATCACTCTACTCCAGCCGGTTTCGGGCCCAATCTCTCTAACCTCATGCGTGTGCAAGTTCCACTCCACGTCGGATGCTCTGCTACCACTGTAATAATGCCGTTTGTGAGGCCTTCCTTCGTAGACAGCACTACACCACGGCGTTTTTCGTTCCGGAGAAGGCCTATGATCCCACATGGCGATACGGTATCATAGAGACTCTCCACACGATGGGGGCGAGGAGACGCCTCCCAAATTTATATCTGAATTTTTGCGAGATCGTCGATTCCGCGTACGGGTGGGCGGGGAGGGCACCCTCTCCGGCTCAATGGAGCAGGAAGAAGGTGTCCTCAGTGTCACACTCTTTGCCCTGAGCATCAACGGCATCACCTTGGCGCTGCCGGAAGATGTTCTCGCTACGCTCTACGTAGACGAAGTTTCGATCTCTTTTGGCACTGCCCCGATGCCAACTGTGGAGCGTCGGCTCCAACAGGAATTCAACCGCGTCTCTCGCTTTGCCAAAGAGCACAGTTTCGGTTTTCTTTGCCTAAGACTAAGGTGGTGCACTTCTGCCGCCATCCACCGCTCGCGGGCGACCCAGATTTTCTCTTCCTAATAGGGTGCGCCTGAAAGTGGTTGAATCACATCGTATCCTTGGTCTTGTATTTGACCGACGCCTCACCTGGGAGGCTCATATTCGCAGCCTTGGGGTTTCTTGTCCCCCTGCCATGGATATTCTTCACTCTTTGACGTTCAGCCCTTGGGACGCTAATATCGCTACTGCCTTACTTTTTTATCGGTCCTTTGTTCGTTCGAAGCTCGACTACGGATGCGAGTTTTATGCATCCGCAGCCGAGCTTGTATTGCGGAAGGTGGGCTCGATCCCCCACAACGGCCTTCGCCTGGCGACCGGTGCCTTCCGTATTTTCCCCATTGAGAGCCTACTAGTTGATGCTGGGGAGATGTCACTCGCTCTACCTCGTGTATAGTGCATCATTCGCCTGTACGCGCAAGCCGGTGCCTTCCTCAGTGCCCAACAGCCCTAAATGCATCCGCAACTAATTTCGAAGGTCTCTATGCCCCTGAGAAACGCCAGTCATACCCTAAGTTTTGGGAGTTTAAGGCCAGGAAACTCCTTCGAGAGCTAAGTATAGCTCTCGGGCCGGTGGCGCCCCTGGTTCTGCCCAGAACGCCACTCACGAGGCTACCACATTTTGCTATTTGTAGCCAAGCCTGTGCTACAAAAGCTTGTACGGCGCCGGGAGTATTGCGTTCGATCTTTTTTGGAGCACACCTCGTGTCACGCTAAAACCGTGCCAGCATATTACTGATGGCTTCAAGTCCGAAGAGGGGGTCTGCGTCCACGCCGTATCCCCTTTGTTTGAAGTCAGCGGGCTCTGCCAGGCGCTGCGTCTGTCTCACGGCCGAGCTGGTGGCAATACACCACTCGGTACGGGAGATTACGCGACGTGCTGGGTTCGGAGACCGGATTGTGATCTATAGCGACTCACAAAGCGCCCTGAGTGCTCTCGGGGCATTGGAATCTCCGCATCCCCTGGTTCCCGATATCCGTGACGCCACGGTTTTGGCACCCGGGCCTTGTACTCGATATGAGTGCGTGCACATTGACTGGTAGGCTTGTAGACTTTTGGAGGAACGCCGGCCTTCTCCCTTTTATTCAGCTAAGTTTTTTTTTGTTATTGTTGTTTTCTTTGTAGGTCACACGCTCTTGCGCCGGGCGGAGGGGGACCTCCTCCCGACGCCAGAGCTCCCCAATTGTTATTATCTTCCCTTTTTATCGTTGTTTTATTTTCATATTCTTATTTTAAAGTAGCCTAGAGCTAGGATATGTGATTTCGGCGACTTATGCCCAAGTGGATAATCGCCAGATAGCTTCGTAGAAAAAAAAATGGCAAGCCGGGTGGATGTTGAGATTATCTTCTGCTGGGTTCCTGGACATGTAGGAATTGCGGGGAATGAGTGCGCTAAATAGTCCGCTAGGACCGGGTCATTCGACCAGTGTTTTGCTCTTCCTCACACCGACTACATGGCAGTAATATGAGCAGCTATTCGGACTGCTTGGCAAAGAAGATGGGAGAAGGTCTAGCAGAACTTAAAGTTGCGTGCCATTTCGCCGCGACTGTTCCCATGGACCTATTCCCCAATGCCGCGAAGGCTTCAGGTCGCTTTCTGTCCTATCAGAATCGGGACTACTCGTGTGACGCATCGCTATTTGATGGAGCGCTCGCCTGCGCCCTATTGTAACGACTGCGTCGTCCTCCAGACTTTTCGGCACATTCTTGTCGAATGTCCCATTCTGGGTGATCTTCGCGCACGTTACCTCTCCCAGTACCGGGATGGACGGGGTCGCTACCGCCTGTCCTTTGTACTTGGGATAGATTCGTGCACACCGACCTGTGTCCTTTCAGACTTTTCGGAGGAGGCCGGCCTTCTCCCCGTTATTTAATATTCAAATATCGATCGCGGTCTTCATCGGTGGGGTAGGCCAGGCCTTTTCCCGTGGATGGAGCTCGCTCTATATTTTTTAATTCGTTTGTGTTTCTTTTGCTTTTTTTGTTTGTTTTTTTGTTGTTTTTTTTATTTGGCTTTTAATATAGCCTAGATTTAGGCTAGCTTAAATACGGCGAGTTATGTCCTAGAATGCAGTCTCCAGATGAGATAATAAAAAACCCTCTAACGCGGAAAAGAGCCCTCTGCTCAGGGGCGACGAAGTTTTAACCTGAACGCTGTTTGGTGTCAAAATACTTCCTACAACTCTTCCCAAAGAGGACCGGTCCCTGGTGTCCTTGGGCTTAAGATTGAGTCATACTGACCTTTGTATCCATTTTCATTATCCTGTTTGGATCCGCCTGGATAAAGGCAAGGCTGACGAACCACTAGTACTAGTTTCCAAAGGCCATTATTTTTTTTCTCTTATCATGAATGGAGATCCGCTTCCTAGCGCGCCCTCTCCCTGCCCAGGTGTCTGGTAGGCTAAGGAAAAATCGAGACACTCCTTTGATCGGTAGAGTGACTCACCATCGCCATGCGACAAAGGGGCTTCTCATTTCCCATCTTTCATCTTTAGAGCAGCTCCACATCTAAAAGGATGCCCCTTTTCCCATTTGCACACTCTGGTCCCCTCAACATGGCCTCTCATACCAGCGACAGCCCTTTCTTTACTATTATTTCAGGGGACTGGCAGGAGGGCAGGCAGGCGGCCTAAAATTGACCACTCCCGGTGGTAGCCGCGCCATAAGGCCAACCCCTCATTCGGGCAAGGTATAACAGGGGCAGCAGGTCCGTGTCCACTGCAGTCCTGGATCTACAGTTTGTAGGAGGCGGCCGTGCCTGCCCACTCTCTTGCCCAAAGGGATATCGGTTCGCCGGCCTAAGACGACGCACACAAAAAGTACCTCAAATGGGATCCGTGATGCCACTCGAGACGGACATGGTCCCGGAAGTGACCCAACCCCAAATGAATTGTGGTGTAGTTTTTGGACGTCAGCTAAGGAATAATAATGAATTTAATAGTTATTTTTTGAGATTTACCTACCTTTTAGACATGTATCATATGAGATGCATTCGATCGCAACAGTTTCCAAAAACTTTATATATAAGTATATACTATATTATCACAACTGTGAATCTCAGACCTAAACCGGTCTGAAATTTAGTGGGGGGGGGGGGTCAGACCCCTAGCCCAGGGATGAGGAACCTGCTGCCTCCGGTAGCTTATCGAAATATAAAACCATGAATTCCGAACAGTTATAATATATAACAGAATATAGCCACTAAACTCTTACAAAATAGGTACTAGTATAGCAATGCCCTCTGGGCATTCCTATAATATAATCTCCTGGGAAACTTAAATATATATATATATATATATATATATATATATATATATATATATATATATATATATATATATATATATATATATATATATATATATATATATATATATATATGTACAACTTAATAATTAATTCATATTCATTAACTTTACTTAACTTTTGTCAATTGAATCATTCAATTATTTTATGCATAACTTTTTGCAATTCAATCTATTTATTTTATGTAACCTTTAATAATTCAATCATTCCGTGACGAGAAACAGATTTCATGTAACGTACAGATACAAACAACATCTCTTAGAATTTCACGCACATACAAACACACGCATTTCACCACTTTTGAAATAACGCGAAAAGACTTTCTCACTTGTACTCGTCGGAGTCATATTAAAGTCAGTTCCCTCTTCACTTATTCTCTAAAATCACCCCATACTAGAGAGAGATCCTAATTCCCATTCACTTTCATTACAGCCCCAATTCACTAATTATAGTCGCTACATCAAAATCATTTTTCACTCAACATCCATTTACAAAATTTATGTCACACTTAATCTCGTCACGCGAAGTTATTTTCAACTCAAGCTCAACCTTACCTAATTTAACGTAATTCAACTTATTATAATCTGTTTTGTTAATCTCTAATATATATATTTATTTTGTTTAAAAAATCGTCGCATTTATTTTCCATCCCACGTGAGAAGCGTTTCCTTTGGCCTACATTATTCATAATTCAAATCCTTTCAATCAATCAAATTTTATGCGGGAAGAGTATTGTATCATACGCTATCTAGATCAACGATATAGTCTTCAACATTTGCATAACTAGCTAATGTTAAAGCATCGCGCCGAATTTAAAGTGAACGAAATATTATTAACTTTATAAATCATTCATACCATTGTGCACCAAACACATGTAGACGTAAAAGTAAGGAAAATGAAGGCACCTTTATATAATGGTGCGTCATTTGCGCTGATTTTTCTCTTCAGTTAAAGCTTTCCAGCACTTTTTGTACACCTACGTTTTTTAAATATTCACTTCTTACATTTTTATAATTACATGAGCAAATTAGATATTGCGTAACTACAGAAATACATTTTTTTTTAATAATGCTAGGATGCATTATAATATATAAGTAAAATTACAAAGTATACAGTATATATTTATGTCGTAGGTAACAGAATTGAACTCGCAAAATGGCCTAGAATCGGTTGTTAAGAACCATAATGCAAGTTGTTGGCAAATATCAGTCATGATAGTCAGTTATTTGATTTCAGTGTTGGTGTTCGTGCATGTGTGTACGTTTATCGATGTGTGCTATTTGCTTTGATTATTTCGCTGCCTTGCTTGTTCCATTGATCAATAATTTACGTTTTTTCAGATTAAATAAATTTCTTCTTTTGCCTCCCCGACATGTCTAAAAAAGTAAAAAGAACGTTGCAAGAAGAAAGTAGAGTATTTAATGACGAATAGGGATTACAATTTTTTGTAGTGTTTAATAATGGTAAAATGACTTGCTTGCTCTGCGATACCGTAATTTTAACAATAAAGAAATACAATGCACGCAAGCACTATGTTGCTCATAAGGACAATTAATATGCAAAATTAGAGGGTGAGGCTCGAAAGATTGTATTGAATAAATTAAAAGATGGAAAACAAAAACAAATATTCCATTCAGTGTTAGGCTTACATCAAAGAAATGCTAGGACTGAGGCAAGTTAAAAAGTAGCATATTTGCTTGGTAAAAAAGGTAAGCCATTCAAAATATAATCCAAAAAGAAAATATATATTACTCAATAGCTTTGGATGAATCGACAGATTCAACTGATTCAGCACAAATATTGTATTTTGTTCGTAATGTAACTACGACCGTATGCTAAAACAAATGTGAAATGCACATTTGAGCAAAAAACCTCTTTTTTATTTATTTTACATTTTAGCCTTTTGCATATGATAAATTTATGAATAATTGTGAAGTTACACTAAATCTGATAAAAGTGCATTTCACGTTTTTCTTAGCATACAGCCGTAAGATTTTCATTTATTTGAAGAAATGCTTGCTTTAGGCACCCTTAAGGGAAGTACGCGAGGAATTGATATTTTTTTCAACAACTTTGATTAATGTTATCAAGCTGTTATGAATGTTATGAAGCTGAATTAATTTTTACTAACTTGGTGAGTGTGTGTACAGATGGTGCTTCATCTATAACGCGGAAGAACGAAGGATTTATTACACATCTTAAAAGAGAACTCTCAGAACCAAATGCACTGATTTCTTTTGATTGCATTCTGCATCAACAAAATCTCTGTGTCAGATCTGTCATTTTAAATGACACTTTGCAAAAAGTTATAGGTATTGTGAACTATATTCGAGCAAATGTTACGAGGCATAGCCAGTTTTGAAACATGCTCATGATGGATGAGGAGATATTCAGTGTAGATTTACTATATCATTCAAATGTGCGGGGGTTATCGCAAGGGCAAGTATTAGTCAAAATTCTATCTTTGCAAGCGCAGATAATAGGGGGGGAGGTTCAAGGAAGCAATCAACATTGTGAATTATCATATGCAAATGTTCACCAAAATGTTGCGTTGCTATGTGATATAATGATAGATCATAATGAGTTAAATATTTCGCTGCAAGGCAAAACTAAATCTATATATGATATGTGGCAAAATATTTTGGCATTTAGAAAGAAGTTGTCGTTTTTCAAGTCTCTTCTCGCTCAACCGAAACTTTCAGAAGAAGATTTTCCCCAGTTAACAAAAATAATTAATAAAAATAAAGAGTATAACTGAATCTTTCAAAAAATACGAATCAATTTTAGACTCATTAATTACAGAATGCAATGAAAGATTTATGGTATGCGTATTCAGAATGTTATATGCCCCTTTTATGTAAAGTGCGAAAAGGGGAACTCTTCTCGTGTTGGAGGCTGGGTTAAGTGATCAAATGAGCTTCCTTAGGATAAAGGAAAATATTCAGCTGGATTCTTTACTACGTCGTAAATTGCGGGAACAGGTATCGAAAAAGCGAACGGTAAGGATAACTTCTTGCTTCCTGAATAATTACTGCTAATACTATCCTTTTTTCACAAAATGCTGCTCAATATATAGCTATTATACGTATACATGAGCTATACAAAATTTAGCCAATCAGGATTAAGCAGATTTTTAATGACACTTTTATGTTTAATTTATTCATGTAGCTTTAAACCAAACTTTACATTTTACGCTTAAGCGCTGTAAAAATGGACCAATCAGCGCCACGATAGATTTTTAGGAACAATTTACATTCAAACATACAAACATAAGAGACGTTGAAATTGGATAAAGATTTTTTTTTTTTAATTCCTGGACGAAATACAGTTGCTATTTATATGTCGCTTCCGGGTAAAGAAGGTAACGGTTTAGGGGGTCTGTAGCAGTTTTGCAGCTACATATATATATATATATATATATATATATATATATATATATATATATATATATATATATATATATATATATATATATATATATATATATATATATATGTAAAAAGTCTGATTCAAAAACATTTGGCAACATTTACATGCACTTACTAACGCTTCCAAATATTCCGCATGGGAGACAAAATATTCACTCGTTCCCTCGCCATCACCAAGTCAGGTCAGTTGAATTCTTTTCTCCATTTAATCCTTAGGTTTTACAAACAAAAACACTGTCTAATTTCTTATATTTCCTTTCTAGACTCTCATACATTTCCCCTTGTAACTATCCTGATTTTAATTAGTTACAATTACATTTACGGACATGAGGGGATCATGGAAACGAGAGGACTGATAAGCTGGCCCGTTCACTCTATTCTGGGGCCCTTGATAACTCTGCATTGCGTTTTCGAGATTTCTTTCCCTCTATAAAGGATTATAATTTTCATTTGTGGAGGACGATGGGATTTATATTCATCCTTTAAATTACACACTATCCAAGAGTTTGTTCGTTCTTGGCTCTTGAGCCTTCAGAGACTACGGTTCCTAGAAGGGGCATTTCCCACATTCGCATTGGCCACACGGGACTTACCCATGGTCATTTTGTTTCGGCTGGTGATCGAATCACTCTTGCTGACTTTTTTGCGGCGGAGTCCATATTCTTTTGTAATGGCGTCATTTTGCCATTCTCCGGTCATCCAGTTTTGCGCACTTTTTCCAATATACCTTGCTTGTACCGCCTTTGTTTACTTCTACCAGATGAATCTTTTAAACCCTCATTTTTTTACAATTTTTATCTCATATTGGTCTTATCCCTTTTTTTCTATTTAATTTGCCCCCATTTGTTTGTCTGTCATTTAGAATCCATTTAGAGTGGGCATATGTCCAATTTGTTTCTTCTTTAAATCAAACAAAGATCTCTCCAGAGGGAGTTTATTCTCTTTTCATGTATCAAAGTCTGATATTGATACTCCGCTTTATGGTGTTAACTTTTTCATTTAAATAATGCTTTCGAATCTCATTGTGGTGTACCACGTCGTATGTGGGTTAGTGGTGATTGAGATTGTGGTGGAGGTCCCTTTCCCTGCCCAGCAGATGTTGTACGAGCTATCTTCATTTGCCCATGGTCCAGTCTCTGTTATCTCATCCCAGGCTTAATTATGTTGATGATTTAATAAGATCGAATGAGTTAAAGGACTACAACATGTCTCCTCCAAAGTAAGCTGGCAGGGTAACATGTTACTAATGTGTTTAGGGTAACTCAGCCCGCCGGCTTAATCGTATCAATACCCCTACGTTAATTCTGACGCTTGAACGTCACGAGGCACCTCGATTTGTCAGGATGGGTACCTGTGGATCCCAGTAATCCGTTATTTTGAACTGCGGTAAAGCTGTTTCAACTTGCCAGCAGCTCGGATATGTGAACCGTTCGTGTCGGCATGCACGTACACGTGTCATTTGTGCGTCTGATTCATATGACTCTGAAAGCAGTTGATTTCCGCGCTGTGCCAATTGCGGTTGCCCTCACAGTGCTGCAGCCCAAACATGTCCATGTTTTATAATCGAGAAAGAAGTCCTTTTGGTGGGTGACTTGTTGCGCTTAGACATTAGGGAGGCGCGCTGTTGAGTAAAGAAAGAACTGTCTCCGTCGGAACGGCTCTACTCAAATGTTCACCGTGAATTAGGGAGGAATCAGCCTTAAAACTGGGCACTCGCTTATAACAAAGATTCTTACTCCTATTATGATACCCGTTACCCTCTTCCTTAGGATGCTAGAGATTTCGCATCCAGAGTGTATCTGCCCATGCAGCGGCATGGAGGCGATCGGGGTGAGACATTAGCCGACATACACAATTATTTGTTATACTTCCACTCACTCAGGTACACCTACGTCGAATGACAAAACACCCAAACCCCAGCACAAGAAGAAAGATTTATCTTCTGAAGTATCCTTGGTTGCGAGCAGGCTTGTGGCACATGATAACGAACATATGGAGAATGACTCGCTGTTTGTTTTTGTAAATTACCAGAATGCTTCTTCATCCGAGATGAACTTCTTTGTAGATATCCGCCCATCCCAGGATTGGTGCACTACAGCTCATCACACTGTGGCATAAGTTCATGCGGTGCCTGATGTTGTATCCGACCCTAATATCTACTTTGCATGCAGACGACCTAGCTCCAGAGAGCTTACGATATGGTCGTGCCTTGACGTCTATGTCTTCCTCTGGGTCGACTGCTGAGCTCCACCAATTTATCTCGACTTAAAAACAAAACCAAATGTCACTGATGCTTATATCGATATCCCTTTGCAACAATGTGCTAGAAAGTCGATTCTGGAATTACCATTTATGCCAGGTTTTGAGCCCCTTCCTTCCTACGCGAACAACCGTTCAACCCCTTCACTTACTTTAATTCCTACCACTTTTTCACCTGGTAGACAGTCATTTTAGATTCCGCCTCGCTCTATTGGACGGTGTAAAAGGGCTGCCCAAGTTTCTTACACCTGGCTCACCTAAATAACCGCATTTGATTCCACTCGTGGAACTGTCACGTTCTTCTAAACAGTGCGGTTTCCGCAAGTTCCCCTCAAAGTCGAATGCTCTTTTCCAGTGGTGGGCAGTCCGTCAGTACCGATGACGGAAGGTCCGCCAGTCCGTCACTGACGAACTCCCGTTTCGCTGACAAATGACGGAAACACTATTTGTCGAAGGTCGTCTTTGCTTTTCGGGTGAGTGACGGTTCGGATGACGGCCGGAAATTGCTTCCGTCGGCTCTTATTCAGTCAGTGTTTTAAAGTTTCCGTCAGTCGTCAGACAGCCAGCGAAACGGGAGTCCGTCAGTGACTGACTGCCCAGCACTGATCTTTTCCGTCTAGAAAACGCTATCTCCGAGAACCTTCCTTCGTAGACAGTATTACGCTAGGGTGTTTTTTTCGATATGAAGAAGGTCTATGTCACCGCATGGAGATACGGTATTATGTAGACCCTCTTCACGATGAGATGGAAGGACGCCTCCTAACTTTATTTTCTGAATTTCTGAGACATCTTTGATTTCGTATACTAGTGGGTGATTTTCTTTCCGCCCAATCGCACTTGAAGAGGGCCTCACGCATGGAAGTGTCCTCAGTGTCGCATCCTTTGCCCTGAGCATCAACGGTTTTACCTCGTTAGTCCCGCAGGATATCATCGCTACGCTCTAAAAATACGACATTTTGATCTCTTTTGGTACAGCCTGGATGCTATCATTAGAGCATCGACTCGGAGAGGCATTGAACGGCGTCTCTCGCTATGCCGAATTGCACAGGTTTCCGTTTTCCTGGGTCAAGCTTATATTTGTGCACTTCTACTCTCATTTACGGCTTGTAATTATTAGTAAGGTATATTTAAACAGTTCCTTTTTATAGGGTTTAATCATTATACATCTAGAAAGGAAACAACAAAATATTAGTAACATGAATACATTTGAACAAATATAAATGAATAAGTGCA
Organism: Ceratothoa steindachneri; assembly: GCA_963969495.1. Lineage (NCBI taxonomy): Eukaryota > Metazoa > Arthropoda > Malacostraca > Isopoda > Cymothoidae > Ceratothoa > Ceratothoa steindachneri. The sequence continues at coordinate 29,294,469 of OZ018326.1, forward strand.
ACATATAACAGTCACTCTCACCAAAAAGAATTCATTCCTTTTCAAAATTACAAAATATACAAGTAATAAACTAGATAAAGAAAATTAAAGTAAGGCATAAAAATGAATTATAAATCGAAAAGATTACAAATCTAAACAACGTACATCTTTATGAGCGCGTAAAGATTATCTAGGGCAGGCAACTGTATTGTCAGATTGTTGTGACTATTCACACTATTATCAGAATCATGAACATGATCTTCTTGTGTCTGGATAATTTTTTATTGCTCGTTTTATTGTTCGTTCTAGTTGGCTTAAGGAAAGTTAGTATGTCTAGATGGGGAACCGGAATAGGAAGCTGGATCGGAAAGGACGCCTGGATTTCGTGATTTGGAATCATTAGTTGGAATATTTCTAGGACATGGAGCTCAATTACGTAGACAATAATGCTCTCTCTCCCGTCAGGGAATTTCACAAGAGCATGTGTAGTTTTAGCATCAATGAGATCAACGACGTCCATGGCTGGTTCGTATTTACTGAGATTCCCAAACCGTTTGAGGAGGACTTCTCCAGGTTCAATTGATCAAGAGGATAGGGCTAAACAACTAACTGAACGTCTCTTAAAAGCAACAAATCGTTCATGCGGCGTGGTATTTGTAGACGTACAAAATAGTTAACGTATTGTATGTAAGGCATCAGGTAAAACATCCCGCCATGCAGTTAATGGCAAACCTCGAGATCCAATAGCTAACTTCACAGTATTCCAAATAATGCCATCATAGCACTCACATTGGCTATTTATACGGGGGTTCTACTGAGAGGTATGGCTGCTGTTTATACTAAGACTTAGTAAAAATTCTTTCACTTCCTTGGAAATGAATGGCAGGCCGCAGTGTGAATGGATATATGCGGGAAGACCAAATAACGAGAAAAGATTTGTAAGATAATCAATAACTATTTTTGGATGACATGTCGTGGCATGGAAACGCAAACGAAAATCGGCTAAACTCATCAACAATTGTAAGGAGATAAAGCAAAGAGTGCGACGAAACTGGAAGCGGCCCCTTAAAATCAATTTTAGGACGTTGGAAAGGCGCAGTTGCCCGTACCAAAGAAGTTTTTCAGGTTTAAAGAAACGCGGTTCAATTTTTAACACCTTCCTGACAATCCGTAGCAATCTGGAGGATTTCATCGATGGAATAAGAAAGAGTTTTAACCCGAACATAATGTAGCATTCGCTGGACTCCAGGATGAATGAGATTCTCATAAAGTGATAGTGTCTCAGTAACAACGTTTTCGTGACGCGGCCGATGATGAATATCGAAGGAAAATGGATGTAATTCCATACGCCAGCGTATGATCTTATCGTTCTTGATTTTACCTTTTACATTCGTATCAAACATGAATGACATAGCTCTTTGATCAGTTGTTACGTTAAAACGTCTCCCAACTAAAAATGGTTTCCATTTAAGTATGCTCTCTACCACCGCATACGCTTTTTATTTTTTAATGATGTGGTGTCTCGTCTCTGATTGGTTCAATCAGGGTGAGAAGAAAACCACTGGTCGTCTGCACTGTGATAAAGTGGAACCGATTGCATTATCTGATGCATCCGTTTCTATGAAAAAAGGGGTGGCTTCATCAATAACTTTGACTGAAGATTTGGCAATGTGATTCTTTAAAGTTTCAAATACTTGAATAGCCTGAAGAGATAAAGGACATCTGCAGCAATCTACATGAGGCCGTACTTTCTCTTAATAGTTGTGAACCCACTTAGCGTAGTATGCAAATGTTGAATACTATATCGTTGATCTAGATAGCATATGATGATACAATATTTTTTGCGCATAAACTTTGATTGATTGAAGGGATTTTTGAATTATGAATAATGTAGGCCAAAGGAAACGCTTCTCACGTGGGATATATATATATATATATATATATATATATATATATATATATATATATATATATATATATATATATATATATATATATATATATATTAGAGATTAACAAAACAGATTTGAATATCGTTAAATTAGGCAAGGTTGAACTTGAGTTGAAAATAATTTCGCGTGACGAGATGAAGTGTGACGTATAAATTATGTAAATGGATGTTGAATGTGGAAAGTGATTTTGATGTAGTGAATATAATCGTTTTGCTGTAGTGACTATAATTAGTGAATTGGGGCTGTAATGAATGAAAGTGTGAATGGGAATTAGGATCTTTCTCTATTATGGGGTGATTTTAGAGAATTCGTGAAGAGGGAAGTTTTTAACATACTTTAATATGACGGCGACGCGAATACAAATGAGAGTCATCTCGCGTTATTTCAAAAGTGGTGAAATGCGTGTGTTTGTATGTTTGTGAAATTCTAAGAGATTTTGTTTGTATCAGTGCGTGAAATGAAATCAGTTCCTCGTCACGGAATGATTGAATTATTAAAGGTTACATAAAATAAATGAATGAATTATTAAGTTGTTCATAAATTACACTAATGGTATAATTGACAAAAGTTTAGTAAACTAAATGAATGATTTGAATTTATACAAAATATATATATTTAAGTTTCCCAGGAGGATTTTATTATAGGAATGCCCAGAGGGCATTGCTATAACACTCTTCCCCCCCTAAGAAGGTTACCCCCCTTTTCTATTTTGAGATTACAAGTCCGAGTACCGACGAGGCCTCTTGACTACGCGGCCGGAGCGCATGATGACAGTGCCATTGGCTTGGCTGCGGGTGCGGGGACACAGATTCGCTGTGGCAGTGCCATTGGTTTGGCTGCGGCTGCGGGGACACAGATTCGCTGTGGCAGTGCCAGTAGCGTTGAACGAGGCACTGGCACGAGAGGAGCTTTATGGAGCGAAAGTGATCCGCTTGTTGGTTCCTTCCGAGATGTCGTCAAGCGGGATGTGGGAGTCATGAGTCCTGTTCTCCACTGACGGAGTGACCAGTGGAGGAGAAATTGCCCCTGATTGACCACTTCTGCCGATTAGGGTTCCTGTAACAAAAGAGGAGGAGGCAGCAAGAGTAGCATGGGTGGTTAAAAGGGTGGGGCTGAAGTTGTTTTGGGGGATTACTGTACCATAGAGGGGTATAGTATGAGGAGAATGAGGTGATAGTGGTTCTAGATTAACATTTTCGGTATAAGCGGGTTTCATGGCGTGTTGCCATAGCACTATGTGAGTGCGAGAGAACTGATGATGTGTTGTCATGGCTGTGTGTGAGTGACGTAATGGCATGTTGCAATAGTTTGTGTGAGTGTTGAATAGATTGATGGTGTGCTACCATAGCACTCTATGAGTGATGAATAGATTTATGGCGTGTTGCCATAGCACTGTTTGAATACTAATGAGTCGGTAGCGTGTTGCCATAGCACTGTACGAGTGCTGAATGAATTGGCATGAAATGAAGTGAGGATTGAGTGTGGGTCAAAATGCAAAAGTAAGGACCTACCTGAATAAGTGAAGTGAGGTGTAGTGTAGATGTTGACCCGTTTATCGTTTATCCCTTGAGTTGTTAGTTTAAAGGATGTGATTGAAGAGTTGAGGCTGAATTTGATGGAATGTGAGAACTTGAGATTGAGAATTGGAAATTGAGGATTTAGAGAACGTGGTTGAGTTGGGTGAAGTGAGAAAACTGGAGAATTTGAGGAATGAAGATTTGATTGAGGATTTGGAAGGTTTAGTGATGAAAAGTGAAGATTAGAGGAGTTTTGAAATAAAGATTGATTGTGCGAGTGGAGAGTTGAGATTAGGTGGAGTTACTGGTTATACATATGTGCAAGGCTGTAAAGATTTTATGGCTTGTGCACCATATTTTTTTATGATACCAGCACCACTGAGTTGGTTGAGGGGAAAGAGGAAAGGTTATGTTTCGGGAGACTACTTGACGCAGTATGTGAAGAAGCATAACGGTGGCTACAAGGCTGTGTACAGCGTTGTGCCCGTGCCTTTGATGATACTAGCATAGGCCTTGATGGTGTGGAAGATGGTGAGAATAGTTGGAAGAAGTTTGAAAATATTGCTGCCTCTCACCTTTTGCATCGGGATGCCCTCGTTGGTTTCTCTTTTGTGAACCAGAGTGGGACCTGCGCCTTTGATTCCCCAAACTCCACCTGTGCTCGCTCTGTGATCCCTGGTGCAGCATTAACCTTTGGATGTCGGCCTCCATCCTCTGCATTGAGGCCATGAGTGACCTCGATAAATATGATGGAACCTCCAAACGCTCGGCGCGGTCGTCAGAGGAGCTCGACGTTTCTGAACCTGAGAAATAGTAATATTATTAGATGGGCCGTTGCCCCAATTTTCGTAGGGATTCATAAATGACATATCGGCGGCTATGGCTATCTCCTTTATATCCGAGGGGTTTGAATTTAAAATAAGCGGCCTGATTCCCTCTAGGACTCCACTCATGAAAATCTCGGTGAGGAGAGGGCTAAAAAGTTCGGTTTGCACACATTTTACCCTGATAAGATCCTTTAGGTGCTTTAAGAAAGCCCAATAACTCTTCTCTCCCATTTCCTGAGTGTTCAGGAGCTGCCTTAATTTGTCTACTTGGGACCTGCCGTACTTCGTGTGAAATGCCTCTCTCAGGTGGTCCAGAACGCCATCCTGTTCCCCGTTAATCCAAATCTTCCTAAATTCAAATATATATTTATAGGGAGACTGTGTATGATTGCAATAGTCTTTTCTTCTTGTGTAATGCGCCATACTATGGGATTTGAAGCATCAAAGGTGGGCAGCAAGAGATATGCATGGGGCTGTCTGATGGTGAGCTGATCTAGAGATGAGGCCTTTCATCCGGTGAGCCGCTTATGGAAGTACTTCGATGGTCCATTATAGTCGTTATTGTGTACATGTGATGGATGTGCGTGTGTGTGTGTGAATTTCAGTCACGGGAAGGAACGTAAAATAAAAATATCGGAAAAACTATTATTCACTCGTTGTATTTATATAGATATAATAAATTTAATTTCATAGGGATATTATTAATTCAATTAAGGATGTAATTGGAAACTTGGGATTAGAAATTGACACGTGTTAAGAGTCGACGCTCGGAAAATGAACGCGTGAGTAAGTGATTCGAAAAATATAAAACCATGTGACTGGGTTGAAAATTTATATTTGATTTTATAATTAAGAATGGATAAACGTACGGGAGATAATTAAACAAATTCTGGGCACCAATTTATGCAAATGTTGAATACTATATCGTTGATCTAGATAGCGTATGATACAATATTCTTCACGCATAAACTTTGATTGATTGAAGGGATTTTTGAATTATAAATAATGTAGGCCAAAGGAAACTCTTCTCACGTGAGATGGAAAATAAATGCAACGAGTTTTTAACGAAAATAATATATATATATGTATATATATATATATATATATATATATATATATATATATATATATATATATATATATATATATATATATATATATATATATATATATATATAGCTCACAAAGTGGCACGTGAGGAAAGCAGTAATATGAAAATTAACCCACAGGAAAATGAAAAGATGAATCCAAGCACTTACGAACTATATTTGCAAGTATAGTTTGAAAGTGCTTGGATTCATCTTTTCATTTTCCTGTGGGTTAATTTTCATATATATATATATATATATATATATATATATATATATATATATATATATATATATATATATATATATTAGAGATTAACAAAACAGATTTGAATTACGTTAAATTAGGCAAGGTTGAACTTTAGTTGAAAATAACTTCGCGTGATTAGATGAAGTGTGACGTATAAATTTTGTAAATGGATGTTGAATGTGGAAGATGGTTTTGATGTAGTGAATATAATCGTTTTGCTGTAGCGACTATAACTAATGAACAGGGGCTGTAATGAAAGTGTGAATGGGAATTAGGATCTCTCTCTAGTATGGAGTGATTTTAGAGAATAATTGAAGAGAGAAGTTTTTAACATACCTTAATATGACGGCGATGCGAATACAAATGAGAGAATCATTTCGCGTTATTTCACAAGTGGTTAAATGCGTGTGTTTGTGTGTTTGTGAAATTCTAAGGGATGTTGTTTGTATCAGTGCGTTGAATGAAATTAGTTTCTCGTCCCGGAATCGTTGAATTATTGAAGGTTACATAAAATAAATGAATGATTGAATATCAAAAAGTTATGCATAAAATAATTAAATGATTGAATTGACAAAAGTTAAGTAAAATAAATGAATGAATTATTAAGTTGTACATAAATTACTTGAATGATTCAATTGACAAAAGTATTGTAAAATAAATGAATGATCTAAATTTTATACATAATATATATATTTAAGTTTCCCAGGAAGATTTCATTATTGGAATGCCCAGAGGGCATTGCTATAAAACAACCCCAAACAACGCTACAATAATTTTTGTTCGCGAGTGAATCTATATCTCACTATAACGGTAGGTCGGTCCCCGTGTTGCATTTTTCTGTTTTTGGTAATAACATTGTAACTATTCGACCGATTCTAACTAAATTTGTAAACCTTACGTTGTTTAACATCCTCTTTTGAATGGTATAATTGCCAAAATCCTTGCAAAGTTAGGCTGGAGATGATTTTGTTTTGGCAATAACATCATAACTATTCGGCTGATTCTAACGAAATTTGAAACCCTTATGTTGTTTTACATTTTGTTTTCGAATGATATAATTCCCAAGGTCTTCCCAGGTTAGCCAAAGAATTAATATCTGATGATATGCATTGGGTAGATCAAGAATGCTAATATAGAAATTCTTAGCAATATTTGCAACTATGTATATCTTCAATCCTGTGTTGCGGATAAGCGTCCGAAGGGCGTACTTATTTATTGTTCTAGATAAGGCTCCACCATTCGTTATCTGAACGCGTGACGGAGCTTATCGTGCCAAAGGTAAGTGCCTGTGTTCTCTATTAAGACTTCCTGGGGGAGTCAAAGGGTGCGTGCATGTTCAGTGTAGGCACATGTGCACCTAGATAGTATTTGATTTTCGACACCTGCTCGGGCTTATCAGGCCGACATCAATAGCAAGATTGATTTCGTCGTTTCACAGGTTCTTGTAAACTCTAGCGGGTCATATCAGATTCCGGTCTATGTGTGCACAGCTGTTTTCGACTGTCTGTCGCAAAACCTTCGGCTTGCATCTCTTTCCTAATATATGTGTGTTTGAGCGTTCGCATCAGAGTACAACGATTTCACTGGCCTTCTTACAAAATATTCTGCTCTGAATAAATTATCAAATTGTAATTTTACATTATTTACAGGTATTTTTTTTATCCTACATTAATTCATTATTGCAGGATGGTATCGATGCTCGATTGATATGGCTATTACAAACCTTCATAGGATTCACATTATAGCTCATGTGATGATTGGTTTAATGACAAACTTGCCTAGATAACAGCCATTAAACCTTGCTATATGAATTTAAAGATAAAAATGCGGTGAAAGAGAAAACGTGAGAGGATAACTAATTCAGCATGGAAGATTTCAAAAGTATAACGCATAAATTTAACAAGATTTATTGAACTAAAAAAATAATGGAATATGGCTTAATTATTAAATTGGATAATACGGCTGTATAATTGGATATTATGGCCAATGTGTATTTTAATGAAATAATATATATATATATATATATATATATATATATATATATATATATATATATATATATATATATATATATATATATATATATATATGTATGTATATATATATATATATATATATATATATATATATATATATATAAATATATAAATATATATATATATATATATATATATATATATATATATATATATATATATATACATATATTGAATATAGGAAAATGGTCAATGATTATTATGTTAAGATGAATAAGCTATATATGGGGAATTATATAAAATATAGTATAGTTCAGCCACGACGTTTTTGAAGTTATAAAATCAGGGGCACTGGAATTAAAAAAAAAGAAGAATTACACTAAAAATTTATAGATCTTTGTATACACTGATGAATAATTAGGATCTAATTTTTACTGACCTTCTCTGAGTGCTGATGAAATAAAAGTGTCCTTTAAAATGCGCTCGGGACTCGGGAAACGGGAAAGTCTATTCTGATTGATTAATTTCGAATTGAGTTTTACAAAGGTTTTTTTTTTAATTGGTGGTTGGGAGGACTCGTACTTTGATTTTGAGGTAACCGTATTGGTATCAAAGGTCGTACAAAAATGGATTTTGGGGCAAGATGTATAATTTTCTCAGGCTGGAAATTACCAACGGCCTATTTACGAAATTTGTAGGAGTTTGCAAAGATGTCAGCTGCTACAATACCCCCCATCCAAGAGAGTTACCCAACAATTACAAAAATTATTTCGCCTATCCAGATATCTTCGAGGCCTAATAACAATGTGATTAGACCGTGTGATGACGCCAGTGCGATGGCTAGGATTGCTGGGAATGGCACAAAATGCGTGACTAGCAAGAGTGGAGGGATTGTTGGTGATCCGTTTGGGTGACCAATCCGAGCTGGCGTCTGGCGATATCATGACGATCTGTGCCTGGCTTGTTGGTTGCGGGGTGAACAGAGGTGGAGGAATGGTCTCCTGACTAGACAGCTCTGACGACGAGGTTTCCTGCAACAAAAGAGGAGGCGACAGCAATTGGGAAGGAGATGGAGATATGGGCGAGCTAGAAGTGAGGGGGTTTGAGGTTAGATGATGATGAGGTAGGGAAATCACTGGACCATTATTACATATAGTAGAAGAGGAAAATGAGGACTGCTCAGAATGAACAGCATCAATAAAGGTACGTTTCAAGCGATGCAGAGAAACAGTATCCTGCTTGGCGCCAAACTGCAGTACATAGAATTTCGGCTTCCTAGAGATGACGAGAAAAGGTCCGTCATAAACGGGTTGCAATGAGGAGAGAGTTGAATCTCGACGGACAAATACATGGGAACAAGTTGACACCTCTTTCGGCACGAAAGGTCTCTGATTAGCAGGCACTCTAGGGGCAGTAGACTTAACCTCAGCCATTACCCGTACAAAATCGTGTACATAAGAAGAAGGATTGGGGTGAGGAGGTAGCGGTCGGTCAGAAGAAGAAAAGAATTGACCAGGAAGACGAAGTTGAGAACCGTAAGCTATTTTCGCCGCAGAGCAGGCCAAGTTCTCTTTCAAGGATGAACGAATACCCAGGAGAACTAAGGGTAGCTTATCCACCCAAGTGATGTTTGGATCGGTGGAGCGTAAGCTTGCCTTGATGGTCCTGTGCAACTGTTCCACTTTGGCGTTGCTTTGGGGATGGTAGGTAGCTAGTGCTTAGTAGACGAAAGAAACCAAACACTGCCATGAGTACATCCCATTGGTAGGAATCAAATTAGCTGCCACGATCAGTCATGATCGTTTGGGAACACCAAAACGAGCAACCCATGTTGAGACAAAGGCTTTAGTTGCGGTAGAAGCTCTGATGTCCGAAATAGGCACTGCCTCTGCCCAACGAGTAAAACGATCGATCATGGTGAGAAGATAATTGCAACCACGATAGTAAGGAAGATGACCTACTAGAGCGACATGAACGGCGTCAAAACGCGATGAAGGAAGAGGAAAAGAGACCAGAGGAGCTTTTGCGTGGCGATGGACTTTGCCGCGTTGGCATGGCAGACATTAGCGAATCCATTTGGCCACGTCGGCATTCATACCTGGCCAATCAGGCGTTGGGCAACGAGCTTACGTGTGGCATTGACACCAGGATGAGAGAGACCGTGAATTTAGTTGAAAATGTGCCAACGGTAAGCGAAATGATGAGGACAGTCAGGTAATGAATAGTGAACCAGGATGCGCATGAAAGGACTGTCCGGCAAATCGATCTCACGAACGACGAGTTGAGAAGATTGATGCAGCGTTTGCGTCTCTTCATCTTTTTCCTGGGCAATGGCTATTGCCGAACGATCGATGGGCGCAATGTGGGAGAGTTGCGTGCTCGAAATCGCTGAAATGTGAGATGGCGCGTCTGGTACGACGTTTGAAGAACCGGGAACATAGCGAATATCGTTCGTCAATTGCACGCTTCAGCAGACTATTCAAGAGGAGAGTTCTTTTTACTCTTGCTGAGCAGAGAGTTGATAGGTTGCATGACCTTGGCATAATTAGGTATGAATCTGTGGTAGAAATTAACCATACCACAGAAACGCCTAAGTTGCTTGCTTGATGTGGGCCGAGAAAAGTTGCGTATCACGGTAACTTTATTTTAGAGTGGGCTAATCCCTGTACTCGAGACATGATGACCCAAGAAGGAGAGTTGGGGAACACCAAAAAGACACTTGGAAGTGTTAAGTACGATACCGTACTCTTCAAGTCGAGCGAAAAAATGACGATTGTGAGACAGATGATCATCTAAAGACGAAGATGCTATCAGGAGCTCGTCTATGTAGCAGAAGACGAAAGGCAGACCTCTCAGAACCTGCTCCATAAAAGGCTGGAAGGTGTGACCACTGTTACGAAGACCTTAAGGCATCCTGTTCATGACGAAGGAACTAAATGGTGTGGTGATAGCCGTCTTTGAGATGTCATCTGGATGAATAGGGATCTGGTTAAAAGCACGAAACAGATCGAGTCGAGAAAAGATCAAACAACCGAAAAGAGCAGAATTGAAATCGGACAGATTGGCTAGAGGATATCTATTGGGGGATATTGCAGGCATTGAGCTGCCTGTAACCACCTACAGCTCTGTACTCACCGGGGGTATATTTGGGTAAAATGTGAAGTGGAGGGGCCCAAAGAGAAGTAGAGGGGCTAGCTATGCCAGCTTCCACCATGAAGGTGAACTCCTGCTTCGTTAAGGCCTGTTTATCTGGGGCTAATCGACGGGGGCGGGAAAATACAGGTCCTCCAGTCGCCTGTATCCGGTGGACCACATTATGTTTATTAGGCCTGTCTTTAGAAGATGACATGCCAATTGTAGAAAATTCCTGTAGCAGGCGCTGATACTGTGGATTGGCTGAAGGAAACTGGATAGAGAGAAGAGAACTATGTGACGCGAAAAATGAACCCAAAACTATAAGCATTGTAGTGCGATCAATAAGCTTGCGGTTACGAGAGTCGACCAAATGGTCGTATGCAGAGAGAAAATCGAGACCCAGAATAGGAACGTCGAACTCGGCAACAATAAAGGTCCATCTAAAAACTCTACGGATGCCGAGAGCTAACTGAAGGATGCTCCTTCCATAAGTCCTTATCTCAGATGAATTAGCGGCTTTAAGGACAAGATCAGAGGAGGAACAAGCTTTATTGTCCAGAGACGCTGGAATAACACTACATTGAACATCAGTGTAAACTAAATATGAGAAACCAAAAGGTGGGTAATAAATGCAAAATGGTGGATCGACCTGAGATTAAGGAACGGCAAAGGTGATAGACCCATTGATCACTTGCGTTCTCAGTTAAAATTAGTCTAAGAATTTGAGTTAGAATGAGAAGAGTGAGTGGTAACATTACTTTGAGGAGATTGAATAGATTGTTGAGGTGAAATTGGTGGAATAGCGTTAGATTGAGGAGGTACTGGTTGAAAATATGTGCAGGGCTGTATACATTTTACAGATTGTGCACCATATTTATTGTGGTACCAGCACCAATTAGTTGGTTGGATGAAAGTAACATTACGATTAGAAAGACGAATTTGTGAAGGCCGAACATTTGATTGAGAATGAAAATAGGATGATATGTAGTATTGGCAATGCTGTGTACAGTGTACAGCTTCGCTACCATAATTCTCATGGTACCAGGATATACTCCTAGTTTGAGAGTGAGAGAATTTAGGAGTAGAAAGATAGGCGGAAGAATAAGCAGGGGAATGTTGTGCCTCACCTCTTGCGCTTGAATGCCCTCGTTGGTTTCGTCTTTGAGAGGACGAACGGCGCCTGTTGCTCCGTCCACCCTTGTGACCGTGCAGTCGCTCAGTCCCACATTGGATTTTTAGTTTTTGCAACTCTCCCTCTATCCCCTCCATATTGGCAGCCAAGTCTGGTCATGAATGTGAAAATGAGGCGTTACACGGGTTTAGCATATTGCCAGAGGGCGTCTTTGGTAATCGAGCCTGCAAAATAGAAGGATTAGAGAGAGGAATGGGACATTGTGGGACAGTCCCCGAGCTTACGTAAGGATTGAGATATATTATCTTTGCTACTTTTGCGATTTCATCCACGCTCTTTTGCTCACTAATCATGATGACGGGCCTAATGTGGTCAAGGATCTCACTGATGAAAATCTCCCTTAGGAGCTAGTCAAAAAGCTCTGACTGAGCGCCCTTCGCTCTGAGCAATTCTTTGAGATGTTCAATGAAACGCGTGGGACGCCTATCACCCATTTGTTGAGTATTTAGTCGTTCCCTTAAGTCTTCAACTTAGGATCTCCCAAATTCAAGCTTGAAAGTTTGCCCCCCTCCCCCCATGTACCGTTTCTCCCACTTTGTAACAAAATACCCCGAAGTAAAGTAAAGATACATATTGGGACCTTTTGTATGATGCTTATTATGCGCTCTTGATCGGTTATGGCTTGATGTGGCATTAAAACTTCGCATAATTCGAACCACGTGATCGGATCAGTCGCATCGAAAGCAGGAAAAATGATTGAAGTGTGGTTGGTGCCTCGGGCGCTAACATCCTGGTTTAAGCTGCAGAATGATTAATTGCCACGGGTGACGCACATGTGGTCGTGGAAGTTGAGGAGGCCTGGCTCGCTAGCGTGGTCGAAGCAGTTGAGCTAAACGTCGTAGTTTGACTATTCATAGCTAAGGGATGTGTGCTTTTGAAACTTCCGTTTAAGAAAAAATCGAGGAGGTTGAAGTAAGATGAAAACAAACTTACAGTGAAACGAAAGAAGGGTGGGGCCTAAGCCGCGCCGGAGAGAGAGAGAGAGAGAGAGAGTGAAGCGGGTGAGTTCGTGGAGGCCAGGCGTAATCTCACGTGGAAAGAATAATATAATTTTTATGTAACTAGACGTTAAACTATACTATACTTAAAAAAAAGAAAAGAAAAGGTCTAGGGCACCAATTATAGCTTATGTGATGATTGGTTTAATGATAAACTTGCCTAGATAGCAGCCATTAAACTTTGCTATATGAATTTAAAAATAAAAATGCGTTGAAAGAGAAATCGTGAGAGAGGATAACTAATTCAGCATGGAAGGTTTCAAAAGTATAACGCCTAAATTTAACAAGATTTAATGAACTAACAAATAACGTAATATGGCTTTATTATTAAATTGGATAATACGGTTATTTAATTGGATATTATTACCAATGAATATAATGTGTATTTTAATGAAATAATATATATATATATATATATATATATATATATATATATATATATATATATATATATATATATATATAATATAGGGAAATGGTCGATGATTATAATGTTAAGAGGAATAAGCTATATAAGGTGGATATTATAGAGTGAATAAGATATAAAATATGGTTTAAATAAAATATAGTCATGAACTAATTATATAAAATATATAATTAGTATAGTATAGCCACGACGTTTTGAAGTTATGAAATCAGGGGAACTGGAATTCAAAGGAAGGAATTACACTTTGAATATTTATAGACCTTTGTATACACTGATGATTAATTAGTAAGGTAATTTTTACTGATTTTGTCTAAGCGCTGATGAAATAAAAGTGTTCGTTAAAATGCGCTCGTGACTCTGGGAACGGGAAAGTCTATTCTGATTGGTTAAGTTCCAATTGGGTTTTACAAAGGTTTTGATTGGTTGGTGGTTGGGAGGAGTCGTACTTTGATTTTCAGGTAACCGTATTGGTTTCAAAGGTCGTACAAAAATGGATTTTGGGTTGAGATGCATAATTTTCTCAGGCGGGAAATTACCAACTGCCTCTTTTGAACTATGTAGGGGCTTGCAAAGATGTCAGTTGCTACAACATGATACTTATTTGTGAGACTTCATTGTTGCACATATTCCGCTTTGCAATGGACACTACACTTCCATTGCCAATCTGACCTTGAAGTAACTGAGGAACTCCGTTCATTTGAACAGGAACAGTAGACAGCAAACCGTTGGAACGCAGGCGGAAACAAGCGTGGCAAAAGATAGTGTAACAGGACACTTTAGTTTTGACTTAAAATCTTTTACAAAATGCCCAAGCTTCCCACATTTACGACAAAGTACATCGCGAGCTCGAAAAATTGGTCGGTCTTCCTCGGGATGGTTACGAACACCACAATTGTAGCATGTTTGCTTTATTTTTTTAATATTTTTGAAACACCTGCTGTAAGTGGAAGGCCAACTTCTTCACTTTTTTTCTTTACTAGAGGTCATAGATGTGCCAGGAACATCCGCCAAACTAGCAGGTACATGGCGGGGAGTAACTAAATATGATTCAGATCTCATCAATGCTTGCTCTAATGTTCGAGTCTGTTGAGTAACATCGGTTAATGTAATCTTTTGTTTCTCAAGGAATCGAGCACGAATGTTCGAACATTTTAACCCTCGTATGAAGGAATCCATGATACTCTCATCACGGTAGACTGCAGCAGTAATACCCTGGAAGTTACAATCCACAGTAAGACAACTCGGAGCTTGAAGATACTGGTCAATCGATTCTTCTGGAAGTTGAATTCGAGTAATAAGCAAATGTCTGCTATAAATTTCACTGAGAGCCTTGCTATAGGCAGCTGGCAACAATTCGATAGCCTTCGAATAATCAGGACATCCCTCTATTATATCCGCGACCTGAGGACCAATGAACAAGTAGAGCACTTCTAACTTGTCTGAAGAATGATCAGATATTGTAGAAACGAAGTAGCAGAAATTTCTATATAAAAGCTACCATAATTTGCCAGGGTAAAGATCCGAAGTAGGTACATCGAATTTCTCAAGTTGTATGACTTTATCCATATTAGTTGATTAAATTGTAATTATAGTAATGAGTAGTGGTCTGAATAGATGCTTTACAAGCTTTTTATATTAATGATAGTAATAAGTATAAGATATATTCAAACTGTCACTTTTTATAGGTTTTGATCAACTATATTCATAATACATCAAGAAAAGAAACAAAACAAAATATTAGTAACATGAATTCATATGAACAATTATAAATGAATAAGTGCAATATATAAATGCAACAAATATAAATGAATAAGTGCAACGTATAACACTGGTTAATCCGGACTTGTTCATCAACGGAGTTCTGTTGCAATTTCCTTAGTCTTATTATAGCTATTGAGATTGGTTTAATGACAAAACTTGCCTATATAGCAGCCATTAAACCTTGCTATATGAATTTAAAGATAAAAGTGACTTGGAAGAGAAAACGTGATAAGGGATAACTATTTCAACCGGGAAGGTTTCAAAATCACTGACTCAAATTTAACAAGATTTATTGAACAACAAATAATGGAATATGACTAAATTGAATTTGATAACACGGTTAATGAATATAATGTATATATATATATATATATATATATATATATATATATATATATATATATATATATATATATATATATATATATATATATATATATTCAACAAGATTGCTTCTAAGAAGGCGTAATTTAAATTGCAGTAAGAAGGATACGACCATCAGTGAAATTTTTATTTATTCCCAGCAATGTTTCGGATTACCTAATTCATCATCAGGCTAAAGGGATAAACACAATTTGCGAGGGGAAAAAATGTTAACTTAAACTAAATACAAATCAAAAGCAAATAATTAAGATAGTAAACCTATAAAATTAAAAGTATTAAGAATTGCAAGTACATATACAGATAAGCTCAAAGCAAAAGAGAGGAACAAATTCATACCTGGTCTCAGCGAGTCAGGGAAAAAGACTAAGGAATTTACCAAAACCGGATACGATTATGGGTAGTTTATTGTCGGTAGAATATTAACAAGTCTAAAGCTGGTTGGTTGTGGCTATTACCGATAATGCGTGGCATGTCAAGTATGAATTTAACGTGGGTGAATGTGTTTTTATGAAGAGAGATTCCAGAATTTTGAGCTGTGTGATGTTATGATTACAACCCAGAATCTCAAAATTATTGATGTTTGCATTAACCTTACACTTTATAATGTGATCTCTGATTGGCGAGACTTCCTTACTGGCGAGGGACTTTCCTGTTCGGCAACTAATGCCAAGGTGTGCGCAAAGTCTTAAATCTAACGAGCGAATAGTACTACCAATATATGTTCCCTGGGAACCTCTAGGGCAAGAAAATTTGTATACAATACTATTTTCGAAAATAAGCCGAGGTTAAATCCTTGGTGCGGAAGAAATTACCTATTTTTAAATTGTTAATAAAGGTTATTCGGAACGGTATTTGTGGGAAAAAAATCTGAAGAACTTTTCGGTACCGTCTTGAAGCCTCTTGATTCAGAGGACCGAGATCAGGTAGGAGAAAATATCGCAAGTCCTTAGGGACATCTATCTTTGCAAACTTTGGATGGAAGGAGTCATTTAATATTTTACCTATGACTCTGTAAACCAAATCTAGGGAAATGTACCTTAACCATATGAAGTTAGGGGGAGAAATTGTGGGAAGGAGTTCAGTCTCAAAATATTCCATGAAGAGACGCCAATATCGGAGATAAACTATTTCCCATGCTAAGGCCAAATATTTGTCTATAAAACTGATTATTTACTCGAAACACATTGTCAGAGAGACATAATTCAACTAAATTGATAAATTTACTCGTAGAAATGGGAAGATCCAAATTAAGTCTAGGCATGATTTCCCGCAGAAGGCCCATGGTTTGGTCACCTGGAACTTTGGTAAACAAAGAGTTTACATCAAAGCTCACAAGTTTTCCATCCGGTAATTGCAGGTGGTTGAGGCGGTCAACGAAATCTTGAGTGTTCATAATGTGTGCAGATGAGATTCTTCCAACTGCTGGAGATAAATGCTTGGCGAACCATTTGGAGAGCTTATAAGTGGGAGAATTAATATTGGAAATAATTGGGCATAAGGGACATCCCTCTTTGTGGGTCTTTGGGAGCCCATACATATAGATGAAGGCAGTCATTGGTGTACTTTGCACCGTGTCGGTAAACTTAGACAGCCTCTCTGCAAGCTTCGGTAAATTGAGACGACGATAGCGCCGCCTAGTTTAGGTTATTTCTGCAAAGAAATATAATTTAATAAGGTAATTTCGAATCGGGCGCCTCGCTTCTATACCCCTCCACTTAATTGGATGGATTGCACTCACCAGATATTAAACAAATCGTAATATTACTAATTTAAAAGCCTATCATTAGATTCGAATTCAAAAGGCGATTGCTGCATGTCGTTAGGCCTCTAGGTTTTCTACTACTTTCCTGCTCTTGCTCTCCTGCTCTTACAGGTACCTTAACATAACATAACATAACATAATTTCTCGGATGACAGGGCAGAATGATTTGGGCACGGGAGGGATCGGGAGAAATTGGGGTAAACATGTAAACAAGCGGCCCGGTGGGAAAAAATTATTTTGCGTAAATATTATCGTTCACCCGTGTCGGAATATTCATGCGCGTTTGAGTCCTTTTCGAATTACAGCTGGCGCAATTTTTTTTTCTAAAAAATATGCGCGAAAGTAAACAAACAGGAAACGCTGTTTACGCAGGCCATTTTTTTTTTTTTTTTACAAAATTGCCCGAAAAAAACAAACGAAACACGCTGTTTGAGTCCTATTCGAAATATAGCTTGCAAGATAGGCGTCGAACTGTTCGTTTTTTCTACCGTATGCAGAGATTGAACTACGGACGAAATAGTACGTCCCGCCGTTCGAGTCACTAATCTACATATTTACCACATCTAATGCCCGGCCACAAATCTCGCAATCGCTTTTAATTTTAACTAAATTATGAACGTCCAAAAAGGTTGCAAATTTTTCTCTATCAGAAACTAGAATTAATAATTCGGAAATAAACGACGGACACACTTCGCCAACCGATACGATTTTGAAACTTCGTATAAAACGTCTCTATGATACACAAACGGCTAAAAAATAAGTAGTTCCTATAATGTTTAAAAGAAGGTAATAAAAATAGTAAAATGGGGAAAAATATATTGACAAATAAAAATTACTCCAAATGAGGATAATAAAAAGCTATTAAGTGAAAAAAATTGAAATCAAGCATTTCTGACGTCATACCCCACCCCCAGCCCCTATTATAATTCACAAAACGATTAAAGGCGCTGACATGATGTAGTTAAAGCATTCACATATGTAAACGTCAGGACATTATTCTATAAACAATTAGGATTATATACTGGGGGGCTGTGCCCCCCAGACCCCCCCAATTTAATGAAACTCAGGATATTCATAGTGTGGTTGTAGGGGGTGCGACGAAGATGTATAGGAGAAAAACTTCCTTCCAAAGCGAGAATATAAATAGCCCATTAAATTACCAAGTCAAGACGGACTACGCCGTAGCGTAACGGTAGAGTGCTAGCTTCGGGATTCAAAAGACCCAAGATCGAACCCCAAAGTCCACAATTTTTACAAAGAAAATTCTCGAAGAAAACGGAGACCACGAAAAACGCTTTAAGGACAACTCAAGAAATCAAGTCAAGAGAAAATCGCTGTCAAGGAAAACGGAAAGAAAACGATTATCAAGGGCTAACTCGTCTCAAGAAATTATCACGTCACCATGAAGCAGAAGAAGTCATCACGTCATCAGAATTGGAAGGAATCATGACATCGTCGTTAAAAGGAAGATACACTAAGAAAAAGAAGATCAAGAATTAACCCAGCCAACTTAAAGAAGAAAGAATCTCAGCCTACAAGAATACTATGAGTCAGATTACTAGAAAACAATGTTTCGAGGGGCAACTTCAGTCAAGAAATAAATAAATATAAGAAGGCCTCCCCCCCCCCATATGGTCCCCCCCCTTGTGTTTACCCACACACGAGCCGTCCCCTTAAATATACTCCAAAAACGTCAAACATTTTGGAACACGGACGAAAATAGTACGTCTTATCGGCCGGCCGCTCGTCACCAAATTTACCGAAATTGGAGCTAATGAGCAACTTCTGGATTCAGTACAGGAATTAGAGGATGGACGTTTCAAGTCAATAGGGAGGACATAGAGTATGGGCTAAGAAGGTTAAAAAACCATAAGGCAATGGATGGGCAATGGATGAAGAAAGGATAGTTGGTGAATTTCTGAAATATGGAGGAGAAAGGATGAAAGTGTTACTGACACCCTATTAAATGATATGCTGGTGAACGGATGGGTGCCTGAGACTTGGCAGAAAAGTAGGATTAATTTGTTTGCCCAGAGGTGGTAAAGACAGAAAACTGGTGCATAGCTGCAAGCCAGTAGCCATAATGAGTGTGATAGGAAAGTTGTTTGGTAGCATCATGACAAAGAAACTGAAGGAGTAGGATGAATATGAATAGATACTTGGAGATGAGCAAAATGGATTCAGGACCGAATGTAATAGAGAGGGTAAGAAAACAAGAGGGTGTGCTATATGTCTGCTTCTTGATATAGAGAAAGCCTTTGATAGAGTTGATAGAACAAAATTGTTTGCAAGACTAAGAGATGTGGGGATGGATGCAAATATTCTAGGTAATTTTGTAGATGATGGCCGGATCCTAGGCCTAGCTTTTTTTGGGCTACTTTTCGTTGTTACTTTTTTAGAGATGAAATCGAAGAATTTTATGGCGATTTTCGTTTTTATACTCGGGGGCTGTGCCCCCCAGACCCCCCCCAAAGGATTGAAACTCAGGGTCATCGCAGTGTTATCCCCGCGGTGAGCCATACCCAACAACGAGCCGACGCTCAAAATAATCACATCCGCCCATCGTCTATACAATTACCATATTCTAAATGTAATACAAAAACTATGGTGAATGACATCGGGGTTAGACAAGGGTGTACCATATCTCCTAGCCTGTTCAGCTTCTTAATTTAAGAACTTTTGAACAGAGTAAAAAGAGAAGGCCAAGGAGTCATGGTTGGAGATCGTATATTGACAACCCTGGGATTTTCAGATGACATAGTTCTGGCTAGTGAAACAGCAGAGGGTTTGCAGGGACTTTTGAATGTGGTGTATCAGTATAGGGAAGAATGGAGAGTAAAATATAGTAGAGGAAAGTGCAAAATAATGGTATTTGGAGAACGAAGAGATGAAGGATGGATCCTAGGAAATTACATTGTAGAAGTGGTTAATAATTATAGATACTTGGGTGTGACAGTCTATAACTAGAAGGAGGTAAACAGGAAGATCGGTGGCTTACCTGAAAAAGTGTATTTTTTTGGTAGGTATGTTTCATTCGTCCGTGCATGCATATTCATATGCGTTTGGTTAAATAAAAATGTTAGAACATTATTCTATAAACAATTATGATTGTATATTGGGGGAGCTGTGTCTCCCAGACCCCCCCTAATTGATTGAAACTCAGGTTCATTGTTGGGGGGGCCCCCTGCAGTGATAAACCGCCCCCATAAGCAGTCCCCTTGAATTTACTCCAAAAAGGTGAAACATATTTAACAGGGACAAAATATTTTGCGTCTCATCATTCACGCCGCCGATCTTCATGTTTACCCAGAAGGATATATTTGAGAAGCATAAGAGATAAAATGAAGTAAATATGCTAAAAATGACTGGCCTCCTGAGGAATATGACAACTAAGCAAGCGAATAAGTATAAAATGAAAAGATAACTCTGGAAAGGGATAGCAGTCCTAAGAAGCCTGTATGGGTATGAAGTCTGCAAAGTGACAAAGACAGAATTGGAGAGAATGGAAAAGATCTCAAACAGAGTGGCAAGAATTGCATTAGGGGCCAATCCCTATGTAGCAGTAGAGGCACTGAGAGGAGAAATGGGCTGGCAAGAATGGCTGTCTGGCTTTCCAGTTGGCTGTCTGGCTTTGTTCTGGAAGGTTGTCTTACAGGAGCTACTGATTCTCATTGTAAGATTGGGATATAATACTGATTTGGGTGTATAATTTTTCTTGTATTTATTTGATACATCAATCACTGTATAATAAATACATTAGTGATTAATACTTTTGGGGAAGATAACTGGCAGCAATCCTGAGCAAGAATTTTTTTTTTTTGGTGAGTGTTAACTTTTTCATTAGTAAATTTCTGAGAGTATGGCTTTTTGTATAGATGGTGAGAGCATGCCGTTTGAAAGTAGTGTGTATGTGGTGTGTGATGCATGTGGAGTTGAAAGGAGAGTGAATGTAACTGAATGCCGTGTGTGTTTTCTGGAAGGGGAGGTTAGGAGGTTGAGTGGGGAATGTAAGAGGTTGAATGATTTGGTGTTTGAGGTGAGAAGAGATGCAAGTGTGCGATTGAAGGGTGAGATTAGTGCTAAGAGGGTGGAAGATAGGGCTAGGACTGGGAACAGTGTGGAAGTTGTGAGTGATGATGAATGGTGGGTGAAAATGGATAGGATAGATAAGTTAGGACAGATTAGGTGTTTGAAAAGGAAGGACATAGAACCTGTTAGGTTGACTAACAGATTCAATGTCCTGAGAGAGGAAGAGTGTGAAAGTGATTTGCCTGGTGTGATTGTGGATGAAAGCAGGATGGGTGGTAGCGTGACTGAGAGCAGGAGGGAGGGTAATGTTAGGCCAAGACAGAATAGGAGAATGACTGAGGTGCTAGTGATGGGTGACTCTCAGATTAGGTATTTAGATAGGAAGTTGAGTGATAGCAAGTGGAAGGGAATGAGAGTTTGTCTGCCGGGTGCTGGTGTAAGTGATGTTTGTGAGAGGTATGATAGGCTGTTTCGGGGTGTGAGAGGGATGCAGTTGTGATTACGCATGTGGGAGTGAATGATGTAAAGAAGGTGGGTACATGTGAGTTACGTGAGCAGTATAAAAGGTTAGTTGAAAGGATGAGTAAAAGCAGGGTAAAAGGTGTTGTTTCTGGTGTGCTTCCGAGATTGGATGTGGGGGTAGAATGGTTGTCGCGTGCAATTGGTTTGAATGAATTTGTGAAAGGACTGTGTGAGGAGCTAGGATTGGTGTTTGTAGATGTCTGGGGAGGGTTTTACGGGAATAGGAGGTTGTATGCGATGGATGGGCTCCATCTTAGTCGGGCAGGTGTTGAGGTTCTATGGGGGGAGCTGGATAGTGTGATTAGGTCCTTACGGGTGGGAAACTAGAAGCTGTTAGAGGTAAGGGAATAACAGGAATAGAGGGCAGGTGTAGGAAATGGAAGGGATGCAGTGATAGAGGAATAGCTAGGGGAGAGGGCATACTGATGCATTATAGGGGGACTAATGCACAAGTGAATGAGCAGATAACTAGGAATAAAAAAGCACAATGCAATGAAGATGGGAATAATAAAAAAACCTTAAAAATATACTACACAAATGGTCGGAGTATAAGGAACAAGATAGATCTCTTAAGAGCGTTAGCAAGTGAAGAAAATTTTGATATAATTGCGATAACAGAGTCATGGCTTGATTTGGCAGGTAATCACTTTAAACCTGAGGTTGAGATTGAGGGCTTTAACATGTTCCATACAGATAGGAATAGGAAGAGAGGAGGAGGGGTTATTATTTATATTAAAGATAATCTCCAGTGTTGTGTAAACAGTACAATTAAATTAGATGATAACACAGAGTCATTATGGCTAAATGTAAAGGAAGGTAAAAACAAGCTTGTCTTAGGATTATTATACAGACCACCAAATCTTAGTAAGGAAGCTTCAAATCTTCTGTGGCAGGAGATTGAACGGGCATGTAGAAGTAAGCATGTGTGTATAATGGGCGATTTTAATTACAGAAATATAGACTGGGAAGCTCTTGTGGGTGATCAGGAGGCTGAGGAATTTTTGAATGTTGTCCAAGATAATTTTCTGAGGCAGATTATTAACGAACCCACTAGAGGTAATAATATACTGGATTTAGTTCTGACAAATAGGGAAGAAGTTATTAAGGATACTGAGATTGGAGGAAATTTGGGTAATAGTGACCATTGTGAAATTAGATTCAAGATGAAATGGAATGGTATTGATAGTAGCATGAACAATGTACATTAGTCAAAGGACAGGTAGGATTGGTGGAGGAATAATTATCTATATAAAAAACAAGATTGTTTCAAGTTTAAATACTTCAATAAAGCAGGATGGAGTTGAGTCACTTTGGATAGATATTAGGTTCAGTAAAAATAGAATGGTGCATTTGGGAGCTTTTTACAGGCCACCTGGGCAGACTGATGATATAGATGAACTAATGATAAGGGAAATAAGTAAGGGATGTGAAACAGATGCAGTTATTATTGGGGACTTCAACTTAAACTCTGTGGACTGGGAAAATATGATAGGTAGGGATAGAACAAGTGGCAGGTTCATAGAATGCTTTGAGGATAATTTTTTGAATCAATTTGTTAATGAGCCAACGAGGGGGGACAATATATTAGATTTAGTACTTTCTAACAGTGATCATTTAGTTCAAGAATTGACTGTTGGGGAAGCATTGGGAAATAGTGACCATCAGATAGTTCGTTTTAACTTGGGAATTGAGAAGGGTAAAATAACTGAGAATGCTGAAAAAGTTCCAAATTTTCATAAGGGAGATTATGTAAAACTTCGAAGCTTGCTAAATTTGGTAGACTGGGATATAGAATTCAGAGGTAAAAATGCTTATGGGATGTGGGATACTTTCAAGCATATAATAAATGTAGTCCAAGAACAATGTATCCCAATGAAGGCCATTAGGAACAAAAGTAGGAAACCATTATGGTGGAATCAGGAGATAGCTAGAAAAATTTCAGAGAAGAAAAGGGCATATAAAAAATTACAGGTAGAAAATAATATTCAAAATTTAAGTGATTATAGAATGGCTAGGAATGAGTTAAATAAGATTATAAAGAAGAACAAAAGGGTGTCAGAAATTAAATTAGCTCAGGATAGCAACAAAGATCCTAGAAAGTTCTTTAGTTACTATAAAACTAATAACAAGTGTGGCAGAGTTAAAATAGGACCTATCAAATATGAAGGGTTTGTGAGAGAAACTGATGAGGAAATAGTTGAGGTACTAAATGGTCATTTTGCATCAGTATTTACAAAAGAGAAACTAAATAGTCCTATGTATAGTACTCATAGGTCAGGAAAAGAGGTGTTTACTAACATTTGTGTGGATCGGAGGATGATAAAAGGACTAATAGGTGATTTAGATACTACCAAGGCCTCCGGCCCTGATAATATTCATTCTAGGATACTTAAGGAAGGGGTAGAAAGTATCTCAATAGCTCTGGACAAGTTATATACTAGGTCATTGGAATATGGAGAAATACCCGATGATTGGAAGAGAGCGAATGTAGTCCCCATTTTCAAGAAGGGTAGTAAAGAGGATCCAAATAACTTTAGACCGGTTAGCCTAACTCCTGTAGTCTGTAAAATTCTTGAGAAAATAGTTAAAAAAGGGATTTGCCAACATCTAGAGAGGGAGGGGTTAATCAGCGATGCTCAGCATGGGTTTAGATCAGGTAGATCATGTTTGACTAACTTACTAGACTTTCTGGAGTTTGTAACAGATCAAGTAGATAAGGGAGAGAATGTAGATATAATTTACTTAGATTTTAGTAAAGCATTTGATAAGGTACCACACAGGAGACTAGTTCATAAATTAAAAATGATTGGGATATGTGGGGGTGTTTCAAATTGGATAGCTGAGTGGCTGAAAGACAGGAAGCAAAGGGTAGTGCTAAATGGTGTAAAGTCAGAGTGGAGGGATGTTATCAGTGGGGTTCCTCAGGGATCAGTTCTCGGTCCATTATTATTTGTCATCTATATAAACGATCTTGGGGAGGCAGTTAATAATAAAGTGTCAATTTTTGCGGATGATACCAAATTAGCAGCTGTAGTTAAAGATATTGATGATAATTTTAAAGTGCAGGGGGACTTAAATAAATTGTTATCCTGGGCACATAAGTGGCAAATGACTTTCAACCTTGATAAGTGCAAAGTTATTAACATGGGAAAAGATAATAGAGAATTTAACTATGAAATGGATGGGCATTGGCTGAGCTCAGTAGAGGATGAGAAAGATCTAGGAGTAGTAATAGATAAGTCATTAAGGTTTTCTAAGCAGTGTATTGAAGCAAGAAATAGGGCAAATAGAGTGCTGGGTTTTATTAAGAGAAATGTCAGTTACAAAAGTAAGGAGGTTATTCTTAAACTCTATAACTCTTATGTTAGGCCACATCTAGAGTACTGTATACAGGCATGGTCCCCACATTTTAGACACGATATTAACCTTCTTGAGTCAGTGCAACGGAGGGCAACAAAGATTATTCCTTCCCTGAGGCACCTTGAATATGAAGATAGACTGAGGGTATTAAATATGTTCTCGTTCGAAAGGAGGTGTGTGAGAGGGGATATGATTGAGCTGTTTAAAATTTTTTCCGGGATAGATAAATTGGATGTTAGCAAGTTTTTTGAGTTAGATGATGGAAATCGGACTAGGGGTCACCACTTGAAAATTAAAAAGCAAGGGTGTAGGTTGGATTTAAGAAAGTATTTTTTCACCAATAGAGTGGTAGACTTCTGGAACAAATTGCCGCAGAGGGTAGTAGGTAGTCCAAATCTAAATGTATTTAAGAGTAGGTTGGATGAGTTTATGGGAAGGGAAGGTTGTGATGGTTCCTAAGTTTTGTATATATTAATATTGTTTGTATATATCTATAGCTGCATGATTTAGTTCTTGACAAGCCTTGATTGGTGATACCCTTGTTTCTGGATGCAATCCTCTGGATGTAGTTTTCCTGGGAGTTTGGGTGCCTTGAAAAAGAGGCCGCTTGACTCGGATGACCTATGATGAGCCCTTGTGGCTTTTGTCATCCGTTATATTATATTGTGGGGGACTTTGATTTTGTCTTCCCCTGGTGATGGTGCTTTTTGTGGGTGGGTTTTGACGGAGGCGGATGACCTTTGATAGGCCCTTGTGGCTTTTGTCATCCGTGTAATTATGTTATGTTATGTTATGTTAAATTATAATGGGCTCAGGACTTACCTGGAGGCAGTTGTACAGAAACCAGGCAATGAAATCAATTCAGGAATAGATTCAATGATATCAGTTAGTGGAGACAATAATCACCAGGAGGAAGAGATTACAATTGAAGAGGAGTATGAAAGAATAATTGAGCAATTAATTACAGGTCAGATGATTAACATTCCATATAAGGAGATTAGGACTAAAAATAATGACCCAAGATGGATGACAGATAAAATTAAGCATTATATTGGCATTAAAAAGGGCATTTATAGGAAAATAAAAAATGGAGAGGATCACTTAAGGCAGAGATATAATGAACTAGCAAGAGATGTTAAAAAGTTAGTTAGAGTAGCAAGGAGAAATTATGAAATTAAAGTGGCAAATAGGGCAAAGGAAGATCCTAAAAGTTTTTATCAATTATACAAAACTAAGGTTAGAGATAAAATAGGCCCACTTATAGATTCCAATGGAGAATTAGTGAGTGATAGGGACTCAATGGCTGGAATGCTAAATGACTTTTTTCTCTCAGTATTTACACAGGAGGATACTCTAAATATACCTGAGGTGTCAATGATCTTTCGGGGTAATGATGAAGAGAAATTAAAGGATATATTGATCACAAAGGAGATAGTGACAAAGGAAATTGATAAAATCAAAAGTAGTAAAGCACCCGGTCCTGATGAGCTCTTTCCTAGAATTTTGAAAGAATGTAAGGATGTGTTAAGTGAGCCCCTAGCATGCATCTTTAGAAAATCATTGGAGAGTGGCATTGTGCCAGTGGCATGGAAGAAAGCCAATGTGATACCTATATTTAAGAAAGGGGATAAAACAAATATGTCTAATTACAGACCAGTAAGTTTGACATCAGTGGTAGGGAAAATGATGGAATCTATTATAGCAAGGAATATTAGAGATCACTTGGATAAGCATAAGTTGATAAAAGAATCACAGCATGGCTTTAGTAAGGGTAAATCCTGTCTGACTAATTTGCTGTCTTTTTATAGTAAGGTGTATGAAGCAGCAGATAATGATGAAAACTATGATATTTTATACTTGGACTTTAGTAAGGCTTTTGATCGAGTGCCACACTTCGACTTCTGAGCAAAGTTAAAGCACACAGGATCGATGGCAGTATATTTAGGTGGATTCAGTCATGGCTTGGTGACAGACAGCAAAGAGTTAGTATAGATGGAGTTAAATCTGAGTGGGGGTGTGTTAGCAGTGGAGTTCCTCAAGGATCTGTTTTGGGTCCCTTGCTATTCTTAATTTATATTAATGATCTTGACATAGGTATAAGTAGTGACCTGAGTAAATTTGCTGATGATACTAAGCTAGGTAGGGCCATTAGGGCTGATTCTGATGCTGTTGTAATGCAGGAGGAATTGACCATTCTGTCCAATTGGGCCGAGAAATGGCAAATGAAGTTTAACATAGACAAATGTAGTGTACTTAGTATAGGTAGAAATAATCCATTGAATAGTTATAAATTAAATGGCAGAATTTTAGGGAGGACTGATTGTGAGAGAGACTTGGGTATTTTGGTAAGTTCAGACCTTCGTCCTAGAAAGCAATGTCTAAATGCTAAGAATAAAGCTAATAGGATATTGGGATTCATCAGGAGGAGTGTAAGCAATAAGAGTGCTGAAGTCATTCTAAAACTGTATCTGGCGCTAGTTAGGCCTCATCTAGACTATGCAGTACAATTTTGGTCACCATATTATAGGAAGGATATTGATTTGCTTGAGTCTGTGCAGAGAAGGATGACAAAGATGATTGGTGGGCTAAGGAACTTACCTTATGGTGAAAGGCTCAGAAAACTAAATCTACATACATTGGAAAGGAGAAGAGTCAGAGGGGAATTGATTGAAGTCTTCAAATGGGTAAAAGGATATAATAAAGGGGATCTGGGTAAGGTTCTTATACTTAGTGAACATGACAGGACACGTAGCAATGGGTTTAAGCTTGATAAGTATAGGTTTAGGAAGGAGATTGGGAGGAATTGGTTTACAAATCGTGTGGTAGATGAATGGAATAGGCTCACTAGGCATGTGATAGAAGCCTCCTCTCTGGGTAGTTTTAAGAATAGATTAGATAAATATATGGATGAAGCTGCTAGATGGGACTGACTTTTTTTTATGTACATATGTATATATTTTTCTAAGGAGTGGGAAGATTATATTTTGCGGTTGCATGAATGGACATAATCCTCTGTATGCATTTTATGTATATTGTAGATTAGATCTGATGAACTCCTGTTAAGGGTGACAATGTTGATGACTTTTCTCTGGTAAGAAATCTTTTGTGTGTTGAATGGAACAGGAGCTGCCAAGTGTAGGCCATGAATGGTCTTTTGCAGTCTCCTTCTTTTCTTATGTTCTTATGTTCTTAAACTATAAGTTGAGACTGCAAGGGATGGGAATAGAGACGTGGGCAGGCTATGTGTATGATGCCTATGATAGGACTGAGTGGTGCAAAGAGGTAATGAGAGTGGATAAGAAGTATGAATTAGAAGCAATCTATATAGAGGACGGAGTAAAAGGAAAGCTGAAACAAAAAATATTAGATGCAGGAGAAAAGTTCTGGAGAAGAGGAATAAATAGAAAGAGAAGTCTGAACTTATACAGAGGCAAAAGGGAGCCTTGCATTGAGAATATGTATGATGGGAGTTTTGCAAGCCAGCTACTATTCAAGGCACAGACTGTATCCTTGGAGGTGAAGGGTGAAGGGGAGGCCATACAGATGGAATGGAGGATAGGACAGATACGAATGGTGCCTATTAGGGCAGAGAATCTCTAGAACATTTGATTGTGGAATGTGTGGGCCACAATCTTGAGAGGGAGAAATTGAAAGAAGAATTGTTGATAGAGCTGGGAGGAGGTGGAGAGAAGGGAGGATTATGGACTGAGTGTGGTGCTAGGACTTTAAGTGTGGAAAAAAAGATATAGATGACAAGAGCGATAGGAATAGTAAGAGCAAGCCAAAAATTTTTGCAGTGTGTGTGTGGAAGAAGAGAAATGAACAAGGCTAATAAATTATTTCTACTCCACAGAAAATAAATGCCATATCCCGATACAAAAGGTGGCTCAACAACCTCAACCTGAACCTCACAAAAGCCACAAGGGCCTATCAAAGATCATCCATATCTGTCAAAACCCACCCACAAAATGCATCCATAGGATTGTGTCAGATCATGCGGCAGTAGCAATAACATAACAACATAATTTCACGGATGACAAAAGCGCCAAGAGCCTATCAAAGGTCATCCACATGTGTCAAAACGCATCCATAGGATTGTGTCAGATCATGTGGCAGTAGCGATAACATAATTTCGTGGATGACAAAAGCCACAAGAGCCTATCAAAGGTCATCTGCATCTGTCAAAACCCACCCACAAAATGCATCTATAGGATTGTGTCGAGATCATGCATCTATAATATATAATTCGAACCATACACAGGAATGTGTCAAAAACAAAAAGCATCATCATCAAGACTCGTCAAAATCCAAATCAATCGTAATATACAATAATAAAAAACTGCATCCACAAGAATGAGTCCAAAATACCCCCCAAAGTTAACCCTTCCTCCCTCCCCATAAAATCATCTAATCTGCGTTTGAATACATTCAAGTTTGGACTGTCTACCATCTCAGATGGCAAACTATTCCAGTAATCTACCACTCTATTAGTGACAAAATATTTTCTAACATCCAACCTGCACCTCTGTTTTTAAATTTTTAAGTGGTGACCCCTAGTCCTATTACTAGCTTCCACCTCTTCCAAACTTAAATATATTACACGAAAAAGTAAAAATGTCACTAAATAGAGAGCTCGCCGAGAACTACCCCCCTAATTGATTGAAACTCAGGATCATCGTAGGGGGGTCCCCTGCAGTGATAAACCCCCCATGAACAGTCGGCTTGAATTTACTCCAAAAAGGTGAAACATATATAACACACAGTAGCGATCAGACGTGTTCTCGGTGAATGCTCTATTCAGTGACATTTTTTCATTTTTATTTTTTTGGTGTAATATATTTAAGTTCAGAAAGATAGTTAACTTTGAGTGTTAGACATAATACTAAAGGAATTTTTAATTATATTTTGAAAAGTTTCTCAGTATGGCTGTTGCTTTGGATAATCTGATTATGCCTTTTGATGTAAGCTGTGTGTATGTAGTTTGTGATTTTTGTGGGGTTGAAAGAAGAGCAAATGTATCTGAATGGCCCGGTTTGTTATGTGATTAGTTCAAATGTGGCTTTGGTAGAAGAGGTGAGTTGGTTGTGTTATGAGTGCAAGAGATTAAGTGAGTTGCTGAATGAAGTGAGAAGGAATGTGAGTGTATGTATGAAGAATGTGGCTGGGACCAGGAGGATGGAAGATAGGCCTAGACTAGGGACTAGAGAGAAAGAAGTGACTGATGTGAGTGAAGATGAATGGTGGGTGAATATGGATAGAATAGCTAGGTTAGGTCTGTGAGTAAAAGGGACATGGAACCTGTTAGGTTGACTAACAGATTTGATGCCCTGAGAGAGCTACAAGGACAAGAAGTACCCTAGGAGACCTTATGGTCCATTCAAAGAGGGTACCTTTAGGGTAACAGTTGAGCAGGCACAGTTCTGCACAATGACTTAAGTGCCCAAATGGCCACAAGACTTTGTCCAGTCTTGACTTGAACTGATCAACAGAATTGCTGTTGACAACTTCCACTGGAAGTGCGTTCCAGCTACCGCAGATGCTGTATGTAAAAAGTTTACCACACAGATCACAGTTGTAACACTTCAGTTCAAGTTTGTAGCTGTGATTTCTCATTCTGCCCTCACTAAGTTAGAAAATATCCGTGTAGTCTACATTATTGAAGCCTCAAAGTATTTTAAACACTTTGATAAGCTGACCATGCAGTCTCCGGGTTTCCAACGAGAACAGATCTAATTTCCTTAATCTATCATATCTATCATCGTAACTTTTGTGCCTGTTAGAGGGAATCAGCTTGTTTGCCCTGGCTTGCACACTTTCCAATCTCGCAATATCCTTTTGAAATGAAGGACTCCAAAATTGTACGGCATACTCCAGGTGCGGTCGGACAAGTGAGTTGTACAAACACAGTACTATCTCCTTGTTCCGATATCCAAACTGGCACTTTATGTATCCTAGCATCCTTTGGGCCTTTTTCTCCGCCTCAATACACTGTTTCAAGAAATTGAGGTCACTAGTGATTGTTACACCGAAGTCCTCAGTGCCGGTGGATTCAATAGCAGTGCCCTTAAGGATATACTTAGGTTGGGAGTTTCTGTGGCCGATATGCATCACTTTGCATTTGTTCACGCTAAATGGCATTTGCCACGTGTCTGACCACCCTCCAATCTTCCGAAGACCATCTTGAAGGTGGGCAGTATTTCCATCCTTTGCAACGTTCATACCAAGCTTGGTATCATCGGCAAATTTAGAAATCTTTGCAACTGTGTCACCGTCCATGTCGTTGATGTAGATGATGAATAGTAGTGGTCCCAGGACAGAACCTTGAACAATACTAGTAATAGGCACCCACTCAAAGTCTCTCCATTCAACACTACCCATTGCCGTCTGCCGCTTAGCCAGTTCTCTATCCAACTTGCTACATTTCTGTCTATGCCCAGCGCACGCACTTTCTGAAGGAGGCAGCGGTGTGGTACCTTATTGAAGGCTTTTTGAAAGTCTAAGTAGATAATATCCACAGCCTTACCCCTGTTGTGCTCACTAAAAACGAAGTGGAAGAATTCCACAAGATTCGTTAGGCATGACTGGTTCCTTCGGAACCCATGCTGGGAACTCCTCAATCGCAAGTTGGACTCTAAATATGATGTCATTTTGTCCATGAGTTTACCGACTATTGAGGTTAAGCTAATAGGTTGGTAGTTCGATGGCTGGCTAGGGTCTCCTTCTTGAAGATAGAAGTCACCTCCGCTTCATGCCAGTCTCTTGGAACGCATCCGGTCCGGATTGAAATGTTGAAGATTGTGCTCAGATATTGTGACACTTCATCACGCACTTCTTTCAACACTTTAGGTAGAAACCCGTCCGGGCCATGGGACTTATTCATCTTTAGATCAGTGATTTTTTATTCTATTTCTCCTTGGGTGAGATCCATTTCCTCCTTTTTTTCATTCAAGTAAGAATCTGTCAGCTGGGGGATGGGACCACATTCTTCAGTAAACACTGAAGAGAAGTAGTCATTGAGGAGGTTAGCATTTTCTATATCTGAGTGCTTTAATGCCAATTGTAGGATGGATTGGTTTACGGCTGTTTACATAACCAAAGAACTCCTTGGGATTCTCCTTGCAGAGTCTCGCCACTCAGAGCTCCTTGGCATGCTTTGCCGCCCTTATGCTGGATTTCACCCTCCTAGCTAGCCTACAGTTCTCTTCCCCCTCATCAGTTGACCGATTTCTTGATTAAACCACTTTGGTTGAACGGAAGACCAATGAAGGCTTTTCAAAGGGATGAAATGTGATTGAAGACTCAGGAACGTAGTTTTGAATCTATTCCACGAATCTTCACTATCCGCGCACACTTCTAGCCTCACATCAGTCAATCCAGCACAAAGACCTGCAAAGTCTGCTCTTCTCAAATCAAGTTTCCTCGATTTACTAGTTGCAGGCCCTGCCTTGGGGACTTTGACTATAAATCTGACTAGTTGGTGATGACTACCACTGAGCTCTTTGCCTACAGAGAGATCCTCAATGATGTCATCCTCAGAGGTGAAAACCAAGTTGAGGGTATTATTGCCTCTCGGTGGCTCTCTCACCCATTGAGTCAGGAACTCATTGTTCGCGGTTTTTACCACAACTCCGTTATGGCTACCATTTCAGGTTCTTCCGTTGCTACGAGGCCATGAAGTTCAAGAAACTTGTTCCTAATCGACCTTGCATTAAACAGAAGAACTTTCAGGGAGTCCCCGAAAGTATGACTCCTTACGCTCTTCCATTTCTCGGCTTATTTCTTTGTGAAGGGGCAGCCCTCTTTGTGACCACTGAGAAGGTCGTTCCAGGAGTGATACTGGCGTACATCTGACCTCACTCTGGGCCAGACACTCGTTTGGGCCTGCTCCACGACATCCTGTATCATGTTATAGGGTACAGCCTTTCCTTTAAAGGAAAGATGCACTCCATCCCTTTGGTAGAGATCGTTTCTACCATCAAAGGTGCGGTACGGGTCCACAAAAAAGACCCCCTCCACTGTACACAAATCTGCCAGGCGTTCAAGGTCATGTTCCTCGAGTGAGCTATCCGGGTTGGACCTCTTCTTGGGAGCATCCCGACCACAACACATCTGCAGGTTTTTAACCTACAGTTGTCCATGGCTCCCATGACTGTGTGTATAATATTTCCTTCCTGACCTACCTTGAGGTAGAGGTCATTGCCACTTACCATCAGGGCAATGACTGAGTTCTCAGAAATCTGAGATTTCTCTGCCTCTACCCTGATTCAGTGGTTTTCCCTTCCTGGCAGGCATCTTACCTTCACACTCGTGCGAAGGTGGGCCGCTACCAGTGGTTGCAGACTCTGTGCTTGAGAGTTGCCAATAAGGTTGACTCTCACACACTCGGCTGCAGAGGAAAGAGTTTTTCTTTTTGGAACTGACATTGTCCGTTTCCTCTTTAATCTCCATATTTTTCTTCTTTTCTTCTTTCTTTTTTCCTATCTTCCTCTGGTTTCACTTCTGTTTCTGCTTTCTCTTCTTTTTTCTTTCCTTTCTTCCTCTTTTTTCTTTCCTTTCTTCCTCTTTCTCTTCTTTTTGGCCCATTGAGTCAGTCCGGCAGCAGTTGACTCCACCTCTGGGATATTTGAAGGCTGGCGTGGCACTGCTGATGCAGTGCTCGGTTCTTGGGCAAGGGTCTTGTCAGCGGATCCACCCAGGTCAATGGGAGATACATCATGAACCAACTGGACCTCTAGTCTTGAGGACAACTTAACGATTCTGTCCTTGAGATGGTGAAGCTGATGCACGTGTTCAGACTCTATGTTCTGCAGCTTCCTCTCCAGTACGTTGGATTTTTCTTCAGATGATCTATATAGATCGTTGAGCTCTTGCACTTCTCCTTTAAGGACACAGTCAGTGCAGATACTTGCTGGGTGGCATTTAGAGTAACATCCTTCCGGGAACTCCACACACCACTTGTCCTTTTTGCACACTGAACATTTGTATTTAAGAGCAGCCGGTCCTTTCTTTCCAGTCATGCTGAACACTTTATATCTGAATACTTTGTGACCACTCAATAAAAAAGAAGGGGGGTAGTGAGTTCACCTCACATGAGTCGCTCCCGCCTATCCATTGTAGATGTTTGGGATCTTTCAGAAGCCACGCTCCTTTTACTGCTGTTCATCCGACTGAGTCATTCAAGTCCCGCCTATCCATTGGAAACGTTTGGGATCTTTCAGAAGGCACGCTCCTTTGACTGCTGTTCGTCCAACTGAGTCATTCAAGCCCAGCGTGCCATGGCTCCCAACCAAGCAGCACTGACAGCCTCCGAAGGGGGCTATCGATTTTGCACCAGGTGAACAGCGGAACATGCCCCGTACTAAACTCCTACTAGTTCACGATGGCCAAGATCTCGGAGTAGCGTTCAATGGATATCCCGCCACACCAAGAGACTCGACCCAAGGCTTTTTATTGGCCTGGGAACAAAGGGCCGTCACCTCGGGCCGATGCTACCAGAGGCACCTGTCAATGGTCACTAGGAATAGTCAATAATTACACGCCAGGGAAGGGGTTAACAGGGCACTACCCTCATCCCATTCATCGTGCCCCAACGCCTAGGCCACTTCTAGTCCTAGTCTCTTGCAACAAGTGAGTGCCGATTGGCATTGTTTATAGAGGTTCCACAGCCTCTCTTCTGACGCATGAGGTATCTGCCAGGTCCTTATATGTAGATAGAGGGGAAAAAGGTTAAGAGTGACATGATAGTAGTTTTTTTTTGTTTTTGTATAATAAGTGGAAGAGATAGGATAAAAGTGAAAAAGGAGAAGGATAGAGTAGTAAAAGGAAGGACGCACTTAGTCTGAAACCTCGTTTCCGACCAAATCAAAAAGGGGAGCCCTACCAGGGGTACCCAGAAGAGAGGTACCCCCGCCGACATAGCTTGAAAAGTCAAAGGTATACACAAGCTCTCTTCCCGCAACAAGGGGTCATCACCTCTCCCTCTACTTTCACGCAAAGTTTTGAGAGAGAGGAAGAGGTTGAAAGTGATTTGTCTGATGTGGTTGTGGCAGAAAGTGAAATAAGTGGTAGTTAGTTTGAATGAGAACAGGAGGGAGGGTAATGCTAGGCGTAAGTGGACTAGGAGGATGACTGAGGTGCTTGTGATGGGTGACTCAGATTAGATATTTAGATAGGAAGTGAGAGTTTGTTTGCCGGGTGCTGGTATAAATGATGTGTCTGAGAGGTATGATAGTCTGGTGTCTGGGTGTGAGAGGGATGCAGTTATGATTACACATATGGGAGTAAATGATATAAAGAAGGTGGGTTCATGTGAGTTATAAGAGAGAGGTTGTTGAAAGAATGAGTGAAAGTAGAGTGAAAGGCGTTGTTTCAGGTGTGCTTCCGAGATTGGATGTGGGGGGTGGAAGGCTTGTCTCGTAAATTGCACTGAATGAGTATGTAAAAGGCCTGTGTGAGCAGTCGGGATTAGTGTTTGTTGATGTTTGGAATGGATTTTATGGGAATAAGGCATTGTATGCATTGGATGGACTCCATCTAAGCCAGGCTGGGGTTGACGTGTTGTGGCAGGAGTTAGATAGTGTTGTTGGGTCTTTGCAGGTGGGAAACTAGTTACTGATAGTGGTCAGAGAAATATAAGAGTATAGGGTGGGGCAGGGAAAGGAAAGATATGCAGAGGAGATAGAGTGGAAGGTATACATTGTAAAAGAGGTGCTTCAGGGATAGGAGGGCTGAGTTGTCTTTATACCAATGCTCGTAGTCTTAGAAATAAGAAAGATGAGTTATTTAGTTATATTATTGATGAAGATATAGATATAATATGTGTAATAGAATCATAGGTTATTGAAAATATATTTAATGACAACGTCAGTGAATTTGAACTACAGTGTTATGATATGTACATTAGTCAAAGGAGAGATAGGACAGGTGGTGGGTTGATTATTTATATCAGAAATAGCATTTCTTCAAATCTAAATAATTCTATAAAGCAAGAAGTTGAGTTACTGTGGATAGATATTAAGGTCAGTAAAAATAGGATAATACACTCAAGAGCCTTTTACAGACCACCCAGACAGACAGACTGTATTGATGAGCTAATGATCAGGGAAATAGGGAAAGGATGTGAAGTCAATACAGTTATTCTCAGTGACTTTAATTTAAATTCTGTGGACTGGGAAAAATGATAGGAAGGGATAGAGCAAGTTGTAAGTTTATAGGATAATTTTTTGACTCAATTTGTTAATAAGCCAACAAGGGGTACCAATATCTTAAATGTTTTTTTCAAATGATGATCACTTGGTTCAGGAATTGACTGTTGGGTAAGCATTGGGAAATAGTGATCATCAGATGGTTCATTTTAACTTTTGAATAGTGAAAGGTAGAACATCAACAAACTCCACAAAAACTTCAAATTTTTATAGGGAAGATTACGATAAATTACAAAACTTGCTAAATCAGATTAGGTGGGATATAGAATTCAGGGGGAAGAATACTTATGAGATGTGGGACACTTTTAAGACTAACAGTGTATTCCAATAAAGGCTATTAGGAAGAAATGTAGGAAGCTGTTGTGGTAGAATCAGGAGATAGCTAGGAAAATTTCTGAGAAGAAAAGGGCATACCATAGATTACAGAGAGAAAGTACTTTTGACAATTTAAATCATTATAGGTCAACCAGAAATGAGCTAAATAAAATTATTAAAAAGAACAAAAAGGGTGGCACAAAAACTTCAAATTTTTATAGGGAAGATTACGATAAATTACAAAACTTGCTAAATCAGATTAGGTGGGATGTAGAATTCAGGGGGAAGAATACTTATGGTTGGATCGATTATCGATTGGGATTAGAGATATATTTTCGGCCCGCTACATTTGGCGCCCGAATAGGGACTCGAAACTGGGAGCGTGACTGGATTGAATTGCAGTCCATACCCAATTAGTGTGACAAGTAGTTTGATTGATTTTTCCCTCCTCCTATCTTTTTACTAACTTGGGAACAATGGCTGTAGCGGAAACATTGAATGAAGAAGTAGTGCGATTGAGACTGGAGTTGAGAAAGAAAGAAGAGGAGTGTGAAATGTTGCGGGGAATGATGGAGGGAATGGTGAATAAAATAAAAGGGATGAATGAAAAGACTGATAAGATGAAGAAGGAAATGGGAGACCGACAGGATCAGACGGACCGACGGATGCAGGACCTGTATAACATGATGACAGGGGCTGGATCAGTCCCAGGACCTACAACCCTGACCCCTGCTCCTACTGAAGGGACTCCGCTAAATGGAATGGATGGCAGTAGGATTGAGTCTAAAGAAGATACTGTGAGTGGTAGGAAAGGGGGTGAATGGAAGAGAGTGGAAAGTAAGAGAGGAAGTAAGCATGGTTCTAAGGTTAAGGATAGGAAGGCGAGAGGGAAGAGTGTGGATTCGCTATACTCAGATGAGGGAGAGAGTGACGATATGATTGGAATGAGTGAGACCGAGAGTAGCTCTTCGGAGAGTGAAGGGAATGTGGGGAAAGGAATTTTGATTAGGGAAGTGCCAAGGATTGATAAGTTTAGATTGCATGGGGGAAAGAGTATGGATGAGTTCTTCGGGGATTTTGAGCGGTACTGCAAGCTCAAGTACCCGCAGAACAAGGGTCACTGGGTGAGTGTTCTGGGAGATTGTTTGGATGGGAAAGTGTTGGAGTTCTTGCGAGTGATAACGAGTGTGGGAGAGCCAAAGTACGATGTAGTGAAGAAGAGATTGATTGGGCAGGTGAAACGAATGAAAGAGAGTGTGAAGTATAAGAGGGTGAATGAATTTGAGAAGGCTCGAATGGGGAAGAGTGAAAGTGTGAATATGTATGCACATAGGCTTGAGAGTATGGCAAGAAAGAGGTATGGTGATGATGATGTAAATGAATGTAAACCACTCATGAGGAAGTTTTTGGACACGATCCCGCGAAAGGTGAGTGAATGGCTGAGTGGAAAGAGAAAGGAGAGAGTGAGACTTACAGGTGAACGGTTGATGTGGGAGGATGTGTTGGAACTGTTAGAAGATGGACGATTTGATGATGAAAGCGATCTAGAAGAGGATGGATGGTACAGTGTGAATGTTGGAGGTAAGAAGCCTAGGAGCTTTCATCCACCCCAGCAGTTTGTCAGCTACAGGGATGCCCTGAAGGCTGCACCAGCTGGAGTGATGTCAAACTTCCTGGGCCGGCAGAATGGATGGGCAAATGGAGGGTGGTCGAATGGAAGGGGGCAGATGAATTTCAAGCGTGGGAACGGATATATGAGAGAGAAACCGAGGTATGTCCCAGCAAACGAGAGACTGAATGGTGTGAGAAAGATTGTGGAATGTCGTCGGTGTGGAAGGAAAGGTCATATGTTGGCAGAATGTAGGTGGACATCTGGTGCGTGTTTTGGGTGTGGTAAGAAAGGGCATATGATAAAGGATTGCCAGGAAAGTGTGAAAGAGTGCTTCGAGTGTAAAGAAATAGGCCATTTGAAGAAAGATTGTCCGAGGTTGAATGGTGGAGCAACTGGTGGGGAAAGTATGAAATATGCATGTGGTAATTGTGGAAAGGCTGGTCATTATGCAAGGATGTGTCGTGATCAGAGGAATGTATGTAGCTATTGTGCGATGGAAGGACATTCAAGTGAAAAGTGTTGGATTAAACTGAGAGCGCAAGGTGTGAATGGAAAGTCTGAAGCGGGAAACTGAATTGTAAGAGGGTACCTGGTGAAGTATCCTCTGGGTGCATGAGTGTGAGTAATGTGTTGGTAAGTCTGTCGAGTGTGAAAGTGCTGTCTGGTAGGAAGTATGAGTGTCTGAGTGTGAAGGTGGAATTGAATGGAATTGAGTGTTTGGCTTTAATAGATTCTGGATGCAAGGCGAGCTTGGTGTATAAAGATGTGTATGACAAGGTTAGCGAGAAAGCCCTCCTGTCTGAGTGCAAGGGAAGTTTAGTAGGTATTGGTAATAGGAGAGTGTCTGTGATTGGAATGATAAGGTCAGCTGTTCGAATGCATGGTATGATGATGAATGAATGTGAATTTTCTGTGATTGATAAGGTGAGTAGTGAGTATGGTGTGATTTTGGGGTATGATTTTATGAAAATCAATCGTATGGTTGTGCATCCTGCGAGTGATCAGATTGAGAGAAAGATTGGTAAAAATGGGGTGTATAAGTTGTATGTAGGGAAAGATGGTAGCGTTTTGAGGAGTGTGTTTACTGGTACTGAGGTGACTGCTATGGAGAATGTAAGGCTTGTGAAGGGTGAACGGGTGTCTGTTAGAGTGAGTTGGAGTAAGGATGTTAGTTTGAATGTGAGTGAGAACACTGTGATATTGGATGGAAACGATGCGTGTTATAAGGTAAGGCGTGTTGCTTGTGTGTTTGATGGCTTGATGAGAATGAATGATCCTTTTGTATGTGTGCAGGCGGACCCCAGTGTGAAAGGGCAGGTGAGGGGAATCCAAGTCGGAGATGTACTGGGCCACCTCTCCACTGTCAATGAGGTAGGTATGGATGATAGTACGGATGTCAGGGTGAATGTTGCAGGTGAAGAGACGTGTGAATGGACGTATAATGATGTGAAGAGCATGGTGGAATTGGATGGATGTTTAACTGAGTATGAAAGGGAGGATGTGTATCGAATGATATTTGAACGAAAGGGAGCCCTCAGTAAGGGTGATCTGGATTTCGGGGTTGCAAAGCTCCCGGAATTCAAGATTGTCCTGAAGGAGGATTCCCCAATCTATCAGCGGCCAAGGCATTTCCCACGTCCGGTTGCTGATGAGATTGAGGAGCAGTGCTTGGAATTGGAGCAATTGGGGATGATTGAAGAGAGCGAGAGTGCATGGAATAGTCCAATTGTACCTGTACATAAGCCGGATGGAAGATTGCGTCTGTGTGTGGATTATCGAAAGGTGAATGAAAGGACTGTGAAAGAAAGGTTTCCGATGTGTGTGGTATCTGAGTGTGTGTATAGTATGCATGGGATGGAGTGGTTTACGAAGCTGGATCTGGTACGGGGGTATTACCAGATGCCCATTGCTGAGGAGAGCCGGCCAGTAACTGCCTTCTCTTCCTCAAAGAGGCATTACCAGTTCCGGAACCTCAGCTTTGGGTTGGCTAATGCTCCCGGAGCCTTCCAGCGGGCAATGAATGTTGTGTTGAGTAAGTTTGCGAGTAAGAATGTGATTGCGTTTATAGATGATATTTTGATTATGACTGAGACTTTTGAGGAGCATATGAGATTGGTGAATGATGTGTTGAGAACGTTGGAGAGTGTTGGTGTGAAGGTGAAAGTGGCGAAGTGTGAATGGTTTGCGAAAGAAGTGGAATTCCTTGGTCATATGGTGAGTGAGATTGGATTGCGAAAATCATCGAAGTATGTTGAGAAGGTGCGAATGTTTCCTAAACCGGTGACTGTGAAGCAACTGAAGTCATTTTTGGGTTTGATTGAGTTCCAGCGAAAGTTTATACGTGATTGTTCTGGTGTGAGTAAGCCTCTGACTGAGTGGATGGGCAAGAAAGGTAGTACGGTTGTCAAGTGGAATGATAAGATGAATGAGGCGTATGAGAGACTGAAAGAGGCAGCGGCTGAAGATGTTGAATTGGCTTACCCAGATTATAGTGTAAATGCTAAAATGCTTGAATTGTATACAGATGCGAGTGGGTATTGTATGGGAGGTTTTCTGATGCAAGAGCAGCGTTTGAATGGAGAGAATGTCAGGCGAATAATTGGGTATGTATCCAAGGCTATGAATGTTGCAGAACGAAAGTATTCGACTGTGGAACGAGAGCTGGCTGCGATAAGATATTGTTTGAAAGTGTTGCATCCATTTTTGTATGGTGTGAGGTTTGTGATAAAAACCGATCATCAACCTCTTGTGTATCTGCAGCGTATGAAGTGGGCTGATAGTAGGATTGCAAGGACTTTGGAAGATTTGAGTGACTTTGACTATGTGATTGAGTATGTGCCTGGTGAATGGAATGGAGTGGCTGATTTGATGTCAAGGTATCCTGGTACGAATGATGAAAATGTGTGTGGAGTGAGTGATCCTGAGTATTTGCCGAAAGGGATTATGAATGGAAAAGAGAGTAAGGGTGGTGGTGATTCCTTGTTTGAGAGTGTATGGAATGGTTTGCAAGATTTAAAGAGTGATGGAGTAGATGTGAGAGTGCCCTATAGTGTAGATGATTTAAGGAAGGAGGTAATGAATGAAGTGTGTAGGAAGCCTGAAAGCATTGGTATGGCAAAGGTGCGGAACTTCATGAAAGAATTGAGAGCGATGTGTATGCAAGGTGTCCCGCCATTTCAGGAAGTGTTGATTGTAGTGAGTCGTTTGTATGGAGTGATTGTTTATGTGCACTTTGGTGGTGAGAGGCCGATTGTGTACAAGGATGAGAAGATGAAGGGTTTGAATCCTAATGTGGTACATCTGCAATGTTTGAGCGGTGTGCACTACAATTGGGTAATTGAAAAGTGTTCATATATAAGAGAGAAGAATGATTGTCTGGATGAAGATGAGTGTGTGTTGAGTGATGATATGGGAGTTAATGACAGTGTGGATATCAGTGCTGATGTTGGTGTGCTTGTTCCTTCGGTGTATTGCGAACATGGTGGACCTGATATGATGGAAGCGAGAGTGAAAGTTGGTGAAAGGTTGTTCTGTGGTTTGATTGATACTGGAGCGCAGGTGTCTTTAGTGAATGAGAAGATTCTGAGTAAGTATGATGAGTTTAAATGTTGCGAGCATAAACCTGTGAAGTTACGGATAAGTGGATTAGGGAATGGCTTGATAGTGGCATGGGAACAGGTTAGTCTGAAAGTGAGTTTGGGTAATGGTGTGAATGTGAGGCATGACTTTGTGATTCTGAAAGGTGAGCAAATGCCTTGTTGTTTCTTGCTTGGTGTAGACTTTATGAGATTGAATGATTTGTCTTTGGATGCTGATAAGGATCGTCTTATGAAAGGTGAATGTGAGGTGATGAAGTTGAATGAGTGTGCGAAGAATGTTGTCAAATTTTGTGGCATGATTGAGTTGGTCATGGATGATGAGAATGAGATTTTAAGTGATGATGATATTCTAGAGATGCAAGAGATGTGTCCTTTTGTTAGTGAGTTGAAGAAGTGTGTAATGATGCGTGTTGATTTGAATGAATGGCTAGAGTGTTTAAGTGATTTTAAAAGGTATGCTAAGGATTTTGTTGTTTGTATGGATGTTGTATATTTTGTGAGGCATGTGAAGAGTGGTGATGATATGTATGTACCTGTGATGTCCTTAGTTGGTATGATTGGTCTGGTGAAGGTTGTGCATGATAATTATGGGCATATGGGTAAGTTTAAGCTGTGGGAGTGTATGAAGGAGCGTGTGTTCCACCCGTTTCTGAGAACTGTTGTGAATGATGTTGCAACTACGTGTGAAAGGTGTCAGAAGCGAAAGGTGCAAGTTGTGCAAGTGAAACCACCGATGTTGAAAGTTGATGCGAAAGAGCCGTTTGAATTGGTAGTGATTGATTGTGTGTCTTTGCCACGTACGAGTGCTGGGAATGTTGGTATGGTTGTGATGGTTGATCATAAAAGTAAGTTTGTGTATGCAGCACCTGTGAGAGATAAAAGGAGTGTGACTGTTGCGCGTGTGATTGAGCAGTTGTTCTTTCCTATGTGTGTATGGAAGCCTAGAAGATGTCTGAGTGATAATGGGCCTGAATTTGTAGGGGAAGTGTTTGAGCAAATGTTGAGAGAGAATGGTGTGGAGCATGTGAGAACAACTCCGTATGTACCGTCTTCAAATGGATTGGCTGAACGGACTATAAGAACCTTGTGTGAGATGTTGAGAATGATGAGTACGACAGTGAATGACTGGGATGTGTGTCTGGGGAGAGTGTTGTGGGC
Source organism: Ceratothoa steindachneri (assembly GCA_963969495.1). Classification (NCBI taxonomy): domain Eukaryota; kingdom Metazoa; phylum Arthropoda; class Malacostraca; order Isopoda; family Cymothoidae; genus Ceratothoa; species Ceratothoa steindachneri. The sequence continues at coordinate 29,337,516 of OZ018326.1, forward strand.
GTATAATTCAACTGTGCATAGTGCAACTGGAATGTCCCCATGTCAGTTTCGTTTGAGTGAAAGTGAGCAGAGTGTATGGCGTGAGGCGCATGAAAGGTTCCGTTCATTTGAATTAGGTACAAAAGTATTGAAGGTGAAAGAAGTGAAGGGTAGGTTGAATGTATCAAAGATGAGTGAGAAGTTTGATGGACCTTATAGAGTTTTGAGAGTTTGGGAAAATGGGGTAACGTATGTTTTGGAGAGTTTGAATGACGGCATGACTGAGAGAGTGCGGGCTCATCAGAGTCAGTTAAGGAGATGGAGAGAACCTCCTGACTACCTGGTGAGCCATCCGGTGTATGGACTGTGTAGAGAGAGAGGTAAAGTGCATGATGATGAGATTGAATGTGATAGTATGGATCTGTCTGGGAAAGAGCTAGTCTTAGTCTCGAGGAGTAGAAAGCGTACAAAGAAGAGTGAAAGGAAGAATGCAAGTACGAATGAAAGTAAGTCTGAGCAGAGTGTTTCTGTTATGGGGGATCTTGAAAGTGAGATTGAGTTTTTGCGTAAACAGGTGAGTGATCTGGCTGGTATAAGTAGACGAGTGAGTGAGCTGCCTGTGCCTGATTTTTCTGGTTTTGGGAACAGTATGAATGATAGTGTGTTTGGGCAGAATGAACCTAGTGTGGCTGATTTTTTGGGTTTTACAAATGGTAATAGTAGGGATGAGTTTGATGTAGTGAATGATGAAGTGGCTGATTTTTCAGGTTTCTGGTGGGAACCAGTCGAAGGGGTTTCTGGTATGCCTGTTGAGAATACAGGGGATGTGAGTGACCTGTCTGTTTCGCAAGAATGTACCTTGAGTTGGATGAGAGCTGTGAGTGAGGAGCTGATGAATGGGGGTATGAAGAGTGAGGGTTCTGAACGGAAGAGTATGAAAGAATTCTGTCGTGAGATGGGAGAACTGGTAATGAGGGCTAAGAGTATGGTTGATGAGATGATAAATAGTGATGATGAGACTGACAGGACGACTGATGAACAACCCCGACTAATTGCTACGCGTAGCCAGGGACCAGTAGAAGAGTGTGAATGGGTGCAGGAGGGTGCGATTGAGCACAAGTGGTACCGTGAAGAGTGATTGAAAGGGTTTAGTGAGTGGCTGGTCGAATGGCTTAAGGAAGGAGGGGTGTGGTGGAGTGAATGTGAGTGTGTGTAAAAGGGCCATTCTCCCACCCCTTTTCTCAGTACCCTCTCCCTCCCTCTGTAAGAATGTGTGTGAATGGGAATGGGTTTGTTTTATTTTTGTTTATTTTATGTATAAAATGATTACCATGTTTTTCTTTCTTTCCAGGCGTTATATTCTGGAAAGATAGTAGCTAATTTTGAGATATCACTATAATAATATTGTACTTTGCTTAAAATAAACTTTTATCAAAGTGTCATATTCTGGAAAGAGGTAAGCTAGTCGATATATTTTCAGGTAATGCCCACTTATTAGTTTCGCCATCCATGTATAAATAAATGGGTCATAAAAGGAGGATATATCTCTTCTACAGAGAGTGGAAGTGTGGACTGATAGCAAGAGGGGTTCTCTAGACGAGTGCTCCGCCCCGCCCTGAGACGAAGGGCTTTCGTGCCTCTCTAAGCACCTGAACCGCCATACCCGCCTTCGTTGACAATCCTGCCTCCTTCTAAGTTAGCCTACTACCACCCACCTCCAGCACACAAGTGATAGCGCGTGCCCCCTTTTCGTTCGGTTGTTGTGTTTTTTTTTGTTTTGTGTAGAATATAAGTAAATTGTTGTATTTCCCGGTTATAAAATTCTCTTTTGGTATTGTGTTTGGATTGGGGAATTTAGCCTCATTTTGAAGTGTGCACACTTCCCTAGTAAATATAAAATTGTTGTAAATATAAGCTGTAATTATCATTGTACTTTTTTTTGTAAGTAAAGGGACTGTATATACAATCCGTTTTATTCTCCCTTGATTTCTCACATCCGGACAGTGTAGGAAGCGGGTTGGATCGATTATCGATTGGGATTAGAGATATATTTTCGGCCCGCTACAATGTGGGACACTTTTAAGACTAACAGTGTATTCCAATAAAGGCTATTAGGAAGAAATGTAGGAAGCTGTTGTGGTAGAATCAGGAGATATCTAGGAAAATTTCTGAGAAGAAAAGGGCATACCATAGATTACAGAGAGAAAGTACTTTTGGCAATTTAAATCATTATAGGTCAACCAGAAATGAGCTAAATAAAATTATTAAAAAGAGCAAAAGGGTGGCAGAAATTAATTTAGCTCAAAATAATAATAAAGATCGAAGAAAATTCTTTAAGTATTATAGAATTAATAACAAATCTAACAGTGATCAAATTTGGCCTATTAGATATGAAGGGGTTTTGAAAGAATCTGATGAGGAAATAGTAGAGGTTCTTAATGATCATTTTTCTTCAGTATTTACACAAGAGAATCAAGTTAGATTAATTAATGATAATTTTAGGTCAAGGGAAGTAGTGTTAAATACTGTTAATGTGAATAATTAAAGGGCTTATATTGGAGTTAAATATTAGTAAGTCATCTGGCCCAGACAACATTCATTCTAGGTTACTCAAAAAGGTGTAAATAGTATTGCAGTAGCTCTTGAGAAGATATATACTAGATCACTAGAGTTTGGAGAAATACCTAATGATTGGAAATTAGTGAATGTAGTGCCAATTTTTAAAAAGGGAAGTAAAGAGGACCCAAATAACTTTAGGATGGTAAGCTTAACTTCTATCCTTTGTAAAATTCTTGAGAAAATAGTTAAGAAGGGGATTTCTGACCATCTAGAGTATGGTAGGTTAATAAATAGATAAGGGAGAGAATGTTGATGTAATTTACTTAGATTAACCTTAAAAAATGCAAAGTTCTTAACATGGGAAGGGATAATAGGGAATTTAGCTATGAAATGGATGGGCATTGGCTGAATTGAGTTGAGGATGAGAAGGACTTAGGCGTAGTAGTAGATAGGTCACTAGTTTACAAAGCAGTGTATTGAGGCAAAAAATAGAGCAAATAGGGTGCTAGGATGCATTAACAGGAATGTTAGCTCCAAGAGTAAAGAGGTTATCTTTAAACTCTACAACTCGTATGTTAGGCCACATTTAGAGTAGAGTATACAAGCATGGTCACCATATTTTAGACATGACATCAACCTGCTAGAGTCAGTACAATGGAGGGCAACAAAAATAATACCTTTCCTGAAGCACCTTGAATATGAAGATAGACTGAGGGTACTAAATATGTTCTCATTTGAGAGAAGATGTGTGAGGGTGTAGCGGGCCGAAAATATATCTCTAATCCCAATCGATAATCGATCCAACCCGCTTCCTACACTGTCCGGACGTGAGAAATCGAGGGAGAATGAAACGGATTGTATGTACAGTCCTTTACTAACAAAAAATACAATATTTACAAAAATATGGATAAATATGCACAAAATATCTACAATAGAGAGGGGCGATTATATTGGAGATCTTACTTTTCACCCCAAAATACAAAAAGAAAATCCTATATATATGAATACTATTTAATCTATCCTAATAAACATAAAAAATCAAACAACCAAAAAAATCCTGACTACAACAGTCAATATATAAACAACAAACAAGGCCTCACTTTATACAAAGAGGATGGGGACATGTCCAGCCACCTGCCACTCAAGCGAGCAAAATGCCTAGGACTTACAACAAGTGTGGCGCCTCTGCGCTTGATGGAAGATAATGACCTTAAAAAGCTTGCGTGGCTATTATAAGCCCTCCTTCATTAAGCTATACTATTGGCCTTTATTTATTAACAATAATAATATATAGCTTTCCAGGATATAACGCTTTGTTTGTAATATTAGGATATACAAAACTAAGTCCTATCTTTCCAGAATATGGCGCCTGGAAAGAAAGAAAAAAAAACATGGTAATCATTTTTATACATAAAATAAATAGACACACACACATTTTTACAGAGGAAAGGATAGGGTACTGAGAAAAGGGGTGGGAGAATGGCCCTTTTACACACACTCACATTCGCTCCACCACAAGGGGAGATATGATTGAGCTTTTTAAAATCTGTTCTGAGATGGATAAGTTGTATTTTAGCAAGTTATTTGAGTTGGAAGGTAGTAATAGGACTAGGGGTCACCACTTAAAAATTTAAAAACAGAGGTACAGGTTGGATGTTAGAAAATATTTTTTCACTAATAGAATAGTAGATTATTGGAATAGTTTGCCATCTGAGACGGTAGACTGTCAAAACTTGAATGTATTCAAATGCAGATTAGATGATTATATGGGGAGGAAGGGAGGGTTAACTTTGGGGGGTATTCTGGACTCATTCTGTGGATGCAGTTTTTTATTATTGTATATTACGATTGATTTGGAATTTGACGAGTCTTGATGATTATGCTTTTTGTTTTTGACACATTCCTGTGTATGGTTTGAATTGTATATTGTAGATACATGATCTGACACAATCCTCTGGATTGATGATATTGTATCTTGTTCTTTATTATTACATGTATATTAATAAAAATTAAAGGTTAATATGTTTTCATATAATTAAAAGGCATGTATATTTTCAAACTTTCTGGTACCAGCTGGCATAATTTAAAGGGAGGGGCCTCAGGGCTTTATATAGCTTAGGGCCTCGCCAAGTCAAAATCCGACACTGCCCTTACGCCATGCTTCAACACCTGGGTGAGTGAGGCATGGCCTTTCAATTAGATTTGTTCAACAGGATCTGGCTAGAGGGTATCATCCCAGATTCCTGGTGAATCGTTACTGTGCTCACTTTTTGGAAACTGGGAGATCACTCTACCCTGGCTGGTTTCCAACCAATCTCTCTAACCTCCTGCGTGGGCAAGTTGATGGAGAAATTGGTAAATGTTAGATTAGCCTTTTTTCTGGACAGCGGAGGCCATTTGTGTTCTGCGCAGTGTGGCTTCTGCAAGTCCCATTCCATGTCTGATGCTCTGCTTTGACTGGAAAATGCTGTTTGCGAGGCCTTCCTTTGTAGACAGCACTTCGCTATGGTGTTTTTTGATCTGGAGAAGGCTTATGATACCGCATGGCGATACGGTATCATGGAGACCCTCCACATGATGGGGGCGAGAGGACGCCTCCCGGTCTTTATATCTGAATTTTTGCGAGATTGCCGATTTCCCGTACGGGTGGGGGGAACCCTCTTCAACCTAGTGGAGCAGGAAGATGGTGTCCCGCAGGGAAGTGTCCTCAGTGTCACACTTTTTCCTGAGCATCAATGGCATCACTTCGGTGCTACCGGAAGATGTTCTAGCTATGCTTTACGTGGACGACCTTTTGATCTCTTTTGCCGAGGCCCAGATGCCAACTCCGGTGCTCCGACTCCAACAGGCATTGAACCGCAGCTGAGGGTGTGCTGCGGAAGGTGGACTCAATCTACCACACCAGCCCTCGCCTGGCGACCGGTGCCCTCAGCTCTTCCCCTATTGAGAGATAACTTGTCGATGCTGAGGAGATGCCACTCTCTCTGCACCATGCACAGTGCATTTCTCACCTGTACGCACAAGCCTGGTCTCTCCCTCAGTTGCCAACAGCTCTCCCTGCATTTGTAGCTGATCCAGACGGATTAATTTTTTAAAGTAGCCTAAATTAGGCTGTTTGTTTACGGCAACTTATGCCTTAGTCGGCAGTCGCCAGATAGCCCCTTAATTAAAAAAAACAAAAAAAAACTGATCCAGACGGTGCCTATACCGCCGAGAGGCACAAGCCATATTCTAAGCTCTCGAATTTAGGGCCAGGAAACTCCTTTGAGAGCTAGGTGTAACTCTCGGGCCAGTGGCGCCCCTTGTTCTGCCCAGGATGCCACCCTGGAGGTTACCACCTTTGACCATTTGTCGCCACGCTGTAGCGGGCCAAAAATCTTTCCTCTAACCTTAATTGATCCAACCCGCTTCCTATACTAAGAAATCGAGGGAGAAATGAAATGGATTGGATATACAGTCCTTTATTTACAAAAAAAAATGGTAATATTTACAAGAGATATGGGGGTAAATATACTTGAGATCTTGTTACTTAGAAAGCCACTCTTACTTATGAATGCTAGCAAAATGATTTATACAAAAATTTTATCCTATTCCCAAACAAAATCCTATATCTAAACAATTAACAAACAATACAAAAGAGACCTATTGAGCACTCTGGTTCTGAAACCATTCAAAATTGTACAAGGAGGCCTAGTAACCACAGTTGTACTTAACAATACAACAAAGGCCTCACGTTTTACCCCTGGGGGGAAGTCCTGCCAGCTGCCACTCAAGTGTTCACAAAAAAAAGCTTGGTCTTACAAAAAAAGGTTCCTGCCTCCGAGCTTGATATAATATTTTGTGATTCGGTTGCATATTGTAAATAACCTAAAATAGGCACTATCAGCGTTTTAAATTACCATATTTTCTAACATCCAACCAGCTTCAAAAACAAGAGGTTCCCGCAATTCAGCCTGCAGAAACTGGAGGCACTGGGGTAACCAGATCAGCAGTGAAAGTTACCACAATATCAGGCAAGCTTGCTACTGGTGAAATTGACCCAGACAAATCCAATGATACACTAAGAATAAAAAAATAAGAGGAAATTAGCTGTATGTATACATTTCTTGAACAAAGAATGCTGACATGGTTATGCTGGCATAGGGTGTAAACTCGCATATCCAAAGCTATGCCCAAAGTTCATGAAGCACGGGTTGGAGGAGTAAATTGGTTGTGAGCTTGGGTGGAAGTGTAAAGACTATCACCCCTTTATGTGCAGGAACTCCCTGCATAGAAGAGAATGCGACCAAGTTGATTGTTGGCTCCCCCACTTAAAGGGAACCAAGAGGCCAAACAACCCAACTAGAGGATTGGCCTCAGAAGAGAAAAAAAAGGTGAAAGGCCTCCACTTGATACCCCCTTGGCCATCCAGATAGCCAGAACAGCACACCATGGAAGCCTACAACAAACCAACAATCAATTTGGGAGCATAAATCCACAACAAACGCAAACTTTGCATGTATGCCTGACCAAGGCATTTTTTTAAAAAAATCATGGAGCAAATGCTGCACCTAGAAAAACAGTCGTAAGTAATGATGGGGCAACACCTGGCTCATACCAAGGGGTGAGAAGTGCCTTGCACTCCAAAGTGCAGCTACTACTAAACAATTTTTATGTTGGCAACATCAGAGGGCTTTATCCCCCAAATAACCAATGTAAAGTCCCTTTGCTAGAAGAAACTGCAAGAGAAGAGAAATCACTTTTTCTAGCCCTCACTGAAACACACAATCCAAAAAATTTTGGATGCAGAAATCAATATACAAGACTTCACCTTATTCACAGCTGATAGGATTGACAGAAGTCATGGGGGCATTGCCTTATACTTAAGGAAAGATATGGCTGCAAATACAGAAACACTTGTATCCTTCTCAAATGGTACAACTGAATTGCTCATAGTGCATGTGAAGAAGATAGACACTCTTCTAGTGATCATTTACAGGCCCCAAACACCACAGAAGAAAAATTCAAGGAGGTAACAACAAAGGTGTGAGCACTGCTACAAAATTTGCCAACACCAGCCAGAGAGGTTGTGGTGGAGCGAATGTGAGTATGTGTGTGAAGGGCCATTCTCCCACCCCTTTTCCCAATACCCTTTCCCTCACTCTGTAAGAATGTGTGTGTGAATGGGAATGGGTTTTTTTTTTATATACAGTAATATAAATTTTGATTTCATTTTTCTATAAAATGTGTTTTTTTTTTTTCTTCCTCAGCAAATTGTTGATTATTATTGTTTTGAAAGGTCACTCTATTAAATTCCAAAATATTCCTTTTATAAAGAGTGGCTGGCATTGTCTGATTTTGAGTAATACGAATTTAAATAATTGTATCTCCCATTTGAAGGGAGGGCTTTTCTTTTAATAACCTTAAGACGCGACCAGATTGCTAATACCGAGCTCGGAGGCACCAGTTTGTTTTGATAAGTCCTAGGCATTGTACCCACCTGAGTGGCAGCTAGCAGGACTTTGCCCCTTTGGTACCATGTGAGGCCTTTTTCCTTTTGTTTGTTATTGTGGTTGTTTTCCTTTTGTAGATATAGTCTAATTGAATGTTGTTTTTTATATAAATTTTGATTGGCTTTCTAAGTAGCATTATTTTTACGAGATCTCAAATTTATTCACCCCTATCTCTTATAAATAGTTACCCCATATTTCTCTTGTAAATAAAGGACTGTGCATACAATCCATTACATTCTCCTTCGATTTCTCATGTCCAAATTAGTGTAGGAAGTGGGTTGGAAACGATTGGGATTATAGTATAGATTTTCGGCCCGCTATATTTGGCGCCCAAACAGGGACGTGAGACCTCGAAACCGGGAGCATTGTTAGGATTGGATTGCAGTCCACAGATAATTAGAATGACAGGGCCTCCATGATGAGATTGTGAGACTCAGGCTGGAGTTGAGGCAGAAAGAGGAGTAATGTATGATGTTGAGCGTGCTTGAGGGATTGAAGAGCGATATGATTAGAATGGATGAGAAGACAGACAGGATGAGGAAAGGAATGGACGAAAGACAGAAACAGGTTGACCAACAAGGACCTATATGACATGATGAAGGGCTCAGGACTGGCCCCTAGACCCTCGATGATTGTCATCATAAGGAGATAAGACTAATGGGATCAATGGGAGTGTGTGTGAGTCTAGAGAGGATAGGATGATTGTGAGTGATAGGAAGGATGGAGAATGGAAGAAAGTGGAATGCAAGAGAAGAAGGAAGACTGGGTCAAAGGGGAAGGATCAGAAGGTGAGAGGCAAGAGTGTGGATTCATTGTACTTGAATGAAGGAGAGAGTGATGGTATGATTGGTATGAGTGAGAGTGAACTGAATGTGGGGAAGGGTATTTTGATAAGGGAAGTGCCAAAGGTAGATAAGTTTAGGTTGCATGGTGGGAAAAGTGTGGAAGAATTCTTTGGGGAATTTGAGCGGTATTGCATGCTCAAGGACCCGGAGAATAAGAGATACTGGATGAATGTTTTGGGGGAATGTTTGGATGGAAAAGTATTAGAGTTTTTCCATGTGATCACAAGTGTGGGGGAACCGAGGTATGATGTGGTGAAGGAGATTGATTGGGCAGGTGAAACAAATGAGAGTGTGAAGTATAAAAGGATGAATGAATTTGAGAAGGCTCGAATGGGGAAGAGTGAAAGTGTGAACATGTATGCACATAGGCTTGAGAATATGGTGAGAAAGAGGTATGGTGATGATGATGTGAATGAATGTAAACAATTGATGAAAAAGTTCCTGGATACGGTCCTGCGAAAGGTAAGTGAATGGCTGAATGGGAAAAGAAAGGAGAGAATGAGGCTGACAGGTGAATGGTTGGTGTGGGAGGATGTGTTGGAACTGTTGAAAGATGGGCGATTTGATGAGGAAAGTGATTTAGATGAGGATGGATGGTACAGTGTAAATGTTGGGGTTAAGAAGCATAGGAGCTTTCCTCCACCCTAGCAGTTTATCAGCTATCAGGATGCCCTGAGGGCTGTGCCAGCTGGGGTGATGTTGAGCTTCCTGGGCTGGCAGGCTGGATGGGCGAATGGAAGGGGACAGATGAGTGGTAAGCGCATGAATGGGTATATGAGGGAGCACCCGAGGTATGTCCCAGCAAATGAGAGAGTGAATGGTGTAAGAAAGATCGTGGAAGGAAGGGTCATATGTTGGTGGAATGTAGGTGGACATCTGGTGCATGTTTTGGGTGTGGTAAGAAAGGGCATATGATAAAGGATTGCCAGGAAAGTGTGAAAGAGTGCTTCAAATGTAAAGAAAGAGGCCATTTGAAGAGAGACTGTCCAAAGTTGAATTGTAGAGCAACTGCTGGGGGAGGTATGAAGTATGCTTGTGGTAATTGCAGAAAGGCTAGTCATTATGCGAGGATGTGTCATGACTAGAGGAATGTATGTAGCTATTGTGCGATAGAAGGTCATTCAAGTGAGAAGTGTTGGATTAGACTGAGATCACAAGGTGTAATTGGAAAGTCCGAAGTGGGAAACTGAATTGTAAGAGGGTACCTGGTGAAGTATTCTCTGAGTGCATGAGTATGAGTAATGTGTTGGTAAGTCTGTCTAGTGTGAAAGTGCTGTCTGGTATGAAGTATGAGTGTCTGAGTGTGAAGGTTGAATTGAATGGGATTGACTGTTTGGCTTTGATAGATTCTGGATACAAGACGAGCTTGGTATATAAGGATGTGTATGACAAGTTGAGTGAAGCAGCCCTCCTGTCTGAGTGTAAAGGTAGTTTGGTAGGGATTGGTAGTATGAGAGTGCCTGTGATTTGAAGGATGAGGTCAGCTGTTCGAATGCATGGTATGTTGATGAATGAATGGGAATTCTCTGTGATTGATAATGTGAGTAGTTAGTATGGTGTGATCTTGGGGTGCGAGTGATCAGATTGAGAGAAAGATTGGTAAAAATGGGGTGTATAAGTTGTATGTAGGAAAAGATGGTAGTGTTTTGAGGAGTGTGTTTACCAGTATTGAGGTGACTGCTATGGAGAGTGTAAGGCTTGTGAAGGGTGAAAGGGTGTCTGTTAGAGTGAGTTGGAAAAGGATACAAGTTTGAATATGGGTGAGAACACTGTGATATTGGATAGAAAGGATGCAGGTTATAAGGTAAGGCATGTTGCTTGTGTGTTTGATGGCTTGATGAGAATGAATGATCCTTTTGTATGTGTGCAGGCGGACCCCAGAGTGAAAGGGCAGATGAGGGGGATCCAAGTCAGAGATGTACTGGGTCACCTCTCCACTGTCAATGAGGTAGGTATGGATGGTAGCACGGATGTCAGAGTAAATGTTGCAAATTAAAAAACATGTGAATGAACGTATAATGAAGTGGCAAGGATGGTGGAATTGGATGAATGTTTGACTGAGTATGAAAGGGAGGATGTGTATCAAATGCTGTTTTAACGAAAGGGTGTCCTCAGTAAGGGCGATCTGGATTTCGGGGTTGCAAGGCTTCTGAAAATCAAGATTGTCCTGAAGAAGGACACCCCAATTTATCAACGTCCAAGACATTTCCTGCGTCCGGTTGCTGATGAGATTGAGGAGCAGTGTGTGGAATTAGAACGATTGGGAGTGATTGAAGAAAGTGAGAGTGCATGGAATAGTCCGATTGTGCCTGTGCGTAAGCCAGATGAAAGATTGAGTCTATGTGTGGATTATCGAAAGGTGAAAGAAAGGTTTCCGATGTGTGTGGTATCTGAGTGTGTGTATAGTATGCCTTTGATGAAGTGGTTTACCAAGCTGGATATGGTATGGGGATATTACCAGAGGCCCATTGCTGAGATGAGCCGGCTGATGACTGCCTTTTCCTCTACAAAAAGGCATTATCAGTTCTGGAACCTCAGCTTTGAGTTGGCTAATGCTCCTGGAGCCTTCCAGCGGGTGAGGAATGTTGTGTTGAGTAAGTTTGTGAGTAAGAATGTGATTGTGTTTATAGATGATATTTTAATTATGACTGAAAGTTTTGAGGACCATATGAGATTGGTGAATGATGTGTTGAGAACATTGGAGAGTGTTGGTGTGAAGGTGAAAGTAGCGAAGTGTGAATGGTTTGTGAAAGAAGTGGAATTCCTTGGGCATATGGTGAGTGAGAATGGGTTATGAAAGTCGCCAAAGTATGTTGAGAAGGTGCGAGTGTTTTTGAAACCGGTGACTGTGAAGCAACTGAAGTCGTTTCTGGGTTTGATTGAGTTTCAGCAAAAGTTTATATGTGATTGTTCGGGTGTGAGTAAGCCTCTGACTGAGTGGATGGGCAAGAAAGGTATTACAATTGTTAGGTGGAATGATAAGATGAATGAAGCATATGAGAGACTCAAAGAGACAGCGGCTGAAGATGTTGAATTGGCATACCCGGACTATAGTGTGAATGATAAGATGCTTGAATTGTATACGGATGCAAGTGGGTACTGTATGGTAGGTTTTCTGATGCAAGAGCAGCGTTTGAATGGAGAGAATGCCAGGCGAATAATTGGGTATGTATCCAAGGCTATGAATGAGGCAGAACGAAAGTATTTGACTGTGAAGTGAGAATTGGCTGCGATAAGGTATTGTTTTAAAGTGTTGCATCCATTTTTGTATGGTGTGAGGTTTGTGATCAAAACAAATCACCAACTCTTGTGTATTTGCAACGTATGAAATGGGTTGATAGTAGGATTGCAAGGACTTTGGAAGATTTGAGTGACTTTGACTATGTGATTGAGTATGTGCCTGGTGAACGAAATGGACTGGCTGATTTGATGTTAAGGTATCCTGGTACAAATGATGAAAATGTCGGGGAGTGAGTGATCCTGAATATTTGCTGAAAGGGATTATGAATGGAAAGGAGAGTAAGGGTGGTGGTGATTTCCTGTTTGAGTGTATGGAATAGTTTGCAAGATTTGAAGAGTAATGGAGTAGATGTGAAGGGCCTGACAGTGTGGATGACTTAAGGAAGGAGGTAATGAGTGAAGTATGAGGGGCAGTCAATAAGTTTTGCGAATCGGTAGGGCAAAACAGAGGAAGGGGGATGGCTGTTTGTGGGGGTGTTAAGACAAGTTATGACAAGTCAGGACTTGCAGCCCCATGCTCCTGCCTTGTCTATTTAAGAAGCAGTAGCTGATTGCAGATCGTCAGTCACAAATTTTTCACAAATTTGATCACTGTGCAGTGATCAAATTTTTGACCAAGAAAGGCAAGAATGCAAAAGAGATCCATGAACGCATGGTTGCAGTGTACACCGACACTGCCCCTTCGTATGCAACCATTGCTCGTTGCAATAAGGAGTTCCGCTATGGTCGTGAGTCCCTTGAAGATGACCCCCATCCAGGACGCCCGTCAGACATCACCAACGAGGACAATGTGGCCCGTGTGGAGAGGATGATCCTCGAAAATCGACGGGTGAATGTCGAAGAAATCGAGCGAGAACTTGGAATATCACATGGAAGTGTTATCAACATCATCCAAGACAATTTGGCCATGAACAAGGTCTCTGCCTGTTGGATCCCTAGAAACCTCACACCCCATGATCGACTTCAACATCGTCAAAGTTTGGAGGAGCTGCTGCTCCTGTACAACCAAGACCCGGCGGGATTCGAGTCATGCATAGTGACAGGTGATGAAATGTGGGTCCAGCACTGGGATCCCGAGACCAAGCTCTAAAGCATGGCCTGGAAGTACAGGGGCTCTCCGACCCCCATCAAGTTCAGGACCCAACCCTCAGCCGGGAAGATCATGGCCACCATCTTTTGAGATTCTGTGGGAGTGTTGATGGTGGACTATGCGGCTCGTGGAAGGACCATCACAGGCCAATATTATGCCGAGGAACTGGCTGGGTTGAAGAAGTGCATCCATCAGAAGCGGCAAGTTGACACGCAGTGTCCTGCTCCTCCACGACAAGGCCAGAGTTGCACAAGCTGCCCCACGCGAGTGCAGATTCGAGGAGCTCAACCATCTCCCCTACAATCCAGATCTGGCCCCTAGTGACTACTTTTTATTCTGCCAGCTCAAGGCTGCACTGCATGGACGCCGGTTTGGGGATGATGAAGATGTCCAGCTCGCCGTCCAGGAGTGGATTGAACAGAAGTCGGGAGATTTCTGGTTGTTGTGAATTTGAAGCCTCAGGGACAAGTGGCGCAATTGCATTGAAGTCGAGCGTAGTTATATTGAAAAGTAATAAAACACTTTAATGCTAATGTGGTGCATCTGCAGTGTTTGAGCGGTGTGCATTACAATTGGGTGATGGAAAAGTGTTCGTATATGAGGGAGAAGAATGATTGTCTGGATGAAGATGAGAGTGTGGTGAGCAATGATGTGGGAGTTGATGACGGTGTGGATGTCATTGCTGATGTTGGTGTGTTTTTTCCTTCTGTGTATTGCAAACATGGTGGACCTGATATGATGGAAGCGAGAGTGAAAGTTGGTGAAAGGTTGTTCTGTGGTTTGATTGATACTGGTGCGCAAGTGTCATTAGTGAACGAGAGGATTCTGAGTAAGTATGATGAGTTTAAATGTTGCGAGCGTAAGCTTGTGAAGTTATGGATAAGAGGATTGAGGAATGGAATGATAGTGGCATGAGAACAGGTTAGTCTGAGAGTGAGTTTGGGCAGTGGTGTGAATGTGAAGCATGAATTTGGGATTCTGAAAGATGAGCAAATGCCGTGTTGTTTCTTGCTTGGTGTGGACTTTATAAGATTTAATGATTTGTCTTTGGATGCTGATAAGGATTGTATTATGAAAGGTGAATGTTAGGTGATGAGGTTGAATGAGTGTGTAAAGAATGTTGTAAACTTTTGCGGTATGATTGAATTGGTCATGGAGGATGAGAATGAGATTTTAAGTGATGATGATATTCTAGAGATGCAAGAGATGTGTCCTTTTGTCAGTAAGTTGAAGAGATGTATAATGATGCGTGTTGATTTGAATGAATGGCCTGAGTGTTTGAGTGATTTTAAAAGGTATGCTAAAGATTTTGTTATTTGTATGGATGTTGTATATTTTGTGAGGCATGTGAAGGGTGGTGATGATATGTATGTACCTGTGATGTCCTTGGTTGGTATGATTGGTCTAGTGAAAGGTGTGCATGATAATTATGGGCATATGCTGAGCCTCAAGACGTGATCAGATCGCTAATACCAATCTCAGAGGCACCAGTTTGTTTTGATAAGTCCTAGGCATTGTACCCACTCGAGTGGCAGCTGTCAGGACTTCCCCCCTTTGGTACCATGTGAGGCCTTTTTCTTTTTGTTTGTTATTGTGGTTGTTTTCCTTTTGTAGATATAGTCTAATTGAATGTTGTTTTTTATATAAATTTTGATTGGCATTCATAAGTAGGATTATTTTTACGAGATCTCAAATTTATTCACCCCCTTTCTCTTATAAATTGTTACCCCATATTTTTCTTGTAAATAAAGGACTATACATACAATCCATTTCATTCTCCTTCGATTTCTCGCATCCGAATTAGTGTAGGAAGCGGGTTGGAACGATTGGGATTAGAGTATAGATTTTTGGCCCGCTACAAGGTCATTGTCAATGGGGACTTCACTTGCCCTGCATATCTTGGCCATCAATGAAAATTGATGGAGGACCCAGGGAGGAGAAACATCAAGCAGAAGAACTCTGGTCCATCATTGAAAGTTGCTATCTAACCCAGTTCATCAAGGAGCCCACCAGAGGTGAAAACATATTAGACCTGGTACTAAGCAACAACTTTGAGCTTGTACACTCTTATGAAATAATTAAAACATCAAGGTCTGACCACAAGCTCATCAAAATCTACACCAAGAGTCACCAAACACCCTCAAGACATCAGGCAACCATAAACCAGTGCACAAGTCACTTCCTCAGTGACCTCAACTTCTATAGTGAAGAAGTAAACTGGGATAAGCTATGAAGTGAACTTAAAATTGACTGGACGGCACTTTTCAGAGAAAAGAACACAGAAGAATCTCTTGATGCCTTCATGAAGAAATGTCTGGCGGTATGCACAAACATTGTACCTCAAAAAACATCAAAGTCCAATAAGCCAAGAAAGCAGATCCCATGGTGCAGGAGAACCTTAATGAAGCAGAGGTCCAAAATAAGAGCAAAGCTTAAAAAGACATTATACCCATACACAAAGAGCAAAGGATGCAGGAAGAGTCAATGGCAATAGCAACCATTCAAAAGAACAGTAAATTCTTCTATTCCTTTGCCAAAAAGAAACTAAAGACCACATCCTCCATAGGTCCACTCCTGAAAGACAATGGGGAACTGGAGAACCAACCAGGGGAAATAGCCAAAAGGCTTAAACTCCAGTATGAAAGCATTTTCAGCCCACCAGATGCAGAAAAGTAAATCATGAATCCATCTTCATTCTTTGAAGAACTTCAAGGGGGAACACATAGCTGCAGCAATTGATGAAATTGCACCAAATTCGGCGCCTGGACCAGACGGCTTCCACACTCAACTCCTGAAGCAGTGCAAGCACCAAATACCCTTTCCACTGAAACTAATATGGAAAAAATCATTGGAAGTTGGATCAGTACCACAAGCACTCAAAATGGGTAACATCACACCTCTCTCTCACCATTGCCATGTGGCAAAGTGGTTTCCAATTTGCTATCTTTGGAGCCACTCTCTGGCGCTCCACCTCTCAAAAAGTGGTGTTACCCCCTTATGCTTTCTCTCCTTCCATCTTCTACCAGAGAAGAGGCTTACCTCTCTCCTAAGCCTATGGCTGCAGGGGTTTCCCCCTTCACCCTCTTCTGTGGAGTCGTTCTTAGATGATTCCATCTTTCAATGAATTGCAGTCCCCACTATTTTATTACAGAGGACTTCCATGAGAGTAGGAGCTGGCCCAAAATCCACTGCCCCCAGTAGGAATGACTCAATAGGGCCAACCTCCTTAGTGGGCGAAGAGAAAGCGGGACACATCGGGTTGTGCTCCCTGCAATCCTGCAAACATGCATCTTGATATTGCCATGGGTTGGGTCTGGAACTTGATGGGGTCGGAGAGCCTCTGTGCTTCCAGGCCATCCTTTCGAGCTTGGTCTCAGGATCCCAGTGATGGACCCATGTTTCATCAACTGTCACTATGCGTGACTCGAATCCCGCCAGGTCTTGGTTGTACAGGAACAGCAGCTCCTCCGAACTTTGACGACATTGAAGTCGATCATGGGGTGTGAGGTTTCATGAGGTTTCTAGGGACCCAACGGGCAGAGACCTTGGTCATGGCCAAATTGTCGTGGATGGTGTTGATAACACTTCCATGTGATATTCCAAGTTCTCGCTCGATTTCTTCGACCTTCACCCATCGATTTTCAAGGATCATCCTCTCCACACGGGCCACATTGTCCTCATTGGTCACATCTGACGGGTGTCCTGGATGGGGGTGATCTTCAAGCGACTCATGACCATGGCGGAACTCCCTATTCCAGCAAGCAATGGTTGCATACCAAGGGGCGGTGTCGGTGTCCACTGCAACCATGCGTTCATGGATCTCTTTTGCATTCTTGCCTTCCTTGGTTAAAAATTTGATCACTGCGCGGTGCTCAACCTTCTCCATTGTTGAAAAATTTATGACTGTCGATCTGCAATCAGCCACTGCTTCTTAAATAGACGAGGCAGGAGCGAGCGTCTGCAGGTGCTGACTTGTCATAACTTGTCCTAACACCCTCACAAACAGCCACTCCCTTCCTCTGTTTTGCCCTACCGATTCGCAAAACTTATTGACTGCCCCTCGTAACTACGATGGAAAATAACTTAAATGGGATCTGTGATGCCTTGGGGGGGGGGAGGGGGGCTACAGGAAGTTCTTCATGAGAAGGACATGGTCCCCGAGGTGACCCAGCCCCAGATGGCAGGATTTTCACCTGGCCTCAGTGCCAAATACTGAACCCGAGTCTGCCTCTGTACAAGCCTCTCTTCAGATGGCTCATGCCCTTGATGACTCACAAGGAGAGGAGAGACCTCCTACCTACCCCAGCTGGTGCTGACCTAATCGCCGAGCTGGAAATTGTATCCTAAATGTTGATAAGTTTACACATCACTTACCTGTCTTGTTCCATCCCAGTGCTCTCCGGATGCAAAGTTTTGCTTGGTGGATGAAGCTGTTGAGTTCTTCTTGGGTAACCTCATTGCCGTGGGCCTAGCTATTATTCATAGAGCATCTGGCTATTTTGCATGTCAACCACTTCCTGGGTGCTCAGCTGAGTGTGAGATGGCCCTCAAACAGAAGCATTATACATACATGCGCTATGAGTGCTGCCCAAATGATTTCACTGTTGGTGAATTTCATAGAACTAGGTCTAGGTTCCGGTATGTTTCAAAGCACACCCATGGCTCTTTCTGGAGTGCATACGTATCTTCACTAAATGCAAAGACCCCTCTAGCAGAGGTGTGGAAGCAAGTCAAAAGGATTTGGGGCAAGTTCTCACAGGATCCTCCACCAAACAGGAGAATGGGACCTAAATCTTGGACCTCGCATCAGCAGCAAAGTCCTTTGCAACTGCTTTCTCCCTATTTTCTCATTGTGACAGCAATCAATGCATGTCTTTATATCTTTGAAGCTGCTGACTGGACTTTACCTCCAGATGTGAGAATCCTTGAATGCCCGGTTTACATTGAGTGAGTTGTGTTCCGCTCTTGCTTTGTGCGAGGATACCACCCCTGATCCGAATGATGTCCTGTATACCGTGCTCCGACACCTGGGTGAGCGAGGCATGGCCTTTCTGTTAAATTTGATCAACATGATCTGGATGGAGGGTATCCTCCCAGAATCCTAGTGAATCACTACTGTGCTCACTTTCATAAACTAGGGAGAGATCACTCTACTCTGGTCAGTTTCCACCAATCTCTCTAAATTCTTTAGTGCGCCAGTTGATGGAGTAATTGGTAGATGTTACATTAGCCTTTTTCTTGAACAGCGGAAGCCACCTGGTCTTCTTCACAGTGCAGCTTCCTCAAGTTCCACTACATGTCGGTTACTCTGCTCTGACTGAAAAATGCCATCTACGAGGCCTTCCTTTGCATGGAGACTCCACACTATTAGGGTGAGGGGATGCCTTCCAATCTTTATTTCTGAACTTTTGTGAAATTGTCATTTCCAGGTATGGGTGGGGTGGGGTGCCCTCTCCAGCTCAATTGAGCAGGAAGATTGGGTCCTATAGGGAAGTTTCCTCAGAGTTGCACTCTGCTATGTTATCACTTTGGTGCTGATGCAAGTGGTTTTCAATATACAAAATGTGGGCAACCTTACAATCTCTTTTGGTGTGCTCCAGATACCAACTCTGGAACATCAACTCCAACAGGCATTCAACTGCATCTCTTGCTATGCCAAAGCACACAGGTTTCAGTTTTCCTTGACCAAGACTAAGGTGGTGCACTTCTGTCACCATCCATTATGCACCTGTACGTGCCTGCCCAGTGCTTCACTCGGTACCTGGCTATCACTGCATTCGCCTCTGATTTCAACGGTGTCTATGCCGCCTAGAAAGGTCAGTCATACCCTAAGCTTTTTGGGTTTAGTGGTAGGAAGCTCCTTCAAGAGCTTGTTGTAACTCTCGGATGGTGGTGTTTCTGGTTCTGCCTGGGATGCCACCCTGGAAGGTACCACCTTTGACTATTTGTTGCCTCTCCTGTGCTCCCAAAGCTTCCACAGTGCTGAGTATTTTGTTAGCCTTTTTGGAGCACACTTTGTGTCATGCTGGATCCGTGCCAGTGTACATGGATGACTCCAAGTCCTAGGAGGGGGTTATTTTCCATGCCATATCCCCTCTGTTTGAAGTCAGTGGGCTCTACCAGGCGCTATTTCTGTCTTCACGACTAAGCTTGTTTCATTAAACGCTTGGTACTGGAGATAATGCATCATGTGCAAGTCGGAGGCAGATTGTGGTCTTTAGCGAGTCACAAAGCGCCTTGAGTGCTTCCTGGGCATTGGAATCTCCACACCCTCTTGTTTGTGATATACATGGCGTACAGTTGTTGCAAGCTGGGTGGATATTGAGATTAATGTGTGCTGGGTTCCTGGACATGTGGGAATTGCAAGGAATGAGTGCACTGATGAGGGATGTCAAAGAGTTCATGAGGACTGGGTGACCATACTAGAGTTTCACCATCATCACACTGACTAAATGATAGGAATCAAGGCAGCTTGTCAAAGAAGTTAAGAGACAGCTGAAGTGAACTTAAAGTTGTGTGCCATTTCACCACAATTGTTCCCATGGACTTACCCCCCAATGCTGCAGCAGCTTCAGGTCTCTTTTGTTCATCTTTGAATTGGGCACACTTGTGAGATGCACCGCCATTTGATGGAGTGCCTGCCTGCACTTTATTGTGATGACTGATTTGTCTCACACACTTCGGAATATTTTTGTTGAATGTCCCAGTCTCGGTGATCTGCACGCATGTTACCTCTCCCTGTATTGAGATGATTGGGTTTGTACCTTTTGTTCCTTTTACTTGAGATGGGTTTGTGTACACAGACTTGTAGACTATCTGACTTTTTAGTCTCCATTTTATTTTACTCTCTGGTATTGGTTGCATGCTCCAAGGCCAAGGGTAGGTAGGCCTCCCCAAGAGGCCAGAGTGTTCTTCCTTCATGAATTTGTTTCATTTTTTGTTATTTGGTTTGTTTTTTTAATATAACTTAGTAATAGCTAAAATGAATCATTATGGCAACTATGCCCTTCAGGGTAGTTGTCATATGGGATGCCTTTAAAAAATCTATTCATCTTTGCTGGTCAAGATTGGGGGTGTTGGCCCCAGTTGGGGTGATGGTTTTTAATTTATGTCTGCATTCTTCCCATCCTTTACTTTTTCCTCTGTCTCAGCTTTCTTATCCTTATCTATCTTTTTACACACCTGAATGGGGATGTCAATCCATGGACAGCCTCACTGTGACTGATATCTGGAAGATGCCCTCATAGGCCAAATGCCTGCAGTACGAACTGTGGCTATATACAGTCACACACAAACCTTTTGGACACCTCAGAAGTTTTAGGAAATTAGATAAATGCAGGGTTGCAAAGTTTTTTTCTTGCATATCAACATGAATATAACAGTGAACTAAGTAGTAATATAGCAATAATTTATATATGCCCAAAACAATCAACAATAATTAACAAAATTTTGCCAAAACATGTAACATCAGCAACATATGTATAACATAAGCAGATGAAGTTTTGTGAAAATTTCAGCAACACCAAACTGATACATGAATTTTAGCAGCATGTCGAGAGTCCCTTGACAGTGATGAGAGCATTTATTCTTCAATGTTTTCTCTCCATGATGATGCAACACCTGAGGGTGTAATACTGGTTCACTCCTCAGTGATGCCTGCCTTCAGTTGCTCATTTGAGGCTGGCTGATGATGTCTTACAGCCTCTTTCAGGTCATGCCTGAGCTTTTCCATGCATTTCATATCCAGGGACAGGTTGCAAGCCCATCACTGTGATACTCGTATTGTTGTCCACGAACCACTATAAATTGGATGCAGACTTGTGACATGGGGCATTGCCCTGCTTGAAAATTATATTCTGGGCACTTCAGGGGAGATATCAGGCTGAAGGCAGCATGTAATCTTTCAGGACAGCTTGGTATTTCTGAATTCATGGTGCCATCACAAATGATAAGATATCCCATCCCTGAGCTTGACATGCAGCCTCATTCATTACAAACTGGCCACCATGCTTTAATGTTGGCACTATGCACTCTTGATTCCCCTTCTCCCATTGCTTCCTGCAGACTCTAATGTTGCCTGGGGTTGAGTACAACCGGAATCCGGACTTGTCTTACCATAAGACACGTCCATTGATGTCACTTCAGCTGAAGGCTCATCAGTGACTTGGGGCTTGCTTTATATGACTTCAGGACTTGTGCAGTTTGTGACCGATGCATTAACCTGGCTGCACTCTGTCTATTCATGTTGCAGCTGGACTGTTGCTTTCTTAGATCCTGAAGGCTAATGAGACGCATTGTGTACTGACCCTGTCTTCTTCCAAAATGCAGTCAGTTTTGGATGTTCCTACTTTCTTGGATCCTCTTCAACACTTCTGCAACAATAGAATGTGATCCACTGACCCTCTGGCAATTTGTCAACAAACTTCTTTCCTCCATGGTACAGTTACATATTTTTGCAATTATCATTATCAGATCCTGTCAATATGGAATATCATATTAATTAACAAATATCTGTTATATGAATGCATTTTGACTGTAACATTCAGCATACTAATACAATAATTTCATACATTTCAATAACATTATCATTTTAGATATTTAAAAAAATGTTATACAGAAGCTTGTACTTTTACTTTGCTTTATATATGTATTAGACTCCAACATATTCATAGATATACCCAGGAAATGAGAAAAATTCCAGGTGTTTGAAAACTCTTTGCCACAGCTGTATCTTACACGCTTTCCACTTCCTTTACAGATCTCTCATTATAAACCTTCTGTGTGATATACCCTCATTAGTAAAACCTTACTTTTTCAAGCATAGACAATGCATTATGCTTTTTAGTACTTCCTGTAGCACTATCTTTGCACCTCTTAGTCTCTTGGATGTCATGCTTTTCTAGGGCTAAAATACAGTTGAATTTATGAAATTAAAAGGACTGTGTCATCAAAATATTCAGTTGCAATTTAAAAGAAAATTGACACCTTAGTTCTGTTAACAAAGCAACTTTGTAGGTAGATCCTCAAACTAATGTCACCAGATTCAAAATATGCCAGACAACAGAATGCCAAATTAAAAGGGTTCATCCTCTACTGCCATATACTTGTGTGTATGGCGGTGAATTCTTCTAAAGGTAAGCAATAAGAGAGAAAGATGATTGGAAGTAAGAAAGGCATATCTATATACCATAATGTTGTTGTTTATTTCTTTTGCAGCCAAACTATATACATGAGTTTCTCAAACAACTAAGTAATATTACTAATTATACATCGATGGCCCAGAAATCTCAAGTCATTCAATTATATAAAAATGTAAGTTGATGCAGTGAATTTTTAAAAATTTTGGAAAATATTAGTTTTTGTGAAGCCTGCACCCCAAAATTTGGTTATAAGACCCTTGGTGGCAGTCACCAGATAGGCGCTATAAAAACAAACAAACCTCCAAATCACTTCCCCCCTTTATTTTCTCTAGCCTTAATGACCTAATCAGCTACCTCATGCCGTATGAGAAGAGAGACTTTGGAACCTCTATAAACAACACCCTTTAGCGCACACAAGGCACAAGAGAGCAGGATTTGAGAGTACCTGTGCATTGGCGCATGATTAATGGGAAGATAGTTTTTTCCCCAATAACCCCTCTGAGCCTAATGGGCTGACCAATTACCTGCAACCATTCTTAAGTGCATAAGACTATGTTGCGTATAGAGGGTTGGCTTTACTTCCCTTTTGGCTGCCATAGCAACTAAAAGTCTTGGGTTCTGTCTCTCGTTCTGCCACAACAGATCTTTGGAGCTTGGCAGTCCTATTGACGATTAGTGCAACCTATTAAGGAAATCTACCTTGTCATCCTGACTCTCTGGCTGCTCAGTTGGGTGTTGTGCTCTTTGATGATTGATCATACACAGGGAAACTTTTGGTCAGTGTGCATCATTGCACAAGTGAGAACACTACTCTTTAATGCACCCAGGATGGAGACATGAAAAGCCTGAAAACCTAAGATGGAATAGGTGGTAGCAGCTGGATATCTAGGATATAGCCCATCAACCTGTTTTCTCTTTTTTTTAGAGCCACAAGTCTCTTTTCTATCTTCTTGGAGCCACCCTCTGGCAGCTTCCTCTCTGAATAGGTGGTGGTTCCCCTGTGCTTTCTTAGGTTTCCTTCCAAGAATCTCTTAACAGAGAGGGAGTTTACCCTCTCATATGTTTATGGATGAGGCAGCTTGGCCAACAATTGACCAGATGTGGCTTAATGGTGCAATTCTCCTTAGAGAGCTGCACATCCTCTTGGCCTGAGTGCAACTTAGGCAAACCCAAGATCACTGGGTTGATGTGAATTCTGAAAGGCTGGGAGAAGTTGTGCTTCTCTCTCAGCTTTACTTTTTTTCTACAACTATCCCCTCAACCCTTTTTCTAAGCTTAAGGACCTTTCCAGCTACCTCATGTTGTGTCAGAAGAGAGACTGGAACTTCTATAAACAACACCTACAGTTTGCAAGGACCAGGACTTGAGGGGTCCTGGGCATTGGGGTGCCAATAACCCCTTCCATGTGTTTAATGGGCTGACCACTTCACTGTAGCAATTCTCAAGTGAATAAGAATGTATTGTTTATGGTGGACAGTTCAATGGAGTAGAAAGAGGGTGTCCTGCAAAGAAGTGTCCTCAGTGTCACACTCTTTGCTCTGAGCATCAATGGTATCATCTCGGCGATGCCGGAAGATGTTCTCGCTTTTCTCTACATGGATGACCTTTCAATCTTGCTTGGTGCAACCCAGATGCCAATGCTGGAGTGTCAACTCCAAACCTGCATTGAGCCTCATCTTTTGCTATGCCGAAGCGCACAAGCTTTGGTTTTCCTTGGCCAAAACTAAGGTGGTGTATTTCTGTCACCATCCATGCCTACACCCCGACCCGGTCTTGATTCTAAATGGGGTTTGCCTGAAAGTGGTGGATTCACACCGATTCGTTGGTATTGTTTTCGATTGACACCTCACCTGGAAGTCTCAAATTCGCAGTCCTAATGTCTCTTGTACCCGTGCCATCTACATTGTTCATTCCATGATGTTCAGCAGTTGGGGTGCTGATAGGGCTACTGCCTTGCTCTCGCTGAATCCCAGCCGATCTCAATGGTGCCTATTCTGCTGAGCCCTTTGCATTTATAACTAGGAAACCACTTCAAGAGCTTATGTTGGCCCCAGCTTAGCCTCTTCTCCTTTCTGAAACACTGTCTTTTTACCCTGCTTCCTCACTTTCCCAACAACCTCTCCCACAACTTTCTCTGGTCAGCCTCTAATTTCATAAGTTAGACACTGACCAGCCTCCCCTCACCCAACCCTCCTGCATTGGGGCTGATGGGAGAGGGGACAACTCCCCTGAGCTCTGGTTTGGGGTAGTGGGTTGTTAACAACCTGCCTCAACCCCACCCTCACCTTCCTCACATACTCTTTCTCCTTTCATGGTCTATCAATTTTATGCCCATCCCAAGATTGAGCTGCCTTGCTGAAGGGCTGCCTGGCCACTGCATGGGAGGAATGGTCTTGAATGGCAGCAGCTGGCTTTGCCATCCCCCTATTCACTCCTCACAGAGCAGGCTGCTGTGTGGGGTGATTAACATTTGTGTCTCGTGGATTTTATAGGGTCACCATGCCCAATAATGGAAATAAAAATAAAAAACTCCTCTCTGATTCCCCTTTACAACCGGTGTAGCTGCACTCAGGCAGCTCTACTGGTGTAGTGGAATCCACCTTACTCCCTTCTATGGAGCCACCCTTGGGCGACCCCATCTCTGCAATACCGGCAGTCCCAGCTTTGCTTTCACAGGGGACTGCAAAGAGAGCAGGCAGGCAGCCCATAATTGACCACTCCCTAATAGGGCCAACCCCCTTAGGGAGGCAAGGGATGGCAGGGCCCGTCAGTCTGTCTCCCCTAACATCCTGCAGGCATGTATTCTGAGTTTACAGGGAACTGTTGTAGATGCCCCACACTCTTCCCCGATGGAGGCTGGTTCGCTGGCATTAGACAATCTAAAGGAACCTCAAATGGGATGTGTGATGTCTTGGGAGAGGATGGCCACATGTAGGCTTTCCTGAGATAGACATGGTCCCTGAGGTGACCCAGCCCCAGATGATCGGATCTTCCATGGGTTCGAACATAGGCTCAGTGCCAAGCACAGAACCCAAGTGCACCCCTGTGCAAGCTTCTTCTCAGATAGCTTGTGTCTTTGAGGATTCATAAGGAAAGGGAACTATGGCTGCGGCTGGTGTCCTTTTGACATCCAAGATCTCCATTTCAGAGAAGGATTTTGCTGAGGCCGGTCCATCTGACCTAGGGGCTCCTGGCATAGGAGAGAAGTGGGTTCATTCTCCACCCGCCTCTGCTAAAAGGCAGGGTGGGGTAAGGTGATTTTCTTTTCTGGCTGCCATGTTGATGGGAAGCATATGACCATTCCCGTGAGGGTCTTCTCTTTGAAGAGGCCCCTCGCATCTCTGAGCTAGGCCTTGTGGGCATATTCCTCCAATGGAATTGCCACACATTCCAGGCTAGCTGGGAGGAGCTGTGGAGGCTCGTCTCCTCTCATTGCCTGTTAGCTATCTTTTTTGAAGGAGACCATGCTGGGCGTGTGCCCCCTGCCCACCCTACTGGGATATAATGGTAGTATGACCCCACTACCACAGGATAGGGGCCGGGCAGGAGGATGCGTGATTTACCTGCACCTGCACAGGAGGTATACTATTATTTCCGCTTACATTTCAATGCTCGGGACTTCCCCCATGTCGTGGCGCAGTTACTGAGCCCCTTTCTCTTGCTCAGGGATTTGAACGGGAGAAACCCCATCTGAGGAGACTATTCGACAAATCCCAGGAATCAGGTCCTCGTCAACCTGATCGATGAGCTTGAGATAGATGTTCTAAATGTGGATGAGTTTATGCATCACTGCCCAAGAACAGCTTCATTTTCCTGCCTCAATCTATCTCTGTGCTCTCCGGATGCAGAGCCCAATTTGGGTGGGGGTTAGTTGATGACCTCCATGGTAGTGATCACTTTTCCATTTATATATCATTTTCTGGACCACTGCCGCCTGAGAGCCCACCCTGGTGGTGCTTGGCGCGGGTGTCTGCATTTCAGGAAATGACTGACTTCTCTGTCGCAGTCAAGGAGTTTGGGTTCAGTAGATGAGGCCATTGACTTCTTCTCAAGCAACCTCATTGCCAGGGCCTAACTAATAGTCCTAGAATGTCTGGCTGTTTTGCATGTCGATAGTTTCTGCGGTAGTCAGCTGAGTGTGAGGTGGCCCTCAGACAGAAGCATTATACCTACATGCACTTTAAGCGCCACCTGATCGATTTCACTGTCAGTAAATTTTGTCTCACTGTGTGTCATGATGATGTGGAAGGCCGCCGACTGGACTTTACCTCCATAGGTGGAAAACCATTCAGTGACACCTGGGTGAGCAAGGCATGGCCTTTCTCTTAGATTTGTTCAACAGGATCTGGGTAGAGGGTATCTTCCCGGATTCTTGGCGAATCGCTACCGATGCGGGCAGCTCTCCGGGTTGTCTGGCTAAGAAGATGGGAGACAGTTGAGGGGAACTTACGAGTAAGGTTGCGTATCATTGCGCCGCGACTCTTCCCATGGACCTATCCGCCAATGCCGCGATGGCTTCAGGTCGCTTTCTCTCGTTTTCGAATTGGACACATTTGCAGGACGCACCGCCAGTTGACTGAGCGCTCGCCTGCACAATATTGTGATGACTGCGCTGTCGCCCAGACTGTTCAGCATATTCTTGTTAAATGTCCCAGTCTGGCTGATCTTCGTCCACGTTATCTGTCCCGGTACCGGTATGAGTGGTGTCGCTACCACGTGTCCTTTTTACTCGGGACGAATTCAGCCACACAGACTTGTGGACTATCTGACTTTTTAGAGGAGTTTGGCCTCCGCCATTTTATTTCTCTTTGGCAGTGTTTATTTATTTTAGTTTGAGGTCTTTAGCATATTTTTTTCATCTTGTCTAGCATTGAGTTATGGATCATTACGCCCTCTATGCCCTAGGAGGCAGTCGCCAGATTAGCGCTGAAAAAGAAGAAAAATCAACTTCTTAGACTCGGCTGGTCTCCATTTTATTTTAATCTTTTGGTGTTGGTCGCATTTTGCCTCCCCCCCACATGCCGGAGCCTGCTTTCCTCTTTGCCCCTTGTCTTTTTGTTGGCTTTGAATTTGTTTTGGTTGTTTTCTTTGTTTATGTTTTGTATTTTAAATTATCCAAGTATTAGGTTGAAAATTTAAAATGTGGTAACTTATGCCATAGTGGTTATTGCCAGATGGGTGGGATGATAAAAAAAATATCCTAGAATTCCCAAACCATCTAAATTTAGTGGCCATCAGACCCAATATATTCTGACAGAATCTAGGACTAAATTTTGAATGTAATTTTATTTGCAGCTTTTGTTTCTTGGCCGAGACTATCCTGGAGGGTTTGAGTTTTTTCGAATGAAGCTGAAGAAAGCCTTCATGAAGAATCGCGATGTTACTGACGAGGAACAAATAAAATTCCTTCTTGCTAGAGGACATTATGTTCTTAAAGAGGTAGAAGCTCTGTACATGCTCAGAAAATATCGTGCCATGAAGAAACGCTACTATGATGAGTAGGTAATTTTTTGAGGTAATAGATTACTCAACAATTCATACAGAATTTGTTGAGGAAGATCACTAAATGAGTGAAATATTTGTATTTCCAAATTATCATAAGGTCATGTGGAAATTTGTATATAAAGCAGTGATTTCTGATATTTATGGTTTAGCAAATTAATGATCCTGGCGTGAAATATCACTTGAATTTCGCTAGTAGTCTTGGATAGTAAGCTTGTAGGTGATGTGTACCATCATTCTTTCTGTCATTAATATATTTATTTTTCATTACCCTAAAACTGTAATCACAGAGTATGTTGAATCTTAAATATGATGAGAATTTTGAGGAATTCTACGATATTAACCATTCTACACCTAAGCTTGAAAACTTTTCTTGCAAGTCTTAAAATTTTATTAACTTTATCATATTTCAAACATATTTTTTTTACATTACTGCTTCTTTATCCTAATCATTCTAGGCCTTGAGGTTCACATTTGGCATAAGTCAGTGCTAGATCGTTTTAGATGTTACCTTAAGGCAACAAGTCTGATCGAGCGAGTTCCCTTAAACTGATATTAGGTTATTTAAAGCATTCATGACGCTGATCGACGAGTCTTCCAAACTTAGGGTAAAGCGTGGATATATACTTATGTTCTTCACGGCTTGACAAAGTGCTTTTTTTACTCATGTATGAAGGAATGTGAAAAAGAAATGGCATGGGTTTCACCGCCACACTGCATTCGTTTCGAGGCCTTATTTTATCAATGTGTATATATTAGCATCGATGAATGTACAAGATCGGGACGCACCTAAACTCTGGGTGTGTCCATTTCACCATGGTCGCATTCAACCTGCACCCTCCGTCTAGTCTCAGGGATTTACCATTCACCTCTCGCTGCTATCCCTCGAGTACCATGCCGCCGCAAAGGGCTTCCTCCCTGTGTAGACTTCTCCACTTGGTCCCTGTAGGGGGACGAGCGGGGTCGCTACCGCTTGTCCCTTGTACTCGAGACTGGTTCTTACTCCAGACTTGTGGACTATATGACTTTTTGGAGGAGGCTGGCCTCCTCCACTTTATTTAGGTCGCATGTTCCTGCGCTGGGGGAGGGAGGGCTACGCTGGAGCCCGCTTCCTTCTTGTTGCTTTTTCTGTTTCCTTTTGTTGTTTTTTATAACCTTTGTCCTTTTTAGCGTTGTTATTTGTTATTTACATATTTGTTTTTTAATATAACCTAGTAGTAGGCTGTGGTGAGTACAGGGACTTATGCCCGAGTAAGCACTCGCCACATGGGTTCCTAAAATTTAAAGAAATGGTAGCTGGAGGAGTGCGCTCCCCACTCCCTAGCCCCAGTGTCCTCCGATGTCTCAAATTAGTTTGAGCTTACCCGGTCTTGATTCCTCCGAGACATTTCCATTTTGCGTGATAAAAAGGATTAGAAATGGCGGGCTGAGGCTCCTCCGATGCCCTGCAAGAGGGTGATTTGTAGATTCTTGCATCTGGTACCTGGCGGAATGTGCCCATTCCGATACCAGTATACCCGGGAGTGTCAGCTGCAGCCTGGGCAACCATACAGAGTTAAAGTATAGAGTACCTTGTGCCCTCTCCAACCCCATCTCCCGTGAGAGCAATGATGTTTACTCTCATCACTTCAGTTACTATCTAGAGAAAAGTGTTCTCTCGCGCGTCCTCATTTGCACTTTTACAACTTTCAACTGTCATTTCGATGTTCTTTCTACTCTTACGGCTACACTTAGTAACTGAAGGAGCTGCACGTCCGCCCACCACAACCGGAAAGTGCACCGAGAAGAGCTGTTATCTCCCAGGCCGAGTGCAAATTAGGGAAGTCTCGTCACTGGGTTGACTTGAACTCTGACGGTGTTTCCTCCTCGTTTCCTCCCAGCAGTCATTGTTTTTCTCTTACTGTTCCCTCAACCCTTTGCCTAGGTTTAAGAACATGAACAACTACCTCTTGCCGTGTCAGAAGAGAGGCTTTAGAACCTATATAACAACGCTCTTTAACTCCCGCAGGTCGCACCAGACCAGAACTTAAGGGGTAGTGGTCGGTGGGGCGCGATTAATGAGAAGATCGGTTTTGCCTCAATATCAACTTAGCTACGTGTACTGGGCTGACCACCTCCCTGTTGCCATTCTTGGTTGCATGAGGTTTTACTGCTTATGGCTGGCGAGATTTACTGCCTTGTTTCACGGCCGAGCTGGTGCCAATACACCACTCGGTACCTGAGATTACGTGACGTGCCCGGTTGGGAGACCGGATTGTGATCTATAGCGACTCACAAAGCGCCCTGAGTGCTCCCGGGGCATTGGAATCTCCGCATCCTCTGGTTCGCGACATCCGTGACGCCACGGTTTTGGCAAGCCGGGCGGATGTCGAGATTAAATTCTGCTGGGTTCCTGGACATGTAGGAATTGCGGGGAATGAGCGCGCCAAAGAGTTCGTGAGGACTCTGCGACCAGACCAGCGTTTCGCTCTTCCTCACACCGACTACATGGCAGGAATACGGGCAGCTCTTCGGGCTGTTTTGCAAAGAATGGGAGACGGTCGAAGGGAACTTAAAGTTGCGTGCCATTGCACCGCGACTGTTCCCATGCACCTACCACCCAATGCCAGTTGCTTTCTGTCGTCTCCGAATTGGGCACTCGCCTGCGTCATATTTTGACGATTGCGTCGTCCCCCAGACTGTTCGGCACATTCTTGTTGAATGTCCCAGTTTGGGCGATCTCCGCGCACGTTACCTGTCCCGGTACCGGGATGGGCGGGGTTGCTACCGCCTGTCCCTTGTACTCGGGACGGATTCGTACACACCGACCTGTGGACTTTGACTTTTTGGAGGAGGCCGGCCTTCTCCCCTTTATTTAATATTTGACTATGGATCCCGTTCTTCTTCGCCGGGGGAGGGCGGGCCTTTCCCCGTCGACGGAGCTCGCTTTATATTCAATTTTTGTTTTTGTTGTTTTTTCTGTTTGTATTTTTTGTTCTTTTTTTTTATTTGGCTTTTAATATAGCCTAAATTTAGGCTAGGATGAGTACGGCGACTTATGCCCTAGAAGGCAGTCGTTGCCAGATGAGATATTAAAAAAATAAATAAATACTGACTTGTTGGTTGCCAGGGCAACGGAAAGTCTCTAATCTTGGTGTTGGGGTGGTCGAGGTATTTCATGACAGCACCACTCTGATCGGTGGAGAGGCTCCCCTCCATCCATTTGACAGGCAAAGGGGTGGCCCCTTTGCTATCTTCAGAGTCACCCTGGGCAGCTCCAGCTCTGTGACGGAGATGCCCCTCCGCATGCGGTTTCGCAAGGGCTCCTCCAGAATCTTTTACCGGAGAGGGCGTTTCTCACTCTCCATTCCCGACGTGTTCAGTGGTTTCCCCCTTACCCCCTTTTGGAGAGTTTCCTCGGGGCAACTCTCCATTTGCTGCGGCTCGCCCTTTGCTTTCTCAGGGGCCCGCCAAGAACATGGCAATAGCGAGGACGCGCCACCTCGGTTCCCACGCCTCCCGTTACGGTCAGGCAAACCACCGTGTACCCCCTTAGAGGGGTAAGAGGCGGCGTCGTTTCCTGGCCATTCAATTAGAGGTTAGCCTCGATAAACGCGGTGGACCCTTCCGAGGCCGTTAGCCGTTGAAGGTGTGACACCTGTCGCTGGGTTTACTTGAACTTTCTGATGGCTCCTGGGAAAGTTGTTGGTGGGCTTGTCCCTAGCCCCCTCTCAGCACTTTACACCTTTTTATTAGTAGTAGTAGTATTTAGTATTAATAGTTATTAGTATTTATCATTATTTATTCGTATGTATTAAAATTATTGTATTATTATTACATCTATCCCCATAACTTTTTCTACCCACACTTTCTACCAGAAGGACTGTTCCCACCTGGGCAGAGTTCAGTCCAATAGCCATGTTGCCTTGGTTGCCTGCATGACATCCTGGGATCATCTAGCACTAAGGTATGATAATAATAGGTGATCGCCTAACCTACTCGTTAGTAAAGCCGCCTCTCTCTACTTCTCTTTATTACATACTCTCTTACCTCTTTCCACACTTGCTCTTCTATCCACAGAGATTCTGGTTGCCCAGCACACTTTCCTCCAATTTATTACCTTTAGCCAAGTGGCATCTTATACTGTGAGGTCCCAACCTGCTGTGAGGGTCATAAGCCCGCTGGTTAGGGCAAGTATTAGTACGGTTGTATTGGGCCGTCGACTTTGTTCACCTTCCTCCAGTACAAATATACAGTAAGGTGGCTACACCTGCGCCATCCTTTTATGGCTAAAGCTCCAGGACAATGCCGCCTGAATGGCGGGCCAGGTTGGAAAAGCCCATCAACGCAGGTCCTGGACCGAGTATATGTAAATGATCACATTCTGGAATTTCTGATCCTATGGACACTTTTCTCTTAACATCCCAACTCATTGGGAGGTCATAGTATCTGATTTCCATTAGTTCTCCTTTTCTTTGTCAACTATTGTAACAAGCAAAAGGAAAAGTGGTACTGCGCACGGGGACCCGCTTGCAAGCGTGGCCTCGCCCTCCCTAGGTGTCGGGGGAGGACGAGGTAATACGAAACCCCCCCGCCCCCCGTGCTTTCTCAAGCGTCTCCACCAACCCACTTCACTGGAGAGGAGGCTTATTCCTCTCATAGACATATGGGTGTGATATATTACCCCTCAGCCCCTTCTCTGGAGGCGCCATTGGGCGAATCCATCTCCTTACCAGCGGCAGCCCCTCCTTTACTAGTACAGGGGATGGGACTACCAAAAGAGCAGGTAGGAGGACCAAAAATAATCCCTTAGGGGGGGGGGGGCAAGGGATAGCAGGGCCCGCCGATCTATGCCCCCTGCAGTCGTGCATTTACAGTTTGCAGGGGATCGTCGTGCCTGCCCCCTTCTTTTTCCCGATGGAGGTCGGTTAACCGGCCAGAGATGACATGACAAAAACTACACAGATTTGTGAACTGTCTGACTTTTTGGATGAGGCTGGCCTCTTCCATTTTACTCGACTCCGTTGTAGGTCGTATGTTACTACGCCGGAGTGAGGCGGGCCTCCCTCTGACGCCGGAACATGCTCCCTTGTTATTTTTTCCTTTTTTGTTTTGTTCTTTTCGAATTTTAAAATAGCTTAGTACTAGACTATAATTTTTATTAAGGTGTCCTTGAATGGAGTCGCCAGATGGGTGAGACTCCTTGGATAGAAGTGCACCAGTACCGTGCTCTACCTATATTCCCTCGTTGTGTCATTAAACTTCAAAACTACTCAGTTTGTGTTTATCCTCACTAAGAAGTCTTAAAAAACTTCTCTTGAGTCTAAATCTTGGACCAAGGCTGGCCACCAGAAAGCCAACACAGATTAACCAGTTTGGTCGGTGCACGCAAGTTCTATTCACGCTTAATGCTACAAGAAGATGAACACCATCACCTTTAAGTCTTATCCACGACTTACGCGCCGCCAGCCGTAAGTCTCACCCGTTGCCTTTATTTTAAGAAATTGGACGACATTATCCAGTCTATGGACGATCCAGAAGGTGCCGGACTTGGTACGAAGAGCAATTGCACCTTACAATTTTGTCGACTTTACCAGAAGCGGCTACAATTTAGTCCGATCAAATCCTCCGTGCCGAAGTAGTTTTCTTGTTGGTCACTAAAGGAACCCCGACTTAACTCGCGGAAGACGAGGACTCAGAGGACAGAACCAAAAATAGGATAGAATCATCAAAGGAGTCAATAAGCGAAACAATCATTTCTCTCTGTTAGGTTAATTCTTCTGGTTACTGTTAAATTGCGCAATAGAGCTCCAGTACTGTTTTGTTTTTTTTAAGGTTATAAAACGAAGACCAGCCATTTTGCATTTTACGAATTGAATTTAACCTGATTATCTTTTTGCGAACATTGTATCGAGGGAAGGCTGTTGGATATACATAAGGCGGTTTGCTACCTTATTACATCTCAATAAAATTTGAGATGAAGGAAAATAAAAATGAGCTTTACAAAAATATGATTTATTTGTTAAGCCTAGGAATTGAGTTGGAGAGAAAACAACGCGATTAAAATTAAATGAATACAAATATAATAATTATAACGAGGGAATATGCTTTTTGAAAGGGATGCTAAGAAGGAAGAATGTAACCAGTAGATGTTTAAAAGATGGATAGGAAAAGTGCATCTGTTTAAAATAGAATTGAACAAAATGTTATTTTATGCTTGTAGGGGTGTCGTAGAATTCCCCCCCCCTCCTTTTTGTTCTATCTCTAAGAGTGCTAAGTGTGTCTAATATATATTGATATCTGAATATCTTAAAGAACAGAGCCGTTCTGAAACACGTAAGGATATATAAGAGAAACGAACATTAATCCCAAAATAAACTTGGCGATTTTGCGGTAACTCCGTGGACGTTCCGTTCGGGGAGGAGACTACTAGGGGTAGGGGATACTCATCCGCGTCTACCATTTGACTAGTCTTACCTGGGTGTATTGCAATAGCACCTCTTTCCTCCTTCCTTGTCAACTCATTTGACTCACTTTTCTTAGTAGGCAGTTCCTCAGGTACACCTGCTCGTACCTCTACCCTACCTCCTACTTCTTCCCTGATAACCCCCATTTGGCTGGGTTCTCCTCGTAGGTTCTTCCTTAGGTCCAGGCCGGGCTACAACTTCCTCGGCCTCTATGAGATTCTCGATAGGTGCTCTTTCGAGTGCGAGCAATCTTTCCTTTTCTTCTCTCTCTTCTCTTTCAGCTTGAGCACGTTCTTTTTTCCTCTGTATTCTTCTTTCATCGATTTCTATTTTAATCTTTATTCTCCTCTCTTTCGACTCTTTTTCCCTCTTCATTCTCCTGTCCTCGGCTTCTTTTTCTGCTTTCGCTATTTCCTTTTCCCGTCGAGTTCTTCTTTCTTCATCTTCCAGCTTTATCTTTAGTCTTCTTTCTTCATCTTCCATTTCTATCCTTATTCTGAATTGCTGTGCTTCTCTTTTCAACAGTATTATTCTTTCGCTTGTTTTACTTCCTCTCGGCATTCTTCTTTCCTCTATTTCTATTTTCCACTGTATTCGGGATTCTTCACTTTTCCGGTTCATCCGTATTTCTATATTTTCCCTTTTTCTATCAAACTCTATTATTTCTTCTTCTTCTTCTCTTTGTATTCTCAATTCTTCAAGGATGTAGGCATCCATATCCTTGCCTTCAAATCCCAGAATTGGGGCTTGTAGGTAAAATCTTTTGACCGGATCCATTTTGTGTTGGTCTGTCGAATTTTCCTTACTGTACTCTCGGGTAATTATGCCACCGCTCACCAGGTAGCGCTCAGCATAACTTACCCTTAATCCCACTACTATGCTGATTGAAATACCACTCCCGACAACAAATTTACCACTTGGCCTACCAATTACCTTCAGATTGTTACCACCCCTAACTCTACCAATTTTCCTCTCGTCAATTATTCTCTTACTCCTGATATTCCTTTACGTGTTGGCTCTTTCTTAATTTGACACTGCTGGGTTCTTTCTAATAGCAACCCCACAAACCTGACACCACTTTTATTTATGTCGTAGAATTCCCCCCCTTTTTGTTCTATCTCTAAGAGTGCTAAGTGTGTCTAATATATATTGATATCTGAATATCTTAAAGAACAGAGCCGTTCTGAAACACGTAAGGATATATAAGAGAAACGAACATTAATCCCAAAATAAACTTATATTTTACCTTTATCAAATGAATACATAACATTTAGACATTAACTACAGCAATACTCTAAATATTATTATAAACAAGAATTAATTAAATTAGTTTACCCACCAAAATTGGTTAACGTTTTCTCTACACACAACAATAATATAAGAATTAGGCTTACGGACTCATGTGGAGTTTAAAGGCCTCAGAAATGTTATTTACTCTCGACGCGTGCCGCCGGCCAGATGTAGACGAGCGAGATCACACGGTTGTTTTGGCGAAGGTGGCAGCTGGGGGGTCCACACGTTCTTCCGGGGGAGGGGGAGGCTCCAAGGACGAGAACCAATACGGTGCTTTATGTAACACCTAGGCAGTCGTGGTCTCTCTGGCGAGAGTGAGTCGAATTTGGTTCTTAAATTAAGCTAACTTGGAGTGCGGTGTGACCACCGAGTAACGAGCTAGAGGAGGAGCTTTTCTCCTTCGTTACTTATTTCCTTATGGACGAGGACTGAACTCGGGGAGGGTCTTCTTCAAGGGCGAGGATAACGGAAAGGGGTTTCTCTGGCGAGAATAAATTACTTAACGTTCGGTTTGGTAACCCGGAACTAGCTCGAGGATGAGCTTTTTCTTAATTCCAGTCTTCTTCAAGGGCGAGTATAACGGAGGGGGATTTCTCTGACGAGAACAAGTGGAACTTGGTTCCTCACCAAGTTAACTAAGAGTTCGGTGTGGCCACCGAGTAACGGGCTTGAGGAGGGGGCCTTTTTCTTCTTCTTTTCCTAATTCCTCAAGGACGAGGAATACCCCTGGTGTTTAAAGTGCACCAGGATATGAGGAGTGTCTCTGACGAGAGTAAGTTAAACTTACCAAAGTTAACTTATCGTTTGGTTTGATAACCAGGGACTTAGCTCGAGGATGAGCTTCTTCTTAGCCCCTTAAGGTAGGTAGCCCTGCCTCTCTTGCAGGGTACTTCTTGGTCTGGTGAGCCAAGTACACTACCTCTCCAGTCTCGGTAGTTCGGTTTGATCCGAAGACTTCGTCACCTAGAGACTGACGTATACTACCACGATTTTCCTCAGAGTTCCTGATTTATACCTTGTCACCCCACTGGGGGAGTGGTAAGTGGGAGGGGGGGAGGGGGGCTTGAGGACGGCCCCAGGAGAGTTCTTTTTCCAAACGGTTTTTCACACGAAGTCAAACATCGGCTCCTCGTTAGCCTTCGAGATTGGGAGAAACACGTCTCCAATTTCTTATTTGACGTGAAACTGGATCTCACTCTCCTGGGGGAGATCTTACATTTTGACCTTTAGGGTCTTTCTTGGCACCGAGTTGTGCCACACTGCGGTTAAGCACTGAACCCGCCGATGCCTTCGACGGATGTCTTTGCGGTAACCACCTTGTGACTGCACCAAGAGTGAACGGGAGGGGGGGGGAGTGACTATTCCCCTACAAGGGGCTATAGGTTTTTTTTAAGATGGTGTGTTATCTACTACAATACTACCCGCCAAGATGAGTTGCGCACCTAAAAAAAATTATGTACATACAAAATTACATGAAATTTTTATACAAAAAGGTTCTCTAAGAAACGAACGGGCATTCCAACGCACCGGCCAGAACGAGTAATAATAACTTGTGGCTAACGACCAGCTTGGGGACGCAGATTGTTGGTAATGGCATTTCAGTAAAGGCGAGTAACAACAAGAAAAGAAGGTACCCTAGGAGACCTTACAGTCCATTCAAGGAGGGTACCTTTGGACTAGCAATCGAGCGGGCACATGGCTGCTCAATTGTTTTGCGTCCCTAAACGGCCACTTTTCAAGACCTTGTCTAGTCTTGACTTGAACTGGTCAACAGATTCACTGTTGACAACTTCCACTGGAAGTGCGTTCCACTTACCGCAGATACTGTAAGTGAAAAAAATTCCACACATATTACGATTGTAACGCCTTAGTTCAAGGTTGAAGCCGTGATTGCGCGTTCTGTTCTCACTGAGTGTGAAAATATCCCGGTAGTCAACATTGTCGAACCCTCGAAGTATTTTGAAAACTTCGATGAGCTTACCACGCAGTCTACGGGTTTCCAGCGAGAACAGATCTAATTCCCTTAGTCTATCCTCATAACTTTTATGTCGGATAGAGGAAATCAGCTTGGTTGCCCTGGCTTGTACGCGTTCCAATCTCGCGATGTCCTTTCGCAATGAAGGACTCCAAAATTGTACGGCATACTCCAGGTGCGGTCGGACAAGTGAGTTGTACAAGGAGAAGTACAATCGAGTTTCCTCGATTTACTAGTTGCAGGCCCTGCCTTCGGGACTTTGACTACAAATCTAATTAGTCGGTGGTCACTGCCACCGAGCTCTTCGCCAATAGAGAGGTCCTCAACGATGTCATCCTCAGAGGTAAAAACCAAGTCGAGGATATTGTCTCCTCTCGTTGGCTCTCTCACCCATTGAGTCAGAAACTCGTTGTTCGCGAACTCCAGGAGTAGTGCGTTCTCGCCACAGGGTTCTCTGGTTTCCCAGTCAACTTGTGTGTTGAAATCACCCATGACGATACACACTCCGTCTTCGACAAGCTCTCCTAGTAGCTGGTATATATCTCTGTCCTTTTCAACGAGTTGGACAGGAGGTCTATAAAGCACCAGGGTCCTGTATTTGGCAGGACCTATCTCTAGGTCAACACCTAGGAGTTCATGGTCGGATACGATGTTGCAATCCGTCGAGTTGAGAGTATCCTTGACATACAACATCACACCGCTACCCTCTCTGCCTGGCCTATCTTTCAGGAAGAGCTGGTAACCGGGAATCGTGAATTCACCTTCAAAATCTCGGCTTGAGGTTTTTATCCACGACTCCGTTATGGCCACCATCTCAGGTTATTCTGTTGCTACGAGGCCACGAAGTTCTAGAAACTTATTTGTGATAGACCTCGCATTAAACAGAAGAACTTTGAGGGAGTCCCCGACTGTAGGACTCCCTACGCTCTTCCGTTTTCCGCTTTATTTCTCTGGGGCGGGGTCACTCCGCTTTTTGTGACTTCAGAAAAGGTCGTTCCTGGAGTAACATGGGCGTACTGGCGTACGTCCTCCTTTACTCGGGGTCTGACACTTGTTTGGATCCGCTCCACAACATCCTGGATCATGTTCGCGAGTGCAGCTTTTCCTTTAAAGGAAAGATGCACTCCGTCCCTTTTGTACAGGTCATTTCTCCCGTAAAAGGTGCGGTAGGGATCTACAAAAAAAGACTCCTTCCGCCGTACAAAGATCTCCCAGGCGTTGGTTTATGGAGACGTTTCTCGCGTGAACATTGCGGGATGACCTCGTCTTGGGAGTATCCCGACCACGACTCGTGGTCGGGATACCTTTACGCGAGGCACGCGTAAATGTAGTATGACTGAATGTGATTCGCTTGGCTCGTTCTCCCGAACTGACGTTTCATGTGGCAGGAACATCTCGAGGCTGAATGTTCTCTTGACTTCCTACCGCTGGCGACGAGGGTTTCTCAATACGAAGAGGCGACGGGCATAATTTGGAAGTAGAAGTGAGAGTAGGAGAACGAAAACATCGGGTACATCTGGCCCATTTGCATTTATCGTGGAAGATGAAACGAAGGCTGTTGAAGGTGAACAGCATCGATAAAGGCAGGCTTCAAGCAGTTTAGAGAAACGGTATCCTGCTTGGGGCCACGTTGTAGAAGAGAGAACTTTGCCCTTCTGGAAATGAGGAATGGTCCGTCATATGCCGTTTGTAACGGTGAGCGTGTTGTCACAACAGACAAAAGCATAGCAACAGGTTACCGTCTCCTTTGACACAAAAACTGCATGATTAACAGGCACTCTAGGGGCGGTTGGGCGGACGATATAGTTATTCGAGAATGAGATAAATATTCTCAATGTACAAACTTTTGCGAGGTTTTAAGTAGCAACGTTTAAGAGCGCTAGGACAATATTTGGATTGAATAAGGGTCATTTGGCGCAAAAATTGAGCTAATTAAACTTAGGAAGAGTGAGATTATGAAGATTTCAAAATAACAATGGCAATTTGGTGCTAGCTGAACTTAGGTGGCATTGTAGGCATATTGACAATAATATTTGGTATTAATGCAATAATTGAAGTACTCTTGCAGTAATGGATGATGCAGTATATAAAAAAAACAACTTATGGGAATTAGATAAGTTACTTACCTTTATATAATGGCACTTTTACAGTATGAAAAGCAGACTTGTTTTACAGGAGATTGTGAGGAAGGAATGGAAATGCGCTTTACAAACGAATGAAAGCAAGAAGTGTTGCCTGATTGAAGATGAGGAAAATATTCTATACAATTTTAAAAATTGTTTTTGATTAAGATTCCGGAGGACTGGCACAATGCCAGAATAATCCTTCTACACAAAAAGTGAGCAGACAGACTTTTCAAATTTTCACAAGCAGCTAGATGACCAACAACCGAGATAACAAGCTGGCCTCAGGTAAGGTTTCTCAATGATTCACCACATATCTACTCACAACCAGCGCATTAAGAAAACTTCATAGTACAATATCCCTCTATAAATACCAATGGTCATAATTCTTGAAGAATTAAGGTATAGATCCAGTTCTACATAAGTATAGAACATATACCAAAATTGAAGAACCTACATTGGATTGCATAAAGATTCAGACGTTTTTCAATTACAGAAAGGTGTAAGACAAGGAGATACCATTTCGCTGAAATTATTCATGTCCTGTCTAGAAGAAATCTTTAGGAGGCTAAACTGGGGATTACCTCAATCACCTTAGTTCGCAGACCATATTGTACTAATAGCTTTTAGAAGTTAACCATGAAAATAAAAGAGGCGAACTAAAAATAAATCTTAGAAAAACAAGTCATCACAAACCAACCATGACAGCCATTACAATTGACAACGAGCAAATTACAATGTCACTGGGAAAAAATCAATAAATAAAACACAAAATCACTCTAGGCTGGAAGGTTTTGGAAAGACGAGCATCATCTTCAAAATCAAAATGCTCCTGGGCTTGAACAGAAAAGTATACAACCAGTGCATAATCCCAATAATGACCTATGGAACAGAAACTTTGAACCTGACCCCAAAATTATATTAAAACTTAGCACAACACAAAGGAAACCTGAAGTGAATGTAGGCAGGCCATGTGACAAGCATCCAAGAGGATAGATTGATCATAAAAAAACACTGATTGGATTCCACTAAATAAATGACTATAGAAAAGACCAAAAACAAGATGGAGAGATGGTCTTAAAAAATATGCGAAAAATTGTAAACAAATTGCACAGCTCCGGAAAAAAAATAAATTCAGATGAGAAAGGGCTTCTCTCAGCGGTGGGAGGCAATGCCTGAAATGATGATTATTATTTATATATCCAAGTTTATTCTCCTATACTTATTCCAGTTCACAGATGAAATCATAGGATAATTCTGTAATTAGATATGTGTATGAAGAAGGGCGATAAAATGCATAACGGACGGAGCGTGTGGTGAGTTGGGAACACCCCAACTTCACTGGGACCAGCGTACGCGCGACCCAGTTGACTGTGCTATCGTGAATCGCAAAAGACGCAGTCAAACAGCTTATAAACGTCTGCTTGCAATCTCGACACGCTACAATTCTTTTTAACAAGGTAATTATATCCCAATATATAATTGCCACGTTACGGTTACCCTTGTCGTACCGTAAGCATCTCCTATTCTTTCTTATTTCTCTCGCTTCCGCTTTCAGTCCGCTCTTATTTGTATACTTCATTGTCCTTTGTTTCTTTTTCATTTATATTATTATTAACATATCTCCACATCTCAAATTATCTATCCCATTGCTCTATCTTTCCCTCACTTTCAATGTTTTAATCAACTTTTTTTTGCATCTCATTCCCTCCATCTTTTTCCTTATCTTTTCCTCTCTTGCCCTCTGCTACCATCTCGCGAATTAACGCTTCTTCCTTTCCTTCACGGATTACAATTCTATCTTTATCATTTATCCTTCTTTTGCCTCCTGCTCTCGCTTTCTCCCTCCCTACCCTTATGTCTCTCATACCCTCTCTAACTATTTCCCCCTTTCACTTTATTATCAACAGATGCTTCCCCCCCCCAAAAAAATCACTTTATTATCACTCCTTGTCTATTTCCGCCCCGTAAGGGGCAAGGCGATTTGTTTTCTTGGCCTCAGGGCTGACGGGACTCAGCGCCTCATTCGGCTCCAGCTTAGCCTCTTCTCCCTTCTGACACCCCGTATTTTTACTCTGCTTCCTCACTTTCCTTACAACCTCTTCCTCAACTTTCTCGGGTTGTCCTCTAATTTCACTGACCGGATTCCTTTCATCAAACCATCCCGGATCGAGCTGAGGGGGGAGGGGCCAACGCCCCATCACCCGGAGCTCCGGTTTGCGGTGGTGGGTTTTTAACAACCTGCCTCACCCCCACCCCTTCACCTTCCAACGGTCTATCAATTTTACGGCCAGCCCAAGGTGGAGCCACCATGCCGAAGGGTTTTCGAGCCTGCTGGCTTCAAACGCTTTCTGGTTATTCGCTCCGCTGATTGCAGCATGTTGGCCAAGCGCAACATGATCCATCAGAGGAAGCACTAGCTAGCGTGATTGGCTGAGCCGAAGATAACCCGTTTCTCGGACGGAAACCTTCTGTCGAATGCGTCGGATCTCTCTTAGGCGGCCATGATCAGTGCCCTTCGGAGACTTGATGGCACGCTGTGAATCTGATGCCGCATTCTACCATGACGTTCATGA
Organism: Ceratothoa steindachneri; assembly: GCA_963969495.1. Taxonomy (NCBI): domain Eukaryota; kingdom Metazoa; phylum Arthropoda; class Malacostraca; order Isopoda; family Cymothoidae; genus Ceratothoa; species Ceratothoa steindachneri. The sequence continues at coordinate 29,379,776 of OZ018326.1, forward strand.
AAGGCGTGGTTTATGCGAGGGAGCTTGTGGACCAATGCATTGATAACATCAACTTAGAGCTGGATGATCATGGAGCGGTCAAGGTGGAACGTATGGTGAGAAAACAGGGAGGGCCCTCGAGACCCACCCTTACACTCTTCGTCGCGTTCGACGGTGACAAGCTCCCTGAAACCGCCCCGCCTGCCTACGGTTCGAGGGGGAGGGAGGTAACGACTCGTATGACCTCCCCTGATACGAGGGGTGGTCAATAAGTTTTGCAAATCAGTAGGGCAAAACGGAGGAAGGAAGATGGCTGTTTGTAGGGGTGTTAGGACAAGTTATGACAAGTCAGGACCTGCAGCCGCTCGCTCCTGCCTCGTCTATTTAAGAAGCAGTGGCTGATCGCAGATCGTTAGTCACAAATTTTTCAACAATGGAGAAGGTTGAGCACCGCGCAGTGATCAAATTTTTGACCAAGGAAGGCAAGAATGCAAAAGAGATCCATGAACGCATGGTTGCAGTGTACACTGACACCGCCCCTTCCTATGCAACCATTGCTCGCTGGAATAGGGAGTTCCTCCATGGTCGTGAGTCCCTTGAAGATGCCCCCGTCCAGGATGACCGTCAGACGTAACCAACAAACAATGTGGCCCTTGTGGAGAGGAGGATCCTCGAAAATCGAAGGTTGAAGGTCGAAGAAATCGAGCGAGAACTTGGAATATCACATGGAAGTGTTATCAACATCATCCACAACGATTTGGCCATGACCAAGGTCTCTGCCCGTTGGGTCCCTAGAAACCTCACGCCCCATGATCGACTTCAACGTCGTCAAAGATTGGAGGAGCTGTTGCTCCTGTGCAACCAAGACCCGTCGGGATTCAAGTCACGCATAGTGACAGATGATGAAACGTGGGTCCATCACTGGGATCCCGAGACCAAGCTCGAAAGCATGGCCTGGAAGCAAAGGGGCTCTCCGACCGCCATCAAGTTCAGGAGCTAACCCTCAGACGGGAAGATCATGACCACCATCTTCTGGGATTCTGAGGAAGTGTTGATGGTGAACTATGCGCCTCGTGGAAGGACCATCACAGGCCAATATTACACCGAGGAACTGGCCTGGTTGAAGAAGTGCATCCGTCAGAAGCGGCGTGGCAAGTTGACACGCGGTGTCCTGCTCCTCCAGGACAATGCCCCTGTCCACAAGGCCAGAGTTGCACAAGCTGCCTTGCGCGAGTGCGGACTCGAGGAGCTCAACCATCCCCCTACAGTCCAGATCTGGCCGCTAGCGACTATTTTTTATTCCGCCAGCTCAAGGCTGCACTGCGTAGACGCCGGTTTGGGGACGATGAAGATGTCCAGCTCGCCGTCCAGGAGTGGATTGAACAGCAGTCGGGAGATTTCTGGTTGTCGGGAATTTGAAGCCTCAGGAACAAGTGGCGCAATTACATTTAAGTCGAGGGTAGTTATATTGAAAAATAATAAAACACTTTTCCTTATATCCGAATTGCAAAACTTATTGACCTCCCCTCGTAAGTCGTCGAATTCGACAGTGCCTTCAGTGCATTGTTCGGCCAACAGCCTCCGGGAAGCGTAGGGTCATTCCCGTGAGGGTCTTCTCTTCCAAAAGTGCCCTCGCATCTCCGAGCTTGGCCTGGAGAACATATTCTTTCAATGGAATTGCCACTGACTCCGAGCCACCTGAGAGGAACTGCGGAGGTTGGTCTCCTTCCCTTTTCCCTTCACTATCTTTTTGCAGACTATACTTGGCGCGTGCTTCCTGGCCACCCTCCCTGGGTATAAGGGGTTTTAGACCCCACCACCACGGGATGGGGGCCAGGCAGGGTGATGCGCCATTTACACCTGGCGTGGTGTCTCTGTTCTTCTCTTCTCTTTAGACACCTACTTTCAGGCAGTACCTGTGCAGCTGCACCTGGATAGGAGGTGTACTGTTATTTTTGCGTATATTCCAACGTCAGCCGACTTCTATGCGGGGGACTTCCGCCGCGTCGTGGCACGTTTTCCGAAGCCATTTTCCTTGCTTGGGGATTTAAACGGTAGACAGCCCCTCTGGGGAGACTACTCGATCAATCTCAGGGGTCAGGTCCTTGCCGACATGATCGACCAGCTGGAGATCGGTGTCCTAAATGTGGATGATTTACGCATCACTGCCCAAGAATCGCTTCATTTTCCTGTCTCGATCTATCTTCGTGCTCTCCGGATGCACAGCCTGATTTTGGGTGGAAGTTAGTCGATGACCTCCATGGTAGTGATAACTATCAAATTCAATTATTTTCTGTGACGCTTCCTCCTGAGAACCAGACCCGGTGGTCCGCATTTCAGGAAATGACTGATTTATGTTTCAATCGAGGAGTTTTGGTCGGTGGATGAGGGCGATGAGTTGCCCGGCAACCTCATCGCCGTGGGGCTAACTACTATTCCTAGACCGTCTGACGTTTTGCACGTCGACTGCTTCCTTGCTGGTCAGCCGAGTGTGAGGCGGCCCTCAAATAGAAGCATTATGCCTATGTGCGCAATAATTGACGCCCGAACGACTTAACTTCCGGTGAATTTCGTTTAGCTAGGTATAGGTTCTGGTATGTTTCGAAGCACGCTCGCCCCTCTTCCTAGCGGGCATACGTGTCTTCTCCTAACGAGAAGACTCCTCTAGCACAAGTGTGCATCGAGTCAAAAGGATTCGGGGTTGGTTTTCGCAGGACCCCCGTCCTGTTCTCCAGGGGAATGGGACCACAATCTCGGACCCCCCTTCGTGGCAGAATCCTTCGCAACCGCTTGCTCCTCATTCTCTAGCCAACATTCAATGCGCTTCGTCAGGTCGCGGAAGGCCACAGACTGGACTTTACCTCCAGAAGCGGACAACCCTTCAACGACAGGTTTACTCTGAGTGAGCTGCATTCCGCTCTCGCTTCATGCGCAGATACCGCCCATGGTCCGGACGATTTTACGTACGCCATGCTTAGACACCTGGGTCAGCCAGGCATGGCCGTTCTGTTAGATTTGTGGAACAGGATCTGGGTAGGGGGTATCTTCCCAGATTCCTGGCGAATCTCTACTGTGCTCGCTTTTCGAAATCCGGGGACAGATCACTCTACTCCGGCCGGTTTCCGCCCACTCTCTCTTCCTGCGTTTGCAAGTTGGAGAAATTGGTAAATATTAGATTAGCCTTTTTATTCTGGACAGCGGAGGCCACCTGCCTCCTGCACAGTTCGTCTTCTGCACGTCGGATGCTCTGCTCCGACTGGGAAATGCCATCTGCGAGGCCTTCCTTTGTATACAGCATTACGATCTGGAGAAGGCCTATGATACCGAAGCGATCTGTTATCATGGACACTCTCCACACGATGGGGCGAGGTGACGCCTCCCAATCTTTATATCTCATTTTTTTGCGAGATCGTCAATTTAGCGTACGTGTAGGGCAAGCCCTCTCCGGCCTGATGGAGCACGAAGTGTGTGTCCCGCTTGGAAGTGTCCTCGGTGCCACACACTGCCCTGAGCATCAACGGCATCACCTGGGTGATGCCGGAAATGTTCTCTCTACACTCTACGTGGACGATTTATCGATCTTTGGCGCGGCCCAGATGCCAACTCCAACATGCATTGATTGAAGCGCGTCTCTCGCTATGCCGAAGCGTACAGCCTTCGGTTTTCCTTGGCCAAGACTAAGGTAATACTCTTCTGCCGCCATCCATGGCTCCACCTTCTCTCAGACTTGTTTCTAAATGGAGTTCGCCTGGTAGTGGTGCACTCACACTGTTTCCATGGCTTGTATTTGACCGACACCTCACCTGTGATGAGCATATTCGCAGCCTTAGGGTGTCTTGTACCCTCGTCATTCTTCGTTCAGCGCCTGGGGCGCTGATAGGGCTACTGCCTTACTTTTTTATCGATCCTTTGTTCGTTCAAAGCTCGACCATGGATGCGAGTTTTATGTATCCACAGCCGACCGTGTATTGCGGAAGGTAGACTCGATTTATCACACTGGCCTTCGCCTGGCGGACGGTGCCTTCCGCCAGTCCCCCATTACGAGCGTACTTGGGCTCTGAATGCTGGGGAGATGCTTCTTGCTCTGCGCAGCGCACAGTGCATTATTCGCCTGTACGCGCGAACCCGGCGCCATACATACACAGCTGATCTCGATGGTGCCTATGCCGCCGAGCGACGCGTCATACATTAAGTAAGCCCTTTGGGTTTTGGGCTAGGAAACTCCTCGAGAGCTGGGTATAGCTCTTGGGCCGGTGGTGCCCTTGTTCTGCCCTAGAGGATACCACCTTTGACTATTTGTCGCCATGCCTCTGCTCCCAAAGCTTCTACAGCGCCGGGAGTATTGCGTTCGGCCTTTTTGGAGCACTGTGTGTGCCACGCTGGAACCATGCCAGTTTATACGGATGGCTCCACGTCCCAAGAGGGGTCTGTTTCCACGGCGTCTACTCTGTTTGAAGTAAGTGGGGCTCGACCAGGCGCTGCATCTGTTTTCACGGCCGAGCTGGTTGCAATAGACCGCTCGGTACGCGACGTGCGCAGTTCGGAGACCTGATTGTGATTTATAGCGACTCACAAAGCGCCCTGAGTGCTTTCGTGGCATTAGAATCTCTGCATCACCTGGTTCGCGATATCCTGACGCCGCGGTTTTGGCGAGCCGTGCAGGTGTAGGGATTATCTTTTGCTGGGTTCCTGGACATGTTTTCGAGGACTGGGCGACCAGACCAGGGTTCTCTTCTTCCTCACACCGATTACATGGCAGGAATACAGGTAGCTCTCTGGCTGCTTGGCAAAGAAGATGGGAGACGGTCGAAGAAGCCGTGGCATTGCTCTGCTCCACGACTGTTCCCATTGACCTACCCCCAATGACGCCACGGCTTCAGGTTGTTCTGTCGTCTCCGAATTGGAGACACTCGCGGGACGCACCGCTATTTGATGGATCGCTCGCCTGCGCCATATTGTGATGACTGCGTTGTCTCCCAGTCTGGGTGATCTTCGCCCGTTACCCGTTCCGGTATTGGGTCAGTGGGCTCTCTACCGCTTGTCCGTCGTACTCGGGACTGGTTCGTGCACACAAACTTGTGGACTATACTTTTTGGAGGATCCTCCTCCACTGACTTTTTTGTAGGTCGCATGTGGAGGTGGGCCTACGCCGACGCCGGAGCTCGCTTCCTTTTCTCTTTTAATTTTTTTTTTTTTTTAGCCTTTGCCTATGAGTAATGCTATTCCCCCCTAGTAGGCAGTCGCCGGATGGGCTCGCATAAAAAAAAATCTTAGTCCAATCACTCTCACTATTCCTCTTTCCCTCTCTCCCTTTAACACCCTTCTCTTTTATGCCGTATATATTCCTCTTTTAAACCATCTCCCATCTGTGTTCACACAGGTAGTTTCCCTCCCCATATCTTTATTCTGTACTTTTCCCCTCACTATTTCGATCTCTTTCCCTCCCCTCCCGCATGTCTCACTCTTACCATTCCTCCCTCAGCCTGTTGCTTTCCTTGTCTCTCGCTCATTCCCACTAATTTTCCTCATATCACTTTCCAATTACTATCTTGTTTGTTTCTCTCCCATAAACTCCTGTTCCTGCAAGCCCAATAAAATGGCATCGATGCGCACCTACTCCATCTTGTGGGTAAACGCAAGTTGAAGTTTTATTATTATTATTTTTATTTTGTTTACATTACAGACACTTCCTTTTTATTGATCCCTTCATTTTTCACACACCTAAAGAAAGGTAGGAATAGGTCTTTCAATCCGATCGAAATATAGCGAGCGCATTCTACGCCCATCTAACACTACCCTGGTCATATTTGGTCGCTTTTTTGGATATGTAGCCGACATTATTGCGATGACTTCTTATTCTCCCGGTACGAAAAGGGTTTTATTTACGCACACTGTTAAATTAGTTGATTGGTTTTACAAGATTCTTTGACTAAATTGATCTGCAACACACTTGAATAACAAAGGTGAGTTGTTTTCTGAAATGAAATGCAAGAAGGCTAATCATCTGCCATCCACTGAGCGAATATTAGGTTTACAGCTGCCTGTACGTCGCCATTAGTGGCCTGCAAGGCTTGTCGGCTGAGGTCTTCGTCAGGAATCCCCATTTCGCGCATCAACTGCAGTGACTCTTCTAGGTTTTCGAGCGGCGGTGAACTAATGGCTGGCGATGATCCGGACCCAAGCCCAGTTCCCTGAAATATAGTAACTTTAGCATTACAATCGTGCCTAAAGAGGTTCTCTGGAACCAATTTTGATATAACTTTTGCCAACTGCTCTGCACAATATGGAAACACAAATGTTGTGTTTTTATTAAGTTCTTAACGGTGTATACTGCCCTTGAAATCCCTGAATTTGATGAAAAAGGTAGATAGTCCCTGAATTTAAAAAATAAATCATTGAGTGATTGTTTAAATTCACTATTTATATATTTTTTTAATGTCTATTAGGAAAATAGTAATATTTAAGTTAATCTACTTACTAATGTGAGTGAACATATGTATGCTTTGGATGCATTGTATTTTATGATGGATGCTCGCTATACTTCTGTGACTATCACTTGGATACTTTGTTCTTGTTTTTTGGCACTGGTGAGTTGATTTGGGTTATGCTTTGCTTATAACCCATTTTTCCCTTAAATACCTCACCTTCATCAAAGTCCCATAATGTTTATTGCACTTTTTTAATTTAAAAAAAAAAAATGGCCAAAACCCATCCGTGATTATTTTGTAAAAAGTCCTTTAATTCAAAATCACCAAACAAGTAGACACCCTGTTCTATTACGTCCTTGAATTTTTATTTGATTCGTCGTTTTGAGATGAACCACACTGATAGCTTTTGAATGAAAGTAGCTCATCTAGACATTTTTTTTTTTAAATGAAGGATAATTATAGACATTAAACACACCTTACGTATCTATTTAACAGACAACCATAATTATAATACACGATTGATGGACATAATGAATTATTTGCTCACATGAGCGCCATTTGGTTGGATGCCCTCAAAAACCCTATCGTGCATGGAACCTGTCAATTTCTTAATAGTATCATGTTGGAATCCCTCTGCTGCAGCTTTGATGGGCGCCCATAAGACTTTAGACGAAAATTGACGTCCATTGGCAGAGACAACTTGTCACTGTATGCCGGTAAGAGCCTAGGAGCGCTTGGGTGGCCCTGGCAGAGTGGGATGGAGCACTGCCATGTATGAAAACTAGTCCCTAGATGTGAGAACGGTTTGTCATCTAGCCAGCGATCCAAGACCTCCTTTAGGCGGTAGGCGGCTGCGGTCACTTTAACCCCATCAGGGACCCTGACTGGGCCAACAAGTCTGTGTCCAATTATTTGTACTCACAACATAAAGCCTCCATGATGTTGACAACACTCATCTCAGAAATGGACCCAACCGTCAAGGGTCACCCTGGTCTCGTCAGTGAAGAGAAAGCAATTCGTGCCCAATATAATTTACTTCCAGGATCATTAAACCCTCAAAATCTTGTGACGGGGCGTTAAAGGAGGCAGTTTCAGGGGAGCTCGCACAGAAGCCATGGTCCCTAAGAGTACCTGGTGATTTTTTGGTACATGGGGTGACCAACGGCGGTGAAAATGACTGGTTTGTCCGGGCTTCGACGTAACTGGTGGCCAATATTCCTCAAATCACTAGCTGGAGGTCCCACAATCGGATCGCTTCTTCCTTAGCGAAGGGTCCTTCAGAAATTGTCTAACATTGTCCACATGTCGAACTAACTCCCCCGAAATAACATGAAGAGAGGTGCCTTCAGAATTTTCCTTGATGACTTTTTCATAATTTTGAAGCCTTGCAACGTCCCATTGTTCTTAAAGAGGATAGATGCGCTAATAGCATGGTTCAGCCCAGAAAAACTACTAAACTAAAATAAAAATTAAAATACGTAATACGTCATAATAGAACATCTGGGAAGTTTCATCAAAATTGATTCACAGAGAACCGAGATCCTAACTTTCCTTACGGGGTTATTAGCGTGGTTCATGGCATACTGACCAAAGTCGCGTGCCCTCAATTGTTACGATTTATGACCTTACTACCATTAAAACTTTCAATAATTCCCGGACTAACCTTGAGAGTACCTTGGTAATTCTAAAAACATAAGGGCTTCAAATTTCGTTAGAATCGGCCGAATAGTTACAGTGTTATTACCAAAAGAAAAAAAAAGCAAGACGGGAACGGATGACCGACCGACATTAGCTGCTGATATTTTTGTGGTTCCCCGGACTCTGTCATTCCAGGAAGCTCCCACCACACAGGTAGGACAGGCGGATTCCAAGTACTTTCGAAGCTCATTATCAAGGAATAACGAAAATTTGTTAAAAAGGTGGTAAATATATGTGAAACAGAAGAGCAATGCCCGCCCATGTACAGCGAAAGGACCCAAAATAGAAAAATAATATCAAAGACGGATGTGAAGTATAAAACCAAATAGATAAGGTCTACTTCCGGAAAATTCCAACCTGTGCGTAAAAAATGTAGACATTTATGTGACTAAACTAAGTACATACATACCCGATTGTGAATACATAAAAAATAAACAAGAGAGACATAAGTAAATTAATAAATCAAAGGGCTAAGATTTAAAATGGACAATTTCGTTATAAATAAGCCTTTTAATAACAGGGTCTAGTTTAAAGAGACCTGGGGAAATATTAAAATTAGGCGAGGAATTAATGAATGAGCATTCGACAATATTTCTTTGAATAAAGTCATCAGATTTGTAAATAAATTTAGCCGAATTCCATTTGATAAGGTGACTGTTTCTTAGCCTTAAACCCAAGGGCTTAGGATATGACTGGAGTCTCTCGGCGGCATATGAAGGGTAGATATAGTGAAGGGGAATGGGGGAAGGGGGAAGGAGTCGATCTAGCGACTGCCTGCTTGTGCATAAGTCGCCGTATACGACACAGCCTACTATTGGGTTATATTAAGAAACAAATAACGTAAAAAGACAAGGTTTAAAAAATAACAAGAAAAAAAGCAGGAAGAAGGCACGCTCCGGCGTTAAGTTCACAAATCAGTTTGAACGAACCCGTCCCGAGTACAAGCGGTAGCGACCCCGCAGGTAACGTGCGTGAAGATCGCCCACATGTGCCGAACATTCTGGGGGACAACTCAGTCTTCACAGTAGAGAGCTGCATCAAATGGGGGTGCGTCCCGCGAGAGTGACCAATTCCGAGACGACAGAAAGCATCCTCAAGCCGTCACAGCAGGGAGGGGGGATAGGTAGGTCCATGGTAACAGTCGCGACGCAATGGCACGCAACTTTAAGTTGCCCACGACTGTCTCCCATCTTTGCTAAGCTGCCCGTATTCCTGAAATGTAATCAGTGTGAGGAAGAGCGAAATGCTGGTCTGGTTGCCCAGTCTTCGCGGAGTCTTTGGGGCCATCATCGGTCAGCTCATACCTAGCGATTCCTTAAAGTCCAGAAACCCAACAGAAGATAATCTCGACATCCGCTCGGCTCGCCAAAATCGGGAGCTCGGCCGTGAAGACAGACGCAGCGCCAGACAGAGGGTATACGGCGTGGAAACCGATCCACTCTTGGAACTTGGAGCCATCCGTATACACTGCCACGGTTCCAGCGTGACACGAAGTGTGCTCCAAAAAAGTCGAACGCAATACGTCCGGTGGTGTAGAAGGTAGTACCCTCAAGGGTGGCGCCCTGGGCAGAACCAGGGCCGCCACCGACCCGAGAGCTATACCTAGCTTTCGAAAGAGCTTCCTAGCCCTAAACTCAAAAGGCTTAGGGTATGACTGTCGTCTCTCGGCGGCATAGGCACAATTGATATTAGCTGCGGAGGCAGTGAGAGCTGTTGGCGACTGACGGAGGCGACGGGCGCTCGCGCGTAGGGGCGAATAATTGACTGCACGGCGCAGAGCCAGTGACATTTAACAAGCATCGACAAGTAGGCTTTGAATGGGGGAAGTGCGGAAGGCACCGGTCGCCAGGCGAAGGCCGGTGTGGTGGATAGAATTAACCTTCCGCAACACACGCTCGGCTGCGGATGCATAAAACTCGCATCCGTAGTCGAGCTTCGAACGAACAAAGGATCGATAAAAAAGTAGGGCAGTAACCCTATCAGCGCCCCAAGCGCTGAACGTCACAGAACGAAGAATATCCATGGCGCGGGTACAAGAGACCCTAAGGCTGCGAATATGAGCCTCCCAGGTGAGACGTCGGTCAAATACAAGCCAAGGAAACGGTGCGAGGCCACCACTTTCAGGCCCACTCCATTGAAAAGTAGGTCTGGATCAGGATGGCGGCAGAAGTGCACCACCTTACTCTGGGTCAAACAAAACTGAAGCCTGTGCGCTTGGGCATAGCGAGAGACGCTATGCCGTAGAGCGTAGCGAGAACATCTTCCGGCAGCACCGAGGTGATGCCATTGAGGCTCTGGGAAAAGAGTGTGACACTGAGGATACTTCCCTGCGGGACACCCTCTTTCTGCTCCATTGTGCCGGTGAGGGTTTCCCCCACTCGTATGCGGAATCGACGATCTCGCAAAAAATCAGATATAAAGATTGGGAGGTGTCACCTCGCCCCCATCATGTGGAGACTCTCCATGATACCGTATCGCCATGCGGTATCATAGGCCTTCAGATTGAAACATACCGTGGCGTAGTGCTGTCTACGAAGGAAGGCCTCGCAGACGGCATTTTCTGGCGGAGTAGAGCATCCGACGTGGAATGGAACTTGAGGAAGCCGTACTTGGCAGAAGACAGATGGCATGCAGTATCCAGGAAAAAAAGCTAATCTAACATTTACCAATTTCTCCATCAACTTGCACATGGAGGAAGTTCCGAGAGATTGGGAGGAAACCGGCCGGGGTAGTGATCTCTCTCCGGTTTGCGAAAAGCAAGCACAGTTGAGATTCGCCAGGAATCTGGGAAGATACCCTCTACCCAGATCTTGTTCCACAAATCTAACAGAACGGCCATGCCTGGCTGACCCAAGTGTCTAAGCATGGAGTACGCGAAATCGTCCGGACCATGGGTGGTATCTGCGCACGAAGCGAGAGCGGAATGCAGCTCACTCAGAGTAAATCCGTCGTTGAAGGGTTGTCCGCCTCTGGAGGTAAAGTCCAGTTGGCGACCTTCCGCGACCTGACGAAGCGCATTGAATGTTGGCGGAGCAACATCCCGGCTAAAGAAAGCGGTCGCGAAGAATTCTGCTTCGGACGCGAGGTCAGAGATTGCGGTCCCATTCCTCTTGTTAACGGGATGGGGGTCCTGCGATAACTTCCCCAAATCCTTTTGACTCGCTTTCCCTCCTCTGCGAGAGGTATCGTCCAGTTAAGTGGAGACACGTATGCCTGCCAAGAAGAGTGGCGGGCGTGCTTCGAAATATACCGACAGTGAAGTCGTTAGGGCGGCGGTTGTAGCGAATGTAGGCATAACGCTTCTGTTTGAGGGTCGCCTCACACTCGGCTGGCCACTACGGGAGCGGTCGGCGTGCAAAACGACCAGACGTTCTAGGAATAGTAGTTAGGCGGCCTCATCTACCGACCTAAACTCCTTGACTGACACAGAGAAATTAGTCATTTCCTGAAATGCTAATCACCTCGCCCGCGCAAAGCACCACCGTGGTGAGCTCTCGGGCGGCAGCGGCCCAGAAAATGATATTTGAATGCGAAAATGATCACTACCATGGAGGTGATCGACCACCCTACACCCAAAATCAGGCTCGCCATCTAGAGAGCACAAAGATAGATTGAGGCAGGAAAATGTAGCAGTTCTCGGGCAGTGATGCGTACTCATCCACATTTAGGACATTGATCTCTAGGTCGGCAAGGGCTTGACCTCTGGGATTAATCGAGTAGTCTCCCCAGAGGAGCTGTCTACCGTTTATATCTCCGAGCAAGAGAAAGGGTCTCGACAACCGTGCCACGACGCAGCGGAAATCCCCCGCGTCGAATTCGGCTAACAGTAGAATGTACGCGGAAATAACAGTATACCTCCTATCCAGGTGCAGCTGCACAGCTACTGCCTGAAAGGACGTATCTAAAGCGAAATGAACGGAGATATCATGCCGGATGTAAATCGCGCATCGTCCCGCCCGGCCCCCATCCCGTGGTGGTTGGGTCGCAAAACCATTATACCCCAGGAGGGTGGGCAGGGGGCACGCGCCTAGCATGGTCTCCTGCAAAAAGATAGCTAACGGGATACGGGATGAGACAAGCCTCCGCAGCTCCTCCCAGTTGGCCTGGAGTCCGCGGCAATTCCATTGAAAGAATATGCCCGCTCCAGAGCTGGCATCTAGGCCGCTGAGTCCGTCAGTGGAGAGAAGCGGGTTCATTCCCCACTCTCCCCCCCCCCCAAAAAAAAAGGAATAAAACAATGAGGACTAAAGGATCCTCGACCAACGCGGATGTACGGGTCTGTTAACGTTTCGACAAGTGACCAGGCCAAGATTGGCACATCCGGCTCTTAGGTGCCCTTGGGTGTGTGTGGGTGGCAGACAAAGTCTAAAGTCGCAAGTACTAACTGCAACATGATCCATCAAAGTAAAGTATTAGCTAGCTTGATTGGAAGAAAGACGAAGGTGACCAGTTTCTGAGGCGGGAGCCTTTTGGCAAATGCGTCAGATCCCTCCAAGCAACCATAATTACTACTGCCCTTGGGACGCTTATTGGCTCGCCGGTGAATGTGAGTGACGTGGCACTCAACCATGAACTTCGTGGTTTATGCGAGGGAACTCGGTGAATACTCCTAAGAATACATCACTTCATAGCTGGCCAAACATAGGGCGTTAAGGCAGAACATGTGATGAGAAAACGGGGGGACCTCGAGAATCAATCCTTCACTTTTCGTCACGTTCGACCATAATAGGCTCTCTGAGTCGGTGCGTACCGGTTGATATCGCTACAGCGTGAAGGCATTCGAGCCACTGCCACGGAGGTGTTACCGTTTCGGGAATACGAATTACTCCTGCAGATGTGCAGTCAGGTTTACCCGAAGTTGCAAGATGCCATACACGATAAGTCCCTACGGTGTATGGCTAAGTGTTTTACTTGCGGAGAGCCGCAGCCCGCTTCTTCGAAGCAATGTGGTGCGTATTGCCTGGAGAGGGAAATCTTGGCCGTTCAGGCTACGGATTATCTCTCATTCGACCATAATAGGCTCTCTGAGTCGGTGCGTACCGGTTGATATCGCTACAGCGTGAAGGCATTCGAGCCACTGCCACGGAGGTGTTACCGTTTCGGGAATACGAATTACTCCTGCAGATGTGCAGTCAGGTTTACCCGAAGTTGCAAGATGCCATACACGATAAGTCCCTACGGTGTATGGCTAAGTGTTTTACTTGCGGAGAGCCGCAGCCCGCTTCTTCGAAGCAATGTGGTGCGTATTGCCTGGAGAGGGAAATCTTGGCCGTTCAGGCTACGGATCATCTCTCATTTCGCGAGACTAAAGCCTGGGAACTCTTATGCCTCAATTTTTAAAAAAAGGACCCCTCTAGGTCTACGAGCTCGTTCGTTTCCGTGCCCATTCGGAACCTTTCTGTGGGTTCTCACCCAGGGCGTTGCCCTGTTATAGCTGGCGGCACAAAGGATTCACACCCATCTTGGGCGAAAAGGCAGCGCGCCCCAACCGAGTCGTTAAGTCTCCTCGAGTCTCTACCGCCTGAGGAGAAGCATTCACAGGGGCGGACTTAGGTTCGGTGTTTGGCACCGAGACTGGGTTCGACCCCAATGAAGATCCTGCCGTCTGGGGCTGGGTCGCCTCCGTGGCCAAGTCCATCTCAAAGGGGACCTCGACGTGCCCCCCCCCGAAGGCATCGCAGACCCCATTCGAGCTATCTTTTCTCCTAACGGGGAAGAGAGAGATAGAAGGGGGGGCAGGTATACCGAAACCCCACAATGGCAAAATGCATATGACTACGGGGCACTACGGCTCGACAGGCCCCGCTTTCCCTTGTCTCACTAAGGGTGGCCCTATCGATTCGCAACCATCGGGAGGGGTCGATTTTTGGTTCACCGGCTCACCCTATTGGCAATCGCCTGTGATAGAAAAGGGCGACTGCCATTGGTCGAAAGTTTGAGTCGTACTTGGGCGACACCACAGAAGGAAACCCTCGCACCCGTAGGCTTAAGAGGGAGTAAGCTTCTTCTCCACTAGAAGAGGGTTAGAGAGGCTCCTGAGAAATCACGAGGGAAAGGGCACCTTTTTAGAAGTGGAGCTGCCCGAGAGCGGTTTCAAAGATGGCAAAGGGGAAGCCCCTTTGCCAATGCAGATGGTGAGAGGGGAGTCTCTAATGTTCCAAGGGAAGACGTCGCCGTCTCTTATCCTTCTAAGCGTTGAGGTGTTTCACCTGCCCAATCGGGAGTGCCGGGGACCGTGTACTTGGCAGGCCCATGATAAAGCAAAGGAGAACCCACCGCAAGTGGCTAATCGCTTGAAGGAAACTCTCCAAATGGAAGTAAGGGAAAAACTCCCCCGAACCTACTAGGGAGAAGCACCCTCTCCTCTAAGAGAATCTTTCCTGAGCCCCCTGCTACCCTAGAGTCACCCGGAGGCAACAGCATGCCATCTACTGCCCTAACTAAAGCGAAGGCTGAACTTTTGGCTGACATCATTGATAGTAAGCAGTGTGGTGAGTCGCTGTTGTTGCCTCAGTCATGCTTTCCAGAACCTAAGTTGTGTTCAATGGCCTTCAGATCTAGGGAGGTTAAAACCTTGCTTTTGAATCTTGAGTCATGGCGATATCGACTTTAATGGGATATTACCCATTTTCTTGAAAAAGACTGCAGATTTTATTGCTCCAAAAATTGCTACAATTTTCCGCAAGTTAGTTAGACTTGCTAGTTTTCCATCAGTGTGGAGGATGGGAAATATTGCAGCATTACCTAAAGGACTAAGTCCATCCACATCACCTTCAGAATACAGACCAATATCAATTACCCCGATCTTATCTAAAATATTTGAGAAACTGCTCTCTAAGCGCCTTTGTAGGCTTGCTGAAGATAATAATCTGCTATAAACATTACAGTTTGGGTTTCGTAAGGGGCTTCGAACTTGTGATGCACTCATGTCAATCTCTACAGCTTTGCAAAGTACTCTTGATGAAGGTGGAGAAGCATGCACGGTAGGTTTAGATTTCAGTGCAGCCTTTGATCATGTGAATCATAGAGCACTAAATTACAAATTAAGATTATCAGGCATTGATGGCTCTTTTCTTAATATTTTAAGTGAATTCTTGCTTGGCAGAACCCAGAGGGTGTGTTGATGGACAGTATAGTAGTGTTAGAAATGTAATCTCAGTGTAGCGTTCTTGGTCCTTTGCTATTTATTATTTATGCTGATGATGGAACTCTTTTGGCTGTTGTTCCTTCTCCCCGCCAGAGGAATAGAGTAGCAGATTCCATGAATAGAGACCTAGCACGTATCTATAAGTGGTGTAAGCTCTGGGGCATGAAGCTTAACCCTTTTAAAACTCAGAATATGATAGTTAGTCGGTCCAGAACACTTTTGCCTTTGCATCCTGATCTACATATTGATTTCCGGAACAGTATTAAATACCAGTGGCTTTTTTTAAGGTTTTGGGCGTTACTTTCGACAAGAAATTGACTTTTGAGAAGCACATGCGTAATATTGCGTCCTCTTGTTTCCCAGAGAGTTGGTATCTTGAGATGTATTAGAATGTTTGGAGACGAAGCTATTATAACTAAGTGTTTTAATTCCTTCCTGCTATCAGGTGTGTCCTTAAGTGCAGATTCTCCTCTTAAGCTCCTGGATAGAGTTATGTCATCGGTCAAGTTTTTTATACCAAGTGTTAATGTTGACCTGTGGTATAGGCGTAAAGTGAGTTACTTATGTTTGTTGCATAAAATGTAATACAGTGATAAACATCCTTTGCATTTGTCCTTACCTGATCTAGCTGTTTTTTGCTCGTAATACAAGGCAGGCAAGGCAGCCACTGCTAATAGTGTGACATTTTCTCTAGTATCAGGCATAGTACTAACCAGTTTGCCAGGATTTTTATTGTGGCTGCAACCGTGATGTGGAATGGTTTGCAGGGTGCTGTTGTGGAGTCTACTGATCTCCAAACATTTAAGAGGGGAGCTAACTGCTGACATAACCTGATTTCCGGTGGGGGTTTTTTTTCCTCATATTTAATCTTTACTCTTCTTTTGTCATATTTTTATTTGCAGTTTGATCTCCCTCCGGAGCCCCTTGGGTTTATAGTCTTTTCACTTATTGCATGGGAATGGTCAGCTCAAGTTTTAAAGAAAGAAAGACAGGAAAAGTGTGAGAAAAAAAGAAGTTATTCACAATCCTACTGTAACCGTGAAGTACTTACGCTGGAAGCCGAAGCAGCGAGGGCATTTTGAAGAGCTTGACTAAACATTTCTGTCGTGATGAGGGACCTTCCAGGACTTGCTGCTCCACCAGCAGCCGATGGAGGGGCAGGAGTATTAAATGGAGTGGGTATATATGACGGGGTCGCAAAGCCACTGAGTGAAGCGCTCGCCGACGGACCAGACAACGCGCTCGTTCCACCTTTAAGTAAAAGGTTCAAAGAAATTAATTCTTTTCAGAAGGTTTCTTCTGGCGACTGCGTACCAGGACTTAAGACGTCGTGTATAAGTCAGCCTATTGTTGCTGTTTAGAGCTCCCAGGGAGCAGACGATATCTCTGCTCCCTCCGACCGCTCGAGAGATTAAAGGAGAAAGCGTTGATCCTACAGCCTGAGCTGTAGACTCAGCCAAAACACCACAATTAAGTGGGGCCCTACTTTCCATGAGACTTTCATGAGGGACCAGGTAAGAGTGGAGTGAGGCTGTTGCATGTTGTGGGAGTTTTATAGGACCCCCCTGTGATAGCGTTTTTTTTTTTTAAAGAGCTCATCTGGCAACTGCCCACTAGGGTAAAAGTCGCTGTAATCACCTTACAACCTAAAGCTGGGCTAGACGAAAAAGAAAAAAGAAAATGCAAAACACAAAAGCAAAACAAAAGGAAGCACGCACCAGCGTCGGGACTAAGCGGGCCTCCCCCCGGGCCAGGAACATGCGGCCTACAACAAAGAAGGCCAAATAAAATGGGAGAAGGCCGGGCTACACCCCAAAGTTAATATAGTCCACAAGTCCGTGTACAAGAACCAGTCTCGAGTACAAGGGACAAGCGCTAGCAGCCACACCCGTCCCAAAACCGGGAGAGGTAAACTGAAAATTGGGAAAAATTAAACGTACAGCATATGTACGTTTGTTTTAGCTATTTTTATCTCAATATGTGTACTTGAGAAAGCAACCACAAGTTTTTTTCCTGTTATTTAGGGTGAGTAGACCATTTCTGAGGAGTAACCACGTTAAGCTACTATTATGTGAGTGTCAGAATAATTCTTGCTTTATGTCGTTCTGTACACTATCGTGTAAAACATGGTTATGGATATACATGTAGTTTGCCATTTGTTGAATCAATAAATATTTATTAATTTAAAAGGTTTATTTATAGTATATTGAATAAATCACTGATGGATAATATGATGTTTGATATCCATGCTTTATGAATAAGTTGATCCTGTACGAATCACTGACAATGAATTTCTAAAAATTCACAAAAGTTCAGCAACAAAACCAAATTTCTGTCACATCATCTTTAGAAGGATAAGAATGCATGGTAAAACATTGAATATGATAGTGAACTGCTCACATGGTTAACTAGGGGCATCTAAATGGCCATTTTTTGAGAAATTTTGATATCACTCATATTTCAAAAAATTATTCTGACACTGCCATCATAGTAAACTGACATGGTTACTGCTCAGAAATGTTCTACAATATGCTAAATAACAAATAAAAATTGTGGTTTCTTTATCTAGTATATCCAGTGAGATAAAAAATACTAAAAGGAAGCATACATTAGCAGTACATTTCATTATTTGTAATTTTCAGAGGTCTGTAAATGAATGAGTATACAAGATCCACTTGGTTGACAAGATAGTTGAACTCTATAGAAAAAGTTAGCCTCAAATACATAATTTCAAAGTTATGCTTGCCATATTATAGGAAAAAAGCTGTCTCAAGTTGGTGCGAGAGGCTCGTTCGTAAAAAAAAAGAAAAACTAATTAATATTTTAAAGGTCTACAATTCCGAAACTATCGAAGATATTGACCTAATACTTGATATTTTTCCATCATATAGGTACAGCAGCTAGTATGAATATGGCAAGCACCTGCTAGTTCGGATACTAGAGAGGAGAATTCTTCCCATTTAGGAAGAATCCCCTAAAGAAATAGTGCGATAACTCAGACCGGTGAGAGACCACAGTCGAAATAGTACGGAGGCGGAGGAGCCCTCAAGAACAGGTGCCGTGCGAGAAGAAACCGGCACCGGCGTTATAGAATGAGCTTCAGAACGGCGAGGCAACGCCGATTTAGAGGGATGGGGCAAATAATGCGAGAGCTAAGTTTGTTTTGACAGATCAAAGTCAGTGGGTCGTGACCCTGAGGAAAGGGAAGACAAAAGAGAATTGAGAGCATAATTATCTTCGCAGAGTCGGGGGGTACATCACTATGGACGAAGGGTACACAACCTCCGCCTAAAGGGAGGTCGGAAGTTAGAGTTACAGGTGTCGAATGAACAAGTGTGGGGGAAGAGAGGAAGGGATATCGTGTACCTCAATTGAGGTGGAGATTTGAGTTTTATACAAGTTGATTGCCTGCCATTTTTGGAAGTTAGCTTGCTAGAAAGAGGGGAAGAGGTCTTACGTTTGGGCCAGGAGTCCTCAGCCATGACTACGTCAGAGCGGAGCGCCTCAGGAAATTCAAAATAGGCCTGAATGGCGTCCAGTATCCTAAGTGGCATCCGGAG
This sequence comes from Ceratothoa steindachneri, assembly GCA_963969495.1. NCBI lineage: Eukaryota > Metazoa > Arthropoda > Malacostraca > Isopoda > Cymothoidae > Ceratothoa > Ceratothoa steindachneri. Next base: position 29,398,588 of record OZ018326.1, read on the forward strand.
ATTCGACACGCTCTGCCGGCGCGGGGGAGAGGAAGTGAGTATACTAGGAGACAAGATTTGGGGGGGGTATGAGACAAGGGTGATACAGCGGAGGGTAGTGGTAATGCATTCCAGGACAAGGGCAGAACAAATGGGGTAGTATACCGGATACGTGGCCGAGCGGGACGAGAGTCTGCCGTCATTCATAGGACATCGGAGAACCTAAATTTCTCTAGGACCAGTTGACGGGCCTCCCGCATATCCACCTTAGCAGAATCACGGACAGTTAAGACCTCTTTTTCAAAGAGAAATATGCGGCACTTTGAAGATGGATTGTGGGACTCTCCACAGGTGGTACAGCGGCGAAGATAGTCGAAGGAATGACCATAGTAGGCCCGCGCGAAACTCATACAAGCACGGGAGTAGCGGCAGGTAGTGCTCACATGACCCAACATATGGCAATTGAAGCAGCGCCTCAGAATTGATATATAAGGTTTGACTGGTATTCGTAAGAAACCCGCCTTAATATGTAATGGGAGATCCCGACGATCAAACGTTAGGAGCATCGTTGGTGTGTTCACCCAAATCCCACCAAGGGTCACTGTTGTCTATGAATGTCAATAAAACCACTGGCTAGCCAGCTTTGACTGAAGCATTTTAAGGTCATGGCCAGAAATTCGTTATAACGGATAACACCCTTCAGTGTTGAAGGTTGAATGAGATGAGACAGTAATCTTAGAGCGAACAGGAGACTCGCGGGCTTGGACAGAATTATGATGAGGTGAGAGGTAACATTCACTACCAGGGAGGGCTCCATCGTTACGGGACCACATGTGGCATGGTTCGCCGCACAGTTCATCAAAATCATCACTCACGGCAAAAATATTAAGTTGGATAGAGAAATATCAGATTTAGTTCGAAGGACCGAAAAGATGTGGAAATCCAAATCAGGGCTCACCTCTGAGAAAAATGCGAGAACTGGAACGAGATCCAGAAAGTCGTAAACTTCTGCCGTTTTTTTTTATCCATATACTATTGGGGGGGGGGGGGGGCAGTCTCGCGCAGTGCAAAACCAGCCAACGCAACTGCTTTGCCCTATGTACCCCCACGAAATGAGGGAGGGGCCCGTGCACTCCTCAGTCAGCACCGTCGTTGTTTTAAAAAAGCGAGGCTGCATTAGAAATTTTCCCTTCGAAAGCGCAAAGACCATCGCAGTAGGCAACCGCCGCCAGGGCGCACACCACACGAGGATGGGTGTGCCATCCTTAGACTCGCCACCTGCCAAGTTAGCAGGGAAGAAGTAGGCGGTGAACATACCTTCTTATTTCCCCATCTCATAATCGCTGAGGCTGGACGGGCCAGCCTCATCCCACTCCTCTGAAATGGCCAAAGATTTGGGTGTCTTAGTGGTCACATAGGCAAAGAGAAGGGGGAGGGGGCGCTGCCGGTCAAGAGAGTCACCCTGAGCCAACTCTGAGGAAAGGGGTAAGGAGGAAAACCCTCACATAGACTTATAAGCTTAGTAAACCTCCTCTCCATTAGAAGATTGTAGGGGACCCTAAGAAAGGAGTGGGGGGGGGGGGCATCTCCTTTACCGGTTGGGAGTGGTAGATGGAGAGCCACTCCACCAGATAGGAAGGGGGAGGGAGTGACCTGATGTTGTATCCATGATCGTTTAAAAAATAAAGACGCATGAAAAATAGATACTGAGACCTCCCAATACCATGGGAAGTAAAGTGAAAAGTTCCTATAGGATTAGAAATGTACAGAATGTGATATATTCAGTCTATGCTTTAACCAAATAAGGGATGAGGCCTAGGTAGCCACCTCTGAACTGGAAGCAGTGAAGAGAGTCGGCGACCAGGCACAACCCCCGTTCCTAATAACTCCCCTAGCCATCATACATTTGGCCCTAGCAGCAGGTAGGGAACCTCAGAATGTATCCTACCACTTGGCCAGGTTCTGGTAAGAAGTCGAAAGTGCGCCTAACCACCAGAACCTCTGAATAATAAGAGGTAAAGTTGGAAAGGGATAGGCGAGTTCACAAAGGAGTAGGGTGGGTAATCACCTATTATTATCATACCACATCACTTGGAATGGGAAGATGTGCCTGTTACCACTGGCTACAAGATCCAACCCTTTGGGGGTTGGGGGGGAGGTCAGAAGTCAGAAAGGAGAAATCTTAAAGGAAAGTGGTGAATGTAGAAAAGATCGAAAATATTGAGAGAAATAAAGAAGCAGGTCCTAGTGTTAGGAATAATGCATTCCTATAGAAGGCATTCAGATTTTGGAGGGAGGATTTAGGGAGGGTGTGTGTGTGTATGTATAAATTGGTTAGATTATATTATTGAGATGCGTATTGTAGCTGCATAATTTAGTTTTTGACAAACCATGATTGTAATGCCTTTTTAAGCAATGTTATGGATGCAGTTTATGGTGTGGGTGTTGACTTGGATGACCTCTGATCGGCCCTTGTGGCGTTTGTCATCTGTTGAATTATGTTATGGATGGGAGACTGCCAGAGGGTGTTTGACTACAGGCTCTCAAGCCAGAAAGATGTGCTGCTCCTCCATATACTAGGTATTATAATCTACACAGGGTCTCCTCCTGGAGGGATAACATATTTAGACATGTTCAACATCCTCACATCTTAAACGAAACCTATTGCTATAAGGAGTACTGGGAGAAACCTGCCATGTCAATAGAGTTAACTGAGATGGCTAAACTGCGGGGTCCTAAGCCAGGAAAATATTAATGTTACTTGGCGTTCTTGAATTCCAAACACGCGAGTTACTCAATTTTCCTGAACTATTCACCTACCTTTGTGCTGCCTGCAACTTTTTTCCATTCCCAAGAGGAAATTTGGCTTCAAGGACAGCACTTTGTTAAGATTGAAGAAATCCAGGCAGAAATGCATGTGTCAATGATAAATGCACTACCTATTAGTTTCAGAAAGTATGCTATGGTACTTACTATTTTGAAAGACAAACTTTATTTTTTCAATGTTAAATCCCCCAAAGTTTTGGGTAGCAACTCATATGAAAGGGGATCTACTATTACCTGCAGCATTTGCCAGGGCAGCTGCCAATTGTGCAGGAGTAATTGGTTGATATGTGGATGATGCAGTTCTCCTTGCTCCATTCGTTAAATCCGCTTCAGCCTAGAATGAAAATTTTAATTGCAATTCCTAAAGATTCTTCTAAAAGACCACTAAATTCGTTAAAGAATATTTTAATCTTTGCCAACCATTCAAATAGGCTGAAAGATGGAGAGTGTGTTTTGTCCTTGTAACAATATTAGGGTAGTCAAGGAGGTGTTGAGTTATCTAGGTCTTGATTACATCAGATGCATGTTGATGTTGGGGAAAAGTTTGTACTCTGCTTGTACTTTTGGAAATAGAAGAGTGGCCTGCTTTTAGTTGTGTTAAAATTACTGTGCCTTATCTAGGGATTGCCGTGACTTGTCTATTTGCGTAGGTGGTTCATTTAAGATGTTTGGCAGGAGAGTGTTTAAGTATTTGTAGATGATGGTAGTGTGTATGTGTTTTATTAAGTTTTGATTTGGGGAAAGAAGAAGAAGGATATTTATTTATTTATTTTTTTAATCTGAGTGGCGTTAGTTTGTTGTGAGGTGGTGGTTGGGATGTTGGGATGGGATTGATTTCATGCTCTGCTAAAGTTTGGGGTTCCTACCATGTTTTAGTGTACTCAAATCAGTAATATTTTCATTCCTGTTCTTGATTATATTAAAGATCTTGACATGGGTATAAGTAGCAACCTGAGCAAGTTTGCTGGTAACAATAAGTTACCAGTAAATTCTGACTCCGATGTTGAGGTAATAGAAGAAGAATTGACTAAACTATTCCAATGGGCGGAAAAATTGCAAATGGAATTTAACATAATCAAGTGTATTGTAGTTAGTATAGGTAGCTGCAATCCACTGAATAATGAAAAATTGAATGGGAGAGTTTTAGGAAAGTCAGAATGTGAAAGAGCCTTAGTTGTCTATGTACTCATATTTTCTGATCTCCAGCCTAGAAAGCAGTACTTAAGTGTAAGTAATAGGAGTGCTGATATCATTATGAAATTGTACCTGGTATTAGTTAGACCTCAGCTTGACTATGCAGTGCAACTTTGCTCACTGTATTATAAGGATGACTAAGATTATCTAATGGTTGAGGAGCTTACCTGATGGTAAAAGGCTTAACAGAAAAAATCTTCATACATTAGAAAGAAGATTTCGAGGGGACTTGATAATAGGGAAAATAGGTAAAGTTCTTATTTTTAGTGAACATGATAGGACATGTAGGAGAAGGGCAGCAGAAATGAATTTAGTTCAAAATACTAATAAAATCCAAGAAAATTTTTTAGTCATTATAAATCAATAATAAATCTAGCACCGATAAAATAGGTCCTATTAATTTTAATTATGAAGGAGTTGTGAAACAATCTGATGAGGAAATAGTAGTGGTACTTAATGATCATTTTGATTCGGTATTTATGCAGAGAATCTGAACAGTTTAATTTGTGATAGTTCTACGTGAGGAAATGAGATCTAGAATAACATAATATAGATAGGGTAATCATTAAAGGGTTTATAATTGATTTGAATACTATTAAGGCCTCTGGCCAAGATGACATTTTATCTTGGTTACTTAAAGGTGTAGAAAGTATTGCAGTAGCTCTTGAGAAGATATATACTAGATCACTGGAGTTTAGAGAAATAGCTAATTAAGAGAAAATAGCAAATGAAATGCCAATTTTTAAGAAGGAAAGTATAGATTAAAATAACTTTAGAACAGTCAGCTTTAACATCTATAGTTTGTAAAATTCTTGAGAAAGAAGTTAAAAAGGATATTTCTGAGCATCTTGAAAGATATGGTTTGATAAATGATGTTCAGTATGGGTTTTGAAGTGGGAGATCATGTTTAACGAAGTTACTGAAATTTAGAGATTATGTAACTAAACAATTGGATATGAGAGTGAATGTTGATGTAATATGCTTAGATTTTAGCAAAGCTTTTATTTATTGTTCCACATAAGAGACTGGGGCACGAATTAAAAGTGTATGGGATATGTGGGAAAGTTTTGAATTAGTTAGCTGAATGGCTGAAAGACAGGAAGCAGAAGATGGTACTGAATGAGGTGAAGTCACAGTGATGGGATATTATCAGTGGTGTACCTCAGGGATCAGTTATAGGCCCATTGTTATTCAAATTGGCAACTGTACTAAATGAAATTGAGGCTAACTTTATATAAGTTATAAGGTTGGGTGCAAAAGTGGTATCGTGTATTGTAGCTGCATCAATTAGATTTTGACAAGCCATGATGGTGATGCCTTTTTAAGCAGTGTTTTAGATGCAGTTTATAGGATGGCTGTTGACTCGGTGACCTCTGATAGGCCCTTGCAACTTTTGTCATCTGTTGAATTGTTATTGTTATAATTTAGTTTTGGGTTAAGTTCATAACTAACCTGTGTTTCTTTCTTTATTAGGTTCAAATATTAAATAAAAGTATGAAATAGATTTATTGCTATATGACTGACGATAATGTATGAAAATGAAGACTTTGCAGTTCCTCTACTAACTGGACTCCTAGGTTTGTGAAACCAACATTATGCCACTTATACATATTGACATTAATAAGTCTTTGTTTGTGAAATGTACATGTGCCTATATTTGTGTGTGTGCTTATGTGAGTGTATTCATTGTCTGCATTATTGTGTGCGTGCTAATGCAAAAAATGTGTACATTATATGTAAAATTTTCTTTGTATACTCATGTTATGTAATTGTTTATTTCAGTGAAATAAAGCCAACATTTGGAATCTTCTTTCACCTTTCAACTACTTCAGTTTTATGTTGTTTATGTTTAGGAAAGAGAGTGGTAGAAATTGGTAGTAGTCAGGTGATAAAAGCATTCTCCCAGGAGAGTTTTAAGAATAGACTGGCGAGATCTATTGATGCTGGGTGGGACAGAATTTGTTGATGGGAACAGGATCTGCTTCTTATAGTCAATTGATTAGCCCTTTGCAGACTCCTTTTATGTTCCTTAAAGAGATGAAAATATTTTTCCCCAATGTAGAACATAGCGGGAATATCTTCCCGCAGTAGAGGTGATAAGAGTTATCCTTATGGCATAGAATTCACTGAGGACATTTTTCCTTAGGATGCCCGCTTCCTACCCTATTGGAATTAACTATAATGCAGGGATAAAATATTATAAAAGAGAATGGCCCCATCTTTTTGTCTCCACTCGTTTTTCACATAAGTTCCATTCACATTTAGTCCCTGTCTTATTAGCTCACGTTAGGGAGTCCCAATAAATAAATGGATTCCAATGCCTTTCAATCATCATTACCCTCCCCACCCCCCAGAAAAATGCAATGAAACTAAAGAAAGCAACTTACAGCATCTATCTCCATATCATCATCGGAAAGGGTATCCATGGAATAAGAAACAAGATGCGACCCCCTTGGTGATGGAATCTCACTCGTAATCAGCGTACACAGAATTTGGAGAATTCGTCCCAACACTGGCCACTCTTCAATGACACTAGAAACAAGAATGAGTCCTCAAGCTATTTATGCTAATAAGTTCAAAATGAGTAATTAATAGTTTTTGATATAAATTCATTTTAACTAGATTGGCTGCCATTCATAGCTTTTATCATTTTTCATTTAGTGTTAACATCTCAAAATGGCAGCAATGAATGAGGCACTCGCCACTGCAACATAAAATACCACTAAGTTTTAAATTCTACCTAGAAAGTTGTATACAACATATGCATACATATACATGCAAAAAAACGTAAACCAAATAGTAAATCCCAGTCAAATAATATTAAAAAAAGCCTGAAACGGAACATCTGAGAATATAAAGCAATTTCTAGGGCATCACATGTGCATCACCGCCAGAATGGAGTTAAACAAAAAAAATGTGCTCACAGAAGGGTTTGGAGAGTACTATAAGCAACAGAGCTAACGAAAAACTAGACCCAAATCCTATTTTGGCACTTCATCAAACAGTTTAAAAGCAGTTTATGTCCAGCTGTTTCCTTATAACAATAGTTTTTTCGCAACTCTTGAGCTGGTGGCATGTATGATTCTGCTTAGGTTGCCATTAAATGTTTATCACAGTGGTTGTGCTTACGGGGTTGTCTGGGCTTCCCCCCAATCCATCTATTCAATTAAGCTCTGGGCTTTTTTATCATTTGTTGCAACTGGGAAGCATCTTCCAATTCCTCGCAGCACACTCCCAACCTCTTTACCATTCACCTTGGATAGTTTCCTCCAGTTCCTGCTACAAAATCATTGAGATGAAGAGCAAAATAACAGCAAAGCAGCAGTATGTGTTGAAAGACTTGTCCACATCTCCTGCAGCTCATTTCCTATCACTACTAATCACGAGAGATTTGACATTACATATATAATGAATGAGGGGGATGGCAGAGATTTCAATTCCTTGGAGACAACCAGAATACTTTTCAAGGGGAAAAAAAATCGATGCAACAGCCACTAGCACATGCAAGGCACTCAAACTACTACACTGTAAGCCTCAAACTGGAAACAGAGTCACAGCCTGGTTAGAATCATAAAATCGGGCCAATACTTGTGGACAAACACTATTTGATCACAAGGAAACAGCTAGACTTAAAACTACTTTGAAAACATTGCACAGGACAAAATTTTCTGCATTTAATCCAGAAAGTTTTCACACCGCAACCTAATACTGCAATATTTTAACATAAGTCATGAGCCATTTATTGAAGGGTAATGAGATTTGGAGGCATGGAGACAAATGTATTAGTGAAGAAGACCTGTGGCCTTGAGGAGTGCTGAATGAAGGAAGACCTGTGGCCATGAAAAGTGCTGAATGAAGAAGACCTGTGGCCTTGAAGAGTGCTAAATGAAGAAGACCTGTGGCCTTGAGGAGTGCTGAATGAGATGACCTGTGGCCTTGAAGAGTACTGAATGAAGAAGACCTGCGGCCTTGAAAATTGCCACACAAAAATAATTATTATTTAAGCTTCATTTGGAGATATAGTCATTGGGGTTTAATTCCAGCAAGCACAGACGCCACCTGTTGGTAGAGCTGTAAGTGTAGCTTTGCATGCATGCATCGTGCTCTTAGACAAACACATCATCACTTTAAATCCCTCCCCATCTCAAAATCCCAACTCTCCTCCCTGTACAGGAACCTTGCCAAGGAGTACATCTGTTATGGGGCATTCATTACCCTATACTCCTGATGAGGCATACTCCGCCCCTCCCCTCCTTATCGCTGGTTTATATATATATTTCTTTTTCCATTGTGGTAGCCCATCTGGCGACTGCCTACTTGGGCATAAGTTGCCGTACACAACGGCCTACTATTAGGCTATATAAAAAACCCCCCAAATAATATCTAAATAACACAACGATAAAAATGGACAAAAACGAGAAAAAGCAAGAAGGCAAGAGGGAAGCATGCTCCGGCGTCGTGTCTAGGACCGCCTTCCCCCCGGCGCAGGAACAAGCGACCTACAAAAAGAAACAAAAAAAAAATTCAAATAAAGTGGAGGAGACGAGCCTCTTCCACAAACTGGTAGTAATGTCCACAAGTCAGTGTGGACGGACCTGTCCCGAGCAGAAGGAACAAGGGGTAGAGACACCACTGGTCCTGGTACTAGGATAGGTAATGTGCGCAAGCAAAGTTGGCCCAGACTGGGATATTCAACAAGAATGTCTGGGTGACAACGCAATCAAACAGTATGGAGGAGGCAAGCGCTGCATTAAATGGCGGTGCGTCCAATTCGCAGACGACAGAAAGCAACCCGAAGTCGTTGCGGCATTTGGGGTAGGGGTCCATGGGAACAGTCGCGGCGCAATGGCACGCAACTTTAAGTTCCCCTCGACCGTCTCCCATCTTCTTTGTCAAGCAGCCCAGAGAGCTGCCGTTATGCCTGCCATGTAATCGGGGTGAGGAAGAGCGAAACGCTGGTCTAGTCGTCCAGTCCTCGCGGACTCTTTGGCGCGTTCATTCCCCGAAATTCCTACGTGTCCATGAACCCAGCAGAAGATAATCTAAACATCCGCCCGGCTCGCAAAAACCGTGGCGTCACGGATATCGCGAACTAAGAGATGCGAAGATTCCAATGCCCCGAGAGAACTCAGGGGGCTTTAAGTCACTATAAATCACAATTCGGTCTCCGAACCGGGCCTGACGTGTTATCTCCCGTACCGAGCGGTGTATTGCAACCAGCTCGACCGTGAAGACAGACGCAGGGCCTGACAGAGCCCCCACTGACTTGAAAACAGAGGGGATACGGCGTGGAAACCGATCCCCTCTTGGGACTTGGAGCCATCTGTATACACTGGCACGGTTCCAGAGTGACACGTTGTGCTCCAAAAAGGTCGAACGCAATACTATCGGCGATGTAGAAGATTTGGGAGCAAAGGCGTGGCGACAAATGGTCAAAGGTGGTACCCTCCAGGGTGGCGTCCTGGGCAGAAATAAGGGCGCCACCGGCCCGAGAGCTATAGTTAGCTCTCGAAGAAGTTTGCTAGGACTAAACCCAAAGGGATTAAGGTATGACTGGCGTCAATCGGCGGCATAGGCACCGTCGAGATCAACTGCGGATGCAGTGACAGCTATTGGCGACTGAGGAAGGCACCGGGCACGGCCATGCAGGCAAATAATGCACTGTGAACAGCGCAGAACGAATGGCACCTCCTCCGCATCAAGTAGGCTCTCAATGGGGAAAGTGCGGAAGGCACCGGTCGCCAGGAGAAGGCCGGGGTGGTGGATCAAGTCCACCTTCCGCAGCACAAGCTCGGCTGCGATGCATAAAACTCGCATCCTTAGTCGAGCTTCGAACGAACAAAGGATCAATAAAAAAGCAAGCAGTCGCCCTATCAGCGCCCCAAGGGCTGAACGTCACGGAACGAAGAATATCCATGGCGCGGGCACAGGAGACCCTAAGGCTGCGAATTTGAGCCTCCCAGGTGAGGCGTCGGTCAAATACAAGACCAAGTAAACGGTGCAAGGCCACCAGTTCCAGGCGCACTCCAATGAGTAACAAGTCTAGGTCATGGATGGCAACAGAAGTGCACCACCTTAGTCTTAGCGGAGGAAACCCGAAGCCTGTGCGCCTCGGCATAGCGAGAAACGCGGTTCAATGCCTGTTGAAGTCGAAGCGCCAGAGTTGGCATCTGGGCGCACCAAAAAAGATCTAAATGTCGTCCACGTAGAGCGTAGCGAGAAAAATCTTCCGGCAGCACCGAGGTGATGTCGTTGATGCTGGGGACAAAGAGTGTGACACAGGAAACTTCCCTGCGGGACACCCTCTTCCTGCTCCATTGGGCCGGAGAGGCTCCCCCCACCCGTATGCGGAATAGGTGATCTCGCAAAAGTTCAGATATAAAATTTGGGAGGCGTCCCGTCGCCCCCAACGTGTGGAGACACTCCATGATACTGCATCGTCATGTGGTATCATAGGTCTTCTACAGGAAGGCCTCGCAAACGGCCTTTTCCAGTCGGAGCAGAGCATCCGAAGTGGAATGGAACTAGCGGAAGCCACACTGTGCAAAAGACAGATGGCCTCCGCAGTCCAGAAAAAAAGCAAATCTAACATTTACCGATTTCTCCATCAACTTGCACACGCAGGAGGTTAGATAGATTGCGCCGAAACCGGCCAGGTTAGAGTGATCTGTCCCAGGTTTTCGAAAAGCGAGCAGGGTAGCGATTTGACAAGAGTCTGGGAGGATACCCTCTACCAAAATCCTGATAAACAAATCTAACGGAAAGGCCATGCCTCGCTCACCAAGGTGTCGAAAGCATGGCGTACAAGAAAGAGTCTAGACCAGGGCGGTGTGTGCGCACGAAGCGAGAGCGGAACGCAACTCACTCAAAGTAAACCTGTTGTTGAAGGGTTCTCCGCCTCTCGAGGTAAAGTACAGTCGGCGGCCTACGGTGACATCAAGATGCGCATTGAATGCTGGCGAAGCAGCATCCCGGCTAGAGAATGCGGAAAAAGCGGTCGCGAAGGATTTTGCCACGAACGGGAGGTCTGAGATTGCAGTCCCATTTTCCTGGAGAACGGGAAGAAGGCCTGCGAAAAATTGCCCCGAATCATTTTGACTCGCTTCCACACCTCTACTAGAGGGGTCTTTCGCGTTAAGTGAAAACACGTATGCCCGCCAAGAAGAGCGGCAGGAGTGTTACAAAAAATATTGAAACCTATCCCTAGCTCGACGAAATTCACTGACAGTGAAGTCGTCCGGGCGGCGCTTATAGCGCATGTAGGCATAACACTTTTGTTTGAGGGACGCCTCACACTCGGCTGACCACCACGGGAGCGGTCGGCGTGCAAAACGGTCAGACCTTCTAGGAAGAGTAGTTAGCCCCGAGGCGATGAGGTTGCCGGAGAAGAACCCAATGGCTTCATCTACCGACCTAAACTCCTCGACTGAGATATAGAAATCAGTCATTGCCTGAAATGAGAACCACCGCACCAACCACCACTAGGGCAGGCTCTCGGGCGGCAGCGGCTCAGAAAATGATATTTGAATGAGAAAGTGATCAATACCATGGAGGTCATCTCGCCCCCTCCAAAAAGAAATCAGACTGTGCATCGAGAACACAAAGATAGATCGAGGCAGGAAAATGAATCAGTTCTCTAGCATTGATGCGTAAACTCATCCATATTTAGCGACACCCATCTCCAGCTAGTCGATCAGGTCGGCAAGGACTTGACCCCTGGGATTAATAGAGTAGTCTCCCCAGAGGGGGTGTCTACTATTCAGATCTCCGAGTAAGAGAAAGGGCCTCGGCAACCGTGCCACGGAGCGACGGAAGTACCCTGCGTCGAATTCGGCTGACGGTGGAATGTACGCGAAATAACAGTATACCTTCTATCAAGGTGCTGCTGCACAGATACTGCCTGAAAAGTCTCTAAAGCGAACAGAAGAACGGAGACATCATGCCGGATGTAACTCGCGCATCTTCCCGCCTGGCCCCCATCCCGTGGTGGTGGGGTCGCAAAACCCTTATACCGCGGGAGGGTGGGCAGGGGGCATGCGACCTGCATGGTCTCCTGCAAAAAGATAGCTAACGGGGAACGGGAGGAGACGAGCCTTCGCAGCTCATCTCAGTTGGCTCGGAGTCGGCGGCAATTCCATTGAAGGAATATGCCCTCCAGGCCTAGCTCGGAAGAGATGCAGGGGGGGGGCCCTCTTCGAAAAGAAGACCCTCACGGGAATGGCCGTACACTTCCAGGAAGCAGAACTCCGGGCGCTGTTGGCCGGACAATACTTGAAGGCGCTGTCGCCTTCGAGGACATATCGGTGGAGGTTGGGCTGGCCGTGCGAGTCTTTTCCTCCCTCCACCTCGAAACCACTAGGTGTAGGCGAAGGAACCGAAACTCCTTTAGTGGGCAGCTTTAGGAACCTCGGAAGATGGCCTCATGACCAACATTTTGCTTTACGGGAAACGGTCACGCTGGGGGACGGGAAGGGAGGGGAGCCCTGGTCTTAGCCGGGATGGGTGTGAACCCTTTGTGCTGCCAGCTTTACCATGGAAGTGCCCGAGGTGGGTAGAGCCTGCAGAATGGTTCCGTATGGGTGCGGAAACGACCGTTCTCGTAGGCCTGGAGGGGCCAGGAGCAGAGGGTGTCTTTCTTAACATTCCGGTCTAGGACATCCTAGGCAGAGATGGGTGTGCCAGGACCAAGTCGTTAGCTTTCCGAAATGAGGGGCAATCCTGAGCCTGAACGGCCAAGATTTCTTTCCCAAGGAGATACACACCACATTACTTCGAAGAAGCGGGGTGCGGCTCTCCACAATTGACAATTGACACACTTGGCCACACACAGACTTCGGGTAACCACGACTTTGTGCGTCTACAGGAGCGATTAGTATAAGCGAAGTGGTGACAGTAGTGGCACGAATGCCTTCACGTAGTAGCGATACCAACCGACATGCACCGACTCAGGGAGTTTGTCACAGTCGAACGTGACAATGAGTGTAGGGGTGGGTCTCGAGGCTCCTCCCTGTTTGTGCGAGTTCCCTAGCATAAACTACTCCTTTCACGATGTTCATGTTAGAGTGCGTCGTCACATTCACAGTCGTGCCATCAAGTGTCTGAATAGCACTTATCATGGCCACCCCGGAGCAATTCGACGCATTCGCCAAAGGGCTCCCATCCGAAAAACGGGTCACCTTCGTCTCTCTACCAATCACACTAGTTAGAGCTCTCCCCTGATGGATCATGTTGCCCTTAGCCAACATATTGCCATCAGTGGAGTGAATAACAAGGAAGCGTTTGAAATGGAGAAGGTCTTGGCTGTCATATGGGTACCAGCCGGGAAGGAGCTCCCTCCTCTTCTTGTAAGGCTTCAGGGGCCCTGAGCTGTCTGAGGAGGTCCTTGCACAGGGGCGGACTTGGGTTCATTACTTGGCACTGAGCCCAGGTTCGAGCCCATGGAAGGTCCTACCATCTGAGGCTGGGTCACCTCAGGGACCAAGCCGTCTTAAGGGGATGCCCCCATGTCCCCCCCCCTCCTGAGCTGAGACATCACAGATCCCATTCAAGGTTCTTTTTTTTATCTTCTAATGCCAGCAAACTGGCATATATCGAGGAAGAGAGGGGGGCAGGTACACTGACTCCCTGCAAACTTGTCACGCACGCCTGCAGGACATTAAGGGGTACAGGCTGATGGGCCCTGGCATTCTTTGCTCCCTAATGGGGTTGGCCCTATTGAACCGCCCCAACCAGGAGTAGTCAATTATGGGCCACTGGCCTGTTTTCTTGGCAGTCCCCTTGGAAAGTAAAGGTGGGACTGCCACTGGAAAAAGTACAGAGAAGGGGGTGAGGGAAAGTCCCCTGCACCTGTAGGTAATAGGCATAAATTTGGAAGGACCTCCATTTTTTTCAGTTGAGGTACCTGAAGTCTGATCCAGTGATGCTAGAGGGGAAGGGTAAAGGGAGAGAAGAATTTTTTTATGGACTCATCATTGGGCATGGTGACCCTTTGTAATTCACAGGATGCACATGCAGTAGCCCGCTCTGCAAGGGATGAATACCGGGCTGGCAGAACTAGCTGCCACCTTTTGAGGTCACTCCTCCTGCCTAGTGACCTGGGAGCCCATCGGCATGGCAGCTCCACCTTAGGCACGGCATAAAAAAAGATACATAATGAAAGGAGAAAGAAAGGGGATGTTAAGAAGGTGAAGGTGGGGGTGATGAAGGTTTTTCAAAGCCCACCATCCCAAACCGGAGCTCAGGGGTGAGGGTATATTGTCCCCTCTCCCATCATCTGGGATGGTTGGCTGAGAAGCAGCTGGTGGCATCTACCCTGTGAAATTACGAGCTGGCCAGAGAAAGTTGTGGGAGAAGTTGTAAGGAAAGTGAAGAAGACAGGGTGTCAGAAAAAAGGAGAAGAGGCTAGGCTGAGGCCAGACAGGATGCTGAGTCCCATCAGCAAAGCAGCCAGGAAGACAAATGGCTGCACCCCATAAAAATCACATAGCCCCTCTTCCCCCTGCACCTTGTACCTTCAGGCTCACTGGGGATTGTCATTCTAATCTTTATGTTTTAGTGAACCCATATAATAGCCAATCCAAATACTGCTATCATTTTGCTTCCAGCTTCACATTGCAATATACCCATCCTTTACTCGGTTTACAGAATCCTGCCGATGAAGTAGTTGCATCCTCTATAGGGACACACATATAAAAGTACACAAATATTGAGTACTAAAGTCCCTTAAAGAAGTACTCATATCCACATAGCCCTGACACAAGAGCAAAAAGAGTTTTAGGATGGTTGGTTGGTGCAAAATAAAGTGCTACCCAACCGCCACCCCTAATACCTTCAAGCTTGCCAGCTAATGCTATTCTGATCTTTATGTGAACTTCATTATCTGGTTGGGAGATGTCATCCATGATGGATGGTGCAAATAGTCTTAAAAATATTCTTTAGATGGGACCTTGCAACTCCCTGGTAGTGATGACATAAGCCTCTTTAGATGGGATCTTGTGACACCCTAGTAGTGATGAATTGATCCACTTTAGATGGGGACTCACTACACCATGGTAGTCATGAATTAAGCCACTTACTCTGAGAGATGATTCGCATTCTGAAGTGAATAAATTAAATCAGCATCTTGTAAATAGGCTAAGCATCGTGGATCCTTCCTAAGTGAAGGGCATTCTGTTACAAGCCGTGCCATTTGGTCAGACGTACGCAACTTCTGAAATGAAAGAAGTGACTGATGACCTTCCAATCTTTATAATCAAAAGAAACCATTAGAGAGCAGTGGTACCCCTTTCTGGGTTCTACTAGATATGAACAAAAGATCTGAAATTCTGCCAGCTAGAGACCAACTAACAGACCTAAAGGCAGTGGTGAATGTCTTGAGTCACGTACAATCAGCACCATAATACTTAGTATGACCTCCCCCCATCCCTTCAACTCACAGTCACAGCCAGAAAAATAAAAGGTAAAATGGTTATCAGGAACTTAGTGAGGGATTAGTACTTTGCTGGGTGTCTTTTCCACTTGATAAACTCCTGGAAATGATTAGGAGTGACTGAGGGAAGTTCTAGAGCAAAGAGGGCCTAAAACTGATCCACAATTCATGGAGGTGATTAATGAGTTTAGGCACGGAGGAGGTGTCATGGCTATGTACAGCCATGGCAAAATGACTCAAGACCTACCACATTTTTAAGGAAAAATAAAACTTCAGCCTGAAAATTAGAGTATTGTACTAAAAAATACATAGTAACCACATAGTTTAGTATTATCATGTTGCCCATATTCTTGATGACCATGTTGAGGCATTTTGGCATGGAATCGCTTAGGTTTCTGAAGTAATCCAAGGACATCATCTGTGCACCACATCATCAGCTCTGCTTGGAGGGTATCCAGGTTGGGAGTCTTCTTCCCACACATGGTTTTCTTCATTTTCTGCCAACAATTCTCTATGGGGTTAAGGTTGGGACCATTCCCAGGCCACTCTAACACCTCAATCTGTCTCTCCTGGAGCCACTTTGTGACCTTCTTGGCTGTATGGCAGGGAGCACTGTCCTGCATAAAGATTTCACACTCATTAATGGTGAACATTTCCAACATATGATCATTCAGAACGTCAATATACCGATCAGCGTTCATCTTTTGGTTCTTTGGAAGGAAGTAAAGGCCCGCCTTTCCCTTCTCACCAGAAAAAGAACCTCAAACCATCACTGAATCAGGGTGTTTAACTGTCGGAACAGTGTATCTTGGGTTGTACTGATCGGAAGATGACTGGCATCGAACTGTAATAGACCCCATCCAAAACACCTGGAAATTGCTTTCGTTGGAAAACATCACCTTCCTTGACTGTGCCAATGTCCAAATTTCTTTGTGAATCAAGATGTTGCTTATTCATGCGGTCATTTATAAGCGGTTTCGCGGCGGCTTTATGGCATGGAAGCCCCAAGTCCTTCTACAGCTGATGCTTGTAGGATTTGTTTGCTGAAAAATCCAAGATTGAAAAAACCCGGGTTTTTTAATTCCTTCAATTTGGGTGCTGTCAGTCGAGGGTCCTTCTCCAATTCTCTCTTCATGAGGACATCTATAGCAGAATTTGTGCTCCGGGATGGCGTTGGGTGGGAGTCCCCGGGCTGCTGCCAGCAGCCTCAATATGGTTGCTTTTGCTCTTCCTGTACATTCACATATCATCTTAATCAGGACATTTTCTTGTCTCCACGCAAGAATATGAGCTTTCTCCTCAGCAGTACACTACTTACCAGGCATTTCAAAATGACCGTCGGAAAATACTAAGCAGGAACCACTAACAACAAAAAGCTGCAGATTATTGATGTGGTATGGACACACAACATTCCCCACTCACGTCTAGCATAGCACTGAGTGTCATTGGCAGCACAGCACATGCAGCACAGATCATTGCTGAAGATGCCAGATACTTCTAGAAAAAAAAAATTATATACACTGTGACTGCATCATGCTAAACACAACACACATTAATACGCTCAAAATACGTGATAGGTCTCAAGTCATTTTGCTGCGGCTGTAGATGCCTCTTTATGATAGACCAGAGTTTCTCAAGGAGGTTCAAATCCAGGCTATTTAGTGGCCAGTTCTCTATGTAGTCCAACCCTCAGATATAGGACCACTTTTTAATGAGCTTAGCTATGTGCACAGGTGCACCATCCGGCACAAACACCCGACTCTAGCAAATGTCAATACAGTTTTCCAAGTGGTTGCAGAGGAGCTCCAAATACCTCTCCTGTTCATAGTTAAGTTCTCCCAAACCACAAGTTTGACGATGTTGTGATACCTGAAAGCACCCAAGACCATAACACTATCAGGGTGTTTCATAGGCCTGAGTGTATCTCAGGTTGAGTGGATCTGACCCATGCTTCACCCTGACCTTACCCCACTCAATTCCTAGTCACAGTAAACATTGCCTTGCCAACAACTGCCACTTAACCGGGTTCCAAGCCAAGTAATTCTTAGCAAAAGCAACCCCATTTTGCTCTGGGAGGAAGTTACAAATCATTTCCTGCAAGATGCATGGTGGTCATAATGGAGATCATTGCTGAGCAGTCACTGGATGGTCCTAACAGAGGTTTTCTTCACGATTTCTTTGGCTCCACCACCTGTTTATAGACAACCCTAAAAGTCTTCTTTGAGGTCTTACATAGCCCAAGCAAAGTGTAGCGAGAACATCTTCAGCAGCACCGAGGTGATGCCATTGATGTCAGGGCAAAGAATGAGACACTGAGGACACTTCAATGCGGGACCTCCTCTTCCTGCTTGCTCCATTGGGCCAGTGAGGGCTCCCCCACGGGTAGGCAGAATCGACAATCTTGCAGAAATTCATATCTAAAGGTTAAGAGGCATCCCCTCGCCTCCATCCTGTGGAGAGTCTCCATGATACTGCATCGACATGTGGTATCATAAGCCTTCTCCAGATAAAAAAAACCCTGTAGTGTAGTGCTGTCTATGAAGGATGGCCTTGCAGACATCATTTTCTAGTTAATAACCAATTGCTTGAATTCTTATGCTTCTGCCTCTTTGTTCTCTTTTCATAAGTCTATCTTTTGTTCCCTGATTTCTCCAGTTCTACATAACCTTGAACATTAAACAATTTAAGTCTTTTTCCTATTAACTATTCTACTATCTCTTTTCCTATTTCCTTTCTCAATACTCTTTCCCTGAGTTGTCATTAGGGCTGGATTTACTCCCCAGGCAAGAAACCTTTTGAGCAGAGGCGTAGCAAAAAATGGTCAAAGGTGGTGCCTTCCATGGTGGCATCCTGGGAAGAACCAGGGGCGCCAACAGTCTGAGAGCTATACCTATGTCTCAAAGGAGTTTCCTGGCCCTAAAGCCGAAGGGGTTAGGGTATGACTGGCGCCTCTCGGTGGTATAGGAACCATCGAGATCAGCTGCAAATACTGTTAGTGATTGAGGGAAGGGACAGGATCGCGCATACAGGCAAGAAATGCACTGTGCATGGTGCAGAGTGAGTGGTATCTCCCAGCATCGACAAGTAGGATCTCAATGAAGGAAGTGAGTAAGGCACAGGTCACCAGGCAAAGGCCAGTGTGGTGGATTGAGTCTCCCTTCTGCAGCACACGCTCGGCTGTGGATGCATAAAACTTGCATCCATAGTCTAGCTTCAAACGAACAAAGGATTGATAAAAAAAAAGCAGTAGCTCTATCAGTGCCCCAAACGCTGAATGTCATAGAAAGAAGAATATCTATGGCGTGGGTGCAAGAGACCCTGAGGCTGCATGTCAGAAAGAGAAGAGAGATTCACGTAGACTAAGAAGCCTAAGGGGATATCTCACAGACGAGCGAATCTTCAACCGGCATCTTTCGGTAAACTTCCAGGGAGATAATGAAGCGAGATAAGTCTAGCTTAGCTGGACCTGGAACACAAATCAGTGAAAGGGCGCTAAACTTTTACTCGCCCCATTTCAAATCGGATTGGGACCCACTTCTGATGACAAACAAAATCGCTTCCGGCAAAGCCTTATATATATTTTCCAGTGCAGAAACGAGAAAATTAGTATTCAACCAGGAGGCAGGCAGTGCCTCCAAGCAGTAATCACGAGGATTCATTGGAACCAGCCTAAGGACACATACGCTCCTTAATACACGACTTCCTGTTACTCTGAGGATTTGCAGGCAAGAAAACCAGTTGTTTCAAACTACGACAGTCAAGGACGTAAGGACTCATTCTAGAATACGTGCTTCACTCCGTGCCCTGCAATGATACTCTCTCAAACAAACACTTGAGGCCCACTTTCCCCTTCTTGAAAAATCATAAGTCTATTACCGTTTTCTTGATCACCGTCGAAGAGGAATGAGGCTCTCTGACTCCGTAGCTTCCCCCCCATAATCTCCAACCATTTTAACTTGAGTAAATATTGTGCAAATCAAAAAACTTGGGGGTTTGGGGGCTTTTTCAAGTGAAATTTGAAAAAACCAGGGTTTGTGTTTTTTTTTCAAGAAATAAATGCTACTTATCATTATTTTATTCAAAATTCATATTTGTTTATAATTTCAACAAATATGTATCAAATTAAGGTTATTTCTCTGATATTGATTCATAATAATTCATCTCTCCTTCTACAGGTTATGGCTATCATGGGTACCCACAATTCTCAATCAGTGGTCTGTTACTGTGATCTGTTTTCACTATAATATAATTATTAAACTAAGTAATTATTAATATTATATAAAAATAGATATAGCTATTCTTTTTCTATGTTATTCTAGTGCTTGTAGCATTTATTTTCTGAAAAAAACCAAGACTTGAAAAACCCTAGAATAAAACCTGGGTTTTATTGGGCTTTTTCAAAATGTGTTTTTTTTTGCCAACCCTACTCATAGCTCATGCCGAAGCATTTAATTGTAAATTAATTCCTTTGCGGAACGTTTAGTTTTCCCATAGTGTATAAATTATTGTTAATTTCTGTTTTGTTTGTAAAATAGTATTATTTTTCTTATTTAAATCTGAGAACCACATAAAAAGCCATTGATCTATTTTCTAAGTCGGCCAACGGAATACACACACTCGAATATCCCTCATTCTTAAAAGGGACCCTACACACCTGACAAGTAGGGTCGGCAAGCGAAGGTCAGTGAAAGCTACCTGCCCTACAACACTATGAATATGAGCCTCCCAAATACAAAACCAAGGAAATAGTGGGAGTCCACCACTTCCATGAACACCCTATTTAGAAAAAGTCTGGGTCAGGGAGAAGCTGTGGATGGTGGTAGAAGTGCACCACCTTAATCTTGGCCAAGGAGAACCGAAGCCTATGCACTTTGGCAAAACAAGAGAGACAGTTCAATGCCTGGTGGAGTCGAGGCTACAGAGTTGGCATTTGGGCGGACCAAAAGAGATTGAAAGGTCATCCATGTAGAGGGTGGAAAGAAAATTTTTACGACAGCACAGAGGTGATGCAGTTGATGCTCAGGGCAAAGAGTGTGACACAGAGGACACTTCACTGTGGGATGCCCTCTTCCTGCTCCATTGGGCCGGAGAGGGCTCCCCCCTACCCATACGCAGAATCCAACGATCTAGCAAAAATTCATATATAAAGATTGGGAGGCATCCACATGCCCACATCGCCATGAGCTATCATAGACCTTCTCCAGATCAAAAAATACTGGGGCGTAGTGCTGTCTACGAAGGAAGGCTTCGCAGATGGCATTTTCCAGTCGATGGAGAACATCCGAGGTAGAGTGGAATTTGAGGATGTCGCACTGTGCAGTAGATGGCCTCCGCTGTCCAGAAAAAAGACTAATCTAACATTTACCAATTTCTCCATCAATTTGCACACACAGGAGGTTAGAGTGATTGGGCGAAAACTGGCAGGGGTAGAGTGATCTCTCCCCAGTTTGTGAAAAGTGAGCACAATAGCGATTCACTAGGAATCTGTGAGGATACCCTCTACCCAGGTGTCGAAGCATGGTATACGGGACATTGTCCGGACCAGGGGTGGTGTCTGTGCATGAAGCGAGAGCGGATCGCAACTCACTAAGAGTAAGCCTGTTGTTGAAGAGTTCTCCGAATCTGGAGGAAAGTCCATTCGGCGACATGATGATGTGCATTCAATGCTGGCGGAGCAGCATTCCAGGTAGAGTGGGGTCTGAGATTGTGACCCCACTCTTCGGGAGAATGGGAGGGGGATCCTGAGAGAACATGCGCCGAATCCTTTTGACTCACTTCCACACCTCTGCTGGAGGGGTCTTCCCATTAAGTGAAGACATGTATGCCTGCCAAGAAGAATGGTAGGCATGCTTCGAAATATACCGGAACCTAGCCCTAGCCCGACGAAATTCACTGACAGTTAATTCGTTCGGGCGGGGCTTATAGCGCATGTAGGCATAACGTTTCTATTTGAGGGGCGTCTAACACTCGGCTGACCACCATGGGAGTGGTCAGCATGCAAAGGCTGTGCATCCGGAGAGCACAAAGATAGATCAAGGCAGGAAAATGAAGCGGTCCTCGGGCAGTGATACGTAAACTGATCCACATTTAGGACACCTATCTGCAGGTCAGCAAGGACTTGACCGCAGCAATTGAGTAGTCTCACCAGAGGGGGTCTCTACAATTCAGATATTCAAGCAAGAAAACGGGCCTCGGCAACCGTGCCACGGCGCGGGGGAAGTACCCCGCATCGAAGTCGGCTGACAGTGGAATATACGCAGAAATAACAGTATACCTCCTATCCAGGTACAGCTCCACAGCTACTGACTGGAAGGAGGTATCTAAAGCGAAGAGAAGAATGGAGACATCATGCCGGGTGTAAATGGCGCATTCCCCTGCCCGGCCCCCATCTCGTGGTGTGGAGTTGCAAAACCCTTATACCCCAGGAGAATTGGCAGGGGGCACACGCCCAGCATGGTCTCCTGCAAAAAGATAGCTTACAGGGAACGGAACGAGACAAGCCTTCACAACTCCTCCCAGTTGGCCCAGAGTCTGCGGCAATTCTATTGAAGGAATATGCCCTCCAGGTCTGACTTGGAGATGTAGGGGCCCTCTTCAAAAAGAAAACTATCACAGGAATGGCCTTATGCTTCCCGGAGGCAGAACTCTGGGCGCTGTCACTTTCGAGGACATACCAAGGCAAGTTTGGCCTGCCATACAAGTTTTTTCCTCCCTACACCTGCGCGACCTTAGGCGAGCGGAGGGGGGAAACCTTCGGAGGCGGGGATCCCTCTTTTGGAAGATCCACCCTCTCCGAGCCAGCCAGCCCGCCACTGGGTTTGGGCGAAAAAGCCGAAGCTCCTTTGGAGCTGTCCTCCTTTCGGGTGGCAGATTTTGCAACCCTGGAAGATGGCTGCACGACCAACTTCAGGAGCGTTTGAAGCCAGCGTGCTCAAAAACGCCAGGGGTAGCCTTTGAATGTGGGGGCCTGTAGTAATCGAGGAAATGGTGCGACTCTACCATATCCAGGTCAGAAACAGCCTAGAATAGCAGCATAAGTCCATGGCCTTAGTCTTGGTCAAAGAATACTGAAACCTGTGCACTTCAGCATAGCATGAAATGCAGTTGAGCCTATTTGAGTTGATGCTTCAAGGTACACATATGGCCTGCACCATGAGATTAACAAGCCAACTTCATAGAGTGTAGCAAGAACTTCTTAAGGCAACACCAAACTGCTACAATTGATGCTCAAGGCAAAGGTAGTGACACTGAGAACATTTCTTTGCAGGATGCTTTCTTACTGCTCTGTTGGACCGGAGAGTTCACCCCAATGGTATATGCAATTGAATATCTCACAAAAACACAAGAAAATCATGAGGCATCCCCTCACACCCATAGTGTGGACAGTCTCCATGATGCCCTAGTGCCATGTGGAATCTTACTCCTTTTCCAAATCAATAAAACCCTGAGGCAAATTGCTGTCCATGAAGGAAGGCCTCACATATACCATTTTTCAGCTGAAGAGCATAAAACATGTAGTTAAACTTGCAGGACAGGTAACTTTTGCTGTTTAGAAAATAAGCTAACCTTGATTAACCAAGTTCTCTATCAACTTGTATACAAAATACAGGAATTTAGAGAAATTGAGCAGAAACAAGTCCAGGTAGAGTAATATCTCTCCCCAGTTTCCCAAAAAGCAAGAATGGTCACCATTTGCCAGGAATTTGGGTAGATGTCCGCAGTCTAGATCCTGTTGAGTGAGGCTAACAGTGGGTTTATACCTCACTCACCCAGGTGGCCTATGGGTTATTGCCAAGACCATGGGTGTTATCCATGCATGAAGCAAGGGCGGAGTGCAGCTCACTTTGCTACTTGGCTTGCTTCTAGAAGGTTGCATTTTTGAAGGCTCTCTATACAATTAAAATTTTGAAGTACTAGTTTGTTTTGGCTGCAAACGTTTGTCCATCTGTGCAAACAGTACATTTGGGTTTGGTAATATTTTGTTCTTGTGAATATAAAAGCATGTTTTCTGTTGTTGTTTTTTTGAGATACTGTGCAGTAGTTTATGATCAGTGCTGACTTCACTTGATACACAAGTTGATTCATATAGTGAATTAGTGCTTTTCCTCATCTTTGTAGTGTTTATGGTGCTGCTCTTTCGCTTTTGTGAATATATTTATTCCTTTTTTTATATGTCGAGGACTTAAAACATATTATTAATTAGGTAAAAATTGCTGAGTGCAATGAGTTGATGAATGAAGCGAGTATGAAGTCAGAGTATGTAGTGGAATAAAATGAGGGATGAGTACAGGATTTAGAAAGGATAGCTATGTTGGAGTAGTTTGTCACTGAGCTTAGGAAGAATGTCAGCACTAGACCCAAAGGGAGTTCTGAGGATAGTAGGGTTAGTCCATTTATGTTAACTAGGAGTAGGGCTAGTGGAGATAGTAGCGAGGATGGTGGCAAAGGGAGGAAAAGAACAGGTAGCTAGTGAGGCAGCTCTTATTCCAGATGGAAGCAGGGCTGCCAGTGCTAAGGATGTGGAGATGGTAGATATATGTAGTGTGTAGGGGTGTCCCTAATTTGCACTTTGTTTGGGTGAGAACAGTTCCTGGTACCAAGTGCAGGTAGAAAATAGATTAAAGGGATCATTGTAGAGTAAAAAAAAAGTAGCCCTGAGAGAGAGTGAGGAGGAAGCCAACAAACAACTTCCCCAGGCCCAGTGAAAGTGCTTCCCTAATTTGCACTCAGGCCAGTAGGACATACAGTTTCTCTAGATACCAAGTGTAACAGGCTACCCAAGGTATCCCTCTGCGGGTGGTATTAATAGGGTACAAATGTTACCAGGAGCATATGCAACCTTCTTAAGCCAGCTTCAACTAACATTATTTATTTGGTATTAGTTTAAGTGATTCTACAAGCTCCAGGAATTCAATAATCAATCTCAACTATTGAAACAATATTAGAGAAAAATAAAAAGGGTCATGCCAAAATGGAAATTTGAATATGATATATGGAACATACTTGTATGAACAGCCTAAAATTGGGACTTGCAATAGCAGTTCGCAAAGAAACAAGCAATTGCTGAATTTCAATCAGACTTAATGGCACTGCAGAAGGTGGGTGGATTTCTGGAAGAGAAGAAAATTTTCAACTGAGAGAATTTCCTTTGATGGTCCCTGAATTTAGGAAGCAAAAAATATTAAAGAGCAATAATGCCTGACAAGTACCAAAACTTGCTTTCTTATATTCAGTCCTTAAAATTGGTATAGATTCATGAAACTCTTCCAAATGAGTCATTTCTACATAATGCAAGGAATTTAACTACCAATAAAATAAAGCTCACAAATATTCCAATTTAGTTTTAAAAGGATCTCTCTCCTGGATGAGTTCCATATGATATAGGTTCCCTTTATTCCAATAAAACATTATACACCTCTAATATGAATTTGCGTCATTACATCATAATCATAGTCCAACTCACCGTGGACTATAAAGGACAGTGGTCAGTGCTCAATCAGGGCTCCTGTTCTCACTGCTCAACAGTTTGGTCTGTGCTCAAATTTATATAACACATTCATGCCGGACAAGTGTAAATATTTGTGTTTTGTTTTGAAAAAAAAAAAGAATGGCCAGATGGTGGAAAAAATGATGAATACAAGGGCATGAACCGCCATAATAAGGCTAACTTGCAAATTAGGCCATGTTAAAAGACAATAAACAAACAAAAAAGAAGGCATACTTCCGCATCAGAGGGAGGCCTGCCTCACCCCGGCTCCTGAGCACATACCCAACAATAGGAGTCTGTGAGCAAAAATCTGTTCTGAGTACATGGGACAAGTAGTAGCGACCCCTCTGGTGCCAATACCAGAAGAGGTAGCATGGGCAAAGATCCCAACAGTCTGGAATATTCAACAAGAAGGTGACGAAAAGTCTGGAAAACCTCATGCAGTTATTACAATAATGGCATAGAGGAATGCTCTTATCAAATAGTGGATGGAGTGTCCAGTGTGCACAATTCAGAGATGATAGAAAGTGAGCTGAAGCCACCAAGGCATTGGGGGATAGCTCCAAGGCAACAGTCATGGCACAATAAAGCACAAATTTAAGTTCCCATTGGCTGTTTCCCCTTCCAGACTTGCAGACTTTTGAGTGCCCTCAACAGCTGGCTTATTCAAAGCAATCCCTAGATGTCTAGGGACCCAGCAGGAAATCTCAACATCATCCTAGTTCGCTGCAACTGTGACATCACAGTTGTGAGTCACTATGGATCACAGCTGTGTAGACAGACACAGTGCCTGGCAGAGCCCTGCTGATTTCAAACAGATGAGTGACTTGGAAGCTTAGGACACACAGATCCTGTGACTTGGAGCCATCCATGTACACTGATGCCGTTGATGCTCAGGGCAAAGAGTGTGACACTGAGGACACTTCCCTGCGGGACACCCTCTAACCTGCTCCTTTGGGCCGGAGAGGGCTCCCCCCCCCCGTACGCGGAATCGACGATCTCGCAAAAATTCAGATATAAACATTAGGAGGCGTCCCCTCACCCCCATCGTGTGGAGAGTCTCCATGATACCGTATCGCCATGCGGTATCATAGGCCTTCTCCAGATCGAAAAACACCGTGGCGTAGAGCTGTCTACGAAGGAAAGCCTTGCAGACGGCATTTTCCAGTCGGAGCAGAGCAAATGACGTGGAGTGGAACTTGCGGCAGACAGATGGCCTCCGCTGTCCAGGAAAAGGGCTAATCTAACATTTACCAATTTCTCCATCAACTTGCACACGCAAGAGGTTAGAGAGATTGGGCGGAAACCGGTTGGAGTAGAGTGATCTCTCCCCGGCTTGCGAAAGGCGAGCACAGTAGCGATTCGCCAGGAGTCTGGGAGAAGACCCTCCACCCAGATCCTGTTGAACAAATCTAACTGAAAGGCCATGCCTCGCTCACCCAGGTGTCGAAGCATGGCGTACGGGACATCGTCCGGACCATGGGCGGTGTCCGCGCACGAAGCGAGAGCGGAACGCAACTCTCACAGTAAACTTGTCGTTGAAGGGTTCTCCGCCTCTGGAGGTAAAGTCCAGCCGGCGGCCTTCCGCGACATCACGACGTGCATTGAATGCTGGCGGAGCAGCATTCGGCTAGAGAATGCGGAAAAAGCGGTCGCGAAGGATTCCGCCACGGACGCGGGGTCCGAGATTGCGGTCCCATTCTCCTGGAGAACGGGAGGGGGGTCCTGCGAGAACTTGCCCCAAATCCTTTTGACTCGCTTCCACACCTCAGCTAAAGGGGTCTTCCCGTTAAGTGAGGACACGTAAGCCCGCCAAGAAGAGCGGCGGGCGTGCTTCGAAATAAAGCGGAACCTAGCCCTAGCCCGACGAAATTCAACGACAGTAAAATCGTTCGGGCAGCGCTTATAGAGCATGTAGGCATAACGCTTTTGTTTCAGGGCCGTCTCACACTCGGCCGACCACCATGGGAGTGGTCGGCGTGCAAAACGGTCTGACGTCCTAGGAATAGTAGTCAGGCACACGGCGATGAGGTTGCCGGAAAAGAACTCAACGGCCTCATCTACCGACGTAAACTCCTCGAATGAGATAGAGAATTCAGTCATTTCCTGAAATGTAGGCCACCCTGCCCGCGCGAAGCACCACGGAGGTGGTCTCTCAGGCGGCAGTTGCCCTGAAAATGATATTTGAATGGGAAAGTGATCACTACCATGGAGGTCATCGACCACCCCCCAATCAAAATCAGGCTGTGCATCCGAAGAGCACAAAGATAGGTCAAGGAAAGAAAATGAAGCGGTTCTCGGACAGTGATGCGTAAACTCATCCACGTTTAGGACACCCATCTCAAGCTTTTCGATCAGATCGGCAAGGACTTGTCTCCTGGGATTTATGGAGTAATCTCCCCAGAGAGGATGCCTGCCGTTCAGATCTCCAAGCAAAGAGATAGGGCCTCGGCAACCGTGCCACGACGCCGCGCAAGTCCCCCGCGTCGAAGTCAGCTGACGCCAGACCCTTATACCCCGGGAGGGCAGGCAGGGGGCACGCGCCTAGCATGGTCTCCTGCAAAAAGATAGTTAACGGGGAACGGGACGGGACGAGCCTCCGCAGCTCCTCCCAGTTGGTTCGGAGTCCACGGCAATTCCATTAAAGGAATATGCCCTCCAGGCCTAGCTCGGAGACGCGGGGGCCCTCCTCGAACTGAAGACCCTCACGGGAATGGCCGTACGCTTCCCGGGGGCAGAACCCCGGGCGCTGTTGGCCGGACAAAGCGCTGAAGGCGCTGTCGCCTTCGGGGACTTATTGGGGGAGGTTGGGCTCAGGATGCAAGTCTTTTCCTCCCTCCGCCTCGAAACCTTAGGCGGGCGTTGCGGCTTCGGAGGCGGGGGGCCCTCTTTTCGAGGAACCACCGTCTCCGAGCCACTCGCTCAACCTCGGGGCGTGGGCGAAGGAGCCGAAGCTCCTTTGTTGCTGTCCTCCTTTCGGGGGACAGCTTTAGGAACCCCGGAAGATGGCCTAGCGACCATCTTCAGGGGTGTTGCCTCCTGTGAGTCTAACGACTCAGGGGAGGCGCGTGGCCGTTTCGCCTTACGGGAAACGATCACGCTGGGGGAAGAGAGGGGAGCCCTGGTTTTAGTCGGGGCTGGACATGAACCCTTTTTGCCACCAGCTTTACCAGGGTAGTGCCCGGGTTGGGTAGAGCTTGCAGAAGGGCTCTGAATGGGAGCGGAAACAACTGTGCTCGTTGGCCTGGGTGGGCCAGGAGCAGAGGGTGCCTTTCTAACTATTGAGGCATATGACGTTCCAGGCAGAGCCGGGCGTGCCAGGACCAAGTCCTTAGCCTTGCGGAATGAGAGTCGATCCTTGGCCTGAACGGCCAGGATTTCTTTCTCAAGGAGATATGCACCACATTGCTTCGAACAAGCAGGGTGTGGCTCTCCGCAATTGACACACTTGGCCACACACGATTTGGACTTATTGTGTGTGACCTTGGAGCAATTTACACAGACTTCGGGTGACCCCGACTTTGCACGTCTACATGAGCGATTCGTATGGCCAAAGCGGTGACAGTAATAGCACCGCCGCGGCAGTGGCACGAATGCCTTCACGTGGTAGCGGTACCAACCGGCACGCACTGAGTCAGGGAGCTTGTCACAGTCGAACGTGATCAAGAGTGTAGGGGTGGGTCTCGAGGCCCCTCCCTGTTTTCTCATCACACGTTAGAACCTTGACCGCCCCATGGTCGGCCAGCTCTAGGGTGATGTCCTCAATGGAGTAGTCAACGAGTTCCCTCGCATAAACCTCTCCTTTCACACTCACCGGGGTGCCATCAAGTGTCCGAAGAGCACTTATCTTGGTCGCCTCGGGCGGGATTCGCCACATTCGCCAGAAGGCTCCTGTCCGAGAAACAGGTCACCTTCGGCTCTCTACCAATTGCACTAGCTAATCCTCTCCTCTGATGGATCATGTTGCCCTTGGACAACATGGTGCCATCAGTGGAGCGAATAATGAGGAAGCGTTTGAAGCCAGCGGGCTCGAAAATGCCAGGTAACCTCTGAATGAGGGGCCCTGATGTCATCGAGGCTCCGCCCTGTGCACTTTTGGTCTTTGTCATGGTCAGGAGCTCTGTAACGGGGGGGCAGAGGGGCTGGATGTGCCGATCTTGGCTTGGTCGCTTGCCAGAGTGGCAGCAGACCCATCCGTCCCCGTAGCTCCCGCGGATGGAGAGGAGCCCCGAGTCTTTTTAGTCTTTCTTGTCTTCTTTTTCTTTTTAGGAGAGGAGGGTGGGAATGAACCCGCTTCTCACCTCCGCCAGTAGAAGCCCCTAGGCCAGATGGACCGGCCTCAGCCAGGTCCTTCTCCGAAATGGAGAAGGTCCTGGTCGTCGCAGTAGCACCATCCGGAGGAGAACACTCCCTTCCTTGCACTGCCTCAGAATGCCCAGCCGTTTGAGGAGGACCTTGCATAGGGGTGGATTCAGGTTCGGTATTTGGCGCCGAGCTCGGATTTCGCCCATGGAAGACCCTACCGTCTGAGGCTGGGTTTCCTCAAGGATCATGCCTATCACAGGAGGGGCCTCCAGTTAGCCATCCCCTCCCAGGACATCGCAGGTCCCCTTGGCAGTGTCGCCAGTCTTGTGTGGGGAGGCACAGGCCTTGACCCTGGCAAGGTTTAAAATTCTTGCCAGCAGGTCTTTTGAGGGAAGCGACCGAAGGAGCCTGGCTTCCCTCTCCCCCCTAAGGGGGTTTGCCCTACCGAGCCTCTTACACGAGGGGCGGTCGGCAATGGGCTGCCTGCTGGCTTTCTTGGCAGTCCCCTTGGAAAGAAAAGAGGGGACTGCCGCTGGAAAAGGGGAGGTGCCCGAATTCACCTCCAGAGAAGGGGGTGAGGGGGAGTCCCCTGCACCCGTAGGCGAAGGAGAGGAGTAAGCCTCCTCTCCGGTTAGAGAAATATGGAGAGTCCCCTGCGCAAGCACAGGGGGAAGGACCTCCATTTTTTTGCTGGAGCTGCCTGAGGGCGGCTCCATCACTGTTTCAGGGGAAGTTGAGGGTTAAGGGTTTTTTTTTGGGGGGGGGTTCATACATGGGCATGGTGACCCTCTTTTTTATATGGGACGCAATAGCTCATCATCTCTTGCAGTTGCCCGCACTGCAAGAGGTGCTTACAGGCCTGGCAGGCCGCCATTTCGGACCACCGCTCCCGCCTGGTGGCCTGGCAGTCCATCGGCATGGCGGCTCCACCTTAGACACGGCGTAAAAGTGGATAGAATGTGAAGAGGAGAGGAAAAGGGATGTGAGGAAGGTATAGGTGGGGATGAAGCAGGTTGTTAAAAAAAAACACATCCCAAACCGGAGCTCAGTGGTTAGGGAACATTTTCCCCTCCCCCCTCAGCCCCGATCCGGGACGGTTGACTTGAGAAGAAGGTCAGCATCTACCCTGTGAAATTAGAGGCTGACCATTGAAAGTTGTGGGAGAGGTTGTATGAAAAGCGATGAAGTAGGGGAGAAATACAGGATATCTGAAGGAAGGAAGAGTGTCTAAGCTAGGGCCGGACGGAGCGCTGGATCCCGTCAGCATGGCGGCCAAGGATGGCAAATCGCCGCGCCCTTACGGGGTGGGAGAAAAGTAGTGGCAACAAAGACTCAAAGGTGGTACCTGACAGGGTGGCATCCTGGGCAGAACCAGAGGAGCCACTGGCCCAAATTCTAGAAGGATTCTCCAAGCCCTTCTCTTGTACCTGTGCCATAGACATTTGTTGTTCTGTGTTGAATGTCACAGAACATAGAATGTCCATAGCATTGGTCCAAGAGACCCTAAGGTTGCAAATATGAGCCTCCCAGGTGCTGCATCAGTCAAAAAACAAGAGGAAGGAAATGGTGCGAATCCACTACTTCCAGCAAACCTTGTTTAAGAAAAAATTGGAGTGGAGACATGGATGGTGGCAGAAGTGCACTACCATAGCCTTAGCCAAGAAAAAACTGAAACCTGTGCATTTTGACATAGAGAGAGATGCAGTTTAAAATTCTTGCCAGCAGGTCTTTTGAGGGAAGCGACCGAAGGGGCCTGGCTTCCCTCTCCCCCCTAAGGGGGTTTGCCCTACCGAGCCACTTGCACGAGGGGCGGTCGGCAATGGGCTGCCTGCTGGCTTTCTTGGCAGTCCCCTTAAAAAGCAAAGGAGGGACTGCCGCTGGAGATAGGGAAGTGCCCGAAAGCACCTCCAGAGAAGGGGGTGAGGGGGAGTCCCCTACACCCGTAGGCGTAGGAGAGGAGTAAGCCTCCTCTCCGGTTAAAGAATTATGGAGGGTCCCTTGCGCAAGCACAAGGGGGAAGACCTCCATTTTCTCGGTGGAGCTGCCCGAGGGCAGCTCCGTTGATTTTCTTGGGGAAGTTGGGGGTTGGGTTTTTTGTCATACATGGGCATGGTGACCCTCTTTTTAATACGGGACGCAATAGCTCATCACCTCTCGCAGTTGCCCGCGAGAGGTGCTTACAAGCCCAGCAGAGCCAGGCGCCGCCATTCGGGACCACCCCTCCCGCCTGGTGGCCTGGCAGTCCATCGGCATGGCGGCTCCACCTTGGACACGGCGTAAAATTGATAGAATGTGAAGAGGAGAGGAAAGGGGATGTGAGGAAGGTATGGGTGGGGATGAAGCAGGTTGTTAAAAAAAACCCATCCCGAACCAGAGCTGAGGGGTTAGGGAACAATGGCCCCTCTCCCCCCAGCCCCGATCCGGGGTGGTTGGCTTGAGAAGAAGGTCAGCATCTACCCTGTGAAATTAGAGGCTGACC
Source organism: Ceratothoa steindachneri (assembly GCA_963969495.1). NCBI lineage: Eukaryota > Metazoa > Arthropoda > Malacostraca > Isopoda > Cymothoidae > Ceratothoa > Ceratothoa steindachneri. The sequence continues at coordinate 29,430,286 of OZ018326.1, forward strand.
AGAGAAAGTTGTGGGAGAGGTTGTATGAAAAGCAACGAGGTAGGGGAGAAATCGGGCTATCTGAAGGAAAGAAGAGAGGCTAAGCTGGGGCCGGACGGAGCGCTGGATCCCGTCAGCACGGCGGCCAGGATGGCAAATCGCCGCGCCCCTTACGGGGCAGGAGTCTGGGAGATTAGCCTCTATCCACATTCTTTTAAACAAATCTAGCAGGTCAGGGAGTGAACCCTCCTCACCAAGATTATTCTCTAAAATGGAGAAGGGCAGTTGTAAAAGAGGTACCAGTTGGAACTGATCCCTGCTGTCCTTGTGAGTCCTCGGGTGCCCAAGATACCCAAGGAAAAGTTTGCACATGGGCCACCTCACATTCGGTGCTTGGTACCAAGACCAGATTCACCTCCATGGAAGATACTGCCATCTATGTGGGCTCACCTCTGAGCCATGCATGGCCAGCTTAGGGAGAGCGGGTGTTCCAAGTGCACATTATCACCTGCCCAAGTTATCAGGGATCCCAAGCATCTCCAAAGAAAGAGAGGAGGGGAAAGCCACCTGGCCCATAGATATAGAAAGGGGCAAACCTCCTCTCCACTAGAAGTAGGTTGGAGGGAACCCAGTGAAAGCACAGGGGTACCTTTTTTTGAGGTGGTGCTGCACAAGGGCAGTTGCAAAAGTGGTAAAGGGAAAGCCCCGTAGCCAGAGAGATGGTGTTAGGCAAGCCCCTCCACCAGTTGAAGGGGTGTCTCCTTTTACTTTGGCCTCCCAGACACCTCTTAGAGGCAGATCTCCATCATCTCCATGCACCTGCAGTAACCCACTATTTCCTTCAGTTGTAACTATGAGAAAAACAAGGAGTTGTATGAACGATAGAAACTACACTCAAACCAACCAACCAACCACCAACAGGAATAAAGACTTACAGATTAGTAATTATAATAAATTCAACTTATAGAGTAAAATTACTCAAGAAATTATGGAATATGTGCTAAATTTTTTTCCTATATTGCTCACAAATGAAGAATATATACAAGAGAAGTGTAATTAAAAGAAGTTATTGAGTTGTTTGGGTAGATCTGGAATGATATTCTTTACAATCCAGAAATAGGAAAAGAAATACAAGACTGAATAGAAAACAGGGGTCAATCCACATCAATTCAACCATGGGTTTGCACTTTGTAACTCAGATTTTTATGAAATTTAGTGATCTTTTACATCTCAATGAGAACATTCCAATGGTGAATGTCTCAGCTCTGTAGATTAAACGGTTGCAGAGATGTGACCTTTCAAAGTTGGGTCAAAATGATAATTTTGGCAAAAATTGTTGAAGGACAATATCAAATATCTCATCACATCATGCTGACTACAGTTGGAAATAGCTACAAAACTTTCATATAGCAATTCTTTCTCTTTATGGCAATAGGCAACAAATGGATGTAATGATGCTTGACAGTTATTCCAATTGAATGATTGAGCTATATCTTGAACTATGAAAAAGAGTAATTCTTGGCAAAGTTACCAATGATCACAAATTCACCATTTTTTACTTTTTTACAAAATTTTAGGAGCCCATCTGGCGACTGCCTACTTGGGCATAAGTTGCCGTACTCACTACAGTCTACGACTAGGCGGGGATAGGCCTGCCTCCCTCCCTGGCGTAGAAGCATGCAACTAGGTTGGGATAGGCCTACCTACAAACAAACAGACCCACAACAAAACGGTCAAATAAAGTGGAGAAGGCAAGCCTCAACTAAAGAGTCGTATAGGCTGCAAGTCTGTGTGCATGAACCAATTGCGAGTATACAAGGGACAAGCAGTAGCGTCGCAGCTCAATGTGTGTGAAGATCACACAGACTGCAATTCAACAAGAATGTGCTGAACAGTCTGGGGGGCAATGCAGTATTCACAGTAGGGCGCAGGCGAGCGCTCCATCAAATAGCAGTGTGTCCCACGAGTGTGTCCAATTCAGAGACAACAGAAAGCAACCTGAAGTCATCGCGGCATTGAGGGGTAGGTCCATGGAAACAGTCACAGTGCAATGGCACGCAATTTTAAGGGTATAGCACATTTATTTATTAGTTACTTTTCAAATTCTTTTGTTCAAAATTTACATGCTTTGGTTTTCTATATCATTTTATTGCAAATTTTATGCACTTTTTATAGTATATATTTTATTTTAGCAACATGACTAGAACATAGTGAAAATTATAATAATGCAAAATTTTATACATTCGTGGAAATTCTCCATCAATTTTTAAAGTTGATTTGTGAACAAAACTATACCATGCGATTTTAAATATTTGCTAAAAAAAACGGTGCCTGAGAACTGGTTTATATTTTTAGCATCATTCGAATATAGATTGAACTAAATTCCAGGGCATTCAGAACACCACTACTATTCACCTAAAACCCCCTTTTCAAACTAAGAATAAAACCTATAGTTGACCTTGTCCAAAAAAATATATATTTTAGTCCACCATTAACACAAATTTTAATGGAACTAAAGAAAATTGATTTCAAATGATAACTAAATCATATGTGCATCTTTTGCTAGTGAATTGAATTTGATTACTTAATTTTTAGTAATTCTATAGCCATTTATATGATATCAGGTGTCAGGCAGGGGGCGGGGGGTGTCATCTGAAAGAACCCCAAGTATCTCGAAAACAGCGCAGTAGGTTATTATGATTTTGTCAAGAATAAAAGGGCTTTTAATGAGCTTTAATTTCATAAATAATAATCTAACGTAGTGAAAAGTTCCCTTAGATCATCTCCCATCTTTTTTGACAAGCAGCCCGTAGAGCTACCCGTATTCGTGTAATGTAATTGGTGTGAAAGAGCGAAACGCTAGTCTGGTCAACTAATGCTCGCAGACTCTTTGGCACCCTCATCGGCTGGCTCATTCCCTGCAATTCCTACATGTCTAGGAACCTAACTGAAGATAACTCTGGCATCCTCTTGACTCAGTAAAACTGTGATGTCACGGATACCCGTGAACCAGGGGATGTAGAGATCCCAATGCCGAGAGCGCACTCAGGGTGCTTTGTGAGTCGCTCTGAGCCATCATCCTATGAACAGTTCCATTTTTTGGTATCTATAGAATCTGACCATAAATTTTTTCATATTTTACCATCATTGGGTATAGGGGACGCCTTCTTTAGGTACATGTGACACAAATCTATATGAAGCGGCAACAAATGGACAATGGGGTGCGTCAAGCAACATCAAAGGTGTCCCCCCACTGTTGCCATGTCTCCACAGATCAGAGAAAGAGAGAAGGCAGGCAGCTGATCTGTGGAGATATGGCAACAGTGTGGGGGGGGACACTTCTGATGGTGCTTGCCACACCCTATCATTCATTTCTTGCTGCGGCAAGTATAGTAGACAACATTCTGCAGTTATCAAGACTTGAATGTGAAGGAATGACAGAAGAAAAGAAAGATGGGGACAGTAGAAGGGGTAAAGGGTAGACAGTAGAAAGGGTAGAGGGTGGAAAGTAGAGAGGGTAGAGGGGGGAAAGTAAGGGCTAATTGGGTGGAGAGTGCATGTTAAAAACCATGGGAACCAAGAGGGATAGGGTGATCCCCCCCCCATGCTCAAAGCCACAACCAGGGATGAATGGATGAAAGCTGGTCTGCAACTAGCCTGTAGAATTAGCTACAGTGAGAGAGAGAGATGAGAAGGGTCTAGATCAAGTGTCAAAAAAGGGGCTAGAATGAAAATAGAAATGAGGATCAGGTAGTTTCAATCAAGTTTGAGATGATCTAGGGTCAGAGGGGCATGCTGCTCCTACAGGTACGAGATGTAACACAGTAGTGAATTTTTGTCTCTGTAAAGTAGTAGCTGAAAAAAAGACAAAATATTATCTTATATATACTATAATTAGAAAAGATGTTCATTAATATGTGAAAACTCACCATATTTTGGAAAGCAATAGATCATAGAACCTGCAGTTATTCCCACTTCTTGCAAAATTTCCTCATCTTTCAATACAAGTCCATGATGCACAAAATCTATAAAAGAATAATTCTATCATTAAAAGGGGATAAACAAGTAGTTTATATAAAATCTTATAAAATATAGTCACCATGTGATGGATGGCTGCTGTGTGAATAAAGAGTATATTTGGGAGCCATTCTCCCCATTTTGTTCACTATGGATTTTTCACCACTTTTCCTTAGTCTGTCTTTTAGTCTTTGTTTATGATAGAAGAGTGAGTGTGTTGTTAGGAAGGGGGGTTGGGATAGACTAGGTTTTAAGTAGAAATTGGTAGTGTAGATTTGTTTTTTATATGTTTTACTTTTTTTCTCTCAATGCAAGAGATAATTTGTATATAAAAGATATTTTGGATGTTCTAAAATTCTCAGAGATTCATAAATTGGAGCCCCCTTTTTTTTGCTAAACCAAGGCTCAAATTATTCAATAATTTTGCCACCAGGCCCATTTATTTGTGGCAGTTGCCTTATCATTTTGGTATCTTGACCCAGCCTTTGGCAGCAATTTTTCTGGGTCAGTTTGGCTGACCTTGTTCCAATATCTTAGCAATTTTTGCAAGTCCCCCTGGAGCCCATTCTTGGTTTTGGCACTTGCATCCCAAGATATTTCTGACCATTTGAGGCAGTTTGGTTCCACCTACTTCTCACCCAAGCGGAGAACTGAGCCAGTTTGAAAGACATCTTATCCTCCCATTTCTATCTCCTTTCAGTGGATTAAGAAGATCTGATAATATTTTTTGTTCCTAAGAACAGTCTGTAACTTGCAGAACATTTGTAAGACTGACATGGCCGCTAGATCTCCAATATATATATATATATATATATATATATATATATATATATATATATATATATTGCTTTCTCATGGTCTGACAGCACTGTCTCAATTTTTGTATTGTATCTCAATTTATTTTTGTATTTGTAAATAGTGATTTTGTATATATTGTAATTTATTTGTGGAATAAAACTAGATAAGGTAGAGGTTGCATATGTGTCTCCTTTGCTGCCAGAAGTGGACTTTATTTCCCAATCATTCGAGTCCCCAACTCTAGTGAAAATGTGGGAGGTACATTGTATCCCACTACAATCATTTTAGTAGAAAGGACAGGAAAAAATCCTCAAAAGACGATAGATGTAAATAGCTTTTAATTTTACATCAGATAAAGGATATGGACTAGACTAATGGAAACACTACTTCAGGTTTTAGGGAAGTTAAGCCACATTAAGTGTGTTAAGTCATGAGATGGAATTCATTTTGAATCACATTCACTAGCAAAAATCCACCCTATGGGCATTCTTTACTAGGCCTGCGGTGCTTATTCACTTCGCTCACAAAATTAAGAAAGTGTGCAAGAGAAAAGGGTTTTTTATTTCACAACACATTCAAACTTCATATGAAAAAAAAAAATCACATTTTTTTTTAAATGCACAGACGGGCACACACACACACTAGGATCATTATAATTAGATGGTGGTTACCATTATGTAGTATCTACCCATGGTTTGGATCTCATGTTAATCAGTAGGTTCCAAACTGAGAAATAACAGCAGTTAAATAAGTACAACAGTTGTAGTAAAACAGCCATTTTTTTCCATCTGATAATTGATAGTTTTCATTAAAAAAAGCATAATAAACTAACCTAAGGGTTAGGAGCCTAATAAGTATAGCATTGGGCTTCCATGCCTAGTGACTAGGCTCAACTCCAGCAAAAACAGAGACAGAAATATCAGGGCATATATGGCAAATGCATGCATGTAGGGACTATCCACACACATTATGTCTCTTCCGACTTCAAACACACACCACTTTTCTCTTCTGGTACCTCTTGAAGGGGAATCCACATCCCCATACCTTTGATGTGGAATGGATGGCCTCTACTGGGTCACAAAGGATTCTCTGCTTGGAGTCAAAACTCAGTATTGCCTCTATAGCTTTCTCCTCATTCTTCCAAGCAGAACTGGGCCATGGGGACCTAGGTTTCACCAGCCTCTTTTGAACTCTCTGACTTTACTTTATTCTTCTGAGATGGAACATCATCACATCCCCTGAGCAGGTGAACAAGTTCCCCCTCATTGAGGAGATGGAGTGTTTCGTGATTGGGCAAGGTTAGACTGGCCAAGGAGAAGGCATTAAGTGCCATGTAGGTCTTGCTTACATCTTCTGGTGCATGCTGGAGTTGGGGCAAGGAAGGTTGTTTCTATGCTTGTAGCAGGTTTTGCATAAGTTCTGTTACTCTTTTTTTTATCTTTCAAGAAGTTTACGTGTGATAGAAAAAGTTCAAAGCAAACTTAAAGTTCTACTTTTCTAGCATGTCATTAACCCTAGAACACAAACCCCCCCTATGTCCAAGTTACACCATCACAAACTCCAGATGAAAAACACCTAATTTTTGGAAATTAAAAAAACATAGTTGCAATCAAAATATATTAAAAGTACAAAATTACATGGAAAATATAAACTCCTTGGCTCTCATTTCCCCTTATAAGAAGTTACTGAAAAAATAATACTGAAGGGGTGACTTAGAAAAAACTCACTAAAATACTGAAAATCATGAAATAACTAAACAATAAATTTTAAGGAAAAAAAAATACTGCAGCTGAAGACTTAGACACACCCAAGTAATGGGAAATTCAGCTAGTGCAGCCACAACATTCTGGCATCACTCTGGGCTGTAGGGGAGATACACAAAAAAGTATATTTTTGAGAGGCAAAAATTAATTTTTAATTAAATATATTAAATAAGTATTGCAGAGAACTACCAATAACATAACTTACCTTATAAGTTAGTTAGCACAGACAGGGTAGAAATGATAAGGGCAAATAGGGTGATGACAGCTGTGTCACCTGTGTTGTGTCTTCTTGTCAGATCTCTTAGGGCACTCCACATAGTGCACCAAGGGTCCCTGAATGTCTGCTACCGTTGTCTGTGGTGTCCCTGCAGCAGTGCCAGGTGAAGGGAGGTTGCAGGTGGTGCAGATGAGATTGCTGAGGGTGCGTGGCAGATATGGAGAGCTGAGCCTCTTCTGTGCCCAGGGTGTGATGAGGGCATGTGCCAACTGTCCTCATCAAATTCTCACTGTGTATGATCCATGAGTTAATACAAGAGGCATTCAGCATCCCAAAAAACATACACACTGGCCATCATTTGGTCTTTCATCCACATAAATACTGTGCATACATCTGATTGAAAGAGTCAACTCCTCCTTTGGTGATATAAAATTCACAACCTCTGCTGGTTGTGTTCTGAAGTGCGTCACTTTTTTCTGGTCATACTTGGCAGTGTTCATATCAATTTTCTTGTTCGTGCATTCTACAATCTTGTCAAAAATTCAGTCCTCAAATAACAATGTGAAGCATTTTTCTGGGGTGTCAGGTTTCTGTGCTTCCTGTGTGGCCCCTGGAGTAAAGGGTGTAATAATGTTCCTCACTGTTGTTCTAGTGGCTGAAGGCACCTGTGGCCGACAACTCCACCTAAAAACACATGTGCTTGACAGGGTAGTCATTTTGAAATCCACAATTGATGGAGCATCATTATCATCAGGAACACAGAGCCTTCTTCTTCTCTTTTGAACAGCAGGGGTGGCAGCAAGGACAGCATAAGTAGAGGCAGCAGACAGAGAAGCAGCAGCACATCGTAAGGTATTGATGTACGTTGTTTTTTTTTCGTTCAGGTGGCCATCTAGGCATGTCAACATCATTCATATCATCATTTTCCACATCACTGTGTTCCAGGACATACTCTTGGTCAACAGCACTGTCATACACAACCTCAAATTCTAAGTTATCTTCCTGTCCTTCATCTTCACTGACACACTTATGACCTGTCTCTGGTAATGCACCAGTAGTGTTCATAATGTAGTCTCTCTCCTCTTGGGAGTAACATTGATCTGTTTTCTTACTCATTTTAACTTTATGGTCTCTGTAAACTAATATTCAATACCTGCAAAGAGAAAACACGCAAATAATGAAGCACAAAATAAGCACTATTACTAACCTTGGCTGGTTTCCACTCCTAAAATATTACACTATGTATCACAAACATCGGGTAGAAATCACCCTAAATCCACTCTGTGGAAAAATCCCAGGCAGTGAGCTCTGTAGTACACCCATTCTCGGCCACAACACAACGCGCACTGAAGCTATATGCAGTAATGTGCCTCTCGGTTCACTACCCATGCTGTGCCCATGTAGGTGCACATAACGTTTGTGTTCTAGGTTAAAATGACTTTTCCATTGTTTGCAGGTGTATTGAGACTCAAGTAAAAAGAATAAAAATCTATGCTCTCTTGCATGCAGGCCACAACAAGTCCAACATTGCCAAGCAACTACATGTCAGCCAAATGACTGTCCACAGAAACATGGAGAAACTTAAGAATGGGAAAGACCTCAAAGATCAACTATGTTCCGGCAGACCAAGTTGTCAACCGTTTGGCTGTGAGAAAGGCCTTCAAAAGTGCTCCTAAGCTCAAAATGACTGCACTCACAAAGAACATCTTGGTGGCTGTCAAAAAACTTGAGGTGCATGGAAAGGCCTCCCTCTGCCCATTGACTGTATGCAAGAACAATGTTAGGAGTGCAGTCTTCACCTTCTTAATAACTTGAGTCATGGCAATCAAATTCTCATTTTTTTCTGATGAAAAACCTTCACAATCAATCCAGTCATCAAGAGGCAGAAGGACCATATGGTAAGCTTCAGCCAGGTCATCTGAGGTCCGCTATGTGTCCATGACAAAGCACCCAGCCTCCATGATGATGCTTGGCATTGTGGCTTCGAATGGGCAGCTGGTTTGTGGTCAGTTACAGGCTTACCACAGCCGATTACAAAAAAGATCTTAGCCACAAAAGTCCTGCCCTGGGTGAGAAAGATCACAAAGGAGGCAGATGTCTTTCAGAGCAGGACAGTGTCCTAGCTGATACAGCCAAGACGGTGAAAGAGTGGATGGAGTCAAATGTGAACTTCTGGTCAAGGACTTGGCTGCCAGTGCTTGACCTCAATCCTCTCAACTACAGCGTGTGTGCATGTCGAGGGCAAGGCCAGCAAGGTCCACCACAGCAACATTAAACTCGCATTGTGTCCTTTATTGAGAGTATAATGAGTGTAACATGACTTTTGCAATACCTTGAATGGTTTTGCTCTAAGTTGGGTTGGAATTACTCTGTGTAGTGACTTCTCAGAGTTGTCTATTTGCAGAGTGGATTCATTTAAGTGCAGTTTGGCAGGAGTTTTTTTTAAGTATTTGTGAATAAAGGCAGTGTGGATGTGTTTCACTAAGTTATGGTATGAGGTAGCACGGTGATTTTTATTTTTTAGTCTGGGTAGAGGTGATTTCTTGTAAGTAAGTGGATGGGATTGGATTCATTCAGTGCTCTGCTGAAATCTTTATGTTCCTATCATGTTTAGTTGTCCAATTAGTATTAATTTGGTTTCAGGATGTAAGTATATGATGGATGTGATTTGTGTTCAGCCTGTGATAATTTTGAGTGCTTTGTTTTGTACTGTTTGTAGCTTGTATGCATTGATTTTGGACAGTATTGGGTGCCAAACTGATGCTGTGTAACTGCTAAAGGGAGGTCAGCTCCCTTAAGGGCCTGAGCATATGCCCAAAGAGCCCCAGAAGCCATATACAATGGGGAGGCTTGTCATTGTGAGTAGAAAGGACAAGCAGTAGTGACCCCACATATACCAATAACAGGACAGATAACATGCTCAGAAGATCCAACAGACTAGGATATTCTCCAGTACCAGTGTCTTCTCACTCTCTCAGCGTCACCTGGGTGTTTGGAATGAGACTTAGCCCTAGAATACCTGGGAAATCTGTTCACCTTTAATGCCTAAAGGGGTCAATTTGACAACAAAATCAAATGGAGTCAATAAAAATGTATTTTTTAGGCAAATAATATGGGTTTATTAACATGGAATAAACTAAATTCATTAAATTTTAAATAATTATAAAGAGATTTCTGTTATATAACCAATAGTAAAATTTTGAAATTACACTTCAATGTCAAAGGTAACAAATATAATTAGTCTTTAATATGTACTTTCCACACACCATCTTTTTACAATGTGAGCACCTTGATTTTGTCTTCATTTTCTTCGCACCTTTGTCAAATTTGATATTTTGGGCACATTATTAACTATTTTAGGATCAAATGACTCATCAATATTGCAGGATAACTGATTCTTGGATAAATCTTTCTTGAAATAAGTTTTCCAGTGATAGCTCGATATACGAGGGGCAGTCAATAAGTTTTGCGAATTGGTAGGGCAAAACAGAGGAAGAGGGATGGCTGTTTTGGGGGGTGTTATAACAAGTTATGACAAGTCAGGACCTGCAGATCGTCAGTCACAAATTTTTCAACAATGGAGAAGGTTGAGCACCACGCAGTGATCAAATTTTTGACCAAGAAAGGCAAGAATGCAAAAGAGATCCATGAATGCATGGTTGCAGTGTATACCGACACCGACTCTTCCTATGCAAATATTGCTCGCTGGAAAGGGAGTTCCGCCATGGTTGTGAGTCCCTTGAAGATGACCCCCATCCAGGATGCCCATCAGACGTGACCAACAAGCACAATGTGGACCGTGTGGAGAGGATGATCCTCGAAAATCGACGGGTGAAGGTCGACGAAATCGAGCGAGAACTTGGAATATGATCGACTTCAATGTTGTCAAAGTCCACAAGGCCAGAGTTGCACAAGCTGCTCTGCGCGAGTGCGGATTTGAAGAGCTCAACCATCTCCCCTACAGTCCAGATCTGGCCCCTAGCGACTACTTTTTATTCCGCCAGCTTAAGGCTTCACTGCGTGGACGCCGGTTTGGGAACGATAAAGATGTCCAGCTCGCCGTCCAAGAGTGGATTGAACAGCAGTCGGGAGATTTCTGGTTGTCAGGAATTCGAAGCCTCAGGGACAAGTGGCGCAAGTGCATTGAAGTCGAGGGTAGTTATATTGAAAAATAATAAAACACTTTTCCTCATATCTTGTTTCCTTATATGCAAATTGCAAAACTTATTGACCGCCCCTCGTATGATCAAAATATTTATATATGAGAGATCAAGAATGTTATAAAAGGTTTGAACAGGCCCGCATCTTGATGATGAATTCATTGAATATTAATTGTCTTGCCATTTGACCAAGGATATTTATTCAAAACATTGTTTAATTGTAATGTTACTGTTCAGGTTTCTTCTTCACACTTGAATCGACGCTTACAGTGTCTTGAAAGCCCCTCAGAAGAACATATATCTCATGTCTATTTTATTATGAAGTTGAGTGTGTTGAATTTGAATTTGCTAACAAAAATTTCCCATCACGTAACATTTTCTTATAAATTGCTGATTTAATAATTATGCAATCGATACGGATTCCCACGATCCATAAATGTATTTTGTTCCCAAAGTCAAATTAAATGTGTCCATTGTAATTAATTCATAAATATATAATGAATCAGCATGTTTGTTAGCATTATCTTCATTTGAGAGATGTCCCAGGTGTGTCATGCTTCAGGTTCCAGCAGAAGTCAGCCAGCATAGCAAGGCTCCATTTTCCCTTATACCTGTTTTCCATTGGTGCTATATTTTGATGGAACCTCTCTCCATGTTCATCACTCACATCTCTTGCATTCTCTGGGAAGAAGGACAGATGAGAATGAAGACATATTTCATCCAAGATCTTGGTAGCACTTGATTACGATTCCACTATACGCTCTCACTGGGCCCCTAGGTGCTTTCTCAGAAGTCCTTTGGATACATTTTTGAATGCATGCCAGGCCGCTAGCTCAGTTTCATCCATTGTCATCTCAAAGTCTTCATTGGCTATAGGATGATGAATCTGAGGGCCTACAAATATGCTTTCTTTAATCTTGGCATCATTTATTTTAGGGAAGATCGCTTTGAGGTACTGAAAATATGGCTTGTTATGCTGCAGTGCTTTGGTAAATTGCTTCATTAGACCTAGTTTTATATGCAGTGGTGGCAAAGTTTTTTTTCTCCTTCTTAACTACTGGCTCATGAATTACATTATGGCATCCAGGTGTAAGTTTCCTAAGGTGACCATTCTGAGCATACACAATGTTCTGATCTGGCCCTACTGTTCCACTTGCAAAGGAAGCACATAAACTTGGTGTATCCAGTTTGCAGCCCATTAAGTAGGGCTACTACTTTAAAGTCCGCACAAATTAGCAACTCATGCTCCTTGTAACTTATGTGGTCTAGAATAAAAGTGAGGTTCTCATATGTCTCTTAAAATGACTGAGTGAGCAACTGGAACTGAAGGCATGGTGTTCCAATGTGCAACAGAACCACTTTTATACATAAAGGGATGCATCTATGAATAACCTCAACCCTTTGGTTCATAGGTCAACTCAAGGGCATTGAATAGACCTCAGATATCATTACAATAAGTCGAGTTGTTTTCAAAAGTGAAGAATTGCTGTAGATCTTCAAACACTTCCTAAATACTGTAATTCAATCATGTTCATCCAACAGGTTCCATTTTTGCAGACGTGAGGCCAGGAGTTTACTCTGTTGCTTAATAAGTGTTAGATCACAAACTAGATCATTGAGTTCTGGTTGGGTGATGAGGTATGGTTTCTTGTCAGATTCAAGCTGTGCCACATATGGTGTATCTTGAGATTCTGAATCGTCTGAGTTGCTTGTGGCATTGCTAATCCTGTGGTACAGGATTAGCACTTGAATGTCGAACTGGGCGAATAGCAGACTGAAGATACATTATAAATTTCTTGCCTTTTCTGTTGCGACCTCCAGTGAAATAAAATAAAATCAGACTAAAAAATGGATATTACTGGCTGTGATCACTTACAGAAATAGTGGGAGTACAACATAGTATATATTTTGATATATTTAATTGATACCTCTCTTGAAAATATATTAAAGACCAAGCGAGAAAACACATTGAATACCCACATTTAATATCTATTAAGCAGAAGTAGCAATCTGTTGAATGGTCCTTTGGCTCCAGACCATTGCTACCCCAAATACAAGGCCAGGCCCTTTGCCTTTCACCCAGGCAGAAAGGGAACTTGTACACCTGACAAAACATATTGATTTTTTTTTTTTAAATATCTCATCTGGCAACTGCCTTCTAGGGCATAAGTCGCCGTACTCATCCTAGCCTAAATCTAGGCTATATTAGAAGCCAAATAAAAGAAAGAAAACCAAACAAATTGAAAAATATAAAGCAAGCTCCATCAACGGGAAAAGGCCCGCCCTCCCCAGGCAAAGAAGCACACGATCTATAGTCAAATATTAAATAAGGGGAAGAAGGCCAGTCTCCTCCAAAAATTCTAAAAGTCCACAGGCCGGTGTGAACGAACCATTCCGAGTACAAGGGACAGGTGGTAGTGACCCTGCCCATCTGGGTACCAAGACAGGTAATGTGCATGAAGATCACCCAGACAGGGATATTCGACAAGAATGTGCTGAACAGTCTGGGGGACAACACAGTTGTCACAATAGGGTGCAGGCGAGCGTTCCATCAAATGGCGATGCGTCACACGAGTGTGCACAATTCAGAGACGACAGAGAGCGATCTGAAGCTGTTGAGGCATTGGGGGACAGGTCCACGGGAACACTCGCGGCACAATGCCACTAAACTTTAAGTTCCCCTGGATCGTCTCCCATCTTCTTTGGCAAGCAGTCCGAAGAGCTGCCCATATTTCTGCCATGTAGTCAGTGTATGCAAGAGCGAAATGCCGGTCCACTCACCCGGTCCTAGCGGACTCTTTGGTGCCCTTGTTGGATCGCTCATTCCCCGCAGTTCCTACATATCCAGGAACCCAGAAGAAGATAAAAGATAATCTTGATATCCACCCGGCTCACTAAAACTGTGGCATCACGGATATCGTGAACCAGAGGGTGTGAAGATTCCAATGTCACTAGAGGCCTCAGGGCGCTTTGTGAGTTGCTATAAATAACAATCTGGTCTCCAAACTGGGCACGTTTCGTAATCACCCATACCGAGTGGTGTATTGCCACCAACTCAGCCGTGAAGACAGACACACTGCCCGGTAGAGCCCCGCTGACTTCAAACAGAGGGGATACGGCATGGAAGCTGACACACTCTTGGGACTTTGAGCCATCCATATACACTGGCAAGGTTCCAGCATGACACGAGATGTGCTCCAAAAAGGCCAAACGCAATACTCCCGGTGCTGTACAAGCTTTGGGAGCAGAGGCATGGTGACAAATAGCCAACGGTGGTACCCTCCAGGGTGGCATTCTGGGCAGAACCAGGGGCGCCACTAGCCTGAGAGCTATATCTAGCTCTCAAAGGAGTTTCCATGCCCTAAACACAAAGGGCTGAGCTCATGCGTACAGGTGAGTAGATAGTGGCATCTCTCCAGCCTCAACAAATCGGCTCTCAATAGGGGAAGTACAGAAAGCATCAGTCACCAAGCCAAGGCCGGTGTGGTGGATTGACTCCACCTTCAGCAATAGACATTCAGCTGCGGATGCATAAAACACATTCATAGTCGAGGTTTGAACGGACAAAGGATCGATAAAACAATCACAAAACAAGCGCTGAACATCATGGAACAAAAAATATACATGGTGTGGGTACAAGAGACCCTAAGGCTGCGAATATGAGCCTCCCAGGTGAGGCGTCGGTCAAATACAAGACCAAGGAAATGGTGCGATTCAACCACTTCCAGGAGCACCCCATTAAGAAACAAATCTGGGTCAGGGTGGAGCTGTGGATGTTGGCAGAAGTGCACCACCTTAGTCTTGGCCAAAGAAAACCGAAACCTGTGGCAGGGCATAGCGAGAGATAGGGTTCAATGCTTGTTAGAGTCGACGCTCCAGAGTTGGCATCTGGTCCCCGCCGAAAGAGATTGAAAGGTCATCCACGTAGAGCATAGCAAGAACATCTTCTAACAGCAATGAGGTGATGCCATTGAGGCTCAGGGCAAAGAGTATGACACCTTCCTGCAGGACAACCTCTTCCTGCTCCATTGAGCCAGAGAGGGCTCACCCCACCCGTACGCAGAATCGATTATCTCGCAAAAATTCAGATATAAACATTAGGAGGCGTTCCCTCACCCCCAGCGTGTGGAGAGTCTCCATGATACCATATCGCCATGCGTTATCATAAGCCTTCTCCAGATCAAAAAACACTGGTGTAGTGATGTCTACAAAAGAAAGCCCTGCAGACAGTATTTTCCAGTCAAAGCAGAGCATCGACGAAGAATAGAACTTGCGGAAGCCTCACTGCACAGAACACACATGGCCTTTGCTGTCCAGAAAAAAAGGCTAATCTAACATTTACCAATTTCTCCATCAATTTGCACACTCATGAGGTTAGAGAAATTGGGCGGAAACTGGCTGGGGTAGGATGATCTCTCCCCAGTTTGCAAAAAGCTAGCACAGTAGCGATTTGCCAGGAATCTGCTAGGTTACCCTCTACCCAGATCCTTTTGAACAAATCTAACAGACCACGGGCAGTGTCCGCACACGAAGCGAGAGTGGAATGCAACTAGCTCACAGTAAACCTGTCATTGAAGGGTTCTCCACCGCTGGAGGTAAAAACCAAGCAGCGGCCTTCTGCAACATCACAACGTGCATTGAATGCTGATGGTGAAATGTACACAGAAATAACAGTATACCTCCTATCCAGGTGAAGCTGCACAGCCACTGCCTGAAAGGAGGTATCTAAAGTGAAAGGAAGAATGGAGACATCATGCCAGGTGCAAACCGTGCATCCCCCATCCCGTGGTGGTGGGGTCGCAAAACCCTTATACCCCGGGAGGGTGGGCAGGGGGCATGCGCCTAGCGGAACAAGATGGGCCTCCGCAGCTCCTCCCAGTTGGCCCCTGAGTCTGCGGCAATTCCATTGAAGGAATATGCCCTCTAGGCCTAACTCTGAGGAGACGCGGGGGGCCCTCTTCAAAGAGAAGACCCTCAGGGGAATAGCCGTACACTTCCCAGAAGTAGAACTCCAGGTGCTGTTGGCTGGACGATGCAGCAAAGGCGCAACACCTTCAAGGACTTATCGGGGGAGGTTGGGCTCGCCAGGCAAGTCTTTTCCTCCCTCTGCCTTGAAAACTTAGGCGAGCATTGGGGCATCGGGGGCGGTGGTCCAACAACATATGTGAGGTGTCCAGCATTTGTCCCACTTTACATCCAAAGTACAGCTCATAGTTTCTTCACATGTTTAGACAACTATCTCTTGTAATTGTCTTAATGTAACTGATCCACATATATAACAAACTGTATGGGGGATTTTTGCATTCTCTAGGCATTTTAGCCATTTCCTATAGACAAAAACACTGTAGTATGTGAAAAATAATATAAATAGTAACAACAAATATTAAATAAATAAGTAAAAATAGGAAGCATTTATAGTAAGTTACAAAATTATTCACTGTTATGTAAGAGTTACCACAGATTCAGACCCATATAACAAAAAATATTGAGTATACAGTAAACCTTCGATATAATAAACCTCAATATAATGAATTTCGGATATAACAAACCAAATTTCCTGGCCAAACTCCATCAGGTTTAACAGGCAAGTGTTACGACCAGCCTGAGTGAGTGTTGGTGTATCACATGTCTCCTACAGTGCAAGGTTCATATCAATACTATGTTGTGTAGTCCACTTAACTTTTAGTAATTATATACGTATTACATATCCATAATGAACTTGGTTTGTTATTTCCATTGCTTTTAACGCCCATTGGGTTTAACAAACTTTTGGCTTAATGAATGACCCCCCACCCCATATAGTTCATTATATTGAGGGTTTACTGTACTTTCATAAATTCCATAGGTTAGGTTGACAAATACCTTAGGAACACCCCCATTAAAATTATATCAAAATCCATTTTTAACTTTTAGAGTTGACAGTTTTGGACAAATCCTGTTTGCATTCAATCCCTACAGAGCCATCAGTGTATTTAAAGTAAGATGGTAGTTTATGAGAAACTGGAAGGTTGCAGAAAGAGAGAGATGTTATATTCGTGATTTATGCAAAAAATACCCCTACAAAAGATTTTTTTCTCATTTCCATTTTTTGGGGGGGTGAAAGTAATGTCATCATCATGTTCCACAGATATAGGAACCTATCTTGCTTTTTTTTACTGTTCCAACTAGGCTAATTTTTTATTTTTTGCTAAATTTAGAGAAGTAAAAAAATTGTGTTGTAACTTTACTTCCTGTGTTTATAAATGGCTGAATGAGTCAGTCAAACATAATTAACTAATCTTTCATTATTTGGATATGCATGATCTTTACTAAATAAGAAAATGCATTCAGTAAATACTTGAAAGCACTGTCAACTGCAAGCTAAAATTTTGTCCCATTTTTGTTAGGATTTGATGCTATTAACTGAGTATAACATAATCAACAGTCCCCCCCAAAAAAGCCACAAGAGCCTATCAGAGGTCATCCAAGTCAACAGACACACCATAAACGGCATCTACAAGATTGTGTCTGAACTGATTAAAAATGCAGGATCACGGCTTGTCAGAGACTAAATTATATTATATATATATATACGGTTGATAGAGGACTTCAACTCGCTAATGTTGCTGTGGTGGACCTTGCCCTTGCCATGTAGCCACTCACTATAGTCGAAGGGATTGAGGTGAGCAACTACAGAGGCCAAAAGTCCTTTAACCAATTCATGTTTCACCCCAACCAATCTTACACGGTTTTGGCTGTGTGGGCCAGGCACAATCCTGCTGATAGATATAGTCCATTTGTTTGTGATCTTTCTCACCCAGGGCAGGACTTTCATGGCCAAGATGTCCCTGTAATCAGCCATGCTGAGCCTGTAACCAGCAGCATCTTCTCTCCATTTGAAGCTGCAATGCCAAGAATCATCACAGAGGATGCGTGCTTGGTCATGGACACATAGCAGACCAGAAAAGAGATCCCGGCTGAAGCTTAACACATGGGCGTTCTACTTGTTGATGACTGGATTGACTGTGAAGGTTCTTCATCAGAAAAAAAAATGAGAATTCAATAGCCAAGACTCCAAGTCATTGAGAAAGTGACAACAGAGCTCCTGACATTCTCATATATGGTCGGTGAGCAGAGACCTTTCCACGCACCTCAAGCTCTTGCTACCCTCCTCATTGACAGCCCCAGACACTGTGGCCACTAAGATGTTCTTCTTCATGAGCACAGTCATTTTGAACTTCAAAGCACTTTTGAAGGCCTTTCTAACAGCCAAAGGGTTGAGAACTTGAGGTTTTTGAGGTCTTCCCCATTCTTGAGCCTTACTGTGACTCTGTGGATAGTCACCAGGCTGATGTTGAGCTGCTTGCAATGTCAGACTTGTGGTGGCCCACATACAGGAGAGCAGAGCTTTCAATTCTTTTTAGTTCCATCTCATCACAGCTGCATATTTTAATAACCTGTGCTGAAAAAGTAGAACTTTAAGTTTGTTTGATGGAAATTTTTCTATCAAACGCACATACCTCTCAAAAAAAAATTAAAAATAAATGTAACAGAACTTTTTCAAAACCTGGTATAAAAGTATTTGAACAAGTTCAGGTTTTTATAATTTTTTAAGTATAATCTAAGATTTAATGATAAAAAATGGCAAAGGTAATAAAATGTATATTTAACTTAAGCATCCAAAGAATTACTTTTATTAACTAAGTATGGAGAAATAGATAACAAAAATCACTCTTTTGTATAATAACCTTTAGCCTTAATAAAGCTCTTATTCTATTTAACATTGATGTAACTGATTTCTTTAAAGTTTTACAGGAATTCCATGGTAAACAGCTTGAATTTGTTCCCAAAACATTTCTTGTAAGCTAACTAAGAGTTTATCGATCAGTTGACTGTCTGACCAAGGCCAATTCACAAAAGTAAATTTTTGTTCCAATTTTGTGATTTAAAACTTTTTAATGGAACCTTCAATACCAAATAGAAAGGAATTAACTACTACTCAAAGAAACAGAATTAAGGCATTAAGACATGTTGAGTGGACATATCAAAAAATATCAAAAGTACTATAAAATACACGCTTGAGAGAGAAAAAGAAATTGGATATTTTTTTTAAAAAGAAGAGGAAAGGACTACCCACAAAAGCTCTCATAGAAAGAACTATCTTTTATTGAGTAGCTTCTGAAATTAAAAAAAAACAGCCTGTCAACTAATGCATGAGGTCAATAGAAAATACTTCAAGATCCACTGTTTTGAGAAGACTATGTGAAAATGGCTTGTATGGAGGGGTCACTGTCAGGATGAGCTTTGTAAGCCAAACATGATTAGGCACTTGCAATTTATTTAAAAATACAAAGATTGAACAGCAAAGCAGTGGATGAAAGTTTTATGGATGGATGAGTCCAAATTTGAACTTTGAGGCTCAAAAAGAAGGCACTTATGTCAGACAAAGACCAAATGAAAGAATCAATTCAGCACAAATTGTTCCAGCTAGGCAGTATAGAGGTGGCAATATTCTTGCTCAGGGATGCTTTAGTGCTCAAGGAATTGGTGATCTGCAAAGAATTCAGGCAAAAATGGACCAGAAAATGTACCATCAAATTCAGATTTGAAATGGGGTATCAAGTGGGCTTTGTCTTATGGGTCAAGGGTTTTACCATCAACAAGAAAATGATCCTAAACAACTCAAAACACTGCAAAAGGTATGTAAAAAAAGGTAGCAGATGGTAAACTTAAATTCTTTCATTGGCCCACCACAAGGCCCAGACCTTAATCCTATTGAACACCTGCAGGATCTTATAGATCAGGAACTTAAGTTAAAAATTACCTCAAGAAATGCCTTGGGAACAAATACAAGCAAATTAATAAAAAATTCTAGAATAAACTTTAAGGAACTTAGTCTCATCAATGACAGAGAGAATAAGAACTTTGATTAAAGCAAGGGATCTCATACAAAATATTATTTTTTTTTGCCGTTTTGCTATGATTTGGCCAAAATTAGGATTTGATGCTTAAATGAAATTAATAATTACTAACATTTGCAATTTATTTATATTTATATTATTTATTTATTTTTTTAAGAGCTTATCTGTGGCCTGCCTATTTGGGCATTAGTCGCAGTATTATAAACTTGCCTAATACTAGGCTACTTTAAAATCAAATTCAAAAATACACACACAAAAAAAAACAAAAAAACCAACACCCAAAATTTTTAGAAAGGAAAAAGGCAATGAGCAGGAAGCAAGCGCCTGTATCGGGGTGAGGTCCCCCCAGTGCAGGAAGGTGCGACCTATAAGGGAAAAAAACAACAAAACAAAACTGGTTAAATAAAAGGGAGAAGGCCGGCCTCCCCCCCAAATGTCTACAAGTCCACCAGTCAAGGTGCACACACTCGTACCCGGTACAAGGAACAGGCGGTAGCGACCCCGCCCATCCTGGTACCGGGACAGGTAACGTGCACGAAGATCACTCAGACTGGGACATTGGACATGAATGTGCCAAACAGTCTAGGGATGACGCAGGCGAGCGTTCCATCAAATGGCAATGCATCACACGAGTGTGCTTGATTTGGAGACGATAGAAAGCGACCTGAAGCCATTACGGCATTGGGGGATAGGGCCATGGGAACAGTTGCGGCGCAATGGCACACAACTTCAAGTTCCCATGGACCATCTCCCATCTTCTTTAGCAAGCAATCTGAAGAGCTGCCCGTATTCCTGCCATGTAGTCGGTGTGAGGAAGAGCGAAACACTGGTCCAGTCAACCAGTCTAGCAGACTCTTTGGCACCCTCATCAGTGCACTCATTCACCGCAATTCCTACATGTCCAGGAACTCAGCGGAAGATAATCTTGACATCCGCCCAGCTTGCCAAAACCATGGGGTCACAGATATCGTGAACCAGGGGATAAGGAGATTCCAATGCCCCGAGAGCATGAAGGGTGCTTTATCAGTCACTATAGATCACAATCCGGTCTGCGAACCGGGCACATCACATAAACTCCTGTACTGAGTGGTGTATTGCCACCAGCTCAGCCGTGAAGACAGATGCAGCGCCTGGCAGCCCAGCTGACTTCAAACAAAGGGATTACGGCATGGAAGCCACCCCCCTCTCAGATTTGGAGCCATCTGTATGCACTGGCACAGTTCCAGCATGACACAAGGTATGCTCCAAAAAGGTTGAACACAATACTCCCGGCACTGTACAAGCTTTGGGAGCAGAGGTGTGGTGACAAATAGCCAAATGTGGTACCCTCCAGGGTGGCATCTTGGGCATGGTGAGTGGCATCTCCCCAGCAGTGACTAGTAGGCTCTCAATGGGGTAAGTGCAGAGGGCGCCAGGCCAAGTCCTGTGTGGTGGATCGAGTCCACCTACCGCAATAAACGCTCTGCTACGGATGCATAAAATTTGCATCCATAGTCAAGCTTCGAACAAACAAAGGATAGATAAAAAAGTAAGGCAGTAAGCTCTTAATGGGGTAAGTGCGGAAGGCACTGGTTGCCAGGCGAAGTCCGGTGTGGTGCCCCAAGTGCTGAACATCACAGAGCAAAGAATATCCATGGCGTGGGTACAAGAGACCCTAAGGCAGCAAATATGAGCCTCTCAGGTGAGGCGTCAGTCACACAGTCAAGGAAACGGTGCGATTCAACCACTTCCAGGCGCACCCCATTAAGAAAAAAAATCTGGGTCGGGGTGGAGCTGTGGATGGCGGCAGAAGTCCACCACCTTAGTCTTGGCCAAAGAAAACTGAAACCTGTGCGCTTCAGCATAGTGAGAGACCCGGTTCAATGCCTGTTGGAGTCAACGCTCCAGATTTGGCATCTAGGCCATGCCAAAAGAGATTGAAAGGTCATCCATGTAGAGCGTAGCGAGAACATCTTCCGGCAGCAATGAGGTGATGCCGTTGAGGTTCAGGGCAAAGAGTGTGACACCTTCCTGCAGGACAACCTCTTTCTGCTCCGGAATCGATTATCTTGCAAAAATTCAGATATAAACATTAGGAGGCGTCCCCTCACCCCCATCGTGTGGAGAGTCTCCATGATACCATATCGCCATGCGTTATCATAGGCCTTCTCCAGATCGAAAAACACTGGTGTAGTGCTGTCTATGAAGGAAGGCCTCGCAGACGGCATTTTCCAGTCGGAGCATAGTATCCGACATGGAGTGGAACTTGCGGAAGCTGCACTGTGCAAAAGACAGATGGCCTCCACTGTCCAGGAAAAAGGCTAATCTAACAATTACTAATTTCTCCATCAACTTGCACATGCAAGAAGTTAGAGAGATTGGGCGGAAACTGGCCAAAGTAGAGTGATCTCTCCCCAGTTTGCTAAAGGAGGGCACAGTAGCGATTCACCAGGAATCTGGGACAAGACCCTCCATCCAGACCCTGTTGAACAAATCCAACGGAAAGGCCATGCCTTGCTTACCTAGGTGTCGAAGCATTGTGTACAGGACATCGTCCGGACCATGGGCGGTGTCCGGGCAACAAGCAAGAGCGGAGCACAACTCACTCACAGTAAACCTGTCGTTGAAGGGTTCTCCGCCTCTGGAGGTAAAGTCCAGTCGGCGGCCTTCCGCGACATCACAACATGCATTGAATTGTGGCAGAGCAGCATCCCAGCTAGAGAATGCGATCATGAAGCATTCCACCACAGACGCGGGGTCCGAGATTGCGGTCCATTCTCTTGGAGAAAGGGAGGGGGGTCCTATGAAGACTTACCCTGAATCATTTTGACTCGCTTCCACGCCTCTGCCAGAGAGGTATTCCCATTAAGTGAAGATATGTATGCCAACCAAGAATAGCAGAGGGGTGCTTCGAAATATACCGGAACCTAGCCCGATGAAATTCACAGACAGGGAAATCATTCAGGCAGCGCTTATAGCGCATGTAGGCATAACGGTTATGTTTGAGGGCTGTCTCACACTCGGCGAACCACCACGGGAGTGGTCGGCATGCAAAATGGCCAGACGTTCTGGGAATAGTAGTCAGGCCCGCGGTGATGAGATAAACGGAGAAGAACTCAACAGCCTCATCTACCCACCTAAACTCCTTAACTGAGATATAGAATTCAGGCATTTTCTGAAATGTAGGCCACTGCTCCTGTGCCAAGCACCACCAAGGTGGGCTCTCAGGCGGCAGTTGCTCTGAAAATATTTGAATGGAAAGTGACCACTACCATGGAGGTCATCGACCAGCCCCAAATAAAAATCAGGCTGTGCATCCGAAGAGCACAAAGATAGATCAAGGCAAGAAAATGAAGCAGTTCTCGGGCAGTGATGCGTAAACTCATCAAGCTCTTTGATCAGACTGGCAAGGACTTGTCCCCTGGGATTTATTGAGTAATCTCCCCAGAGAGGATGCCTGCTGTTCAGATCTCCAAGCAAGAGAAAGGGCCTCGGCAACCGTGCCACGACGCTGCGGAAGTCCCCCGCGTCGAAGTCAGCTGACGGTGGAATGTAAACAGAAA
Source organism: Ceratothoa steindachneri (assembly GCA_963969495.1). Classification (NCBI taxonomy): domain Eukaryota; kingdom Metazoa; phylum Arthropoda; class Malacostraca; order Isopoda; family Cymothoidae; genus Ceratothoa; species Ceratothoa steindachneri. The sequence continues at coordinate 29,453,662 of OZ018326.1, forward strand.
TGATAGTATACCTCCTATCCAGGTGAATCTGCACAGCCATTGCCTGAAAGGAGGTATCTAAAGTGAAAGGAAGAATGGAGACATCATGCCGGGTGTAAACCGCACATCCCCCAGCCTGGCCCCCATCTCATGGTGGTGGGGTAACAAAACCCTTATACCCCGTGAGGGTGGGCAGGGGGCAGGCATCTAGCATGGTCTTCTGCATAAAAATAGCTAACGGGGAATGGGACGAGACGAGCCTCCACAGCTTGTCCCAGTTGGCCCGGAGTCCACAGCAATTTCATTGAAGGAATATGCCCTCCAGGCCTAGCTCGGAGGAGATGCGGGAGCCCTCTTCGAACAGAATACCCTCACAGGAATGGTCATACGCTTCCCGGAGGCATAACCCTGGGTGCTGTTGGCCAGTCAAAGGGCTGAAGGCGCTGTCTCTTTCGAGGACAGCACCTTCGATGACTTATTGGGGGAGGTTGGGCTCGCTATCCAAGTCAATTCCTCCCTCTGCCTTAAAACCTTAGGCGGGCATTGCGGCTTCGGAGGCGGGGTGCCCTCTTTTTGAGGATCCACCATCTCCGAGCCACTCAGCCCACCACTAAGCGTGGGTGAAGCTCCTTTGTTGCTGTCCTCCTTTCAGGGGACAGCTTTTGGAACCCCGGAAGATGGCCTGGCAACCAACTTCAGGGGTGTTGCCGCCTGCAGGTCTAACGACTCAGTGGAGGTGTGTGGCTGTTTTGCCTTGCGGGAAAAGGTCACGCTGGGGGAGGTGGGGGAGCGCTGGTTTTAGCCAGGGCTGGGTGTGAACCCTTTGTGCCACCAGCTTTACCAGGGGAGCACCAGGGTTGAGTAGAACCCGCAGAAGGGCTCCAAATGGGTGCGGAAACAACCTTGCTCATTGGCCTGGATGGGACAGGAGCAGAGGCATAAGACATCTCAGGCAGAAGGGGGCTCGCCAGGACCAAGTCCTTAGCCTCGCGGAATGAGAGTCGATTCTGGGCCTGAATGGCCAGGATTTCTTTCTCAAGGAGATATGCACCACATTGATACGAAGAAGCGGGGTGTGGCCACATGCAATTTGAACTTATAGTATACGGCCTTGGAGCAATTTACACATACTTTGGGTGACCCTGACTTTGCACGTCTACATGAGCAATTCATATGGCCAAAGCAGTGACAGTAATAGCACCTCCGTGGCAGTGGCGCGAATGCCTTCACCGGGTAGCGGTACCAACCGGCATGCACCGACTCAGGGAGCTTGTCACAGTCGAACGTGATTAAGAGTGTAGGGATGGGTCTCAAGGCCCCTCCCTGTTTTCTCATCCCACGTTTGACCTTGACTGCCCCATGGTCAGCTAGCTATTAAGGTGATGTCCTCTATGGAGTATTCAATGAGTTCCCTCGCATAAACTACTCCTTTCACAAAGTTCATGGTAGAGTGCAGTGTCACACTCACCAGGGTGCCATCAAGTGTCTGAAGAGCACTTATCTTGGCCGCCTCGGAGGGATTCGCTATATTCGGCAGAAAGCTCCCATCCGAGAAACGGGTCACCTTCAGCTCTCTACCAATTACACTAGCTAATGCTCTCCTCTGATGGATCATGTTGCCCTTGGCCAACATGCTGCCATCAGCAGAGTGAATAACAAGGAAGCGTTTAAAGCCAGCGCGCTAAAAAATGCCAGGTAACCTCTGAATGAGGGGTCCCGATATTAGTCTGGGAATCTGCACCTGGGAGGGGGGGGGGGGTAGAGGGGTCGGATGTGCCGATCTTGGCTTGGTCGCTTACCGAAGTGGCAGCAGACCCATCCATCCCTGCAGCCCCCGTGGATGGAGAGGAGCCCCGAGTCTTCTCAGTCTTTTTCCTATTTTTTTTTTTCTTTTTAGGAGAGGAGGGCAGAGAATGAACGCTCTTTTCCCCTCCGCCTGCAGGAGCTCCCAGGCCAGATGGACCGGCATCAGCCAGGTCCTTCTCCGAGCTGGATAAGGTCCTGGCAGTCGGAGGGGCACCGGTTGGAGGAGATCCCTCCCCTCCTTGTACTGCCTTGGAAACCCAGGCCATTTGAGGAGGACCTTGCAAAGGGGCGGATTCTGTGCTTGGCGCCAAGCCCAGATTCGCTCCCATGGAAGGCCCTACTGTCTGAGGCTGGGTTGCCTCAAGGACCATGTCTATCTCAGGAGGGGGGGCCTCCAGTTGCCCCCCCCCCAAGACATCGCAGGTCCCGTTGGCAGCGTCATTAGTCATGTCTGGGGAGGCACAGGCCTTGACCCCGGCAACGTTCAATATTCTTGCCAGCAGTTCTTTTGAGGAAAGCAACCGAAGGGGCCTGGCTTCCCTCTCTCCCCTAAGGGGGTTTGCCCTACCGAGCTGCTTCAATGGGGAGTGGTCAGCTATGGGCCGCCTGCTGGCTTTCTTGGCAGTTCCCTTGGAGAGAAAAGGGGGCACTACGGCTGGGAAGAGAGAGGTGCACAAAAGCACCTCCAGAGAAAGGGGTGAGGGGGAGTCCCCTACACCCGTAGGCAGAGGAGAGGAGTAAGCCTCCTCTCCAGTTAGAGAAATTTGGTGAGACCCCTGCACAAGCACAGGGGGAAAGGGGCTCCATTTTTTCTGTGGAGCTGCCTGAGGGCGGCTCCGTCGATGGAAAAGGGAAAATTGAGGGAAGAATTTTAATTTTCTCATCATTGGGCATGGTAACCCTAAATTTTTAATGGGATGCATATGCTCATCACCCCTTGCAGTAGCCCGCCATGTGAGGGGTGCGTACAGGTCTGGCAGAGCCAGGTGCCGCCATTCAGGACCACCCCTCCCACCTTGTGGCCTGGCAGTCCATCGCCATGGCAGCTCCACCTTGGACACGGCATAAAAAGAAATAGATGGTGAAGTAAGAAGGAAAGGGGATGTGAGGATGGTACGGGTGGGGATGAAGCAGGTTGTTAAAAACCCACCACCCCAGACCGGAGCTCAGGGGTAAGGGAATATTGTCACCTGCCCCCTCAGCCCAGATCCAGGACAGTTGGCTTAGAAGAAGGTCAGCATCTACCATGTGAAATTAGAGGCTAACCAGAGAAAGTTGTGGGAGAGGTTGTATGAAAAGCAAGGAAACCGGGGGGAAACAAGTGTTAGGAAGGAAGAAGAGGCTAAGCTGGGGTCGGATGGGGTGCTGAATCTCATCAGCACGGTGGCCAGGATGGCAATTTATTTATCAAACATAGCTTTAGATTACATAAAATATTGCAAAAAATAAACTTGTTTGAATACTTTTGCACATTACTATATATCTAACTATTCCTCAAGTTAGTAGTGATAGTACAATAATGAAAGTGGAGAAAAGATTGATAGCCCCACTGTGGCAAGATGGGTGGTAGGTAACCAGTGATCTAAATATCTATCACCCAGCATTTTCCTGATGATAGTGACATGAATATTGATGGGTATTAAAGATGTATCTATAAAAGTTCTAACACTAATACTCAACAAATCGGAAAAAAATCTATTAACAGCTAATTATTTTACAAATTTTGCTGACCTTGAAAGTGGGGTTCAATAGTAAGCAAATATAAATAGTAAAAATGAATATTAAACCTAACAATAAGAGAATGTATCTTCCACTCAAAAGATACCTTAATACTAGTAAGATATGCTTAGTTAAATATATTTTAGATATATTTCTTCAAATAATTACCAAAATAATCTAATTTACTTACTAAAATTTTGTGAATCAAGTTTTTTATTCTCAGAAAGCTTTGACTTTAGAGCATTAATATCTTCTTTAAGATTAACTTCATGTAGAGAAAATAAGTCAAGTTTTGTAGATGCTAAATCTTGTTTAATTGAAAAATTTACAGTGGCCATGGTTAATATCGGGTATACTGATATAAATCCAGTTAAATATCTAAATAATTGAGAAATTCTGACAATCACAAAATGTATATATAAAAAAAAAAAAATTGATCTGAAAAAAAGACAATTTTATAAGAAATTTGAGACAGCAAAGACCAAGTGCTCTACTCTATACATGAACAATGATAAGTATTAAAAATGTGCCAAAAAAAGTTTATAATACCAACACCAAACCATTCAAGAACAACAACTTAGAAAGGATTACCCAAATAATTCTTAAACAAAGACTAATAGGTCTACTCTATAGCAGGTCTTATTTAACCCTTTAAAAAGCTTATCCAACCATTTCTTGGACCCAGTTTTGGTGTAAACCCCTGCAGACCACACGTAGTTAATCCTTATACAAAAACTATTAAATCCATTTCAAACATTGGCCCATATAGCTCAAACATTATCATATCCCAAAGATTGACAAACAAAACAACAATACACAAACCCTGAATAAGTTCTTTCATTATCAATAAATAGAAAATACAATCCTTTTAACCTATCTTAGGATTATTTTTTTTAGAGTTTGGTTTTGAGTTCCAGAACAGATTACACCCCCCCCCCCTCTTAATTTGATATCACTCTACTTGAAATTTAAAACCCTGATTTTCATGACTAACTTTACCAAATACCTTCATACAAACACTAGAAAAACTATTAAGAGAACATCTAACCTACAAAAAGGCACAAACTAATAAAATAACACATTTAGAATAGACTGTGTCATGTCTACCTGGTGATCCCAAGCAATGTGTCTCAAATCTTATTGCAGTGAATGAATTGGATCTGGAAGCAATTCTCCCCATTATTTCATTGCAACTTTCATCACTTCTTTGCCTTTTAACATTTTCTCTAGATATCCAAGATTAGGATCCCACATTAAATTAGAGGTCACCACTGAAAAATCAAAGGCCTCAAAAGTGTGTGTGTAAGGGGGACCCTACCAAATAACGATTAATCCTCTGATATGCAACAGGTGGCTACACCTGTGCCGCAGAAGGTCTTATGCTTGATGAGTGGTGGCAAAATTCAGTCATTCCTGCATCTTCCCCATTAACAAGAACTAGCTGCTTGTGCCCTGGGGCTTGCTAGTGATGTCAATCTGATCTTTATATAGAGAGGTAGATGGTGAGGTAGGCGAAGTAGATGTGTCAGATGGAGGTAGGGATAGTTGTAGAACATGTGGGGTTAGCCCACTTATATTAGCTAGAAGTAGGGCAAAGGAGGAAGATAGTCAGTCAAAAGTAGTTACACTGCTGTGCAAATTAATTGGGACAGTGATAGAAAAATGCCAAATTTCATTATTCATGTATTATTCTCAAAATTATAGCATGCATATCATCTTACTGTTGACAGTTAATAAGAGATGTGTCCTCCCTTTGCTTTAATAACCTCAGCAATCCAATTTGGCATGGAATCCACCAATTTCTGGCTCATATTCCATACTTCATCATCGTGATATCAAGCCTGTATAACAACATAGATCAGCTTTTCCATTGGGGAGCAGTCCTTCACCATGGTCCTCCGCTTGATGATTGCCAACAGATTCCCAATTGGATTAAGGTCTGGTGAATTTCCTGGCCATTCCATCATCATAAACTTCTTGGCTTGGAAGAAACATTGAATTTGGGGGGGAGACAGCATGGGGCGTTGTCATGCTGGAAGATAACATCACTGTTTGGAAAGCATTCACAAAGTGTTGGGAGTAGATGCTTCCTTAAGTTTGCTTGGAACTTGTTGGAATTTATCATTCCTTCGACTTGTACCAGTTGTTGGGGGACATTTGTCAGGAAAGTACCCCAAAACATCTTCCTGTGGGTGTGTTTGTGGGCTAGCTAGATGTGCCCCGCTCTCACTGGTTCTCCTGAACTGCGCCTCATGACTTGTGATCAGATCCCATGGACTTTGAAGTGGGTCTCATCAGAGAATATCACCTTTTTTTCAATCTTCTTTGGTCCATTCTTTGTATTTTTTGGCCCAAGTCAAATGTTTAACCTTCATACCAGCAGTAAGTAGAGCCTTCTTAAGGGGTATTCGCTCAGTTCTACCAGCTTCAAGAAGCCTTTGGCAAATAGTTGATGAGTCCATGTGGATACCAGCAACTAATAAATTGCGCTGTAAGTCTTGGCTGGTCTTTCACACTATTATGTAGCAATATTTTGTCATCATGTGCATTTGTTTTTCTTTTTTGACCACATTGTCCACGTCTTTCCATTTTGGATTACTGGTGAATTTATGCTTCTTGTTGATTCGACCCACAGTCAACTTTGTCAGCCTCAGCTTACTGGCTATCTCCCAAACTGACGTACCAGCATCTTTCACACAGTGGTACAACCTTTGCTCTCTTCCTGGGAGTAATGTCCATCCCACAAGCTCACCTGTTAATGACTGACTCATTAACAGGTAGGGATAGAACAAGTGGCGGGTTCATAGAATGCTTTGAGGATAATTTTTTTAATCAATTTGTTAATGAGGGAGATCATGTAAAACTTCAAAGCTTGCTAAATTTGGTAGACTGGGATGTAAAATTCAGAGGTAAAAATGCCTATGGGATGTGGGATACTTTCAAGCATATAATAAATGTAGTCCAAGAGCAATGTATCTCAATGAAGGCTATTAGGAACAAAAGTAGGAAACCATTATGGTGGAATCAGGAGATAGCTAGAAAAATTTCAGAGAAGAAAAGGGCATATAAAAAAATTACAGGTACAAAATAATATTCAAAATTTAAGTGATTATAGAATGGCTAGGAATGAGTTAAATAAGATTATAAAGAAGAACAAAAGGGTGTCAGAAATTAAATTAGCTCAGGATAGCAACAAAGATCCTAGAAAGTTCTTTAGTTACTATAAAATTAATAACAAGTCTTGCAGAGTTAAAATAGGACCTATCAAATATGAAGGGGTTGTGAGAGAAACTGATGAGGAAATAGTTGAGGTACTAAATGGTCATTTTGCATCAGTATTTACAAAGGAGAAACTAAATAGTCTTATGTATAGTACTCATGGGTCAGGTAAAGAGGTGTTTACTACCATTAGTGTGGATTGGAGGATGATAAAAGGACTAATAGGTGAGTTAGATGCTACCAAGGCCTCCGGTCCTGATAATATTCATTCTAGGATACTTAAAGAAGGGGTAGAAAGTATCTCAATAGCTCTGGAGAAGTTGTATACTAGGTCACTGGAATATGGAGAAATACCCGATGATTGGAAGAGAGCAAATGTAGTCCCCATTTTCAAGAAGGGTAGTAAAGAGGATCCAAATAACTTTAGACCGGTTAGCCTAACTCCTGTAGTCTGTAAAATTCTTGAGAAAATAGTTAAAAAAGGGATTTGCCAACATCTAGAGAGGGCGGGGTTAATCAGCGATGCTCAGCATGGGTTTAAGATCAGGTAGATCATGTTTGACTAATTTACTAGACTTTCTGGAGTTCGTAACAAATCAAGTAGATAAGGGAGAGAATGTAGATGTAATTTACTTGGATTTTAGTAAAGCATTTGATAAGGTACCACATAGGTGATACCCTTGTTTGTAGACCCAATCCTCTGGATGTAGTTTTCTTGGGAGTTTGGGTGCCTTAAAAAAGAGGCCATTTGACTCGGATGACCTATGATGGGCCCTTGTGGCCTTTGTCATCTGTTATATTATATTGTGGGGGACTTTGATTTTGTCTTCCCTTGGCGATGGTGCTTTTTGTGGGTGGGTTTTGATGGATGCGGATGACCTTTGATAGGCCCTTGTGGCTTTTGTCATCCGTGAAATTATTTTATGTTATGTTATGATAGTGAGGTCTAAGAGAGTTAGGCACTACACAGATGGCTGCAATTATGAGTTTATATTATAATTAGGTGAGCTATTAATTATCTCTTTTCTTTCCTTTTTTCTTATCTTATTAATTTATTTTAATATGTAAAATCTTATTGATTTCTCTTTTAAATGGTGAATACCTACATAAATAAATTTAAAGATATTTATTAATTTTGAGCTACATCTGGTTCCTGAGATAATTGAAAGTGATAGAAATAGTTAATAGAATAGAAACCCACAACAATCTTCACCATAGGGCTTCAGAAAAAAAGTGGAACCTTGTTAGTATCCTTAATATTTAAACCAGAATATGTTCTTGACTTGGATTTAGTCAAAGGTAACATTTACGTAGGTATTTATACACAGGTTAAATTTGTTAATCGGGTAATTAAGGTAAAATAGAGTGACTGATCAAGCAGACCTTGTTTATAGATATTGAGTTATTTATAGTTATTATGATAATCAAGTTGGTGTATACTAGGGACCTATAATAGTAATATATTCATTATTTCTAAATGTTCATATAAGCAGTTTAAGTTTTATAATTTTGATAATTTTCTAGTAGAGGCAAGAAATTTAAGTATTTTTTTATCTTTTCTTGGGTATGTGGTCTGAAACCACCTCCTCCCAAAAGGGTTTTGAGAGTTATATTTTTTTATATTCAGTAAGCTTAGATTGCCTATCATTTTTTGTCTTTTTATATTATAAGCAGGACATTCTAATAGAAAATGTTTTACTGTCTCAGGTAAATTGCAGTGATCACAATTTGGTGAGTTTTTTAACTTAATTTTGTTTAGGTAGCAATTTAAGCCTACATGTCCTGATCTCAGTCTGACAAGTGCAGTTTCGAGTCTCCTATATCTATCAAATGACCATGGCCAATGATTGAATTTGTTTTTTATTTCGCCAAATTGAGTAGAAATTACAGATCTTTCCCAAATAGAGGAGTATTCTTTTTGTATCTTTTCTCTTAATAAGTTTACAATTTCGCTTTAAAAGAATGGAGTGGTTTCAATGTTATTAAAATTGTGGGAGGATTTAGCTAATAGGTCTGCTTTTTCATTTCCCACTATCTCTATGTGAGAGGGTATCCATTGAAAATATATTTTAGGATTGTTGCTCTGAAGGGAATATCACAATGATATTATTTCATTAACTAGGTTTGAGTATGTTTGGTTTGTCCTGTGGTCTTCTAATATATAGAGGCTAGATTGTGAGTCAGTAAGTATAACAGCAGATGTGGCAGAGTAGTTTTTGCAATGTCTAAGTGCCTTTTTAATGGCAAATAATAAAGTGAAAAGTACGGTATGATCTCCATCCAATTTCCAAGAGTAACATTGACCAGAGTCTTGAATAAAGATAGAAGGTGAACATGAGTATTTATCATTTAGGAGTATTTAGATACATCGGTAAATACTTTTTGGATTCCAGTAAAATTGTTGTTGATGTAATCTTCTATTAGTGTTTTGCTAATATTTGACATTGATTTTGGGTAAGTTATTGGTAAATTCGATTGTATAGGTAATTTCATGTTTTCCCAAGGTGGTATATTACTAATATAGGATTCCCTATATATGAAGTGGTCTATGCCAAGTTTATTACATAGATTGGTAGCTCTAAAGTAATAAGGCAGTTTGTTTCGGGTAGTCCACATAACTTCTGTGACAGCTTTTTTGTGAATATTGAAGTTTTCTTTCAAAATATGGTTATTTGGTGATGAGAGTATTTTTAAAAAGTACTTCATGCTAACAAAATCTATCTGATACTGAAGTGGTAGCATACAAGTTTCACCAAAGAGAGGCAATGGGAGAAGACCTCATTGCTCCAATGCTAATTCTAATTCCTGCATTAACAACATCTAGTTTCTTTTTTCCAGATTGGCAGGCGGAATCATAAACTTCACATCCATATTGTATCTTGCTGATAATATATGCCATAAAAAATATAAGTAATGACTTTCGGTTAGCTCCATATGATAATTTACGGAAAGATTTTAGAATATTCAGGCAATTTTGGCAATTTAATACAAGGTAATTTATATGACATTTCCAGGTCAAGTAAGGTGCATCAAAGGTGCAGATGATTTGTTATTTACATTAGTTTAGTTTTATTAATGTTAATTGTAGTTCCCCATGTGTCACAGAAATCTTTTATTTTATTAACGGCTCTTTGAAGATTTTCTTCAGCTTCCTGTAGTGTGTTCCCACTGATGTATATTGCCTGATGATCTGCAAAACAGGATATATTGCAGTTTATTAATTGAGGCATGTCATTGTTGAAAATAGTGTATAGAGTAGATGACAATATTGAACCTTGTGGTATTCCTCTAACAAAATTAAAGCTGTGTGATAAGAATTCTCCAATGGAGATTTTAAATGAGTGGTTTTTAAGATTTTGCAAGTTTGTACATTAGAGCCTGATGTGGGACCAGATCAAATGCTTTTTTTGTTTTACATTTATCCTAATAAAATTTTCTAATTTCACTAGTTGATTAATTGAACTGTGGAAACCACATTGGAAGGATTTTATTATATTATTTTTTTCAAGAAACCAATAAAGTCTATTGTAAATCATTTTCCCAAAATAGAGAGTAAGGAAATTAGTCTATATGATCCTGGATTTGCAGGATCTTGATCAGGTTTTTAAATGGGTATCAATAATGTTTCTTCCCATGTGGATGGGAATTTACCTAGTGACCAGCAGCTATTAAATATTTTTAAGATTTTGTTTTATATTCTGGTGGAAGATGTGTTAGGAATGCTTTATGTATTAAGTCAGATCCCATGGCTTTTCCTCCTTTTTCTAAGATGCTGATTAAGCTATCAATGTATTCTTCCCAAGTGAATTCCTTTGTAGCATCACTGATCAGTTTATTTTGTTGTTTATTTAAAATAACTGGATCTCCATCTTTAAGAATATCTTCAAAATTCTGTCCAAAAACATTTGCTTTTTCTTTTTCACCTAGCACTGGATTACCATTTTGAATAAGAGGACTTTTTAAAAAAGAACCAGATATCTTGAATTGGGGTTCTAAAGTTTATATTAGAAATAAATTTTTGGAAATATATTTTTTTGGATCTTCTAATTGTCCTTTGTGCTATAGCTTTTTGTCTATTAAAGGCTATGGTGTTCGGGGGAGTGAAGTTTCTTTCATTAGTACGTTTAGCCTTCCGCCTCAGAGCCACCTGTTTGCTGCATTCTTCTGTCCACCATGGTTTGTTATATTTAGTGCTTTTAGGTTTAATATTAAGTTTGAAAGTTAATTTGCTGGCTTCTATTATATTTTCTATTATTTCATCTAATTCTTCAGGTGGATTTTGAAATATGTCAGATTGAATTGGAGTAAAATCAGTTATCCATTCTGACCATTTGTTATTTTTTATCTTCCAATCTGGTCTTTTTCCTATGTTAGATACAGTTATTAGTTCAGATAAATGGATAAGGATGAAATATGATCTGAGCCGAGATCTCTACCCAAGTTAATTTCCGTTTTATCTGAAAGAATTGCTGATACTAAAGGTCAATAGTTGAGAAAGAGTTATTTTTTAGGTCATATCTTGTTTTAAGACCTAGAGGAGTTGCTATAGTTAGATCTGATTGGGCAATATAATTATTGAAAGTGGTTGCTAGTTGCAGAGGTTTACGCTTGAGATGATTAAGAACATAAGAACATAAGAAAAGAAGGAGACTGCAAAAGACCATTCATGGCCTACATTTGGCAGCTCCTGTTCCAGTCAACACACAAAAGATTTCTTACCAGAGAAAAGTCATCAACATTGTCACCCTTTAAGGAGTTCGTCAGATCTAATCTACAATATACATAAAATGCATCCAGAGGATTATGTCCATTCATGCAACCGCAAAATATAATCTCCCCACTCCTTAGAAAAATATATACATATGTACATAAAAAAGTCAGTCCCATCTAGCAGCTTCATCCATATATTTATCTAATCTATTCTTAAAACTACCCAGAGAGGAGGCTTCTATCACATGTCTAGTGAGCCTATTCCATTCATCTACCACACGATTTGTAAACCAATTCCTCCCAATCTCCTTCCTAAACCTATACTTATCAAGCTTAAACCCATTGCTACGTGTCCTGTCATGTTCACTAAGTATAAGAACCTTACCCAGATCCCCTTTATTATATCCTTTTACCCATTTGAAGACTTCAATCAATTCCCCTCTGACTCTTCTCCTTTCCAATGTATGTAGATTTAGTTTTCTGAGCCTTTCACCATAAGGTAAGTTCCTTAGCCCACCAATCATCTTTGTCATCCTTCTCTGCACAGACTCAAGCAAATCAATATCCTTCCTATAATATGGTGACCAAAATTGTACTGCATAGTCTAGATGAGGCCTAACTAGCGCCAGATACAGTTTTAGAATGACTTCAGCACTCTTATTGCTTACACTCCTCCTAATGAATCCCAATATCCTATTAGCTTTATTCTTAGCATTTAGACATTGCTTTCTAGGTTTTTTTGTTTTTTTTTAATTTTATGGAGCCCATCTAGCAACTACCCACTTGGGCATAAGTCGCCGAAAAACACGACAGCCTAGAACTAGGCTACTTTAAAGTAAAAATATGAAAACTTAACAATGATATAAATTGGAAAAACTTATTGCTTTCTAGGACGAAGGTCTGAACTTACCAAAGTACCAAAGTCCCTCTCACAATCAGTCCTCCCTAAAATTCTCCCATTTAATTTATAACTATTCAATGGATTATTTCTACCTATACTAAGTACACTACATTTGTCTATGTTAAACTTCATTTGCCATTTCTCGGCCCAATTGGACAGAATGGTCAATTCCTCCTGCATTACAACAGCATCAGAATCAGCCCTAATGGCCCTACCTAGCTTAGTATCATCAGCAAATTTACTCAGGTCACTACTTATACCTATGTCAAGATCATTAATATAAATTAAGAATAGCAAGGGACCCAAAACAGATCCATGCGGAACTCCACTGCTAACACAACCCCACTCAGATTTAACTCCATCTATACTAACTCTTTGCCGTCTGTCACCAAGCCATGACTGAATCCACCTAAATATACTGCCATCGATCCTGTGTGCTTTAACTTTGCTCAGAAGTCGTAAGTGTGGCACTCGATCAAAAGCCATACTAAAGTCCAAGTATAAAATATCATAGTTTTTATCATTATCTGCTGCTTCATACACCTTACTATAAAAAGACAGCAAATTAGTCAGACAGGATTTACCCTTACTAAAGCCATGCTGTGATTCTTTTATCAACTTATGCTTATCCACGTGATCTCTAATATTCCTTGCTATAATAGATTCCATCATTTTCCCTACCACTGATGTCAAACTTACTGGTCTGTAATTAGACATATTTGTTTTATCCCCTTTCTTAAATATAGGTATCACATTGGCTTTCTTCCATGCCACTGGCACAATGCCACTCTCCAATGATTTTCTAAAGATGCATGCTAGGGGCTCACTTAACGCATCATTACATTCTTTCAAGATTCTAGGAAAGACCTCATCAGGACCGGGTGCTTTACTACTTTTGATTTTATCAATTTCCTTTGTCACTATCTCCTTTGTGATCAAGATATCCTTTAATTTCTCTTCATCATTACCCCAAAAGATCATTGACACCTCAGGTATATTTAGAGTATCCTCCTGTGTAAATACTGAGAGAAAAAAGTCATTTAGCATTCCAGCCATTGAGTTCCAATCACTCACTAATTCTCCATTGGAATCTATAAGTGGGCCTATTTTGTCTCTAACCTTAGTTTTGTATAATTGATAAAAACTTTTAGGATCTTCCTTTGCCCTATTTGCCACTTTAATTTCATAATTTCTCCTTGCTACTCTAACTAACTTTTTAACATCTGTTGCTAGTTCATTATATCTCTGCCTTAAGTGATCCTCTCCCTTTTTTATTTTCCTATAAATGCCCTTTTTAATGCCAATATAATGCTTAATTTTATCTGTCATCCATTTTGTGTCATTATTTTTAGTCCTAATCTCCTTATATGGAATGTTAATCATCTGACCTGTAATTAATGTCTCAATTATTCTTTCATACTCCTCTTCAATTGTAATCTCTTCCTCCTGGTGATTATTGTCTCCACTAACTGATATCATTGAATCTATTCCTGAATTGATTTCATGCCTGGTTTCTGTACAAATGCCTCCAGGTAAGTCCTTAGCCCATTATAATTTGCTCTTCTAAAGTCAGGAATTTTAACATTGTTCATGCTACTATCAATACCATTCCATTTCATCTTGAATCAAATTTCACAATGGTCACTATTACCCAAATTTCCTCCAATCTCAGTATCCTTAATAACTTCTTCCCTATTTGTCAGAACTAAATCCAGTATATTATTACCTCTAGTGGGTTCGTTAATAATCTGCCTCAGAAAATTATCTTGGACAACATTCAAAAATTCCTCAGCCTCCTGATCACCCACAAGAGCTTCCCAGTCTATATTTCTGTAATTAAAATCGCCCATTATACACAAATGCTTACTTCTACATGCCCGTTCAATCTCCTGCCACAGAAGATTTGAAGCTTCCTTACAAAGATTTGGTGGTCTGTATAATAATCCTATGACAAGCTTGTTTTTACCTTCCTTTACATTTAGCCATAATGACTCTGTGTTATCATCTAATTTAATTGTACTGTTTACACAACACTGTAGATTATCTTTAATATAAATAATAACCCCTTCTCCTCTCTTCCTATTCCTATCTGTATGGAACATGTTAAAGCCCTCAATCTCAACCTCAGGTTTAAAGTGATTACCTGCCAAATCAAGCCATGACTCTGTTATCGCAATTATATTAAAATTCTCTTCACTCGCTAACGCTCTTAAGAGATCTATCTTATTCCTTATACTCTAACCATTTGTGTAGTATATTTTTAAGGTTTTTTTATTATTCCCATCTCCATTGCATTGTGCTTTTTTATTCCTAGTTATCTGCTCATTCACTTGTGCATTAGTCCCCCTATAACGCATCAGTATGCCCTCTCCCCTAGCTATTCCTCTATCTCTGCATCCCTTCCATTTCCTACACCTGCCCTCTATTCCTGTTATTCCCTTACCTCTAACAGCTTCTAGTTTCCCACCCGTAAGGACCTAATCACACTATCCAGCTCCCCCCATAGAACCTCAACACCTGCCCGACTAAGATGGAGCCCATCCATCGCATACAACCTCCTATTCCCGTAAAACCCTCCCCAGACATCTACAAACACTAATCCTAGCTCCTCACACAGTCCTTTCACAAATTCATTCAAACCAATTGCATGCGACAACCATTCTACCCCCACATCCAATCTCGGAAGCACATAAGAAACAACACCTTTTACCCTGCTTTTACTCATCCTTTCAACTAACCTTTTATACTGCTCACGTAACTCACATGTACCCACCTTCTTTACATCATTCACTCCCACATGCGTAATCACAACTGCATCCCTCTCACACCCAGAAACCAGCCTATCATACCTCTCACAAACATCACTTACACCAGCACCCGGCAGACAAACTCTCATTCCCTTCCACTTGCTATCACTCAACTTCCTATCTAAATACCTAATCTGAGAGTCACCCATCGCTAGCACCTCAGTCATTCTCCTATTCTGTCTTGGCCTAACATTACCTTCCCTCCTGCTCTCAGTCACACTACCACCCATCCTGCTTTCATCCACAATCACACCAGGCAAATCACTTTCACACTCTTCCTCTCTCAGGACATTGAATCTGTTAGTCAACCTAACAGGTTCTATGTCCCTCTCATTCACACTCCTAACCTGTCCTAACTTATCTATCCTATCCATTTTCACCCACCATTCATCATCACTCACAACTTCCACACTGTTCCCAGTCCTAGCCCCTATCTTCCACCCTCTTAGCACTAATCTCACCCTCCAATCGCACACTTGCATCTCTTCTCACCTCAAACACCAAATCATTCAACCTCTTACATTCCCCACTAAACCTCCTAACATTCCCTTCCAGAAAACACACACGGCATTCAGTTACATTCACTCTCCTTTCAACTCCACATGCATCACACACCACATACACACTACTTTCAAACGGCATGCTCTCACCATCTATACAAAAAGCCATACTCTCAGAAATTTACTAAGGAAAAAGTTAACACTCATCAAAAAAAAATTCTTTCTCAGGATTGCTGGCAGTTATCTTCCCCAAAAGTATTAATCACTAATGTATTTATTACACAGTGATTGATGTATTAAATAAATACAAGACAAACTACACTCCTCCTAATGAATCCCAATATCCTATTAGCTTTATTCTTAGCATTTAGGCATTGCTTTCTAGGACGAAGGTCTGAACTTACCAAAATACCCAAGTACCTCTCACAATCGGTCCTCCCTAAAATTCTCCCATTTAATTTATAACTATTCAATGGATTATTTCTACCTATACTAAGTACACTACATTTGTCTATGTTAAACTTCATTTGCCATTTCTCAGCCCAATTGGACAGAATGGTCAATTCCTCCTGCATTACAACAGCATCAGAATCAGCCCTAATGGCCCTACCTAGCTTAGTATCATCAGCAAATTTACTCAGGTCACTACTTATACCTATGTCAAGATCATTAATATAAATTAAGAATAACAAGGGACCCAAAATAGATCCTTGCGGAACTCCACTGCTAACACAACCCCACTCAGATTTAACTCCATCTATACTAACTCTTTGCTGTCTGTCACTAAGCCATGACTGAATCCACCTAAATATACTGCCATTGATCCTGTGTGCTTTAACTTTGCTCAGAAGCCGTAAGTGTGGCACTCGATCAAAAGCCTTACTAAAGTCCAAGTATAAAATATCATAGTTTTTACCATTATCTGCTGCTTCATACACCTTACTATAAAAAGACAGCAAATTAGTCAGACAGGATTTACCCTTACTAAAGCCATGCTGTGATTCTTTTATCAACTTATGCTTATCCAAGTGATCTCTAATATTCCTTGCTATAATAGATTCCATCATTTTCCCTACCACTGATGTCAAACTAACTGGTCTGTAATTAGACATATTTGTTTTATCCCCTTTCTTAAATATAGGTATCACATTGGCTTTCTTCCATGAATGGACATAATCCTCTGGATGCATTTTATGTATATTGTAGATTAGATCTGACGAACTCCTGTAAAGGGTGACAATGTTGATGACTTTTCTCTGGTAAGAAATCTTTTGTGTGTTGAATGGAACAGGAGCTGCCAAGTGTAGGCCATGAATGGTCTTTTGCAGTCTCCTTCTTTTCTTATGTTCCATGCCACTGGCACAATGCCACTCTCCAATGATTTTCTAAAGATGCATGCTAGGGGCTCACTTAACACATCCTTACATTCTTTCAAAATTCTAGGAAAGACCTAGAGGAGTTGCTATAGTTAGATCTGATTGGGCAATATAATTATTGAAAGTGGTTGCTTGCTGCAGAGGTTTACGCTTGAGATGATTATCCCACAAATAGTTAATTTATTACCTAGTTGAGATGTAGAGAATTCTAGTTCTTGTTCAATAAAATTGTTTGCATGGGGATTATATAAATTGAGTATATCTACAGGATTATTATTTTTTAGATAAATTCTGATAGCCTGAGCTTCAAGGGCTTTGTTAATATAGTCATTTAGATTTATTATTTTATAGTTAATGTCTTTGCGAATTAAGATCATTATACCTCCACCCCTTCTATCTCTGTCTCTTCTAAAAATTGCATAGTCAGTAAAATCAACATTTGATTTGATGCCCAATCGTGTTTTGCATATATAACACAAATGGGGTTTGTTAGCATATAAGTAAACTTTGAATTCTGATAGATGAGAAAATAAGCTCTGACAATTCCATTGCAAAATTTTTATCTTGTTTGTTTTATTATCCATTTTACTTGGCTTTTTTATTTATAGGTTCAGGTGCACTACAAACGGGTCTTTGATTTGATTAGGTTTGGATTATTAATTTTGCTGTTTCTTTTATTTTTTTCAGGTTCAGAATTTAGGGGGGTTTTATTTTTACCTTTAAGATTAACCATCATTTGTTTCAACAATGGGAGGTTTTTGTCTACTTTTATCTGAGGGCTACATTTTTATGAGATATAGTGATGTTTAGTTTATTTTCTTTAGGTTTTGGAATATTTGTGTCTTGCCTGACAGTTTTGCCCTGATTATTAGCTTCAGTGAGCATTTCCTGATTTTTATTCCCTTTTTCACCTAATATTAGTCGAGTTTCATTATTAAGCAAAGCAATTAAGAGAAAGTTGTAAATATACTCACAGATACTCACAGACGTTGCCCGGGTTGGAGGCTATTCAGTCTATGTGACCCAGCTCCTCATCAATGACCTCGTTAGTTGTGTGTCTTGGGTGGACGTTTCTATTTTTTCTAATTTAGCCCTATAGTCATACTTTATCGGCTGGCCACCCCATACCCTATCAAGTGCAATTTCAAATTTCAAAACATTTTCAGCAGATATTACGTATTCTGGTAGGTCATTCCATTTTTCTACTACTCTGTTGCAGAAAAAGTTCTTCCTAATATTAAGTCTTGACCTCTTGGTGTAAAGCTTCTTGCTATGTCCTCTGGTGCGACCATCCTCTTGCAGCTCAAAAAGCCCCTGACATGCCACCTCATCATATACCCCTTGCAATATTTTGTAAGTTTCAATCATTTCACCCCTAGCTCTTCTGTATGCCAGTGTTGGTAACTTTAATTTCCTTAAACGCTCCTCATATGACAAGTCTTTTAGGGATGGTACTAGCTTCGTAGCTCTTCTTTGAACATCTTCCAGTGCTGTTATGTCTTTTACCTTATAAGGGCTCCACACTGGGCTTGCATATTCCAGGATTGGTCGGACCAAGGCCACAAACAATGATCGAAAGACCTCTTCATCAAGATACGATATGGTACGACGTATGAGACCCACTATTCTATTAGCCGAATTTATTTTCCCTGATATGTGCTTTTCAAAGTTCAGATCCTTGTCAACTATTACCCCTAGATCTTTCTCTTCATTGTTGAGTGTTAAGCTCTGCTCCATGACATAATCACCATGTGGTATTTCTGATTTACCAATCCTCATAGCTTTACATTTATCAGGATGGAATTTCAAGAGCCACTTATTTGACCACTCCTTAAGATCAACCATATCATCCTGTAGTTTTCTACACTCATCAACATCTTTAATAGACCTGAATATTTTCGTATCATCAGCGTACAAAAATAGTTGGCTCTCATTAGACATCGATTCTGGTAGGTCGTTGATGTACATGACGAACAGCAGAGGTCCGAGTACGGAGCCTTGCGGTACCCCGCTTATGACGCTCTTCCAGCTGGACCTTTCACCATTAACCATGACTCTCTGCTGCCGTCCACACAAAAAAGACTCAATCCAACCCATGTAACTGGGCCCCAGATTAAAGGCTTTCAACTTTTTCAGCAATCTTTGGTGGGGAACTTTATCAAAGGCTTTCATAAAGTCGCAATATGCGACATCTGTAGCCCATCCTTCATCCAGTGCTTCAGTCCATTTGTTGGCTACTTGTAGCATTTGCAATGTTGTTGACCTACCAGAAACAAAACCATACTGCTTTGAGCTGCACAAGTTATTTTCTTTCATGTGTGTGATGATACGGTCTTTGATGACTGATTCCATGATTTTTCCAATGATGCAAGTAAGGCTCACCGGTCTGTAGTTGCTGGGGTCGCTTTGATCACCTTTCTTGAAAATTGCTGTGACATTAGCCCTCTTCCACTCTTCCGGCAACTTTCGATTTTTGAAGGAGAGTTCGAATATGATCTTCAGTGGAGCCACTAATTGTTCTGCTAATTCCTTAATGATCCTAGCGTGTATACCGTCTGGCCCTGATGACTTGTTACGCTTGAGGCTATCAAGCTTTTGCTTTATGATCTCTTCTGTCCATGTTATTTCCTCCAGTACTGGGACCTCCTTGACCTCTTATCTCTGGGACCTCTCCCTGTGGCTCTTCCGTGAAAACCTTGCAGTAAAACTCTGACAATACTTCGGCCTTCTCCACATCTCCCTTGGTTTTTCATCCCTTTGTTCATTTATATACAGCTCTGGTATCGTACAAGTACTCCTTGTTTTAGACTGCACAGCTTTCCAAAATATTTTAGGGTTCTCCTTAACATTTTTAGCCATTACTTTATCTTGTTTGATTGCTTCATTCCTTGTGGCTCTTCTTACTTGATTATTTATCCTTCTGTAATTATCATACACATTGCTTAATTCACCAACATAATTTTCTGCACCAGTTGTCTTAATCTGCTTTAGTCTTGACCATAACCTACGTTTTTTCTTAATTTTTGACCACAACTTCTTATTCTGAGTGTACTTTTTATGTACTTTATTGTTTTGCTCCACCCTAAACTTTCTCTTGGGAATACAGTTATCTACATCTCCAAATAGCTTTGTCTTAAATTTGTTCCAAATTTCATCCACATTTTGATCATTTAGATAGTCCTTCCAATCAATGTTCATTAAGTCCCTTAGTTTCCCCCAATTTGCTCTCTCCATCATGTATACCATTTTCTCAGAATACTTATGTTGAATCTCCAAGTCACAAGAGAATAATATACACCCATGGTCACTCTTCCCAATAGGGGTATCAATTGACACTTCCACAATCAACTGATCATCATTGCAGAATACCAAGTCAAGTATATTCCCAGCAGACCCCTCTCTGAATCTTGTTACTTCATCCACCTTTTGAAATAGGTACCCATCCCGTATTTTCTCTATAAAAACTTGGCTGAACTGCTCTGAGCTGGTTCGAAGGTCAGTCTTCGACTGACCTTCGAACAGGTAGCACCTATTTCATAGAGCTCTCAGTCTGTTGATCTATTTTTCAGATTTTTCTACTGTTTGTTTGTTTTGTTTTTTTCTCACCACAATCAGCGAAAGCTAAGTCTCTCTTCTTCTTTTTCTTATTACTACTTAAGTTCTTTCTTTGTTTGAATAAGTGATGGAGTTTGGGGATGAAAGTGAACATGAGTGTCGGAATGTATGCATTGGTTGTGGTGTATTAGGTGAGGGGTATACATGTGTTGTATGTGGGCTGCGTGAATGCATTGTAGATTTAGAGGGGATGAGAAGGCAGGATATAGACAGCATATGTAGGCTGGAGGGGTTAGTTGCTGAGCTCAGGAGGGAACTTAGTGTTAGGCCTAGAGCTGGGAATAGGTTAGGTGGTGAGGTAGGCCAGTTAGATGTTCCAGGTGAAGGTAGAGGGCCGGTTGAGGAGGTAGGATATGATAGTTCTAGTGATAGTGAAGTTAGCCCCCTTAGATTAGTTAGAAATAGGCCTAGTGAGGATGGGGGAAAGTGGAGAGTGGTTAGGAAACGTGAAGCTAGGGAGGCTTCTCCTTTTCTTTGTGAGAATAGGGTTGCCTCTTTTGAGGTTGTTAGCCAGGGGGAGAATAGGTATGTGAGTCAGAGGGACACAGAACCTATTAGCTTGACTAATAGATTCAGTGCCCTGAGAGAGGAAGTAACTGGAAGTGATATGACTGATGGGGGTGGGGGTGGAGTTCGAGTGACTGGTAGTTTGAATGAGAATAGGAGTGGGGATGGAGTTAGGTCTGTGGGGGTTAGGAATAGGAGTCTGACTGAAGTGCTTGTGATAGGTGATTCGCGAGTTAGATATTTAGATAGGAAGTTGAATGCAAGTAGATTGAATGGTTTGAGGGTGTGTTTGCCGGGTGCTGGAGTGAGAGATCTGTCTGATAGGTATGAGGAGCTGGTGTCTGGCTGTGCAAGGGATGCAGTTGTGATTACACATGTAGGAGTGAATGATGTGAAGAAAGTGGGTGCATGTGAGTTACAGGAGAGGTACAAGAGGTTGATTGAAAAGGTGAGAGAAAGTAGAATGAAAGGTGTTGTGACAGGTGTGCTTCCAAGAATGGATGTCTCGTGCAATTGGGCTGAATGATTATGTGAGGAGGATGTGTGAGATGGAAGGTGTCATGTTTGTGGATGTGTGGGATAGGTTTGTTGGAATGAAAGAAATGTATGCGATGGATGGACTGCATTTGAGTAGGAGGGGGGTAGATGTGTTGTGGGAGGAGTATGATCGTGTTATTAGGTCTTTGCGGGCGGGAAACTAGATACTAATAGTGGTCAGGGAATTATGAGAGGACATTATAGTACTGAAAGTAGAATGGACTTGGCAGATAACAGAAATAGGTTCCAAGGCGATAGAGGTGAGGTCATTCAAGTTTCAAGAGGTGCTTCAGGGATAGGGGGGTTAAATTGTTTCTATACAAATGCTCGTAGTCTTAGAAACAAGAAGGATGAGCTATTTAGTTATATTAGCAATGAGGATATAGATATATTATGCATTACTGAATCATGGGTTAATGAAATAGAATTTAGTGACACTATAAGTGATTTGATTTACAGGGCTATAATATGTACATTAGTCAAAGGACAGGTAGGATTGGTGGAGGAATAATTATCTACATAAAAAACAACATTGATTCAAGTTTAAATACTTCATTAAAGCAGGATGGAGTTGAGTCACTTTGGATAGATATTAGGTTCAGTAAAAATAGAATGGTGCATTTGGGAGCTTTTTACAGACCACCTGGGCAGACTGATGATATAGATGAACTAATGATAAGGGAAATAAGTAAGGGATGTGAAACAGATGCAGTTATTATTGGGGACTTCAACTTAAACTCTGTGGACTGGGAAAATATGATAGGTAGGGATAGAACAAGTGGCAGGTTCATAGAATGCTTTGAGGATAATTTTTTGAATCAATTTGTTAATGAGCCAACGAGGGGGGACAATATATTAGATTTAGTACTTTCTAACAGTGATCATTTAGTTAAAAAATTGACTGTTGGGGAAGCATTGGGAAATAGTGACCATCAGATAGTTCGTTTTAACTTGGGAATTGAGAAGGGTAAAATAACTGAGAATGCTGAAAAAGTTCCAAATTTTCATAAGGGAGATTATGTAAAACTTCGAAGCTTGCTAAATTTGGTAGACTGGGATATAGAATTCAGAGGTAAAAATGCTTATGGGATGTGGGATACTTTCAAGCATATAATAAATGTAGTCCAAGAACAATGTATCCCAATGAAGGCCATTAGGAACAAAAGTAGGAAACCATTATGGTGGAATCAGGAGATAGCTAGAAAAATTTCAGAGAAGAAAAGAGCATACAAAAAATTACAGGTAGAAAATAATATTCAAAATTTAAGTGATTATAGAATGGCTAGGAATGAGTTAAATAAGATTATAAAGAAGAACAAAAGGGTGTCAGAAATTAAATTAACTCAGGATAGTAACAAAGATCCTAGAAAGTTCTTTAGTTACTATAAAATTAATAACAAGTCTGGCAGAGTTAAAATAGGACCTATCAAATATGAAGGGGTTGTGAGAGAAACTGATGAGGAAATAGTTGAGGTACTAAATGGTCATTTTGCATCAGTATTTACAAAGGAGAAACTAAATAGTCTTATGTATAGTACTCATGGGTCAGGGAAAGAGGTGTTTACTACCATTAGTGTGGATCGGAGGATGATAAAAGGACTAATAGGTGAGTTAGATACTACCAAGGCCTCCGGCCCTGATAATATTCATTCTAGGATACTTAAAGAAGGTGTAGAAAGTATCTCAATAGCTCTGGAGAAGTTATATACTAGGTCACTGGAATATGGAGAAATACCCGATGATTGGAAGAGAGCGAATGTAGTCCCCATTTTCAAGAAGGGTAGTAAAGAGGATCCCAATAACTTTAGACCAGTTAGCCTAACTCCTGTAGTCTGTAAAATTCTTGAGAAAATAGTTAAAAAAGGGATTTGCCAACATCTAGAGAGGGAGGGGTTAATCAGCGATGCTCAGCATGGGTTTAGATCAGGTAGATCATGTTTGACTAACTTACTAGACTTTCTGGAGTTTGTAACAGATCAAGTAGATAAGGGAGAGAATGTAGATATAATTTACTTAGATTTTAGTAAAGCATTTGATAAGGTACCACACAGGAGACTAGTTCATAAATTAAAAATGATTGGGATATGTGGGGGGGGTTTCAAATTGGATAGCTGAGTGGCTGAAAGACAGGAAGCAAAGGGTAGTGCTAAATGGTGTAAAGTCAGAGTGGAGGGATGTTATCAGTGGGGTTCCTCAGGGATCAGTTCTCGGTCCATTATTATTTGTCATCTATATAAACGATCTTGGGGAGGCAGTTAATAATAAAGTGTCAATTTTTGCGGATGATACCAAATTAGCAGCTGTAGTTAAAGATATTGATGATAATTTTAAAGTGCAGGGGGATTTAAATAAATTGTTATCCTGGGCACATAAGTGGCAAATGACTTTCAACCTTGATAAGTGCAAAGTTATTAACATGGGAAAAGATAATAGAGAATTTAACTATGAAATGGATGGGCATTGGCTGAGCTCAGTAGAGGATGAGAAAGATCTAGGAGTAGTAATAGATAAGTCATTAAGGTTTTCTAAGCAGTGTATTGAAGCAAGAAATAGGGCAAATAGAGTGCTGGGTTTTATTAAGAGAAATGTCAGTTACAAAAGTAAGGAGGTTATTCTTAAACTCTATAACTCTTATGTTAGGCCACATCTAGAGTACTGTATACAGGCATGGTCCCCACATTTTAGACACGATATTAACCTTCTTGAGTCAGTGCAACGGAGGGCAACAAAGATTATTCCTTCCCTGAGGCACCTTGAATATATAGATAGACTGAGGGTATTAAATATGTTCTCATTCGAAAGGAGGTGTGTAAGAGGGGATATGATTGAGCTCTTTAAAATTTTTTCCGGGATAGATAAATTGGATGTTAGCAAGTTTTTTGAGTTAGATGATGGAAATCGGACTAGAGGTCACCACTTGAAAATTAAAAAGCAAGGGTGTAGGTTGGATTTAAGAAAATATTTTTTCACCAATAGAGTGGTAGACTTCTGGAACAAATTGCCGCAGAGGGTAGTAGGTAGTCCAAATCTAAATGTATTTAAGAGTAGGTTGGATGAGTTTATGGGAAGGGAAGGTTGTGATCGTTCCTAAGTTTTGTATATATTAATATTGTTTGTATATATCTATAGCTGCATGATTTAGTTCTTGACAAGCCTTGATTGGTGATACCCTTGTTTCTGATGCAATCCTCTGGATGTAGTTTTCCTGGGAGTTTGGGTGCCTTAAAAAAGATGCCATTTGATTCGGATGACCTATGATGAGCCCTTGTGGCTTTTGTCATCTGTTATATTATATTGTGGGGGACTTTGATTTTGTCTTCCCCTGGTGATGGTGCTTTTTGTGGGTGGGTTTTGACGGAGGCGGATGACCTTTGATAGGCCCTTGTGGCTTTTGTCATCCGTGTAATTATGTTATGTTATGTTATGTAGATTAAAATCCCCACACAATACCTTAAATTTATCATCTAAATCATTAAATTCACTGATTAAACTTAGCAACTTGTGATTATTTTCTTCCGTGCTGTTAGGGCTTCTGTATACTGATACAAGTACAACATTATTAGGCTGTGTCCCGATTCTTATACCTAAATATTCACAATGGTGCTGGTTAAAATTAAGAATACTATATGGCAAACTTTTTCTTACATATATCAAGAGACCACGAGTGTGGGAGAGCCAAAGTACGATGTAGTGAAGAAGAGATTGATTGGGCAGGTGAAATGAATGAAAGAGAGTGTGAAGTATAAAAGGGTGAATGAATTTGAGAAGACTCGAATGGGGAAGAGTGAAAGTGTGAATATGTATGCACATAGGCTTGAGAGTATGGCAAGAATGAGGTATGGTGATGATGATGTAAATGAATTTAAACCACTCATGAGAAAGTTTTTGGACACGATCCCGCGAAAGGTGAGTGGAAAGAGAAAGGAGAGAGTGAGACTTACAGGTGAACGGTTGATAGGGAGGATGTGTTGGAACTGTTAGAAGATGGACGATTTGATGATGAAAGCGATCTAGAAGAGGATGGATGGTACAGTGTGAATGTTGGGGGTAAGAAGCCCAGGAGCTTTCATCCACCCCAGCAGTTTGTCAGCTACAGGGATGCCCTGAAGGCTGCACCAGCTGGAGTGATGTCAAACTTCCTGGGCCGGCAGAATGGATGGGCCAATGGAGGGTGGTCGAATGGAAGGGGGCAGATGAATTTCAAGCGTGGGAACGGATATATGAGAGAGAAACCGAGGTATATCCCAGCAAACGAGAAACCGAATGGTGGGAGAAAGATTGTGGAATGTCGTCGATGTGGAAGGAATGGTCATATGTTGGCAGAATGTAGGTGGACATCTGGTGCATGTTTTGGGTGTGGTAAGAAAGGGCATATGATAAAGGATTGCCAGGAAAGTGTGAAAGAGTGCTTCGAGTGTAAAGAAATAGGCCATTTGAAGAAAGATTGTCCGAGGTTGAATGGTGAAGCAACTGGTGGGGAAAGTATGAAATATGCATGTGGTAATTTTGGAAAGGCTGGTCATTATGCAAGGATGTGTCGTGACCAGAGGAATGTATGTAGCTATTGTGCGATGGAAGGACATTCGAGTGAAAAGTGTTGGATTAGACTGAGAGCGCAAGGTGTGAATGGAAAGTCTGAAGCGGCAAACTGAATGGTAAGAGGGTACCTGCTGAAGTATCCTCTGGGTGCATGAGTGTGAGTAATGTGTTGGTAAGTCTGTCTAGTGTGAAAGTGCTGTCTGGTAGGAAGTCTGAGTGTGAAGGTGGAGTTGAATGGAATTGAGTGTTTGGCTTTAATAGATTCTGGATGCAAGGCGAGCTTGGTGTATAAAGATGTGTATGACAAGTTTAGCGAGAAAGCCCTCCTGTCTGAGTGCAAGGGTAGTTTGGTAGGTATTGGTAATAGGAGAGTGCCTGTGATTGGAATGATAAGGTCAGCTGTTCGAATGCATGGTATGATGATGAATGAATGTGAATTTTCTGTGATTGATAAGGTGAGTAGTGAGTATGGTGTGATTTTGGGGTATGATTTTATGAAAATGAATCGTATGGTTGTGCATCCTGCGAGTGATCAGATTTAGAGAAAGATTGGTAAAAATGGGGTGTATAAGTTGTATGTAGGGAAAGATGGTAGCGTTTTGAGGAGTGTGTTTACTGGTATTGGGGTGACTGCTAAGGAGAATGTAAGGCTTGTGAAGGGTGAAAGGGTGTCTGTTAGAGTGAGTTGGAGTAAGGATGTTAGTTTGAATGTGAGTGAGAACACTGTGATATTGGATGGAAAGGATGCGTGTTATAAGGTAAGGCGTGTTGCTTGTGTGTTTGATGGCTTGATGAGAATGAATGATCCTTTTGTATGTGTGCAGGCGGACCCCAGTGTGAAAGGGTAGGTGAGGGGAATCCAAGTCGGAGATGTACTGGGCCACCTCTCCACTGTCAATGAGGTAGGTATGGATGATAGTACGGATATCAGGGTGAATGTTGCGAATGAAAAGACATGTGAATGGATGTATAATGAGGTGAAGGACATGGTGAAATTGGATGGATGTTTGACTGAGTATGAAAGGGAGGATGTGTATCGAATGATATTTGAACGAAAGGGAGCCCTCAGTAAGGGTGATCTGGATTTCGGGGTTGCAAAGCTCCCGGAATTCAAGATTGTCCTGAAGGAGGACTCCCCAATCTATCAGCGGCCGAGGCATTTCCCAGGTCCGGTTGCTGATGAGATTGAGGAGCAGTGTTTGGAATTGGAGCAATTGGGGGTGATTGAAGAGAGCGAGAGTGCATGGAATAGTCCAATTGTACCTGTACGTAAGCCGGATGGAAGATTGCGTCTGTGTGTGGATTATCGAAAGGTGAACGAAAGGACTGTGAAAGAAAGGTTTCCGATGTGTGTGGTATCTGAGTGTGTGTATAGTATGCATGGGATGGAGTGGTTTACGAAGCTGGATCTGGTACGGGGGTATTACCAGATGCCCATTGCTGAGGAGAGCCGGCCAGTAACTGCCTTCTCTTCCTCAAAGAGGCATTACCAGTTCCGGAACCTCAGCTTTGGGTTGGCTAATGCTCCCGGAGCCTTCCAGCGGGCAATGAATGTTGTGTTGAGTAAGTTTGTGAGTAAGAATGTGATTGCGTTTATAGATGATATTTTGATTATGAACGAGACTTCTGAGGAGCATATGAGATTGGTGAATGATGTGTTGAGAACGTTGGAGAGTGTTGGTGTGAAGGTGAAAGTAGCGAAGTGTGAATGGTTTGCGAAAGAAGTGGAATTCCTTGGACATATGGTGAGTGAGAATGGGTTGCGAAAATCACCAAAGTATGTTGAGAAGGTGCGAATGTTTCCTAAACCGGTGACTGTGAAGCAACTGAATTCGTTTTGGGTTTGATTGAGTTTCAGCGAAAGTTTATACGTGATTGTTCTGGTGTGAGTAAGCCTCTGACTGAGTGGATGGGCAAGAAAGGTAGTACGGTTGTCAAGTGGAATGATAAGATGAATGAGGCGTATGAGAGACTGAAAGAGGCAGCGGCTGAAGATGTTGAATTGGCTTACCCAGATTATAGTGTAAATGCTAAAATGCTTGAACTGTATACAGATACGAGTGGGTATTGTATGGGAGGTTTTCTGATGCATGGAGAGAATGTCAGACGAATAATTGGGTATGTATCCAAGGCTATGAATGTTGCAGAACGAAAGTATTCGACTGTGGAACGAGAGCTGGCTGCGATAAGATATTGTTTGAAAGTGTTGCGTCCGTTTTTGTATGGTGTGAGGTTTGTGATAAAAACCGATCATCAACCTCTTGTGTATCTGCAGCGTATGAAGTGGGCTGATAGTAGGATTGCAAGGACTTTGGAAGATTTGAGTGACTTTGACTATGTGATTGAATATGTGCCTGGTGAACGGAATGGAGTGGCTGATTTGATGTCAAGGTATCCTGGTACGAATGATGAAAATGTGTGTGGACTGAGTGATCCTGAGTATTTGCCGAAAGGAATTATGAATGGAAAAGAGAGTAAGGGTGGTGGTGATTCCTTGTTTGAGAGTGTATGGAATGGTTTGCAAGATTTAAAGAGTGATGGAGTAGACGTGAGAGTGCCCGATAGTGTGGATGATTTAAGGAAGGAGGTAATGAATGAAGTGTGTAGGAAGCCTGAAAGCATTGGTATGGCAAAGGTGCGGAACTTCATGAAAGAATTGAGAGCGATGTGTATGCAAGGGGTCCCGCCATTTCAGGAAGTGTTGATTGTAGTGAGTCGTTTGTATGGAGTGATTGTTTATGTGCACTTTGGTGGTGAGAGGCCGATTGTGTACAAGGATGAGAAGATGAAGGGTTTGAATCCTAATGTGGTACATCTGCAATGTTTGAGCGGTGTGCACTACAATTGGGTGATTGAAAAGTTTTCATATATAAGAGAGAAGAATGATTGTCTGGATGAAGATGAGCGTGTGGTGAGTGATGATATGGGAGTTAATGACAGTGTGGATATCAGTGCTGGTGTAGTGTGCTTGTTCCTTCGGTGTATTGCGAACATGGTGGACCTGATATAATGGAAGCGAGAGGGAAAGTTGGTGAAAGGTTGTTCTGTGGTTTGATTGATACTGGAGCGCAGGTGTCTTTAGTGAATGAGAGGATTCTGAGTAAGTACGATGAGTTTAAATGTTGCGAGCATAAACCTGTGAAGTTACGGATAAGTGGTTTAGGGAATGGCATGGGAACAGGTCGGTCTGAAAGTGAGTTTGGGTAATGGTGTGAATGTGAAGCATGACTTTGTGATTCTGAAGGATGAGCAAATGCCGTGTTGTTTCTTGCTTGGTGTAGACTTTATGAGATTGAATCATTTGTCTTTGGATGCTGATAGGGATTGTCTTATGAAAGGTGAATGTGGGGTGATGAAGTTGAATGAGTGTGCGAAGAATGTTGTCAAATTTTGTGGCATGATTGAGTTGGTCATGGATGATGAGAATGAGATTTTAAGTGATGATGATATTCTAGAGATGCAAGAGATGTGTCCTTTTGTTAGTGAGTTGAAGAGGTGTGTAATGATGCGTGTTGATTTGAATGAATGGCCAGAGTGTTTAAGTGATTTTAAAAGGTATGCTAAGGATTTTGTTGTTTGTATGGATGTTGTATATTTTGTGAGGCATGTGAAGGGTGATGATGATATGTATGTACCTGTGATGTCCTTAGTTGGTATGATTGGTCTGGTGAAGGTTGTGCATGATAATTATGGGCATATGGGTAAGTTTAAGCTGTGGGAGTGTATGAAGGAGCGTGTGTTCCATCCGTTTCTGAGAACTGTTGTGAATGATGTTGCAACTACGTGTGAAAGGTGTCAGAAGCGAAAGGTGCAAAGTGTGCAAGTGAAACCGCCGATGTTGAAAGTTGATGCGAAAGAACCGTTTGAATTGGTAGTGATTGATTGTGTGTCTTTGCCGCGTACGAGTGCTGGGAATGTTGGTATGGTTGTGATGGTTGATCATAAAAGTAAGTTTGTGTATGCAGCGCCTGTGAGAGATAAATGGAGTGTAACTGTTGCGCGTGTGGTTGAGCAGTTGTTTTCTCCTATGTGTGTATGGAAGCCTAGAAGATGTCTGAGTGATAATGGGCCTGAATTTGTAGGGGAAGTGTTTGAGCAAATGTTGAGAGAGAATGGTGTGGAGCATGTGAGAACAACTCCGTATGTACCGTCTCCAAATGGATTGGCTGAACGGACTATAAGAACCTTGTGTGAGATGTTGAGAATGATGAGTACGACAGTGAATGACTGGGATGTGTGTCTGGGGAGAGTGTTGTGGGCGTATAATTCAACTGTGCATAGTGCAACCGGAATGTCCCTATGTCAGTTTGTGATGAATTTTGAAAGGCGAGTGAAAGATAGGTTTCGTTTGAGTGAAAGTGAGCAGAGTGTATGGCGTGAGGCACATGAAAGGTTCCGTTCATTTGAATTAGGTGCAAAAGTATTGAAGGTGAAAGAAGTGAAGGGTAGGTTGAATGTGTCAAAGATGAGTGAGAAGTTTGATGGACCTTATAGAGTTGTGAGGGTTTGGGAAAATGGAGTGACGTATGTTTTGGAGAGTTTGAATGACGGTATGACTGAGAGAGTGCGGGCTCATCAGAGTCAGTTAAGGAGATGGAGAGAACCTCCTGACTACCTGGTGAGCCATCCGGTGTATGGACTGTGTAGAGAGAGGTAAAGTGCATGATGATGAGATTGAATGTGATAGTATGGATCTGTCTGGGAAAGAGCTAGTCTTAGTCTCGAGGAGTAGAAAGCGTACAAAGAAGAGTGAAAGGAAGAATGCAAGTACGAATGAAAGTAAGTCTGAGCAGAGTGTTTCTAGTATGGGGGATCTTGAAATGGAGATTGAGTTTTTGCGTAAACAGGTAAGTGTTTTGGCTGGTATAAGTAGACGAGTGAGTGAGCTGCCTGTGCCTGATTTTTCTGGTTTTGGGAACAGTATGAATGATAGTGTGTTTGGGCAGAATGAACCTAGTGTGGCTGATTTTTCGGGTTTTATGAATGGTAATAGTATGGGTGAGTTTGATGTAGTGAATGATGAAGTGGCTGATTTTTCAGGTTTCTGGTGGGAACCAGTCGAAGAGGTTTCTGGTATGCCTGTTATGAATACAGGGGATGTGAGTGACCTGTCTGTTTCGCAAGAATGTACTTTGAGTTGGATGCGAGCTGTGAGTGAGGAGCTGATGAATGGGGGTATGATAAGTGAAGGTTCTGAACGGAACAGTATGAAAGAATTCTGTTGTGAGATGGGAAAACTGGTAATGAGGGCTAAAAGTATGGTGGACGATATGATAAATAGTGACGATGAAACTGACAGGATGACTGACGAACAAACCCGACCAATTGCTACGCGTAGCCAGGGACAAGTAGAAGAGTGTGAATGGGTGCAGAAGGGTGCGATTGAGCACAAGTGGTACCGTGAAGAGTGATTGGAAAGGTTTTGTGAGTGGCTGGTCGAATGGCTTAAGGAAGGAGGGGTGTGGTGGAGCGAATGTGAGTGTGTGTAAAAGGGCCATTCTCCCACCCCTTTTCTCAGTACCCTCTCCCTCCCTCTGTAAGAATGTGTGTGAATGGGAATGGGTTTGTTTTGTTTTCTGTTTATTTTATGTATAAAATGATTACCATGTTTTTCTTTCTTTCCAGGCGTCATATTCTGGAAAGATAGTAGCTAGTTTTGAGATATCAATATAAATAAAACAAGATTGTACTTTGTTTATAATATTCTTTTAGCAAAACGCCATATTCTGGAAAGAGAGAGTGGAAGCGTAGACTGACGGCAAGAAGGGTTCTCTAGACGAGTGCTCCGCCCAGCCCTGAGACGGAGAGCTTTCATACCTCGCTAAACACCTGGACCACCATACCCGCCTTGGTTGACAATCCTGCCTCCTTTTATGTTAGCTTACTACCACCCACCTCCAGCACACAAGTGATAGCGCGTGCCCCTTGTGTTCGGTTGTTGTTGTGTTTTTTTATGTTTTGTGTAGATATATAAGTAAATTTGTTGTATTCGCCTGTTATAAAATTCTTTTTTGGTATCTTATTTTGATTGGGAAATTTGGCCTCATTTTGAAGTGTGCACACTTCCCTTGTAAATATAAAATTGCTGTAAATATAACTGTATTCTTTTGTAAGTAAAGGGACTGTATATACAATCCGTTTCATTCTCCCTCGATTTCTCACGTCCGGACAGTGTAGGAAGCGGGTTGGATCGATTGGGATTAGAGATATATTTTCGGCCCGCTACAACGTGAAATCTAAATTTTTGCAGACAAACTTCGTTAGGCCTAAATCTGGGAGACATTGGGAAAACGTGTATTAAAAATAAAGAGTTAATAAAATATATATTATTGAATAAACAGTTATTATTGAAAAGTGAAGTTATACAGTAACAGTTTATGATTGGATTGAATTACGCGTGTGAATTAAATTTGCATTAATTAACGAGAATGGATTTACAATTGATAAATATTAGATATTAAATAGATTAAAAATTGGTAAATGTTTTATAAGTAATAGGATGATAAATTGGATTACAGTTAAATGGGTAGATAGTGGTAAATCGTTTGATAAATATTAATTAGCAAATATTTATTATTAAATAGTTGATAGTTAAATTGGATAAATCGTTAAATGGTATGATAAATAGTTAAATTGGATAAGTAGTTAAATTAGATAAATATTTAAATTGGATAAATAGTTAAATTAGATTGATAAATAGTTAAATTGGATAAATAGTTAAATTAGATAAATAGTTAAATTGTGTGATAAATTGATTATAACGGAGTTGGAAAGGTGTAAATGAGAAAAGAATCATGCATTAAATCAGGATTCTTTGGGGAAATTTTTAGCCAAACAAAGACAATTCAAATATTACAGACTTGATTCACCAATGCGAGGTGAACGAATGAGCCTCATGGTTAATTTTAATACGCTTGGGAGATCGGGTGTACCAATCTCGATTTAAGTCATGGTTACCAGCCCTTCTTGAATATATATATACAAGCCATACTTCGTATTCTTTCTTACAGAAAGAACTTGGTTACACAGGCACTCCTTCGGAGTGTGGCCTACCGCCTATTTGCTATTCAAAACCGGTGGGTTTTTAATCCCCTTTATAGACCCTTTATTTTAGCACCCTGAACACCCTTTTCAACATAGATATCCTGAAACATTTTTTAAAGTTATTTCACCTTTTATTATATTGTCTTTATCCCTTGCAGATTTATATATAGTTGAAAATTTTCCAAACACTTTTTTCAACATAGACACCCTGAAACCTTTATTAAAGTTATTTCACCCGGTTGGATATAAAGAAAAACCTTCGTCAGATCTCTTTTTACATCTAAATTTGTTTTACAGTATATACGAAATGATAGTAAAAAAGCGCCAAAGCCCTAATTTTAATCCATTTTTTGAACTTCACAATTTGTATGTTTTTTCATACCAAATCATTCGATAATTATTTTTTTTTTTTAACTCTTAGAAATAATTTTGATAAAAGCTCGAAACATACAAAAAAACAGCCCTACGAATAAAAGTCTCAAATAAACCTAAACTCAAAAACCTGAAGGTTACTTGTCCACTAAACAAAAAAGACAATTTCAAACATTTAAAAGTTTACCAAGTTAAATTATAGAGTTAAGGAGATATATATATATATATATATATATATATATATATATATATATATATATATATATATATATATATATATATATATATATATATACAGTCTACCCTCGGCTATTCGCGGTTCGTAATCCGCTCCTTCAACTATCTGCCATAAAATTTTGGAGGCCTTAAAATTAAAAATTTGCGCCATTTCCAGACATCCACGGAAACCTACGTACATAGTCGTAAAACGTAAATGGTGGTTGGCTGAGACGGGACGATTCGAGCCCATCAGCGTTCAGATCTCACTCGCTCGACTACAGTATGTACAGTTTATTGGATGGCAAATAA
Organism: Ceratothoa steindachneri; assembly: GCA_963969495.1. Taxonomy (NCBI): domain Eukaryota; kingdom Metazoa; phylum Arthropoda; class Malacostraca; order Isopoda; family Cymothoidae; genus Ceratothoa; species Ceratothoa steindachneri. Next base: position 29,487,821 of record OZ018326.1, read on the forward strand.
AAAGGCCTAGGTCACAAAAGTTCTCACTGAAGACTGGCTTTGCCATTGTTTTATTCCTATGGTTAAAGAATATTTGCTTAACAAAGGCATTCCTTTCAAAGTTCTTCTTTTAGTGGAGAATGCTAGTGGGCATCATTTTGATTTTCATTGTGAAGGTCTCCAAATAGAATTTTACCACCTAATACAACGTCCCTAATCAACTAATGAACAAAGGCGTCATAAGGGCATTCTAGGCCATCTACACAAGGAATTCTCTGCAACAACTGGTGATGTCAATGGATAGAGATGAAGGATTACTGGCGCGATTTTACCATCGCTAATTTCACTCAAATAATAAAACTAGCCGTAGAGGAAGTGAAACCTCGGACCATTATCTCCTGAAGAGATCAGAACTGCGGCAGTTACCAGCTCTGTTAAATTGGCTAAGCTCCGTGGTAACGAAGGTTTCGATAATGTAACAGAGGATTAGTTTAAAACCCTTATAGATGAACACTCTGCCCCATTCAACGATGATGACTTGGTCGAATTAAACAGGATAAATACGGAAGAATCTGACAAAGAAGATGAGGAAGTTCAAGCAGAAGTTGGGCTTACGTTAGAGAGGCTAGCCGATCTTCAGAGAAGAATTAAAAGTGTTCAGGCAGATTTGGAATCATGGGACCCTCACATGTTTCGTTACATGAAGGCACAGAATAGCCTCAATCTTGATATGGGCCCTTACTGGGACAAGCTAAAGAAAATAAAAAAGCAACGATTTCAATTATCCATTACAGTATTCTTCACTCGAAGTAAAAAGCCTGAACCCTTAACCACACCCGAAACTACACCCTCCACCCCTGGAGAAACTTTTCATCCTCCTCCTTCTCCTCCGGTATTTACTGAGCAGGAGTCTGAGGATAATTGGAATCTCCTCAGCTTCCCTGTGCAGTTATATCATCATCATTGTCACCGTCATCATTGAACTGCACAGGGAACATTTTCTATAATCATCAGTCATCAATCATCATTCTTCAATCAAAACAAAACTATCTCCTGGTAAGTAAACATTATACAATGAAATAATTTAATGTGTTTTGATACTTTATTTCGTACTGTAAGTGTATGAACGTGAAAAAACATAACTTCCTGAATTAATATGGGGAGCGTATTACAATGTTTGGGAAGCGTTGGGGGTGTTTAAGGAGTAGCGTCAACTATCCACGTTTTTTCAATATTTGCGGGGGTTCGTGGTCCCTATCCCCCGCGAATATGGGGGTTGACTATATAAATATATATATATATATATATATATATATATATATATATATATATATATATATATAGATAGATAGATAGATAGATAGATATAGTTTGTTAGTTAGTTAAGAATAAATATTTACATTTGTAGGGTTATAGACCGCTACAATACTGCCCCACCGAGGGAAAAAGCTCGCACAAGACAAGGTGTTTGCGTGTCTTCATCTTGTTCATGGGCAAGCGCTATTGTCGCGTTATCGATGTGCGCAGTTTGGGAGAGTTGCGTACTCGAAATCGATAAAATGCGAGAGAACGCATCTAGTACGGCATTTGAAGACCCAGGAACGAAGTGAATATCGTTTGTCACCTGCAGGATGAAGTCAGGGTGACGAATGTCAACTGCAGAGTGCACAGAGGAGATGCTACTAAAGGTGAGCGTACCAAGCATTGGCTTGTGGTCGGTAAAGACAATGAATTCACGTCCTTCCAAGTATTGTTGGAAGTGATGGAGGGTGAGGTATATGCTCAGTAATTCACGGGAAAACGTACTGTACCTCTGTTGGGAAGGAACAAGAGGCTTAGAGAAGAAGACGAGGAGTTACCAAGAGTTACCAATCTTCTGTTGTAGTGTCGCACCGACATGAGTAGCGGACGCGTCCGAAGAAACGCTTATGGGAGCTCCTGGGCACGAGTGAGTCAGGGCAACAGCGGAAGCCATAGCCTCTTTGGTGCGAGAGAAAGCGTCGGAAGCTTCGGGGGACCAGGAAATAGGAAGGTTCTTCTTGGACTTGGAAAGCAAATCGTAGAGAGGTTGCATAATGTGGGAGATGTTGAAGATAAACCTGTTGTAAAAGTTTATCATCCCACAGAATCTACGAAGTTGCTTTAGCGAAGAAGGTCGGGGAAAAGCCCGGATAACTTCAACTTTGTCCTTGAGAGCACGAATTCCCCCAGGGTAAATGTGGTGTCCCAAAAAGGAGAGGTGTGTAACACCAGAGATACACTCAGAAGTGTTGAGTACGATACCATATACATCTAAACGTGCAAAAATCTGTCGAAGGTGAAAAAAATGCTCCTCTAAAGACGAAGATGCTGTCAAGATATTGTCTATATAACAAAATACGAAGGGAAGACCTCTCAGAACCTGATACATAAAGCGTTCGAAGGTGTGACCACTGTTACGAACCAGTAAGGCTTTCGATTCATGACGAAGGAACTGAATGGAGTGGTGATAGCCGTCTTAGGGATATCATCAGGGTGAATTAGGATTTGGTTGAAAGCGCGAACCGAACTGAGACGAGAAAAAAATGGAACAACCGAAGAGAGCGGAGTTGAAATCCGATAAGAGAGGCAGAGGATACCTATCCAGAACTGTACAGATATTGAGTCGCCTGTAGTCACCTACAGATCTGAATTCCTACGGAGTAGACTTAGGTTCTACATAAAGCGGTAAAGCCCATGGGGAGGTGGATGGGGAAGCGATCCCGGCCTCCATTATGTATTTAAATTCCTGCTTCATTAGGGCAAGTCTATCGGCGGCCAGCCGACTGGGACGTGAGAAAACTGGTCCTCCTGTCGTCTCTATTCTGTGCATCACATTGTGCTTAATAGGCCTGTCCTTAGAAGGGGGCAGACAGAGGCTTGGAAACTCCCGCAAAAGTTGCTGGTAGGGGGAAGCAGTTGCAGGGAGACGAACAGAGGGGAGAGAGCTGGTGGAAAGAAAGGAGGAACCAGAAACTGTTAATGACGTGGTTCTGTGAATAAGCTTGTGGCGACGAGAATCGAGGAGAATGTCGTGCGCGGAAAGCAGGGCGAGACCCAAAATTGGAATGTGGACGTCGGCTATGATGAATGTCCATGGGAAAACACGATGTAACCTGAGAGAGAGCTCTATGATACGCCTCCCATAAGTCCTTATGTCCGATTAATTGTCAGCTTTAAGAACAAGATCAGAAGAAGTGCAAGCTTTCTCGACTGAAGAGGCTGGAATAACATTGCATTGAGCGCAAGTGTCAACCAGGATGGAGAAACCAGAGAGTGGGTCATGAACGCTAAAGGGAGGATCGACCTGATGAAGGGATGAGGTTGCAGAGGTGACAGACCCACCTATCACTTGCGAATTCAGTTTAAATTTTCCTGTGCTTGATGTGAAAGTTGGGTATGAGAACCCGTAGAGTTTTATAAAATCGGAGGTGGTGAGGTAAGGGTAGGTTGAGATTGAGCAATTTGCTGGTAGTTACAAGGGGCAGAGCATTTTTCTGCTCTGGAGCCAAATTTGAGGTGGTACCAGCAAAAGCCTGAATGATGAAAGATAGAAGTTTGAGCAGCATGACCAGAATGAGGGTTAAAGTTGTGGGCATGAGATGATGCCCGGTAAAAACTGCAAGGCTAAACACAGCGGACAGCGTTGCTCTCAAAATTAGAGTGGTACCAGCAGCTACCCTGAGAGTTGTCAGGATTTTGGGAATTAGGTCTAGTTTTAAAATGAAACTGCTGTGTCTCATCTTCAAAAACCAACAAAAAAGCAACGAATAAAAAAAGAAAAGAAACCAAAGAGGTGACAAGAAGGAAGCGCGCTCCGGCGTCGGGAGTAGGCCTGCCTCCCCCGCAGAGGGAACAAGCGACCTACAAAAAAACACAATCAAATAAAATGGAGTCTGCCAGCCTCCTCCAAAGAGTCATATAGTCCACGAGTCTGAAAAAAACAGTCAAATAAAGTAGGGGAGGCCAGCGTAGTCAAAGAAATCGTATGCTCCATAAATCAGTTTGCGCGAACCAGTCCTAAGTAAAAGGGACAAGCGGAAGCGACCCCGCTCGTCATGGTACAGGGACGGTAGCGTGCACGGAGATCACCCAGAATGGGAAATTCAACAAGAATGTGCCAAACAGCCTCGGGGATAACGCAATCGTCGCAATTAGGCGCAGGCAAACGCTCCTTCAATTGGCAGTGCATCCCGCGAGTGTGTTTAATTTGTAGACGACAACAAGCAGCCTAGAGCCGTCGAGGCATTGGGGGTAGGTTCATGGGAACCTTCGCGGCGCAATGGCACGTAACTGTAAGTTCCCTTCGATCGTCCCCCATCTTCTTTGCCAAACCACCCGGAGAGCAACCCGTATTCAGGCCATGTAATCGGTATGAGGAAGAGCGAAACGCTGGTCTGGGCGCCCAGTTCTAGTGGAATCTTTAGCGTACTCATCGGCGCGCTAATTCCCTGCAATTCCTACATGTCCAGGAAGATAATCAGGACATCCGCCCGGTTCGTCAAAACCCTAGCGTGACTGATATCGCGAACCAAGTTATACGGAAATTCCATTGCCCTGAGAGCAATCAGGACGTTTTGTGAGTCGCTTTAATTCACAATCCGCTCTCCGAACAGGGCACGTCGTGTTATCTCCAATACCGAGCGGTGTATTACAACCAGCTCAGTAGTGAAGACAGACGTAGCTCCGTTGAATTCAAACAGGGGGGGGGGGTACGGCGTGGTAACCGAACCCCCGTTGGGACTTAGAGCAAACCGTATACACTGGCATGGTTCAAGCTTGACAAATAGTGTGCTCCAAAAAGGCCGAACGCAATACTCCCGGTGCTGTAAAACCTTTGGGAGCAGAGGCGTGGCGATAAATAGTCAAGGGTGGTACTCTCCAAGGTGTCGTCTTGGAAAAAACTAAGGTCACCACCAGCCCGAGAACTATAACAAACTCTCGAAGGAGTTTCTTAGCCCTAAACGAAAAGGGCTTAGGGTATGACTGGGGTCCCTCGGCGGCATCAGAATCGTCGAGATCAGCCGTGGGACCAGTTAGAGCTGGTGGTGACTGATGTAGGCACCGGGCTCGCTCATTCAGGCACTGTGCACGGCGCAGAGCGACCGGAATGCACCGGTTACCAGGCGAAGGCCGGTGTGGTAGATCGATGTCACCTTCCGCAATACATGCTCGGCTGCGGATGCAAAAAACTCGCTTCTGTGGTGGAGCTTCGAACAAACAAAGGATCGATACAAAAGTAATGTAGTATACTTATCAACGCTATGATCACTGAACGTCAAGAAGCGAAGAATATCCATAGTGCGAGTACAAGAGACCCTAAGGCTGCGAATTTAAGCCTGCCAGGTGAGGCGTCTGTCAAACACAAGATCAAGGAAACCGTGTGAGTCCACCACTTCCACCTGAGCCCAATTTATCTACACGTCTTGGTCAGGTTAGAACCATAGATGACGACAGAAGTATACCAGCTGAGTCATGTCGAAGGAAAACCGAAGCCTGTGCTCTTCAGCATAGCGAGAGACGCGATTCAATGCCCGTTGGATTCGATGCTCCAGGGTTGGCATCTGGGCCGGGCCAAAAGAGATTGGAAGGTCGTCCATGTAGAGTAGAGCGTAGCGAGAAGTTCTTCCGACAGCACCAATGTGATGCCGTTGATGCTCAGGGCAAAGAGTGTGACACCGTGGCTACTTGCCTGAGTGACATCCTCTTCCTGCTCCATTGGGTGGGAGAGGGCCCCCCCCACCCCCCACCCCCGAACCATATACAAAATCGATAATCACGCAAAATTTCATATATAAAGATTGACTGACGGGCGTCCCCTCATCCGCATCGTGTCGAGTATCCATGATACCGTATTTTCATGCAGTATCATAGACCTCCCATATGAAAAACATCGTAGCCTAGTGCTATCTACGAAGGAAGGACTCGAAGACAGCATTTTCCAGTTGGAGCAAAGCATCCAACGTGGAGTGGTACTTGCGGAAGCTGCACTATGCAGAAGACAGATGGCCCGCGTTGTCCAGAAAAAAAGTCTAATTTAACATGCAGCAATTTCTCCCTCAACTTCCACAGGCAGGAGGTTAGAGAGATTTATCGGAAACCGGCCGAGATAGATTGATATATCCACAGTTTGCGAAAAGCGAGCACAGTATCGATTAACCAGGAAAAAAAAACTAACTAAAGGCCTTGCCTCGCCTACCCAGGTGTCGAAGCATCGCGTACGGGATATCGTCCCGCCTATAGGAGGTGTCCGCGCACGAAGTGAGAACAGAACGCAACTCACTCAATGTAAACTTGTCGTTGAAGGGTTATCCTCCTCTGGAGGTAAAGCCCAGTCGGCGGTCTTCTGTGTCATAATGACGCGCATTGAATTCTGGTGGAGCAGCATCCCAGCTAGAGAAGTCGGAGAGGGCAGTCGTGTGGATTCCTCCACGGACGCAAATTCCAAGATTGCGGTCCCATTCTTCTGGAGAACGGGATGGGGATCCTGCGAGAACTTGCCCCGAATCCTTTTGAGTCGCTTTCACACTTCTACTAGAGCGATCTTTACTTTAAATGAAGACACGTATGCCCGCCAGTAAGAGCGCCGGGCGTGCTTAGAAACATACTGGTATAGCAATGTCCTCTGACATTCCTATAAAAATATTACATGTATCAATATTCCATTGCATCAATTTTAATATTACACTTACCTAATATCATTTTAACGTAATGTACATTGTGCATAAATATTACCATACTTTCCTTTTTAAAATCAATGTAAAAATATCCATTTATTTCTACAATTTCTTTTAAATCTTATGTAAAATCTCAAATATTTTGTATATGTATTTTCAATATATATTTAGTAATATTTAATTGCCATCCAAAAATCGTGGCTAAGATACATTCTTTTCGGCGACACTTACTTTAGCCAAACACACAAACTAAAAAGATTTCAGCTCTCCCACAATGAATACAAATATTCCTCACTCGTCTCTCGTTATTCTCAGCACAAAGATCCCAATTCACAGTCCATCATAGTTACCTTATCTCACTTCACCTTACATTTCACTCCATACTTTTCATAGATTTCATTATGTTACGTTATATTTCACTGCCTTCCCCACAAATCAACCATACTATCCTCACTTCCAATCCTTTAAACAAGTCAATTATACTTGTAATATCATCCTATAATCTCATCCTGTACCATATTTCAATTATATTTACGTTGTATTCCTTAACACTTCTCAATTTAATTATATCATTCATTCGTATAATTGTAATTACCGCTCACTTGTTAATTCCTAATTCAATTCCCTCATTGTGCATTCGTTGATTATATATATATATATATATATATATATATATATATATATATATATATATATATATATATATATATATATATATATATATATATATATATATATATATATATATATATATATATATATATATATATATATATATATATATATATATATATATATATATATATATATATATATATATATATATATATATATTGTTTATCGTCCGTTTTCTTATAACCCTAGCGCCCTAATTTTCTAAATTCAGTTCACATCAGTCGTTAGGCCTAAATATTAGCAGACGACTATTCCATCCAATTCAACAAGTTTATGGTAATGGTTTTCAAATAGCTATCTAGGCTGATTTATTAACTAAAATCAATCCCACTAATACCCAATAACATAAAAGGGTGCCCAGTCCTGGGTCTCTAATTTTCTTGAAAATAGAAGTGTGTATACATAAAAATGTAGCATATATAGCACAAAACACACTAACTTATACTCTATAAATGTTAATGAGAGAATTATTGAATAAAATTATTCAGAATAAAATTCCAGTTCTCGGCGAATGGCGAGTTTATGCTTAACGACTTTTACGGGAAATCGTTTGGGAATGATTAAATAAAGCAAAGATTTATAACAAAATGTATATATTATTATTATATATTACAAGGAATTATTTATGTAGAATATTTTAATTAGTTACAATTAAATTTACCCACAATTCGTGATTATATTAGCTACCATTACAATTACACCAAATTATGCCTTTATACTAATTATTTATTTATTGATTCCTGATTCTAATTAGTTACAATTACATTTACCCACAATTCATGATTCTATTAGCTACCATTACAATTACACCAAAATTATACTTTTATACAAATTATTTATTTCGTGATATTTTATTCTAATTAGCTACAAATTACAGTCACCTAATTTCCACTAACACAAGTTGCCTAGAAAATTTTTATTATAATTACTATTTAACTAATTGTTCTTGTCATTATTGCCCATTATTATTATTCCCATCTTGGTAATTTCGACTAATTGCCCCTGAACTTTCATTCACGATGAACTATATATATATATATATATATATATATATATATATATATATATATATATATATATATATATATATATATATATATATATATATATATATATATATATATTGCAACTTATTCAAATTTGTGCTGTTTCAACCTAATCAAAACATTCTACATAAATAATTCCTTGTAATCTATAATAATAATATATATTTTGTTATAAATCCTTGCTTTATTTAATCATTTCCAAACTATTTTCCGTAAAAAGTCATTTAGCCTAAACCATAGGTGGGCGCGATAACGAAAAAATGTATCACGATTACAGATAAATCGATAACGATAACTCTATCAGCAATAACCGACAATCGATGACTGGCGATAAATTTACACCCGATAAGGTGATAACTGCTAAATCGATAAATGAAATATTTTAATACAATATTGATTATTGACTATATATAACGTTATTTTATAATACAATAGTAAGGATATTTGAATACTGTTTCTTAGTTTCTTACCTGGTGAGGCTCTCCTTCATCTCCTTATATGTTTGGAGGATCCTCCTCCCAGAACGGACCTACCTCTTTCTGCCTCCAAGGCACGCGCGGCTCGCTCTTGTGCTAAACTGGAACCAAACTCTGAAATTATCGATTATCGCTAGTTTGGAACCAAAAGTATCGGCGATACCGATGAATCGATAACGCCGGGAAAATATCGGATAACCGATAACCCGATATCGTTATCGCGATAAAGTCCACCTATGATTATCATATATTGATATAGGGCCATCGTGGCACGAAACTAGATAGCAACTTCACAACAAACCTATATCTCTAAGTTTTTGAGGGAGTCAGTGAATCGTAAAAAATGGCTCGAGCGGCTAATCTTATAGCGAAGTTAAGCTTAATCGTTAAGGAATTAATGAAATACAACAAGGATAAAACAAAATATATATTATTCTAGATTAAAAAGAATGTAACATATTTGAAATTATATTGATTGAATTTGAATTTAATTATACAAAACGAACATGAGTTTAACACTGAATTTTTGTCGTGACTAAATTTGGCTTAAGGTAGATAGGTAATTAATTAAAATGTAGTTATATCTAATTTAAATGTAATAAAATAATTGAAATCACGAATTGTGGGTGAATGTAATTAAAATCACGAATTGTGGGTAAATGTAATTGAAATCACGATTGTGGGTAAATGTAATTGAAATAATTGAAAATGTTATTAAAATGTAGTTAAAATAATTGAAATCACAAATCGTTGGTATATGTAATTGAAATCACGAATTGTGTATAAATGTAATTGAAATCATAGAAATGTAATTGTAACTATTACAATCACGATGGTTAAAAGGGAAAATGTATGAGAGTCTGGAAAAGGAAATATAAGGAATTAGACAGTGTTTATGTTTGTAAAATCTAAGGATTATATGGAGAAAGAATTCAACTGACCTTGATTTGGAGAAAACGAGGGCACAAGTGAATATTTTTGTCTCGCATGCAGAATATTTGGAAGCGTTAGTCATGCGTGTAAATCTTGCCAATTGTTTTTGAAGACTTTTTGACAAATATATAATATTTAAGAAAAATGATATAAAATTTTATATATATATATATATATATATATATATATATATATATATATATATATATATATATATATATATATATATATATACATATATATATATTTGTAGCTGCAGAGCTGCTACAAATACACCCCTCCCTATAAGAGAGTTACTCGCCCATCCCCCCAAATTCTAAACATGGACTATAAATTTTTAATTCAGATACCGACGAGGTCTAACAACGCGTCCAGAACGTGTCACGGTGCCATGTGGCAGATTTCGACCATGAGGACACAATTGACTGGCAGTGCCAATCATTTTCGGCGCAATACTGTCACGCACTAGGGCAGGAGGGGCGAGAGACATCCGTTCTATTGCCCCCAAACTGGCGTCTGACGTGGGGGGGGGGGGGGGTGCGTTGTGAGGGCTGCTGACGAGGGCTCCTGCAAGAAAAAGGGAGGCGGCAGCAATTGGTAAGGAAAATTGGGTGTTGGAGAATGTTTTGTAGGAGGGTTTTGAAGAAAAGTATCAGAAATCACTGGATCACTAACATTCATAGTGGGAGGAGAAGACAGTGGCTGTTCAAGGTGAACGGCCTCTTTAAAGGCGGGTTTCAGGCGATCGATGGAGACAGTATCTTGCTTGGTGCCAAACTGTAGTGCATAGATGACGAGGCAGGGTCGTTCATATACTGGCTGCAAGGAAAATAGAGGTGAGTCGCGACGGACAAAAACCTGAGAATAGGTTGCCATTCCCTTTGGCACCAAAGTTGTCTGATGAGCAGGTACACTTGGGGCGGTCGACTTAACTTCAGACATCGCCTGTACTAAATTACGTACGTATGCAGCAGGATAAACATAAGATGGTAGATGATGATCAGAAAAAAAATGACCAGGAAGACGAAGTTGAGTCCTATAGACAAGTTCCAACGCAAAACAAGCCAAATCCTCTTTCAAGGATGCACGCACTCACAGAGCTGCTACAAATACACCCCCCCCCCAAGAGAGTTACTCGCCCATCCCCCAAAATTCTAAACATGGACTATAAATTTTTAATTCAGATACCGACGAGGTCTAACAACGCGTCCAGAACGTGTCACGGTGCCATGTGGCAGATTTCGACCATTAGGACACAATTGACTGGCAGTGCCAATCCTTTTCGGCACAATACTGTCACGCACTAGGGCAGGAGGGGCGAAAGACATCCGTTCTATTGCCCCCAAACTGGCGTCTGACGTGGGGGGGTGCGTTGTGAGGGCTGCTGACGAGGGCTCCTGCAAGAAAAAGGGAGGCGGCAGCAATTGGTAAGGAAAATTGGGTGTTGGAGAATGTTTTGTAGGAGGGTTTTGAAGAAAAGTATCAGAAATCACTGGATCACTAACATTCATAGTGGGAGGAGAAGACAGTGGCTGTTCAAGGTGAACGGCCTCTTTAAAGGCGGGTTTCAGGCGATCGATGGAGACAGTATCTTGCTTGGTGCCAAACTGTAGTGCATAGATGACGAGGCAGGGTCGTTCATATACTGGCTGCAAGAAAAATAGAGGTGAGTCGCGACGGACAAAAACCTGAGAATAGGTTGCCATCCCCTTTGGCACCAAAGTTGTCTGATGAGCAGGTACACTTGGGGCGGTAGGCTTAACTTCAGACATCGCCTGTACTAAATTACGTACGTATGCAGCAGGATAAACATAAGATGGTAGAGGATGATCAGAAAAAAAAAATGACCAGGAAGACGAAGTTGAGTCCTATAGACAAGTTCCAACGCAAAACAAGCCAAATCCTCTTTCAAGGATGCACGCACTCACAGAGCTGCTACAAATACACCTCCCCCCCAAGAGAGTTACTCGCCCATCCCCCAAAATTCTAAACATGGACTATAAATTTTTAATTCAGATACCGACGAGGTCTAACAACGCGTCCAGAACGTGTCACGGTGCCATGTGGCAGATTTCGACCATTAGGACACAATTGACTGGCAGTGCCAATCCTTTTCGGCACAATACTGTCACGCACTAGGGCAGGAGGGGCGAAAGACATCCGTTCTATTGCCCCCAAACTGGCGTCTGACGTGGGGGGGGGGTGCGTTGTGAGGGCTGCTGACGAGGGCTCCTGCAAGAAAAAGGGAGGCGGCAGCAATTGGTAAGGAAAATTGGGTGTTGGAGAATGTTTTGTAGGAGGGTTTTGAAGAAAAGTATCAGAAATCACTGGATCACTAACATTCATAGTGGGAGGAGAAGACAGTGGCTGTTCAAGGTGAACGGCCTCTTTAAAGGCGGGTTTCAGGCGATCGATGGAGACAGTATCTTGCTTGGTGCCAAACTGTAGTGCATAGATGACGAGGCAGGGTCGTTCATATACTGGCTGCAAGAAAAATAGAGGTGAGTCGCGACGGACAAAAACCTGAGAATAGGTTGCCATCCCCTTTGGCACCAAAGTTGTCTGATGAGCAGGTACTCTTGGGGCGGTCGGCTTAACTTCAGACATCGCCTGTACTAAATTACGTACGTATGCAGCAGGATGAACATAAGATGGTAGAGCATGATCAGAAAAAAATGACTAGGAAGACGAAGTTGAGTCCTATAGACAAGTTCCAACGCAAAACAAGCCAAATCCTCTTTCAAGGATGCACGCACTCACAGAGCTGCTACAAATACACCCCCCTCCCCAAGAGAGTCACTCGCCCATCCCCCAAAATTCTAAACATGGACTATAAATTTTTAATTCAGATACCGACGAGGTCTTACAACGCGTCCAGAACGTGTCACGGTGCCATGTGGCAGATTTCGACCATTAGGACACAATTGACTGGCAGTGCCAATCATTTTCGGCACAATACTGTCACGCACTAGGGCAGGAGGGGCGAAAGACATCCGTTCTATTGCCCCCAAACTGGCGTCTGACGTGGGGGGGTGCGTTGTGAGGGCTGCTGACGAGGGCTCCTGCAAGAAAAAGGGAGGCGGCAGCAATTGGTAAGGAAAATTGGGTGTTGGAGAATGTTTTGTAGGAGGGTTTTGAAGAAAAGTATCAGAAATCACTGGATCACTAACATTCATAGTGGGAGGAGAAGACAGTGGCTGTTCAAGGTGAGCGGCCTCTTTAAAGGCGGGTTTCAGGCGATCGATGGAGACAGTATCTTGCTTGGTGCCAAACTGTAGTGCATAGATGACGAGGCAGGGTCGTTCATATACTGGCTGCAAGGAAAATAGAGGTGAGTCGCGACGGACAAAAACCTGAGAATAGGTTGCCATCCCCTTTGACACCAAAGTTGTCTGATGAGCAGGTACACTTGGGGCGGTCGGCTTAACTTCAGACATCGCCTGTATTAAATTACGTACGTATGCAGCAGGATGAACATAAGATGGTAGAGCATGATCAGAAAAAAAAAATGACCAGGAAGACGAAGTTGAGTCCTATAGACAAGTTCCAACGCAAAACAAGCCAAATCCTCTTTCAAGGATGCACGCACTCACAGAGCTGCTACAAATACACCCCCCCAAGAGAGTTACTCGCCCATCCCCCAAAATTCTAAACATGGACTATAAATTTTTAATTCAGATACCGACGAGGTCTAACAACGCGTCCAGAACGTGTCACGGTGCCATGTGGCAGATTTCGACCATGAGGACACAATTGACTGGCAGTGCCAATCATTTTCGGCACAATACTGTCACGCACTAGGGCAGGAGGGGCGAAAGACTTCCGTTCTATTGCCCCCAAACTGGCGTCTGACGGGGGGGGGGGCGCGTTGTGAGGGCTGCTGACGAGGGCTCCTGCAAGAAAAAGGGAGGCGGCAGCAATTGGTAAGGAAAATTGGGTGTTGGAGAATGTTTTGTAGGAGGGTTTTGAAGAAAAGTATCAGAAATCACTGGATCACTAACATTCATAGTGGGAGGAGAAGACAGGGGCTGTTCAAGGTGAACGGCCTCTTTAAAGGCGGGTTTCAGGCGATCGATGGAGACAGTATCTTGCTTGGTGCCAAACTGTAGTGCATAGATGACGAGGCAGGGTCGTTCATATACTGGCTGCAAGGAAAATAGAGGTGAGTCGCGACGGACAAAAACCTGAGAATAGGTTGCCATCCCCTTTGGCACCAAAGTTGTCTGATGAGCAGGTACACTTGGGGCGGTCGGCTTAACTTCAGACATCGCCTGTACTAAATTACGTACGTATGCAGCAGGATAAACATAAGATGGTAGAGGATGATCAGAAAAAAAATGACCAGGAAGACGAAGTTGAGTCCTATAGACAAGTTCCAACGCAAAACAAGCCAAATCCTCTTTCAAGGATGCACGCACTCACAGAGCTGCTACAAATACACCCCCCCCCAAGAGAGTTACTCGCCCATCCCCCAAAATTCTAAACATGGACTATAAATTTTTAATTCAGATACCGACGAGGTCTAACAACGCGTCCAGAACGTGTCACGGTGCCATGTGGCAGATTTCGACCATTAGGACACAATTGACTGGCAGTGCCAATCCTTTTCGGCACAATACTGTCACGCACTAGGGCAGGAGGGGCGAAAGACATCCGTTCTATTGCCCCCAAACTGGCGTCTGACGTGGGGGGGTGCGTTGTGAGGGCTGCTGACGAGGGCTCCTGCAAGAAAAAGGGAGGCGGCAGCAATTGGTAAGGAAAATTGGGTGTTGGAGAATGTTTTGTAGGAGGGTTTTGAAGAAAAGTATCAGAAATCACTGGATCACTAACATTCATAGTGGGAGGAGAAGACAGTGGCTGTTCAAGGTGAACGGCCTCTTTAAAGGCGGGTTTCAGGCGATCGATGGAGACAGTATCTTGCTTGGTGCCAAACTGTAGTGCATAGATGACGAGGCAGGGTCGTTCATATACTGGCTGCAAGAAAAATAGAGGTGAGTCGCGACGGACAAAAACCTGAGAATAGGTTGCCATCCCCTTTGGCACCAAAGTTGTCTGATGAGCAGGTACACTTGGGGCGGTAGGCTTAACTTCAGACATCGCCTGTACTAAATTACGTACGTATGCAGCAGGATAAACATAAGATGGTAGAGGATGATCAGAAAAAAAAAATGACCAGGAAGACGAAGTTGAGTCCTATAGACAAGTTCCAACGCAAAACAAGCCAAATCCTCTTTCAAGGATGCACGCACTCACAGAGCTGCTACAAATACACCTCCCCCCCAAGAGAGTTACTCGCCCATCCCCCAAAATTCTAAACATGGACTATAAATTTTTAATTCAGATACCGACGAGGTCTAACAACGCGTCCAGAACGTGTCACGGTGCCATGTGGCAGATTTCGACCATTAGGACACAATTGACTGGCAGTGCCAATCCTTTTCGGCACAATACTGTCACGCACTAGGGCAGGAGGGGCGAAAGACATCCGTTCTATTGCCCCCAAACTGGCGTCTGACGTGGGGGGGGGGTGCGTTGTGAGGGCTGCTGACGAGGGCTCCTGCAAGAAAAAGGGAGGCGGCAGCAATTGGTAAGGAAAATTGGGTGTTGGAGAATGTTTTGTAGGAGGGTTTTGAAGAAAAGTATCAGAAATCACTGGATCACTAACATTCATAGTGGGAGGAGAAGACAGTGGCTGTTCAAGGTGAACGGCCTCTTTAAAGGCGGGTTTCAGGCGATCGATGGAGACAGTATCTTGCTTGGTGCCAAACTGTAGTGCATAGATGACGAGGCAGGGTCGTTCATATACTGGCTGCAAGAAAAATAGAGGTGAGTCGCGACGGACAAAAACCTGAGAATAGGTTGCCATCCCCTTTGGCACCAAAGTTGTCTGATGAGCAGGTACTCTTGGGGCGGTCGGCTTAACTTCAGACATCGCCTGTACTAAATTACGTACGTATGCAGCAGGATGAACATAAGATGGTAGAGCATGATCAGAAAAAAATGACTAGGAAGACGAAGTTGAGTCCTATAGACAAGTTCCAACGCAAAACAAGCCAAATCCTCTTTCAAGGATGCACGCACTCACAGAGCTGCTACAAATACACCCCCCTCCCCAAGAGAGTCACTCGCCCATCCCCCAAAATTCTAAACATGGACTATAAATTTTTAATTCAGATACCGACGAGGTCTTACAACGCGTCCAGAACGTGTCACGGTGCCATGTGGCAGATTTCGACCATTAGGACACAATTGACTGGCAGTGCCAATCATTTTCGGCACAATACTGTCACGCACTAGGGCAGGAGGGGCGAAAGACATCCGTTCTATTGCCCCCAAACTGGCGTCTGACGTGGGGGGGTGCGTTGTGAGGGCTGCTGACGAGGGCTCCTGCAAGAAAAAGGGAGGCGGCAGCAATTGGTAAGGAAAATTGGGTGTTGGAGAATGTTTTGTAGGAGGGTTTTGAAGAAAAGTATCAGAAATCACTGGATCACTAACATTCATAGTGGGAGGAGAAGACAGTGGCTGTTCAAGGTGAGCGGCCTCTTTAAAGGCGGGTTTCAGGCGATCGATGGAGACAGTATCTTGCTTGGTGCCAAACTGTAGTGCATAGATGACGAGGCAGGGTCGTTCATATACTGGCTGCAAGGAAAATAGAGGTGAGTCGCGACGGACAAAAACCTGAGAATAGGTTGCCATCCCCTTTGACACCAAAGTTGTCTGATGAGCAGGTACACTTGGGGCGGTCGGCTTAACTTCAGACATCGCCTGTATTAAATTACGTACGTATGCAGCAGGATGAACATAAGATGGTAGAGCATGATCAGAAAAAAAAAATGACCAGGAAGACGAAGTTGAGTCCTATAGACAAGTTCCAACGCAAAACAAGCCAAATCCTCTTTCAAGGATGCACGCACTCACAGAGCTGCTACAAATACACCCCCCCAAGAGAGTTACTCGCCCATCCCCCAAAATTCTAAACATGGACTATAAATTTTTAATTCAGATACCGACGAGGTCTAACAACGCGTCCAGAACGTGTCACGGTGCCATGTGGCAGATTTCGACCATGAGGACACAATTGACTGGCAGTGCCAATCATTTTCGGCACAATACTGTCACGCACTAGGGCAGGAGGGGCGAAAGACTTCCGTTCTATTGCCCCCAAACTGGCGTCTGACGGGGGGGGGGCGCGTTGTGAGGGCTGCTGACGAGGGCTCCTGCAAGAAAAAGGGAGGCGGCAGCAATTGGTAAGGAAAATTGGGTGTTGGAGAATGTTTTGTAGGAGGGTTTTGAAGAAAAGTATCAGAAATCACTGGATCACTAACATTCATAGTGGGAGGAGAAGACAGGGGCTGTTCAAGGTGAACGGCCTCTTTAAAGGCGGGTTTCAGGCGATCGATGGAGACAGTATCTTGCTTGGTGCCAAACTGTAGTGCATAGATGACGAGGCAGGGTCGTTCATATACTGGCTGCAAGGAAAATAGAGGTGAGTCGCGACGGACAAAAACCTGAGAATAGGTTGCCATCCCCTTTGGCACCAAAGTTGTCTGATGAGCAGGTACACTTGGGGCGGTCGGCTTAACTTCAGACATCGCCTGTACTAAATTACGTACGTATGCAGCAGGATAAACATAAGATGGTAGAGGATGATCAGAAAAAAAATGACCAGGAAGACGAAGTTGAGTCCTATAGACAAGTTCCAACGCAAAACAAGCCAAATCCTCTTTCAAGGATGCACGCACTCACAGAGCTGCTACAAATACACCCCCCCCCAAGAGAGTTACTCGCCCATCCCCCAAAATTCTAAACATGGACTATAAATTTTTAATTCAGATACCGACGAGGTCTAACAACGCGTCCAGAACGTGTCACGGTGCCAACTGGCAGATTTCGACCATTAGGACACAATTGACTGGCAGTGCCAATCATTTTCGGCACAATACTGTCACGCACTAGGGCAGGAGGGGCGAAAGACATCCGTTCTATTGCCCCCAAACTGGCGTCTGACGTGGGGGGGGTGCGTTGTGAGGGCTGCTGACGAGGGCTCCTGCAAGAAAAAGGGAGGCGGCAGCAATTGGTAAGGAAAATTGGGTGTTGGAGAATGTTTTGTAGGAGGGTTTTGAAGAAAAGTATCAGAAATCACTGGATCACTAACATTCATAGTGGGAGGAGAAGACAGTGGCTGTTCAAGGTGAACGGCCTCTTAAAAGGCGGGTTTCAGGCGATCGATGGAGACAGTATCTTGCTTGGTGCCAAACTGTAGTGCATAGATGACGAGGCAGGGTCGTTCATATACTGGCTGCAAGGAAAATAGAGGTGAGTCGCGACGGACAAAAACCTGAGAATAGGTTGCCATCCCCTTTGGCACCAAAGTTGTCTGATGAGCAGGTACACTTGGGGCGGTCGGCTTAACTTCAGACATCGCCTGTACTAAATTACGTACGTATGCAGCAGGATAAACATAAGATGGTAGAGGATGATCAGAAAAAAAAATGACCAGGAAGACGAAGTTGAGTCCTATAGACAAGTTCCAACGCAAAACAAGCCAAATCCTCTTTCAAGGATGCACGCACTCACAGAGCTGCTACAAATACACCCCCCCCCCAAGAGAGTTACTCGCCCATCCCCCAAAATTCTAAACATGGACTATAAATTTTTAATTCAGATACCGACGAGGTCTAACAACGCGTCCAGAACGTGTCACGGTGCCATGTGGCAGATTTCGACCATTAGGACACAATTGACTGGCAGTGCCAATCATTTTCGGCACAATACTGTCACGCACTAGGGCAGGAGGGGCGAAAAACATCCGTTCTATTGCCCCCAAACTGGCGTCTGACGTGGGGGGGTGCGTTGTGAGGGCTGCTGACGAGGTCTCCTGCAAGAAAAAGGGAGGCGGCAGCAATTGGTAAGGAAAATTGGGTGTTGGAGAATGTTTTGTAGGAGGGTTTTGAAGAAAAGTATCAGAAATCACTGGATCACTAACATTCATAGTGGGAGGAGAAGACAGTGGCTGTTCAAGGTGAACGGCCTCTTTAAAGGCGGGTTTCAGGCGATCGATGGAGACAGTATCTTGCTTGGTGCCAAACTGTAGTGCATAGATGACGAGGCAGGGTCGTTCATATACTGGCTGCAAGGAAAATAGAGGTGAGTCGCGACGGACAAAAACCTGAGAATAGGTTGCCATCCCCTTTGGCACCAAATTTGTCTGATGAGCAGGTACACTTGGGGCGGTCGGCTTAACTTCAGACATCGCCTGTACTAAATTACGTACGTATGCAGCAGGATAAACATAAGATGGTAGAGGATGATCAGAAAAAAAAATGACCAGGAAGACGAAGTTGAGTCCTATAGACAAGTTCCAACGCAAAACAAGCCAAATCCTCTTTCAAGGATGCACGCACTCACAGAGCTGCTACAAATACACCCCCCCCAAGAGAGTTACTCGCCCATCCCCCAAAATTCTAAACATGGACTATAAATTTTTAATTCAGATACCGACGAGGTCTAACAACGCGTCCAGAACGTGTCACGGTGCCATGTGGCAGATTTCGACCATGAGGACACAATTGACTGGCAGTGCCAATCATTTTCGGCACAATACTGTCACGCACTAGGGCAGGAGGGGCGAAAGACTTCCGTTCTATTGCACCCCAAACTGGCGTCTGACGGGGGGGGGGGGCGCGTTGTGAGGGCTGCTGACGAGGGCTCCTGCAAGAAAAAGGGAGGCGGCAGCAATTGGTAAGGAAAATTGGGTGTTGGAGAATGTTTTGTAGGAGGGTTTTGAAGAAAAGTATCAGAAATCACTGGATCACTAACATTCATAGTGGGAGGAGAAGACAGGGGCTGTTCAAGGTGAACGGCCTCTTTAAAGGCGGGTTTCAGGCGATCGATGGAGACAGTATCTTGCTTGGTGCCAAACTGTAGTGCATAGATGACGAGGCAGGGTCGTTCATATACTGGCTGCAAGGAAAATAGAGGTGAGTCGCGACGGACAAAAACCTGAGAATAGGTTGCCATCCCCTTTGGCACCAAAGTTGTCTGATGAGCAGGTACACTTGGGGCGGTCGGCTTAACTTCAGACATCGCCTGTACTAAATTACGTACGTATGCAGCAGGATAAACATAAGATGGTAGAGGATGATCAGAAAAAAAATGACCAGGAAGACGAAGTTGAGTCCTATAGACAAGTTCCAACGCAAAACAAGCCAAATCCTCTTTCAAGGATGCACGCACTCACAGAGCTGCTACAAATACACCCCCCCCCCAAGAGAGTTACTCGCCCATCCCCCAAAATTCTAAACATGGACTATAAATTTTTAATTCAGATACCGACGAGGTCTAACAACGCGTCCAGAACGTGTCACGGTGCCAACTGGCAGATTTCGACCATGAGGACACAATTGACTGGCAGTGCCAATCATTTTCGGCACAATACTGTCACGCACTAGGGCAGGAGGGGCGAAAGACATCCGTTCTATTGCCCCCAAACTGGCGTCTGACGTGGGGGGGGGGGGTCACGTTGTGAGGGCTGCTGACGAGGGCTCCTGCAAGAAAAAGGGAGGCGGCAGCAATTGGTAAGGAAATTGAGTGTTGGAGAATGTTTTGTAGGAGGGTTTTGAAGAAAAGTATCAGAAATCACTGGATCACTAACATTCATAGTGGGAGGAGAAGACAGTGGCTGTTCAAGGTGAACGGCCTCTTTAAAGGCGGGTTTCAGGCGATCGATGGAGACAGTATCTTGCTTGGTGCCAAACTGTAGTGCATATATGACGAGGCAGGGTCGTTCATATACTGGCTGCAAGAAAAATAGAGGTGAGTCGCGACGGACAAAAACCTGAGAATAGGTTGCCATCCCCTTTGGCACCAAAGTTGTCTGATGAGCAGGTACTCTTGGGAGGGTCGGCTTAACTTCAGACATCGCCTGTACTAAATTACGTACGTATGCAGCAGGATGAACATAAGATGGTAGAGCATGATCAGAAAAAAAATGACCAGGAAGACGAAGTTGAGTCCTATAGACAAGTTCCAACGCAAAACAAGCCAAATCCTCTTTCAAGGATGCACGCACTCACAGAGCTGCTACAAATACACCCCCCTCCCCAAGAGAGTCACTCGCCCATCCCCCAAAATTCTAAACATGGACTATAAATTTTTAATTCAGATACCGACGAGGTCTTACAACGCGTCCAGAACGTGTCACGGTGCCATGTGGCAGATTTCGACCATTAGGACACAATTGACTGGCAGTGCCAATCATTTTCGGCACAATACTGTCACGCACTAGGGCAGGAGGGGCGAAAGACATCCGTTCTATTGCCCCCAAACTGGCGTCTGACGTGGGGGGGTGCGTTGTGAGGGCTGCTGACGAGGGCTCCTGCAAGAAAAAGGGAGGCGGCAGCAATTGGTAAGGAAAATTGGGTGTTGGAGAATGTTTTGTAGGAGGGTTTTGAAGAAAAGTATCAGAAATCACTGGATCACTAACATTCATAGTGGGAGGAGAAGACAGTGGCTGTTCAAGGTGAGCGGCCTCTTTAAATGCGGGTTTCAGGCGATCGATGGAGACAGTATCTTGCTTGGTGCCAAACTGTAGTGCATAGATGACGAGGCAGAGTCGTTCATATACTGGCTGCAAGGAAAATAGAGGTGAGTCGCGACGGACAAAAACCTGAGAATAGGTTGCCATCCCCTTTGACACCAAAGTTGTCTGATGAGCAGGTACACTTGGGGCGGTCGGCTTAACTTCAGACATCGCCTGTATTAAATTACGTACGTATGCAGCAGGATGAACATAAGATGGTAGAGCATGATCAGAAAAAAAAAATGACCAGGAAGACGAAGTTGAGTCCTATAAACAAGTTCCAACGCAAAACAAGCCAAATCCTCTTTCAAGGATGCACGCACTCACAGAGCTGCTACAAATACACCCCCCCCAAGAGAGTTACTCGCCCATCCCCCAAAATTCTAAACATGGACTATAAATTTTTAATTCAGATACCGACGAGGTCTAACAACGCGTCCAGAACGTGTCACGGTGCCATGTGGCAGATTTCGACCATGAGGACACAATTGACTGGCAGTGCCAATCATTTTCGGCACAATACTGTCACGCACTAGGGCAGGAGGGGCGAAAGACATCCGTTCTATTGCCCCCAAACTGGCGTCTGACGTGGGGGGGTTGCGTTGTGAGGGCTGCTGACGAGGGCTCCTGCAAGAAAAAGGGAGGCGGCAGCAATTGGTAAGGAAAATTGGGTGTTGGAGAATGTTTTGTAGGAGGGTTTTGAAGAAAAGTATCAGAAATCACTGGATCACTAACATTCATAGTGGGAGGAGAAGACAGTGGCTGTTCAAGGTGAACGGCCTCTTTAAAGGCGGGTTTCAGGCGATCGATGGAGACAGTATCTTGCTTGGTGCCAAACTGTAGTGCATAGATGACGAGGCAGGGTCGTTCATATACTGGCTGCAAGAAAAATAGAGGTGAGTCGCGACGGACAAAAACCTGAGAATAGGTTGCCATCCCCTTTGGCACCAAAGTTGTCTGATGAGCAGGTACTCTTGGGAGGGTCGGCTTAACTTCAGACATCGCCTGTACTAAATTACGTACGTATGCAGCAGGATGAACATAAGATGGTAGAGCATGATCAGAAAAAAAATGACCAGGAAGACGAAGTTGAGTCCTATAGACAAGTTCCAACGCAAAACAAGCCAAATCCTCTTTCAAGGATGCACGCACTCACAGAGCTGCTACAAATACACCCCCCTCCCCAAGAGAGTCACTCGCCCATCCCCCAAAATTCTAAACATGGACTATAAATTTTTAATTCAGATACCGACGAGGTCTAACAACGCGTCCAGAACGTGTCACGGTGCCATGTGGCAGATTTCGACCATGAGGACACAATTGACTGGCAGTGCCAATCATTTTCGGCACAATACTGTCACGCACTAGGGCAGGAGGGGCGAAAGACTTCCGTTCTATTGCCCCCAAACTGGCGTCTGACGGGGGGGGGGGCGCGTTGTGAGGGCTGCTGACGAGGGCTCCTGCAAGAAAAAGGGAGGCGGCAGCAATTGGTAAGGAAAATTGGGTGTTGGAGAATGTTTTGTAGGAGGGTTTTGAAGAAAAGTATCAGAAATCACTGGATCACTAACATTCATAGTGGGAGGAGAAGACAGGGGCTGTTCAAGGTGAACGGCCTCTTTAAAGGCGGGTTTCAGGCGATCGATGAAGACAGTATCTTGCTTGGTGCCAAACTGTAGTGCATAGATGACGAGGCAGGGTCGTTCATATACTGGCTGCAAGGAAAATAGAGGTGAGTCGCGACGGACAAAAACCTGAGAATAGGTTGCCATCCCCTTTGGCACCAAAGTTGTCTGATGAGCAGGTACACTTGGGGCGGTCGGCTTAACTTCAGACATCGCCTGTACTAAATTACGTACGTATGCAGCAGGATAAACATAAGATGGTAGAGGATGATCAGAAAAAAAATGACCAGGAAGACGAAGTTGAGTCCTATAGACAAGTTCCAACGCAAAACAAGCCAAATCCTCTTTCAAGGATGCACGCACTCACAGAGCTGCTACACATACACCCCCCTCCCCAAGAGAGTTACTCGCCCATCCCCCAAAATTCTAAACATGGACTATAAATTTTTAATTCAGATACCGACGAGGTCTAACAACGCGTCCAGAACGTGTCACGGTGCCATGTGGCAGATTTCGACCATTAGGACACAATTGACTGGCAGTGCCAATCATTTTCGGCACAATACTGTCACGCACTAGGGCAGGAGGGGCGAAAGACATCCGTTCTATTGCCCCCAAACTGGCGTCTGACGTGGGGGGGGTGCGTTGTGAGGGCTGCTGACGAGGGCTCCTGCAAGAAAAAGGGAGGCGGCAGCAATTGGTAAGGAAAATTGGGTGTTGGAGAATGTTTTGTAGGAGGGTTTTGAAGAAAAGTATCAGAAATCACTGGATCACTAACATTCATAGTGGGAGGAGAAGACAGTGGCTGTTCAAGGTGAACGGCCTCTTTAAAGGCGGGTTTCAGGCGATCGATGGAGACAGTATCTTGCTTGGTGCCAAACTGTAGTGCATAGATGACGAGGCAGGGTCGTTCATATACTGGCTGCAAGGAAAATAGAGGTGAGTCGCGACGGACAAAAACCTGAGAATAGGTTGCCATCCCCTTTGGCACCAAAGTTGTCTGATGAGCAGGTACACTTGGGGCGGTCGGCTTAACTTCAGACATCGCCTGTACTAAATTACGTACGTATGCAGCAGGATAAACATAAGATGGTAGAGGATGATCAGAAAAAAAAATGACCAGGAAGACGAAGTTGAGTCCTATAGACAAGTTCCAACGCAAAACAAGCCAAATCCTCTTTCAAGGATGCACGCACTCACAGAGCTGCTACAAATACACCCCCCCCCAAGAGAGTTACTCGCCCATCCCCCAAAATTCTAAACATGGACTATAAATTTTTAATTCAGATACCGACGAGGTCTAACAACGCGTCCAGAACGTGTCACGGTGCCATGTGGCAGATTTCGACCATTAGGACACAATTGACTGGCAGTGCCAATCATTTTCGGCACAATACTGTCACGCACTAGGGCAGGAGGGGCGAAAAACATCCGTTCTATTGCCCCCAAACTGGCGTCTGACGTGGGGGGGTGCGTTGTGAGGGCTGCTGACGAGGTCTCCTGCAAGAAAAAGGGAGGCGGCAGCAATTGGTAAGGAAAATTGGGTGTTGGAGAATGTTTTGTAGGAGGGTTTTGAAGAAAAGTATCAGAAATCACTGGATCACTAACATTCATAGTGGGAGGAGAAGACAGTGGCTGTTCAAGGTGAACGGCCTCTTTAAAGGCGGGTTTCAGGCGATCGATGGAGACAGTATCTTGCTTGGTGCCAAACTGTAGTGCATAGATGACGAGGCAGGGTCGTTCATATACTGGCTGCAAGAAAAATAGAGGTGAGTCGCGACGGACAAAAACCTGAGAATAGGTTGCCATCCCCTTTGACACCAAAGTTGTCTGATGAGCAGGTACTCTTGGGGCGGTCGGCTTAACTTCAGACATCGCCTGTACTAAATTACGTACGTATGCAGCAGGATGAACATAAGATGGTAGAGCATGATCACAAAAAAAAATGACCAGGAAGACGAAGTTGAGTCCTATAGACAAGTTCCAACGCAAAACAAGCCAAATCCTCTTTCAAGGATGCACGCACTCACAGAGCTGCTACAAATACACCCCCCTCCCCAAGAGAGTCACTCGCCCATCCCCCAAAATTCTAAACATGGACTATAAATTTTTAATTCAGATACCGACGAGGTCTTACAACGCGTCCAGAACGTGTCACGGTGCCATGTGGCAGATTTCGACCATTAGGACACAATTGACTGGCAGTGCCAATCATTTTCGGCACAATACTGTCACGCACTAGGGCAGGAGGGGCGAAAGACCTCCGTTCTATTGCCCCCAAACTGGCGCTGACGTGGAGGGGTGCGTTGTGAGGGCTGCTGACGAGGGCTCCTGCAAGAAAAAGGGAGGCGGCAGCAATTGGTAAGGAAAATTGGGTGTTGGAGAATGTTTTGTAGGAGGGTTTTGAAGAAAAGTATCAGAAATCACTGGATCACTAACATTCATAGTGGGAGGAGAAGACAGTGGCTGTTCAAGGTGAACGGCCTCTTTAAAGGCGGGTTTCAGGCGATCGATGGAGACAGTATCTTGCTTGGTGCCAAACTGTAGTGCATAGATGACGAGGCAGGGTCGTTCATATACTGGCTGCAAGAAAAATAGAGGTGAGTCGCGACGGACAAAAACCTGAGAATAGGTTGCCATCCCCTTTGGCACCAAAGTTGTCTGATGAGCAGGTACTCTTGGGGCGGTCGGCTTAACTTCAGACATCGCCTGTACTAAATTACGTACGTATGCAGCAGGATGAACATAAGATGGTAGAGCATGATCAGAAAAAAAATGACTAGGAAGACGAAGTTGAGTCCTATAGACAAGTTCCAACGCAAAACAAGCCAAATCCTCTTTCAAGGATGCACGCACTCAAAGAGCTGCTACAAATACACCCCCCTCCCCAAGAGAGTTACTCGCCCATCCCCCAAAATTCTAAACATGGACTATAAATTTTTAATTCAGATACCGACGAGGTCTTACAACGCGTCCAGAACGTGTCACGGTGCCATGTGGCAGATTTCGACCATTAGGACACAATTGACTGGCAGTGCCAATCATTTTCGGCACAATACTGTCACGCACTAGGGCAGGAGGGGCGAAAGACATCCGTTCTATTACCCCCAAACTGGCGTCTGACGTGGGGGGGTGCGTTGTGAGGGCTGCTGACGAGGGCTCCTGCAAGAAAAAGGGAGGCGGCAGCAATTGGTAAGGAAAATTGGGTGTTGGAGAATGTTTTGTAGGAGGGTTTTGAAGAAAAGTATCAGAAATCACTGGATCACTAACATTCATAGTGGGAGGAGAAGACAGTGGCTGTTCAAGGTGAACGGCCTCTTTAAAGGCGGGTTTCAGGCGATCGATGGAGACAGTATCTTGCTTGGTGCCAAACTGTAGTGCATAGATGACGAGGCAGGGTCGTTCATATACTGGCTGCAAGGAAAATAGAGGTGAGTCGCGACGGACAAAAACCTGAGAATAGGTTGCCATCCCCTTTGGCACCAAAGTTGTCTGATGAGCAGGTACACTTGGGGCGGTCGGCTTAACTTCAGACATCGCCTGTACTAAATTACGTACGTATGCAGCAGGATAAACATAAGATGGTAGAGGATGATCAGACAAAAAAATGACCAGGAAGACGAAGTTGAGTCCTATAGACAAGTTCCAACGCAAAACAAGCCAAATCCTCTTTCAAGGATGCACGCACTCACAGAGCTGCTACAAATACACCCCCCCCCCCAAGAGAGTTACTCGCCCATCCCCCAAAATTCTAAACATGGACTATAAATTTTTAATTCAGATACCGACGAGGTCTAACAACGCGTCCAGAACGTGTCACGGTGCCATGTGGCAGATTTCGACCATTAGGACACAATTGACTGGCAGTGCCAATCCTTTTCGGCACAATACTGTCACGCACTAGGGCAGGAGGGGCGAAAGACATCCGTTCTATTGCCCCCAAACTGGCGTCTGACGTGGGGGGGGGGTGCGTTGTGAGGGCTGCTGACGAGGGCTCCTGCAAGAAAAAGGGAGGCGGCAGCAATTGGTAAGGAAAATTGGGTGTTGGAGAATGTTTTGTAGGAGGGTTTTGAAGAAAAGTATCATAAATCACTGGATCACTAACATTCATAGTGGGAGGAGAAGACAGTGGCTGTTCAAGGTGAACGGCCTCTTTAAAGGCGGGTTTCAGGCGATCGATGGAGACAGTATCTTGCTTGGTGCCAAACTGTAGTGCATAGATGACGAGGCAGGGTCGTTCATATACTGGCTGCAAGAAAAATAGAGGTGAGTCGCGACGGACAAAAACCTGAGAATAGGTTGCCATCCCCTTTGGCACCAAAGTTGTCTGATGAGCAGGTACTCTTGGGGCGGTCGGCTTAACTTCAGACATCGCCTGTACTAAATTACGTACGTATGCAGCAGGATGAACATAAGATGGTAGAGCATGATCAGAAAAAAAATGACTAGGAAGACGAAGTTGAGTCCTATAGACAAGTTCCAACGCAAAACAAGCCAAATCCTCTTTCAAGGATGCACGCACTCACAGAGCTGCTACAAATACACCCCCCTCCCCAAGAGAGTCACTCGCCCATCCCCCAAAATTCTAAACATGGACTATAAATTTTTAATTCAGATACCGACGAGGTCTTACAACGCGTCCAGAACGTGTCACGGTGCCATGTGGCAGATTTCGACCATTAGGACACAATTGACTGGCAGTGCCAATCATTTTCGGCACAATACTGTCACGCACTAGGGCAGGAGGGGCGAAAGACATCCGTTCTATTGCCCCCAAACTGGCGTCTGACGTGGGGGGGTGCGTTGTGAGGGCTGCTGACGAGGGCTCCTGCAAGAAAAAGGGAGGCAGCAGCAATTGGTAAGGAAAATTGGGTGTTGGAGAATGTTTTGTAGGAGGGTTTTGAAGAAAAGTATCAGAAATCACTGGATCACTAACATTCATAGTGGGAGGAGAAGACAGTGGCTGTTCAAGGTGAGCGGCCTCTTTAAAGGCGGGTTTCAGGCGATCGATGGAGACAGTATCTTGCTTGGTGCCAAACTGTAGTGCATAGATGACGAGGCAGGGTCGTTCATATACTGGCTGCAAGGAAAATAGAGGTGAGTCGCGACGGACAAAAACCTGAGAATAGGTTGCCATCCCCTTTGACACCAAAGTTGTCTGATGAGCAGGTACACTTGGGGCGGTCGGCTTAACTTCAGACATCGCCTGTATTAAATTACGTACGTATGCAGCAGGATGAACATAAGATGGTAGAGCATGATCACAAAAAAAAAATGACCAGGAAGACGAAGTTGAGTCCTATAGACAAGTTCCCTCGCAAAACAAGCCAAACCCTCTTTCAAGGATGCACGCACTCACAGAGCTGCTACAAATACACCCCCCCCAAGAGAGTTACTCGCCCATCCCCCAAAATTCTAAACATGGACTATAAATTTTTAATTCAGATACCGACGAGGTCTAACAACGCGTCCAGAACGTGTCACGGTGCCATGTGGCAGATTTCGACCATGAGGACACAATTGACTGGCAGTGCCGATCATTTTCAGGACAATACTGTCACGCAGTAGGGCAGGAGGGGCGAAAGACTTCCGTTCTATTGCCCCCAAACTGGCGTCTGACGGGGGGGGGGGCGTTGTGAGGGCTGCTGACGAGGGCTCCTGCAAGAAAAAGGGAGGCGGCAGCAATTGGTAAGGAAAATTGGGTGTTGGAGAATGTTTTGTAGGAGGGTTTTGAAGAAAAGTATCAGAAATCACTGGATCACTAACATTCATAGTGGGAGGAGAAGACAGGGGCTGTTCAAGGTGAACGGCCTCTTTAAAGTCGGGTTTCAGGCGATCGATGGAGACAGTATCTTGCTTGGTGCCAAACTGTAGTGCATAGATGACGAGGCAGGGTCGTTCATATACTGGCTGCAAGGAAAATAGAGGTGAGTCGCGACGGACAAAAACCTGAGAATAGGTTGCCATCCCCTTTGGCACCAAAGTTGTCTGATGAGCAGGTACACTTGGGGCGGTCGGCTTAACTTCAGACATCGCCTGTACTAAATTACGTACGTATGCAGCAGGATAAACATAAGATGGTAGAGGATGATCAGAAAAAAAAATGACCAGGAAGACGAAGTTGAGTCCTATAGACAAGTTCCAACGCAAAACAAGCCAAATCCTCTTTCAAGGATGCACGCACTCACAGAGCTGCTACAAATACACCCCCCCCCAAGAGAGTTACTCGCCCATCCCCCAAAATTCTAAACATGGACTATAAATTTTTAATTCAGATACCGACGAGGTCTAACAACGCGTCCAGAACGTGTCACGGTGCCATGTGGCAGATTTCGACCATTAGGACACAATTGACTGGCAGTGCCAATCATTTTCGGCACAATACTGTCACGCACTAGGGCAGGAGGGGCGAAAAACATCCGTTCTATTGCCCCCAAACTGGCGTCTGACGTGGGGGGGTGCGTTGTGAGGGCTGCTGACGAGGTCTCCTGCAAGAAAAAGGGAGGCGGCAGCAATTGGTAAGGAAAATTGGGTGTTGGAGAATGTTTTGTAGGAGGGTTTTGAAGAAAAGTATCAGAAATCACTGGATCACTAACATTCATAGTGGGAGGAGAAGACAGTGGCTGTTCAAGGTGAACGGCCTCTTTAAAGGCGGGTTTCAGGCGATCGATGGAGACAGTATCTTGCTTGGTGCCAAACTGTAGTGCATAGATGACGAGGCAGGGTCGTTCATATACTGGCTGCAAGAAAAATAGAGGTGAGTCGCGACGGACAAAAACCTGAGAATAGGTTGCCATCCCCTTTGACACCAAAGTTGTCTGATGAGCAGGTACTCTTGGGGCGGTCGGCTTAACTTCAGACATCGCCTGTACTAAATTACGTACGTATGCAGCAGGATGAACATAAGATGGTAGAGCATGATCACAAAAAAAATGACCAGGAAGACGAAGTTGAGTCCTATAGACAAGTTCCAACGCAAAACAAGCCAAATCCTCTTTCAAGGATGCACGCACTCACAGAGCTGCTACAAATACACCCCCCTCCCCAAGAGAGTCACTCGCCCATCCCCCAAAATTCTAAACATGGACTATAAATTTTTAATTCAGATACCGACGAGGTCTTACAACGCGTCCAGAACGTGTCACGGTGCCATGTGGCAGATTTCGACCATTAGGACACAATTGACTGGCAGTGCCAATCATTTTCGGCACAATACTGTCACGCACTAGGGCAGGAGGGGCGAAAAACATCCGTTCTATTGCCCCCAAACTGGCGTCTGACGTGGGGGGGTGCATTGTGAGGGCTGCTGACGAGGTCTCCTGCAAGAAAAAGGGAGGCGGCAGCAATTGGTAAGGAAAATTGGGTGTTGGAGAATGTTTTGTAGGAGGGTTTTGAAGAAAAGTATCAGAAATCACTGGATCACTAACATTCATAGTGGGAGGAGAAGACAGTGGCTGTTCAAGGTGAACGGCCTCTTTAAAGGCGGGTTTCAGGCGATCGATGGAGACAGTATCTTGCTTGGTGCCAAACTGTAGTGCATAGATGACGAGGCAGGGTCGTTCATATACTGGCTGCAAGAAAAATAGAGGTGAGTCGCGACGGACAAAAACCTGAGAATAGGTTGCCATCCCCTTTGACACCAAAGTTGTCTGATGAGCAGGTACTCTTGGGGCGGTCGGCTTAACTTCAGACATCGCCTGTACTAAATTACGTACGTATGCAGCAGGATGAACATAAGATGGTAGAGCATGATCACAAAAAAAATGACCAGGAAGACGAAGTTGAGTCCTATAGACAAGTTCCAACGCAAAACAAGCCAAATCCTCTTTCAAGGATGCACGCACTCACAGAGCTGCTACAAATACACCCCCCTCCCCAAGAGAGTCACTCGCCCATCCCCCAAAATTCTAAACATGGACTATAAATTTTTAATTCAGATACCGACGAGGTCTTACAACGCGTCCAGAACGTGTCACGGTGCCATGTGGCAGATTTCGACCATTAGGACACAATTGACTGGCAGTGCCAATCATTTTCGGCACAATACTGTCACGCACTAGGGCAGGAGGGGCAAAAGACATCCGTTCTATTGCCCCCAAACTGGCGCTGACGTGGAGGGGTGCGTTGTGAGGGCTGCTGACGAGGGCTCCTGCAAGAAAAAGGGAGGCGGCAGCAATTGGTAAGGAAAATTGGGTGTTGGAGAATGTTTTGTAGGAGGGTTTTGAAGAAAAGTATCAGAAATCACTGGATCACTAACATTCATAGTGGGAGGAGAAGACAGTGGCTGTTCAAGGTGAACGGCCTCTTTAAAGGCGGGTTTCAGGCGATCGATGGAGACAGTATCTTGCTTGGTGCCAAACTGTAGTGCATAGATGACGAGGCAGGGTCGTTCATATACTGGCTGCAAGAAAAATAGAGGTGAGTCGCGACGGACAAAAACCTGAGAATAGGTTGCCATCCCCTTTGGCACCAAAGTTGTCTGATGAGCAGGTACTCTTGGGGCGGTCGGCTTAACTTCAGACATCGCCTGTACTAAATTACGTACGTATGCAGCAGGATGAACATAAGATGGTAGAGCATGATCAGAAAAAAAATGACTAGGAAGACGAAGTTGAGTCCTATAGACAAGTTCCAACGCAAAACAAGCCAAATCCTCTTTCAAGGATGCACGCACTCAAAGAGCTGCTACAAATACACCCCCCTCCCCAAGAGAGTTACTCGCCCATCCCCCAAAATTCTAAACATGGACTATAAATTTTTAATTCAGATACCGACGAGGTCTTACAACGCGTCCAGAACGTGTCACGGTGCCATGTGGCAGATTTCGACCATTAGGACACAATTGACTGGCAGTGCCAATCATTTTCGGCACAATACTGTCACGCACTAGGGCAGGAGGGGCGAAAGACATCCGTTCTATTACCCCCAAACTGGCGTCTGACGTGGGGGGGTGCGTTGTGAGGGCTGCTGACGAGGGCTCCTGCAAGAAAAAGGGAGGCGGCAGCAATTGGTAAGGAAAATTGGGTGTTGGAGAATGTTTTGTAGGAGGGTTTTGAAGAAAAGTATCAGAAATCACTGGATCACTAACATTCATAGTGGGAAGAGAAGACAGTGGCTGTTCAAGGTGAACGGCCTCTTTAAAGGCGGGTTTCAGGCGATCGATGGAGACAGTATCTTGCTTGGTGCCAAACTGTAGTGCATAGATGACGAGGCAGGGTCGTTCATATACTGGCTGCAAGAAAAATAGAGGTGAGTCGCGACGGACAAAAACCTGAGAATAGGTTGCCATCCCCTTTGGCACCAAAGTTGTCTGATGAGCAGGTACTCTTGGGGCGGTCGGCTTAACTTCAGACATCGCCTGTACTAAATTACGTACGTATGCAGCAGGATGAACATAAGATGGTAGAGCATGATCAGAAAAAAAATGACTAGGAAGACGAAGTTGAGTCCTATAGACAAGTTCCAACGCAAAACAAGCCAAATCCTCTTTCAAGGATGCACGCACTCAAAGAGCTGCTACAAATACACCCCCCTCCCCAAGAGAGTTACTCGCCCATCCCCCAAAATTCTAAACATGGACTATAAATTTTTAATTCAGATACCGACGAGGTCTTACAACGCGTCCAGAACGTGTCACGGTGCCATGTGGCAGATTTCGACCATTAGGACACAATTGACTGGCAGTGCCAATCATTTTCGGCACAATACTGTCACGCACTAGGGCAGGAGGGGCGAAAGACATCCGTTCTATTGCCCCCAAACTGGCGTCTGACGTGGAGGGGGGGGGTCACGTTGTGAGGGCTGCTGACGAGGGCTCCTGCAAGAAAAAGGGAGGCGGCAGCAATTGGTAAGGAAAATTGGGTGTTGGAGAATGTTTTGTAGGAGGGTTTTGAAGAAAAGTATCAGAAATCACTGGATCACTAACATTCATAGTGGGAGGAGAAGACAGTGGCTGTTCAAGGTGAACGGCCTCTTTAAAGGCGGGTTTCAGGCGATCGATGGAGACAGTATCTTGCTTGGTGCCAAACTGTAGTGCATAGATGACGAGGCAGGGTCGTTCATATACTGGCTGCAAGAAAAATAGAGGTGAGTCGCGAAGGACAAAAACCTGAGAATAGGTTGCCATCCCCTTTGGCACCAAAGTTGTCTGATGAGCAGGTACTCTTGGGAGGGTCGGCTTAACTTCAGACATCGCCTGTACTAAATTACGTACGTATGCAGCAGGATGAACATAAGATGGTAGAGCATGATCAGAAAAAAAATGACCAGCAAGACGAAGTTGAGTCCTATAGACAAGTTCCAACGCAAAACAAGCCAAATCCTCTTTCAAGGATGCACGCACTCACAGAGCTGCTACAAATACACCCCCTCCCCAAGAGAGTCACTCGCCCATCCCCCAAAATTCTAAACATGGACTATAAATTTTTAATTCAGATACCGACGAGGTCTTACAACGCGTCCAGAACGTGTCACGGTGCCATGTGGCAGATTTCGACCATTAGGACACAATGACTGGCAGTGCCAATCATTTTCGGCACAATACTGTCACGCACTAGGGCAGGAGGGGCGAAAGACATCCGTTCTATTGCCCCCAAACTGGCGTCTGACGTGGGGGGGTGCGTTGTGAGGGCTGCTGACGAGGGCTCCTGCAAGAAAAAGGGAGGCGGCAGCAATTGGTAAGGAAAATTGGGTGTTGGAGAATGTTTTGTAGGAGGGTTTTGAAGAAAAGTATCATAAATCACTGGATCACTAACATTCATAGTGGGAGGAGAAGACAGTGGCTGTTCAAGGTGAACGGCCTCTTTAAAGGCGGGTTTCAGGCGATCGATGGAGACAGTATCTTGCTTGGTGCCAAACTGTAGTGCATAGATGACGAGGCAGGGTCGTTCATATACTGGCTGCAAGGAAAATAGAGGTGAGTCGCGACGGACAAAAACCTGAGAATAGGTTACCATTCCCTTTGACACCAAAGTTGTCTGATGAGCAGGTACACTTGGGGCGGTCGGCTTAACTTCAGACATCGCCTGTATTAAATTACGTACGTATGCAGCAGGATGAACATAAGATGGTAGAGCATGATCACAAAAAAAAAATGACCAGGAAGACGAAGTTGAGTCCTATAGACAAGTTCCAACGCAAAACAAGCCAAATCCTCTTTCAAGGATGCACGCACTCACAGAGCTCCTACAAATACACCCCCCCCAAGAGAGTTACTCGCCCATCCCCCAAAATTCTAAACATGGACTATAAATTTTTAATTCAGATACCGACGAGGTCTAACAACGCGTCCAGAACGTGTCACGGTGCCATGTGGCAGATTTCGACCATGAGGACACAATTGACTGGCAGTGCCAATCATTTTCGGCACAATACTGTCACGCACTAGGGCAGGAGGGGCGAAAGACATCCGTTCTATTGCCCCCAAACTGGCGTCTGACGTGGGGGGGTTGCGTTGTGAGGGCTGCTGACGAGGGCTCCTGCAAGAAAAAGGGAGGCGGCAGCAATTGGTAAGGAAAATTGGGTGTTGGAGAATGTTTTGTAGGAGGGTTTTGAAGAAAAGTATCAGAAATCACTGGATCACTAACATTCATAGTGGGAGGAGAAGACAGTGGCTGTTCAAGGTGAGCGGCCTCTTTAAAGGCGGGTTTCAGGCGATCGATGGAGACAGTATCTTGCTTGGTGCCAAACTGTAGTGCATAGATGACGAGGCAGGGTCGTTCATATACTGGCTGCAAGGAAAATAGAGGTGAGTCGCGACGGACAAAAACCTGAGAATAGGTTGCCATCCCCTTTGACACCAAAGTTGTCTGATGAGCAGGTACACTTGGGGCGGTCGGCTTAACTTCAGACATCGCCTGTATTAAATTACGTACGTATGCAGCAGGATGAACATAAGATGGTAGAGCATGATCACAAAAAAAAATGACCAGGAAGACGAAGTTGAGTCCTATAGACAAGTTCCCTCGCAAAACAAGCCAAATCCTCTTTCAAGGATGCACGCACTCACAGAGCTGCTACAAATACAGCCCCCCCAAGAGAGTTACTCGCCCATCCCCCAAAATTCTAAACATGGACTATAAATTTTTAATTCAGATACCGACGAGGTCTAACAACGCGTCCAGAACGTGTCACGGTGCCATGTGGCAGATTTCGACCATGAGGACACAATTGACTGGCAGTGCCAATCATTTTCGGCACAATACTGTCACGCACTAGGGCAGGAGGGGCGAAAGACTTCCGTTCTATTGCCCCCAAACTGGCGTCTGACGGGGGGGGGGGGCGCGTTGTGAGGGCTGCTGACGAGGGCTCCTGCAAGAAAAAGGGAGGCGGCAGCAATTGGTAAGGAAAATTGGGTGTTGGAGAATGTTTTGTAGGAGGGTTTTGAAGAAAAGTATCAGAAATCACTGGATCACTAACATTCATAGTGGGAGGAGAAGACAGGGGCTGTTCAAGGTGAACGGCCTCTTTAAAGGCGGGTTTCAGGCGATCGATGGAGACAGTATCTTGCTTGGTGCCAAACTGTAGTGCATAGATGACGAGGCAGGGTCGTTCATATACTGGCTGCAAGGAAAATAGAGGTGAGTCGCGACGGACAAAAACCTGAGAATAGGTTGCCATCCCCTTTGGCACCAAAGTTGTCTGATGAGCAGGTACACTTGGGGCGGTCGGCTTAACTTCAGACATCGCCTGTACTAAATTACGTACGTATGCAGCAGGATAAACATAAGATGGTAGAGGATGATCAGAAAAAAAATGACCAGGAAGACGAAGTTGAGTCCTATAGACAAGTTATAACGCAAAACAAGCCAAATCCTCTTTCAAGAATGCACGCACTCACAGAGCTGCTACAAATACACCCCCCCCCCAAGAGAGTTACTCGCCCATCCCCCAAAATTCTAAACATGGACTATAAATTTTTAATTCAGATACCGACGAGGTCTAACAACGCGTCCAGAACGTGTCACGGTGCCAACTGGCAGATTTCGACCATTAGGACACAATTGACTGGCAGTGCCAATCATTTTCGGCACAATACTGTCACGCACTAGGGCAGGAGGGGCGAAAGACATCCGTTCTATTGCCCCCAAACTGGCGTCTGACGTGGAGGGGGGGGGGGTCACGTTGTGAGGGCTGCTGACGAGGGCTCCTGCAAGAAAAAGGGAGGCGGCAGCAATTGGTAAGGAAAATTGGGTGTT
Organism: Ceratothoa steindachneri; assembly: GCA_963969495.1. Classification (NCBI taxonomy): domain Eukaryota; kingdom Metazoa; phylum Arthropoda; class Malacostraca; order Isopoda; family Cymothoidae; genus Ceratothoa; species Ceratothoa steindachneri. Next base: position 29,524,024 of record OZ018326.1, read on the forward strand.
GGAGAATGTTTTGTAGGAGGGTTTTGAAGAAAAGTATCAGAAATCACTGGATCACTAACATTCATAGTGGGAGGAGAAGACAGTGGCTGTTCAAGGTGAACGGCCTCTTTAAAGGCGGGTTTCAGGCGATCGATGGAGACAGTATCTTGCTTGGTGCCAAACTGTAGTGCATAGATGACGAGGCAGGGTCGTTCATATACTGGCTGCAAGAAAAATAGAGGTGAGTCGCGACGGACAAAAACCTGAGAATAGGTTGCCATCCCCTTTGGCACCAAAGTTGTCTGATGAGCAGGTACTCTTGGGAGGGTCGGCTTAACTTCAGACATCGCCTGTACTAAATTACGTACGTATGCAGCAGGATGAACATAAGATGGTAGAGCATGATCAGAAAAAAAATGACCAGGAAGACGAAGTTGAGTCCTATAGACAAGTTCCAACGCAAAACAAGCCAAATCCTCTTTCAAGGATGCACGCACTCACAGAGCTGCTACAAATACACCCCCTCCCCAAGAGAGTCACTCGCCCATCCCCCCAAATTCTAAACATGGACTATAAATTTTTAATTCAGATACCGACGAGGTCTTACAACGCGTCCAGAACGTGTCACGGTGCCATGTGGCAGATTTCGACCATTAGGACACAATGACTGGCAGTGCCAATCATTTTCGGCACAATACTGTCACGCACTAGGGCAGGAGGGGCGAAAGACATCCGTTCTATTGCCCCCAAACTGGCGTCTGACGTGGGGGGGTGCGTTGTGAGGGCTGCTGACGAGGGCTCCTGCAAGAAAAAGGGAGGCGGCAGCAATTGGTAAGGAAAATTGGGTGTTGGAGAATGTTTTGTAGGAGGGTTTTGAAGAAAAGTATCAGAAATCACTGGATCACTAACATTCATAGTGGGAGGAGAAGACAGGGGCTGTTCAAGGTGAACGGCCTCTTTAAAGGCGGGTTTCAGGCGATCGATGGAGACAGTATCTTGCTTGGTGCCAAACTGTAGTGCATAGATGACGAGGCAGGGTCGTTCATATACTGCCTGCAAGGAAAATAGAGGTGAGTCGCGACGGACAAAAACCTGAGAATAGGTTGCCATCCCCTTTGGCACCAAAGTTGTCTGATGAGCAGGTACACTTGGGGCGGTCGGCTTAACTTCAGACATCGCCTGTACTAAATTACGTACGTATGCAGCAGGATAAACATAAGATGGTAGAGGATGATCAGAAAAAAATGACCAGGAAGACGAAGTTGAGTCCTATAGACAAGTTATAACGCAAAACAAGCCAAATCCTCTTTCAAGGATGCACGCACTCACAGAGCTGCTACAAATACACCCCCCCCCCAAGAGAGTTACTCGCCCATCCCCCAAAATTCTAAACATGGACTATAAATTTTTAATTCAGATACCGACGAGGTCTTACAACGCGTCCAGAACGTGTCACGGTGCCATGTGGCAGATTTCGACCATTAGGACACAATGACTGGCAGTGCCAATCATTTTCGGCACAATACTGTCACGCACTAGGGCAGGAGGGGCGAAAGACATCCGTTCTATTGCCCCCAAACTGGCGTCTGACGTGGGGGGGTGCGTTGTGAGGGCTGCTGACGAGGGCTCCTGCAAGAAAAAGGGAGGCGGCAGCAATTGGTAAGGAAAATTGGGTGTTGGAGAATGTTTTGTAGGAGGGTTTTGAAGAAAAGTATCAGAAATCACTGGATCACTAACATTCATAGTGGGAGGAGAAGACAGGGGCTGTTCAAGGTGAACGGCCTCTTTAAAGGCGGGTTTCAGGCGATCGATGGAGACAGTATCTTGCTTGGTGCCAAACTGTAGTGCATAGATGACGAGGCAGGGTCGTTCATATACTGGCTGCAAGGAAAATAGAGGTGAGTCGCGACGGACAAAAACCTGAGAATAGGTTGCCATCCCCTTTGGCACCAAAGTTGTCTGATGAGCAGGTACTCTTGGGAGGGTCGGCTTAACTTCAGACATCGCCTGTACTAAATTACGTACGTATGCAGCAGGATGAACATAAGATGGTAGAGCATGATCAGAAAAAAAATGACCAGGAAGACGAAGTTGAGTCCTATAGACAAGTTCCAACGCAAAACAAGCCAAATCCTCTTTCAAGGATGCACGCACTCACAGAGCTGCTACAAATACACCCCCTCCCCAAGAGAGTCACTCGCCCATCCCCCCAAATTCTAAACATGGACTATAAATTTTTAATTCAGATACCGACGAGGTCTTACAACGCGTCCAGAACGTGTCACGGTGCCATGTGGCAGATTTCGACCATTAGGACACAATGACTGGCAGTGCCAATCATTTTCGGCACAATACTGTCACGCACTAGGGCAGGAGGGGCGAAAGACATCCGTTCTATTGCCCCCAAACTGGCGTCTGACGTGGGGGGGTGCGTTGTGAGGGCTGCTGACGAGGGCTCCTGCAAGAAAAAGGGAGGCGGCAGCAATTGGTAAGGAAAATTGGGTGTTGGAGAATGTTTTGTAGGAGGGTTTTGAAGAAAAGTATCAGAAATCACTGGATCACTAACATTCATAGTGGGAGGAGAAGACAGGGGCTGTTCAAGGTGAACGGCCTCTTTAAAGGCGGGTTTCAGGCGATCGATGGAGACAGTATCTTGCTTGGTGCCAAACTGTAGTGCATAGATGACGAGGCAGGGTCGTTCATATACTGCCTGCAAGGAAAATAGAGGTGAGTCGCGACGGACAAAAACCTGAGAATAGGTTGCCATCCCCTTTGGCACCAAAGTTGTCTGATGAGCAGGTACACTTGGGGCGGTCGGCTTAACTTCAGACATCGCCTGTACTAAATTACGTACGTATGCAGCAGGATAAACATAAGATGGTAGAGGATGATCAGAAAAAAATGACCAGGAAGACGAAGTTGAGTCCTATAGACAAGTTATAACGCAAAACAAGCCAAATCCTCTTTCAAGGATGCACGCACTCACAGAGCTGCTACAAATACACCCCCCCCCCCAAGAGAGTTACTCGCCCATCCCCCAAAATTCTAAACATGGACTATAAATTTTTAATTCAGATACCGACGAGGTCTTACAACGCGTCCAGAACGTGTCACGGTGCCATGTGGCAGATTTCGACCATTAGGACACAATGACTGGCAGTGCCAATCATTTTCGGCACAATACTGTCACGCACTAGGGCAGGAGGGGCGAAAGACATCCGTTCTATTGCCCCCAAACTGGCGTCTGACGTGGGGGGGTGCGTTGTGAGGGCTGCTGACGAGGGCTCCTGCAAGAAAAAGGGAGGCGGCATCAATTGGTAAGGAAAATTGGGTGTTGGAGAATGTTTTGTAGGAGGGTTTTGAAGAAAAGTATCAGAAATCACTGGATCACTAACATTCATAGTGGGAGGAGAAGACAGTGGCTGTTCAAGGTGAGCGGCCTCTTTAAAGGCGGGTTTCAGGCGATCGATGGAGACAGTATCTTGCTTGGTGCCAAACTGTAGTGCATAGATGACGAGGCAGGGTCGTTCATATACTGGCTGCAAGGAAAATAGAGGTGAGTCGCGACGGACAAAAACCTGAGAATAGGTTGCCATCCCCTTTGACACCAAAGTTGTCTGATGAGCAGGTACACTTGGGGCGGTCGGCTTAACTTCAGACATCGCCTGTATTAAATTACGTACGTATGCAGCAGGATGAACATAAGATGGTAGAGCATGATCACAAAAAAAAAATGACCAGGAAGACGAAGTTGAGTCCTATAGACAAGTTATAACGCAAAACAAGCCAAATCCTCTTTCAAGGATGCACGCACTCACAGAGCTGCTACAAATACAGCCCCCCCAAGAGAGTTACTCGCCCATCCCCCAAAATTCTAAACATGGACTATAAATTTTTAATTCAGATACCGACGAGGTCTAACAACGCGTCCAGAACGTGTCACGGTGCCATGTGGCAGATTTCGACCATGAGGACACAATTGACTGGCAGTGCCAATCATTTTCGGCACAATACTGTCACGCACTAGGGCAGGAGGGGCGAAAGACTTCCGTTCTATTGCCCCCAAACTGGCGTCTGACGGGGGGGGGGGGCGCGTTGTGAGGGCTGCTGACGAGGGCTCCTGCAAGAAAAAGGGAGGCGGCAGCAATTGGTAAGGAAAATTGGGTGTTGGAGAATGTTTTGTAGGAGGGTTTTGAAGAAAAGTATCAGAAATCACTGGATCACTAACATTCATAGTGGGAGGAGAAGACAGGGGCTGTTCAAGGTGAACGGCCTCTTTAAAGGCGGGTTTCAGGCGATCGATGGAGACAGTATCTTGCTTGGTGCCAAACTGTAGTGCATAGATGACGAGGCAGGGTCGTTCATATACTGGCTGCAAGGAAAATAGAGGTGAGTCGCGACGGACAAAAACCTGAGAATAGGTTGCCATCCCCTTTGGCACCAAAGTTGTCTGATGAGCAGGTACACTTGGGGCGGTCGGCTTAACTTCAGACATCGCCTGTACTAAATTACGTACGTATGCAGCAGGATAAACATAAGATGGTAGAGGATGATCAGAAAAAAAATGACCAGGAAGACGAAGTTGAGTCCTATAGACAAGTTATAACGCAAAACAAGCCAAATCCTCTTTCAAGAATGCACGCACTCACAGAGCTGCTACAAATACACCCCCCCCCCAAGAGAGTTACTCGCCCATCCCCCAAAATTCTAAACATGGACTATAAATTTTTAATTCAGATACCGACGAGGTCTAACAACGCGTCCAGAACGTGTCACGGTGCCAACTGGCAGATTTCGACCATTAGGACACAATTGACTGGCAGTGCCAATCATTTTCGGCACAATACTGTCACGCACTAGGGCAGGAGGGGCGAAAGACATCCGTTCTATTGCCCCCAAACTGGCGTCTGACGTGGAGGGGGGGGGGGTCACGTTGTGAGGGCTGCTGACGAGGGCTCCTGCAAGAAAAAGGGAGGCGGCAGCAATTGGTAAGGAAAATTGGGTGTTGGAGAATGTTTTGTAGGAGGGTTTTGAAGAAAAGTATCAGAAATCACTGGATCACTAACATTCATAGTGGGAGGAGAAGACAGTGGCTGTTCAAGGTGAACGGCCTCTTTAAAGGCGGGTTTCAGGCGATCGATGGAGACAGTATCTTGCTTGGTGCCAAACTGTAGTGCATAGATGACGAGGCAGGGTCGTTCATATACTGGCTGCAAGAAAAATAGAGGTGAGTCGCGACGGACAAAAACCTGAGAATAGGTTGCCATCCCCTTTGGCACCAAAGTTGTCTGATGAGCAGGTACTCTTGGGAGGGTCGGCTTAACTTCAGACATCGCCTGTACTAAATTACGTACGTATGCAGCAGGATGAACATAAGATGGTAGAGCATGATCAGAAAAAAAATGACCAGGAAGACGAAGTTGAGTCCTATAGACAAGTTCCAACGCAAAACAAGCCAAATCCTCTTTCAAGGATGCACGCACTCACAGAGCTGCTACAAATACACCCCCTCCCCAAGAGAGTCACTCGCCCATCCCCCCAAATTCTAAACATGGACTATAAATTTTTAATTCAGATACCGACGAGGTCTTACAACGCGTCCAGAACGTGTCACGGTGCCATGTGGCAGATTTCGACCATTAGGACACAATGACTGGCAGTGCCAATCATTTTCGGCACAATACTGTCACGCACTAGGGCAGGAGGGGCGAAAGACATCCGTTCTATTGCCCCCAAACTGGCGTCTGACGTGGGGGGGTGCGTTGTGAGGGCTGCTGACGAGGGCTCCTGCAAGAAAAAGGGAGGCGGCAGCAATTGGTAAGGAAAATTGGGTGTTGGAGAATGTTTTGTAGGAGGGTTTTGAAGAAAAGTATCAGAAATCACTGGATCACTAACATTCATAGTGGGAGGAGAAGACAGGGGCTGTTCAAGGTGAACGGCCTCTTTAAAGGCGGGTTTCAGGCGATCGATGGAGACAGTATCTTGCTTGGTGCCAAACTGTAGTGCATAGATGACGAGGCAGGGTCGTTCATATACTGCCTGCAAGGAAAATAGAGGTGAGTCGCGACGGACAAAAACCTGAGAATAGGTTGCCATCCCCTTTGGCACCAAAGTTGTCTGATGAGCAGGTACACTTGGGGCGGTCGGCTTAACTTCAGACATCGCCTGTACTAAATTACGTACGTATGCAGCAGGATAAACATAAGATGGTAGAGGATGATCAGAAAAAAATGACCAGGAAGACGAAGTTGAGTCCTATAGACAAGTTATAACGCAAAACAAGCCAAATCCTCTTTCAAGGATGCACGCACTCACAGAGCTGCTACAAATACACCCCCCCCCCAAGAGAGTTACTCGCCCATCCCCCAAAATTCTAAACATGGACTATAAATTTTTAATTCAGATACCGACGAGGTCTTACAACGCGTCCAGAACGTGTCACGGTGCCATGTGGCAGATTTCGACCATTAGGACACAATGACTGGCAGTGCCAATCATTTTCGGCACAATACTGTCACGCACTAGGGCAGGAGGGGTGAAAGACATCCGTTCTATTGCCCCCAAACTGGCGTCTGACGTGGGGGGGTGCGTTGTGAGGGCTGCTGACGAGGGCTCCTGCAAGAAAAAGGGAGGCGGCAGCAATTGGTAAGGAAAATTGGGTGTTGGAGAATGTTTTGTAGGAGGGTTTTGAAGAAAAGTATCAGAAATCACTGGATCACTAACATTCATAGTGGGAGGAGAAGACAGTGGCTGTTCAAGGTGAACGGCCTCTTTAAAGGCGGGTTTCAGGCGATCGATGGAGACAGTATCTTGCTTGGTGCCAAACTGTAGTGCATAGATGACGAGGCAGGGTCGTTCATATACTGGCTGCAAGGAAAATAGAGGTGAGTCGCGACGGACAAAAACCTGAGAATAGGTTGCCATTCCCTTTGACACCAAAGTTGTCTGATGAGCAGGTACACTTGGGGCGGTCGGCTTAACTTCAGACATCGCCTGTATTAAATTACGTACGTATGCAGCAGGATGAACATAAGATGGTAGAGCATGATCACAAAAAAAAAATGACCAGGAAGACGAAGTTGAGTCCTATAGACAAGTTCCAACGCAAAACAAGCCAAATCCTCTTTCAAGGATGCACGCACTCACAGAGCTGCTACAAATACACCCCCCCCAAGAGAGTTACTCGCCCATCCCCCAAAATTCTAAACATGGACTATAAATTTTTAATTCAGATACCGACGAGGTCTAACAACGCGTCCAGAACGTGTCACGGTGCCATGTGGCAGATTTCGACCATGAGGACACAATTGACTGGCAGTGCCAATCATTTTCGGCACAATACTGTCACGCACTAGGGCAGGAGGGGCGAAAGACTTCCGTTCTATTGCCCCCAAACTGGCGTCTGACGGGGGGGGGGCGCGTTGTGAGGGCTGCTGACGAGGGCTCCTGCAAGAAAAAGGGAGGCGGCAGCAATTGGTAAGGAAAATTGGGTGTTGGAGAATGTTTTGTAGGAGGGTTTTGAAGAAAAGTATCAGAAATCACTGGATCACTAACATTCATAGTGGGAGGAGAAGACAGTGGCTGTTCAAGGTGAGCGGCCTCTTTAAAGGCGGGTTTCAGGCGATCGATGGAGACAGTATCTTGCTTGGTTGTAAACTGTAGTGCATAGATGACGAGGCAGGGTCGTTCATATACTGGCTGCAAGGAAAATAGAGGTGAGTCGCGACGGACAAAAACCTGAGAATAGGTTGCCATCCCCTTTGACACCAAAGTTGTCTGATGAGCAGGTACACTTGGGGCGGTCGGCTTAACTTCAGACATCGCCTGTATTAAATTACGTACGTATGCAGCAGGATGAACATAAGATGGTAGAGCATGATCACAAAAAAAAAATGACCAGGAAGACGAAGTTGAGTCCTATAGACAAGTTATAACGCAAAACAAGCCAAATCCTCTTTCAAGGATGCACGCACTCACAGAGCTGCTACAAATACAGCCCCCCCAAGAGAGTTACTCGCCCATCCCCCAAAATTCTAAACATGGACTATAAATTTTTAATTCAGATACCGACGAGGTCTAACAACGCGTCCAGAACGTGTCACGGTGCCATGTGGCAGATTTCGACCATGAGGACACAATTGACTGGCAGTGCCAATCATTTTCGGCACAATACTGTCACGCACTAGGGCAGGAGGGGCGAAAGACTTCCGTTCTATTGCCCCCAAACTGGCGTCTGACGGGGGGGGGGGCGCGTTGTGAGGGCTGCTGACGAGGGCTCCTGCAAGAAAAAGGGAGGCGGCAGCAATTGGTAAGGAAAATTGGGTGTTGGAGAATGTTTTGTAGGAGGGTTTTGAAGAAAAGTATCAGAAATCACTGGATCACTAACATTCATAGTGGGAGGAGAAGACAGGGGCTGTTCAAGGTGAACGGCCTCTTTAAAGGCGGGTTTCAGGCGATCGATGGAGACAGTATCTTGCTTGGTGCCAAACTGTAGTGCATAGATGACGAGGCAGGGTCGTTCATATACTGGCTGCAAGGAAAATAGAGGTGAGTCGCGACGGACAAAAACCTGAGAATAGGTTGCCATCCCCTTTGGCACCAAAGTTGTCTGATGAGCAGGTACACTTGGGGCGGTCGGCTTAACTTCAGACATCGCCTGTACTAAATTACGTACGTATGCAGCAGGATAAACATAAGATGGTAGAGGATGATCAGAAAAAAAATGACCAGGAAGACGAAGTTGAGTCCTATAGACAAGTTATAACGCAAAACAAGCCAAATCCTCTTTCAAGAATGCACGCACTCACAGAGCTGCTACAAATACACCCCCCCCCCAAGAGAGTTACTCGCCCATCCCCCAAAATTCTAAACATGGACTATAAATTTTTAATTCAGATACCGACGAGGTCTAACAACGCGTCCAGAACGTGTCACGGTGCCAACTGGCAGATTTCGACCATTAGGACACAATTGACTGGCAGTGCCAATCATTTTCGGCACAATACTGTCACGCACTAGGGCAGGAGGGGCGAAAGACATCCGTTCTATTGCCCCCAAACTGGCGTCTGACGTGGAGGGGGGGGGGGTCACGTTGTGAGGGCTGCTGACGAGGGCTCCTGCAAGAAAAAGGGAGGCGGCAGCAATTGGTAAGGAAAATTGGGTGTTGGAGAATGTTTTGTAGGAGGGTTTTGAAGAAAAGTATCAGAAATCACTGGATCACTAACATTCATAGTGGGAGGAGAAGACAGTGGCTGTTCAAGGTGAACGGCCTCTTTAAAGGCGGGTTTCAGGCGATCGATGGAGACAGTATCTTGCTTGGTGCCAAACTGTAGTGCATAGATGACGAGGCAGGGTCGTTCATATACTGGCTGCAAGAAAAATAGAGGTGAGTCGCGACGGACAAAAACCTGAGAATAGGTTGCCATCCCCTTTGGCACCAAAGTTGTCTGATGAGCAGGTACTCTTGGGAGGGTCGGCTTAACTTCAGACATCGCCTGTACTAAATTACGTACGTATGCAGCAGGATGAACATAAGATGGTAGAGCATGATCAGAAAAAAAATGACCAGGAAGACGAAGTTGAGTCCTATAGACAAGTTCCAACGCAAAACAAGCCAAATCCTCTTTCAAGGATGCACGCACTCACAGAGCTGCTACAAATACACCCCCTCCCCAAGAGAGTCACTCGCCCATCCCCCCAAATTCTAAACATGGACTATAAATTTTTAATTCAGATACCGACGAGGTCTTACAACGCGTCCAGAACGTGTCACGGTGCCATGTGGCAGATTTCGACCATTAGGACACAATGACTGGCAGTGCCAATCATTTTCGGCACAATACTGTCACGCACTAGGGCAGGAGGGGCGAAAGACATCCGTTCTATTGCCCCCAAACTGGCGTCTGACGTGGGGGGGTGCGTTGTGAGGGCTGCTGACGAGGGCTCCTGCAAGAAAAAGGGAGGCGGCAGCAATTGGTAAGGAAAATTGGGTGTTGGAGAATGTTTTGTAGGAGGGTTTTGAAGAAAAGTATCAGAAATCACTGGATCACTAACATTCATAGTGGGAGGAGAAGACAGGGGCTGTTCAAGGTGAACGGCCTCTTTAAAGGCGGGTTTCAGGCGATCGATGGAGACAGTATCTTGCTTGGTGCCAAACTGTAGTGCATAGATGACGAGGCAGGGTCGTTCATATACTGCCTGCAAGGAAAATAGAGGTGAGTCGCGACGGACAAAAACCTGAGAATAGGTTGCCATCCCCTTTGGCACCAAAGTTGTCTGATGAGCAGGTACACTTGGGGCGGTCGGCTTAACTTCAGACATCGCCTGTACTAAATTACGTACGTATGCAGCAGGATAAACATAAGATGGTAGAGGATGATCAGAAAAAAATGACCAGGAAGACGAAGTTGAGTCCTATAGACAAGTTATAACGCAAAACAAGCCAAATCCTCTTTCAAGGATGCACGCACTCACAGAGCTGCTACAAATACACCCCCCCCCCCAAGAGAGTTACTCGCCCATCCCCCAAAATTCTAAACATGGACTATAAATTTTTAATTCAGATACCGACGAGGTCTTACAACGCGTCCAGAACGTGTCACGGTGCCATGTGGCAGATTTCGACCATTAGGACACAATGACTGGCAGTGCCAATCATTTTCGGCACAATACTGTCACGCACTAGGGCAGGAGGGGTGAAAGACATCCGTTCTATTGCCCCCAAACTGGCGTCTGACGTGGGGGGGTGCGTTGTGAGGGCTGCTGACGAGGGCTCCTGCAAGAAAAAGGGAGGCGGCAGCAATTGGTAAGGAAAATTGGGTGTTGGAGAATGTTTTGTAGGAGGGTTTTGAAGAAAAGTATCAGAAATCACTGGATCACTAACATTCATAGTGGGAGGAGAAGACAGTGGCTGTTCAAGGTGAACGGCCTCTTTAAAGGCGGGTTTCAGGCGATCGATGGAGACAGTATCTTGCTTGGTGCCAAACTGTAGTGCATAGATGACGAGGCAGGGTCGTTCATATACTGGCTGCAAGAAAAATAGAGGTGAGTCGCGACGGACAAAAACCTGAGAATAGGTTGCCATTCCCTTTGACACCAAAGTTGTCTGATGAGCAGGTACACTTGGGGCGGTCGGCTTAACTTCAGACATCGCCTGTATTAAATTACGTACGTATGCAGCAGGATGAACATAAGATGGTAGAGCATGATCACAAAAAAAAAATGACCAGGAAGACGAAGTTGAGTCCTATAGACAAGTTCCAACGCAAAACAAGCCAAATCCTCTTTCAAGGATGCACGCACTCACAGAGCTGCTACAAATACACCCCCCCCAAGAGAGTTACTCGCCCATCCCCCAAAATTCTAAACATGGACTATAAATTTTTAATTCAGATACCGACGAGGTCTAACAACGCGTCCAGAACGTGTCACGGTGCCATGTGGCAGATTTCGACCATGAGGACACAATTGACTGGCAGTGCCAATCATTTTCGGCACAATACTGTCACGCACTAGGGCAGGAGGGGCGAAAGACTTCCGTTCTATTGCCCCCAAACTGGCGTCTGACGGGGGGGGGGCGCGTTGTGAGGGCTGCTGACGAGGGCTCCTGCAAGAAAAAGGGAGGCGGCAGCAATTGGTAAGGAAAATTGGGTGTTGGAGAATGTTTTGTAGGAGGGTTTTGAAGAAAAGTATCAGAAATCACTGGATCACTAACATTCATAGTGGGAGGAGAAGACAGGGGCTGTTCAAGGTGAACGGCCTCTTTAAAGGCGGGTTTCAGGCGATCGATGGAGACAGTATCTTGCTTGGTGCCAAACTGTAGTGCATAGATGACGAGGCAGGGTCGTTCATATACTGGCTGCAAGGAAAATAGAGGTGAGTCGCGACGGACAAAAACCTGAGAATAGGTTGCCATCCCCTTTGGCACCAAAGTTGTCTGATGAGCAGGTACACTTGGGGCGGTCGGCTTAACTTCAGACATCGCCTGTACTAAATTACGTACGTATGCAGCAGGATAAACATAAGATGGTAGAGGATGATCAGAAAAAAATGACCAGGAAGACGAAGTTGAGTCCTATAGACAAGTTATAACGCAAAACAAGCCAAATCCTCTTTCAAGGATGCACGCACTCACAGAGCTGCTACAAATACACCCCCCCCCCCAAGAGAGTTACTCGCCCATCCCCCAAAATTCTAAACATGGACTATAAATTTTTAATTCAGATACCGACGAGGTCTAACAACGCGTCCAGAACGTGTCACGGTGCCATGTGGCAGATTTCGACCATTAGGACACAATTGACTGGCAGTGCCAATCATTTTCGGCACAATACTGTCACGCACTAGGGCAGGAGGGGCGAAAGACTTCCGTTCTATTGCCCCCAAACTGGCATCTGACGTGGGGGGGGTGCGTTGTGAGGGCTGCTGACGAGGGCTCCTGCAAGAAAAAGGGAGGCGGCAGCAATTGGTAAGGAAAATTGGGTGTTGGAGAATGTTTTGTAGGAGGGTTTTGAAGAAAAGTATCAGAAATCACTGGATCACTAACATTCATAGTGGGAGGAGAAGACAGTGGCTGTTCAAGGTGAACGGCCTCTTTAAAGGCGGGTTTCAGGCGATCGATGGAGACAGTATCTTGCTTGGTGCCAAACTGTAGTGCATAGATGACGAGGCAGGGTCGTTCATATACTGGCTGCAAGGAAAATAGAGGTGAGTCGCGACGGACAAAAACCTGAGAATAGGTGGCCATCCCCTTTGGCACCAAAGTTGTCTGATGAGCAGGTACACTTGGGGCGGTCGGCTTAACTTCAGACATCGCCTGTACTAAATTACGTACGTATGCAGCAGGATAAACATAAGATGGTAGAGGATGATCAGAAAAAAAAATGACCAGGAAGACGAAGTTGAGTCCTATAGACAAGTTCCAACGCAAAACAAGCCAAATCCTCTTTCAAGGATGCACGCACTCACAGAGCTGCTACAAATACACCCCCCCCCCAAGAGAGTTACTCGCCCATCCCCCAAAATTCTAAACATGGACTATAAATTTTTAATTCAGATACCGACGAGGTCTAACAACGCGTCCAGAACGTGTCACGGTGCCATGTGGCAGATTTCGACCATTAGGACACAATTGACTGGCAGTGCCAATCATTTTCGGCAAAATACTGTCACGCACTAGGGCAGGAGGGGCGAAAGACATCCGTTCTATTGCCCCCAAACTGGCGTCTGACGTGGGGGGGTGCGTTGTGAGGGCTGCTGACGAGGTCTCCTGCAAGAAAAAGGGAGGCGGCAGCAATTGGTAAGGAAAATTGGGTGTTGGAGAATGTTTTGTAGGAGGGTTTTGAAGAAAAGTATCAGAAATCACTGGATCACTAACATTCATATTGGGAGGAGAAGACAGTGGCTGTTCAAGGTGAACGGCCTCTTTAAAGGCGGGTTTCAGGCGATCGATGGAGACAGTATCTTGCTTGGTGCCAAACTGTAGTGCATAGATGACGAGGCAGGGTCGTTCATATACTGGCTGCAAGAAAAATAGAGGTGAGTCGCGACGGACAAAAACCTGAGAATAGGTTGCCACCCCCTTTGGCACCAAAGTTGTCTGATGAGCAGGTACACTTGGGGCGGTCGGCTTAACTTCAGACATCGCCTGTACTAAATTACGTACGTATGCAGCAGGATGAACATAAGATGGTAGAGCATGATCAGAAAAAAAATGACCAGGAAGACGAAGTTGAGTCCTATAGACAAGTTCCAACGCAAAACAAGCCAAATCCTCTTTCAAGGATGCACGCACTCACAGAGCTGCTACAAATACACCCCCCTCCCCAAGAGAGTCACTCGCCCATCCCCTAAAATTCTAAACATGGACTATAAATTTTTAATTCAGATACCGACGAGGTCTTACAACGCGTCCAGAACGTGTCACGGTGCCATGTGGCAGATTTCGACCATTAGGACACAATTGACTGGCAGTGCCAATCCTTTTCGGCACAATACTGTCACGCACTAGGGCAGGAGGGGTGAAAGACATCCGTTCTATTGCCCCCAAACCGGCGTCTGACGTGGGGGGGTGCGTTGTGAGGGCTGCTGACGAGGGCTCCTGCAAGAAAAAGGGAGGCGGCAGCAATTGGTAAGGAAAATTGGGTGTTGGAGAATGTTTTGTAGGAGGGTTTTGAAGAAAAGTATCAGAAATCACTGGATCACTAACATTCATAGTGGGAGGAGAAGACAGTGGCTGTTCAAGGTGAACGGCCTCTTTAAAGGCGGGTTTCAGGCGATTGATGGAGACAGTATCTTGCTTGGTGCCAAACTGTAGTGCATAGATGACGAGGCAGGGTCGTTCATATACTGGCTGCAAGAAAAATAGAGGTGAGTCGCGACGGACAAAAACCTGAGAATAGGTTGCCATCCCCTTTGACACCAAAGTTATCTGATGAGCAGGTACACTTGGGGCGGTCGGCTTAACTTCAGACATCGCCTGTATTAAATTACGTACGTATGCAGCAGGATGAACATAAGATGGTAGAGCATGATCACAAAAAAAAATGACCAGGAAGACGAAGTTGAGTCCTATAGACAAGTTCCAACGCAAAACAAGCCAAATCCTCTTTCAAGGATGCACGCACTCACAGAGCTGCTACAAATACACCCCCCCCAAGAGAGTTACTCGCCCATCCCCCAAAATTCTAAACATGGACTATAAATTTTTAATTCAGATACCGACGAGGTCTAACAACGCGTCCAGAACGTGTCACGGTGCCATGTGGCAGATTTCGACCATGAGGACACAATTGACTGGCAGTGCCAATCATTTTCGGCACAATACTGTCACGCACTAGGGCAGGAGGGGCGAAAGACTTCCGTTCTATTGCCCCCAAACTGGCGTCTGACGGGGGGGGGGCGCGTTGTGAGGGCTGCTGACGAGGGCTCCTGCAAGAAAAAGGGAGGCGGCAGCAATTGGTAAGGAAAATTGGGTGTTGGAGAATGTTTTGTAGGAGGGTTTTGAAGAAAAGTATCAGAAATCACTGGATCACTAACATTCATAGTGGGAGGAGAAGACAGGGGCTGTTCAAGGTGAACGGCCTCTTTAAAGGCGGGTTTCAGGCGATCGATGGAGACAGTATCTTGCTTGGTGCCAAACTGTAGTGCATAGATGACGAGGCAGGGTCGTTCATATACTGGCTGCAAGGAAAATAGAGGTGAGTCGCGACGGACAAAAACCTGAGAATAGGTTGCCATCCCCTTTGGCACCAAAGTTGTCTGATGAGCAGGTACACTTGGGGCGGTCGGCTTAACTTCAGACATCGCCTGTACTAAATTACGTACGTATGCAGCAGGATAAACATAAGATGGTAGAGGATGATCAGAAAAAAATGACCAGGAAGACGAAGTTGAGTCCTATAGACAAGTTATAACGCAAAACAAGCCAAATCCTCTTTCAAGGATGCACGCACTCACAGAGCTGCTACAAATACACCCCCCCCCCAAGAGAGTTACTCGCCCATCCCCCAAAATTCTAAACATGGACTATAAATTTTTAATTCAGATACCGACGAGGTCTAACAACGCGTCCAGAACGTGTCACGGTGCCATGTGGCAGATTTCGACCATTAGGACACAATTGACTGGCAGTGCCAATCATTTTCGGCACAATACTGTCACGCACTAGGGCAGGAGGGGCGAAAGACTTCCGTTCTATTGCCCCCAAACTGGCATCTGACGTGGGGGGGGTGCGTTGTGAGGGCTGCTGACGAGGGCTCCTGCAAGAAAAAGGGAGGCGGCAGCAATTGGTAAGGAAAATTGGGTGTTGGAGAATGTTTTGTAGGAGGGTTTTGAAGAAAAGTATCAGAAATCACTGGATCACTAACATTCATAGTGGGAGGAGAAGACAGTGGCTGTTCAAGGTGAACGGCCTCTTTAAAGGCGGGTTTCAGGCGATCGATGGAGACAGTATCTTGCTTGGTGCCAAACTGTAGTGCATAGATGACGAGGCAGGGTCGTTCATATACTGGCTGCAAGGAAAATAGAGGTGAGTCGCGACGGACAAAAACCTGAGAATAGGTGGCCATCCCCTTTGGCACCAAAGTTGTCTGATGAGCAGGTACACTTGGGGCGGTCGGCTTAACTTCAGACATCGCCTGTACTAAATTACGTACGTATGCAGCAGGATAAACATAAGATGGTAGAGGATGATCAGAAAAAAAAATGACCAGGAAGACGAAGTTGAGTCCTATAGACAAGTTCCAACGCAAAACAAGCCAAATCCTCTTTCAAGGATGCACGCACTCACAGAGCTGCTACAAATACACCCCCCCCCCAAGAGAGTTACTCGCCCATCCCCTAAAATTCTAAACATGGACTATAAATTTTTAATTCAGATACCGACGAGGTCTAACAACGCGTCCAGAACGTGTCACGGTGCCATGTGGCAGATTTCGACCATTAGGACACAATTGACTGGCAGTGCCAATCATTTTCGGCACAATACTGTCACGCACTAGGGCAGGAGGGGCGAAAGACATCCGTTCTATTGCCCCCAAACTGGCGTCTGACGTGGGGGGGTGCGTTGTGAGGGCTGCTGACGAGGTCTCCTGCAAGAAAAAGGGAGGCGGCAGCAATTGGTAAGGAAAATTGGGTGTTGGAGAATGTTTTGTAGGAGGGTTTTGAAGAAAAGTATCAGAAATCACTGGATCACTAACATTCATATTGGGAGGAGAAGACAGTGGCTGTTCAAGGTGAACGGCCTCTTTAAAGGCGGGTTTCAGGCGATCGATGGAGACAGTATCTTGCTTGGTGCCAAACTGTAGTGCATAGATGACGAGGCAGGGTCGTTCATATACTGGCTGCAAGAAAAATAGAGGTGAGTCGCGACGGACAAAAACCTGAGAATAGGTTGCCACCCCCTTTGGCACCAAAGTTGTCTGATGAGCAGGTACACTTGGGGCGGTCGGCTTAACTTCAGACATCGCCTGTACTAAATTACGTACGTATGCAGCAGGATGAACATAAGATGGTAGAGCATGATCAGAAAAAAAATGACCAGGAAGACGAAGTTGAGTCCTATAGACAAGTTCCAACGCAAAACAAGCCAAATCCTCTTTCAAGGATGCACGCACTCACAGAGCTGCTACAAATACACCCCCCTCCCCAAGAGAGTCACTCGCCCATCCCCTAAAATTCTAAACATGGACTATAAATTTTTAATTCAGATACCGACGAGGTCTTACAACGCGTCCAGAACGTGTCACGGTGCCATGTGGCAGATTTCGACCATTAGGACACAATTGACTGGCAGTGCCAATCCTTTTCGGCACAATACTGTCACGCACTAGGGCAGGAGGGGTGAAAGACATCCGTTCTATTGCCCCCAAACCGGCGTCTGACGTGGGGGGGGTGCGTTGTGAGGGCTGCTGACGAGGGCTCCTGCAAGAAAAAGGGAGGCGGCAGCAATTGGTAAGGAAAATTGGGTGTTGGAGAATGTTTTGTAGGAGGGTTTTGAAGAAAAGTATCAGAAATCACTGGATCACTAACATTCATAGTGGGAGGAGAAGACAGTGGCTGTTCAAGGTGAACGGCCTCTTTAAAGGCGGGTTTCAGGCGATTGATGGAGACAGTATCTTGCTTGGTGCCAAACTGTAGTGCATAGATGACGAGGCAGGGTCGTTCATATACTGGCTGCAAGAAAAATAGAGGTGAGTCGCGACGGACAAAAACCTGAGAATAGGTTGCCATCCCCTTTGACACCAAAGTTGTCTGATGAGCAGGTACACTTGGGGCGGTCGGCTTAACTTCAGACATCGCCTGTATTAAATTACGTACGTATGCAGCAGGATGAACATAAGATGGTAGAGCATGATCACAAAAAAAAAATGACCAGGAAGACGAAGTTGAGTCCTATAGACAAGTTCCAACGCAAAACAAGCCAAATCCTCTTTCAAGGATGCACGCACTCACAGAGCTGCTACAAATACACCCCCCCCAAGAGAGTTACTCGCCCATCCCCCAAAATTCTAAACATGGACTATAAATTTTTAATTCAGATACCGACGAGGTCTAACAACGCGTCCAGAACGTGTCACGGTGCCATGTGGCAGATTTCGACCATGAGGACACAATTGACTGGCAGTGCCAATCATTTTCGGCACAATACTGTCACGCACTAGGGCAGGAGGGGCGAAAGACTTCCGTTCTATTGCCCCCAAACTGGCGTCTGACGGGGGGGGGGCGCGTTGTGAGGGCTGCTGACGAGGGCTCCTGCAAGAAAAAGGGAGGCGGCAGCAATTGGTAAGGAAAATTGGGTGTTGGAGAATGTTTTGTAGGAGGGTTTTGAAGAAAAGTATCAGAAATCACTGGATCACTAACATTCATAGTGGGAGGAGAAGACAGGGGCTGTTCAAGGTGAACGGCCTCTTTAAAGGCGGGTTTCAGGCGATCGATGGAGACAGTATCTTGCTTGGTGCCAAACTGTAGTGCATAGATGACGAGGCAGGGTCGTTCATATACTGGCTGCAAGGAAAATAGAGGTGAGTCGCGACGGACAAAAACCTGAGAATAGGTTGCCATCCCCTTTGGCACCAAAGTTGTCTGATGAGCAGGTACACTTGGGGCGGTCGGCTTAACTTCAGACATCGCCTGTACTAAATTACGTACGTATGCAGCAGGATAAACATAAGATGGTAGAGGATGATCAGAAAAAAATGACCAGGAAGACGAAGTTGAGTCCTATAGACAAGTTATAACGCAAAACAAGCCAAATCCTCTTTCAAGGATGCACGCACTCACAGAGCTGCTACAAATACACCCCCCCCCCAAGAGAGTTACTCGCCCATCCCCCAAAATTCTAAACATGGACTATAAATTTTTAATTCAGATACCGACGAGGTCTAACAACGCGTCCAGAACGTGTCACGGTGCCATGTGGCAGATTTCGACCATTAGGACACAATTGACTGGCAGTGCCAATCATTTTCGGCACAATACTGTCACGCACTAGGGCAGGAGGGGCGAAAGACTTCCGTTCTATTGCCCCCAAACTGGCATCTGACGTGGGGGGGGTGCGTTGTGAGGGCTGCTGACGAGGGCTCCTGCAAGAAAAAGGGAGGCGGCAGCAATTGGTAAGGAAAATTGGGTGTTGGAGAATGTTTTGTAGGAGGGTTTTGAAGAAAAGTATCAGAAATCACTGGATCACTAACATTCATAGTGGGAGGAGAAGACAGTGGCTGTTCAAGGTGAACGGCCTCTTTAAAGGCGGGTTTCAGGCGATCGATGGAGACAGTATCTTGCTTGGTGCCAAACTGTAGTGCATAGATGACGAGGCAGGGTCGTTCATATACTGGCTGCAAGGAAAATAGAGGTGAGTCGCGACGGACAAAAACCTGAGAATAGGTGGCCATCCCCTTTGGCACCAAAGTTGTCTGATGAGCAGGTACACTTGGGGCGGTCGGCTTAACTTCAGACATCGCCTGTACTAAATTACGTACGTATGCAGCAGGATAAACATAAGATGGTAGAGGATGATCAGAAAAAAAAATGACCAGGAAGACGAAGTTGAGTCCTATAGACAAGTTCCAACGCAAAACAAGCCAAATCCTCTTTCAAGGATGCACGCACTCACAGAGCTGCTACAAATACACCCCCCCCCCAAGAGAGTTACTCGCCCATCCCCTAAAATTCTAAACATGGACTATAAATTTTTAATTCAGATACCGACGAGGTCTAACAACGCGTCCAGAACGTGTCACGGTGCCATGTGGCAGATTTCGACCATTAGGACACAATTGACTGGCAGTGCCAATCATTTTCGGCACAATACTGTCACGCACTAGGGCAGGAGGGGCGAAAGACATCCGTTCTATTGCCCCCAAACTGGCGTCTGACGTGGGGGGGTGCGTTGTGAGGGCTGCTGACGAGGTCTCCTGCAAGAAAAAGGGAGGCGGCAGCAATTGGTAAGGAAAATTGGGTGTTGGAGAATGTTTTGTAGGAGGGTTTTGAAGAAAAGTATCAGAAATCACTGGATCACTAACATTCATATTGGGAGGAGAAGACAGTGGCTGTTCAAGGTGAACGGCCTCTTTAAAGGCGGGTTTCAGGCGATCGATGGAGACAGTATCTTGCTTGGTGCCAAACTGTAGTGCATAGATGACGAGGCAGGGTCGTTCATATACTGGCTGCAAGAAAAATAGAGGTGAGTCGCGACGGACAAAAACCTGAGAATAGGTTGCCACCCCCTTTGGCACCAAAGTTGTCTGATGAGCAGGTACACTTGGGGCGGTCGGCTTAACTTCAGACATCGCCTGTACTAAATTACGTACGTATGCAGCAGGATGAACATAAGATGGTAGAGCATGATCAGAAAAAAAATGACCAGGAAGACGAAGTTGAGTCCTATAGACAAGTTCCAACGCAAAACAAGCCAAATCCTCTTTCAAGGATGCACGCACTCACAGAGCTGCTACAAATACACCCCCCTCCCCAAGAGAGTCACTCGCCCATCCCCTAAAATTCTAAACATGGACTATAAATTTTTAATTCAGATACCGACGAGGTCTTACAACGCGTCCAGAACGTGTCACGGTGCCATGTGGCAGATTTCGACCATTAGGACACAATTGACTGGCAGTGCCAATCCTTTTCGGCACAATACTGTCACGCACTAGGGCAGGAGGGGTGAAAGACATCCGTTCTATTGCCCCCAAACCGGCGTCTGACGTGGGGGGGTGCGTTGTGAGGGCTGCTGACGAGGGCTCCTGCAAGAAAAAGGGAGGCGGCAGCAATTGGTAAGGAAAATTGGGTGTTGGAGAATGTTTTGTAGGAGGGTTTTGAAGAAAAGTATCAGAAATCACTGGATCACTAACATTCATAGTGGGAGGAGAAGACAGTGGCTGTTCAAGGTGAACGGCCTCTTTAAAGGCGGGTTTCAGGCGATCGATGGAGACAGTATCTTGCTTGGTGCCAAACTGTAGTGCATAGATGACGAGGCAGGGTCGTTCATATACTGGCTGCAAGAAAAATAGAGGTGAGTCGCGACGGACAAAAACCTGAGAATAGGTTGCCACCCCCTTTGGCACCAAAGTTGTCTGATGAGCAGGTACACTTGGGGCGGTCGGCTTAACTTCAGACATCGCCTGTACTAAATTACGTACGTATGCAGCAGGATGAACATAAGATGGTAGAGCATGATCAGAAAAAAAATGACCAGGAAGACGAAGTTGAGTCCTATAGACAAGTTCCAACGCAAAACAAGCCAAATCCTCTTTCAAGGATGCACGCACTCACAGAGCTGCTACAAATACACCCCCCTCCCCAAGAGAGTCACTCGCCCATCCCCTAAAATTCTAAACATGGACTATAAATTTTTAATTCAGATACCGACGAGGTCTTACAACGCGTCCAGAACGTGTCACGGTGCCATGTGGCAGATTTCGACCATTAGGACACAATTGACTGGCAGTGCCAATCCTTTTCGGCACAATACTGTCACGCACTAGGGCAGGAGGGGTGAAAGACATCCGTTCTATTGCCCCCAAACCGGCGTCTGACGTGGGGGGGTGCGTTGTGAGGGCTGCTGACGAGGGCTCCTGCAAGAAAAAGGGAGGCGGCAGCAATTGGTAAGGAAAATTGGGTGTTGGAGAATGTTTTGTAGGAGGGTTTTGAAGAAAAGTATCAGAAATCACTGGATCACTAACATTCATAGTGGGAGGAGAAGACAGTGGCTGTTCAAGGTGAACGGCCTCTTTAAAGGCGGGTTTCAGGCGATTGATGGAGACAGTATCTTGCTTGGTGCCAAACTGTAGTGCATAGATGACGAGGCAGGGTCGTTCATATACTGGCTGCAAGAAAAATAGAGGTGAGTCGCGACGGACAAAAACCTGAGAATAGGTTGCCATCCCCTTTGGCACCAAAGTTGTCTGATGAGCAGGTACTCTTGGGGCGGTCGGCTTAACTTCAGACATCGCCTGTACTAAATTACGTACGTATGCAGCAGGATGAACATAAGATGGTAGAGCATGATCAGAAAAAAAATGACTAGGAAGACGAAGTTGAGTCCTATAGACAAGTTCCAACGCAAAACAAGCCAAATCCTCTTTCAAGGATGCACGCACTCACAGAGCTGCTACAAATACACCCCCCTCCCCAAGAGAGTCACTCGCCCATCCCCCCAAATTCTAAACATGGACTATAAATTTTTAATTCAGATACCGACGAGGTCTTACAACGCGTCCAGAACGTGTCACGGTGCCATGTGGCAGATTTCGACCATTAGGACACAATTGACTGGCAGTGCCAATCATTTTCGGCACAATACTGTCACGCACTAGGGCAGGAGGGGCGAAAGACATCCGTTCTATTGCCCCCAAACTGGCGTCTGACGTGGGGGGGTGCGTTGTGAGGGCTGCTGACGAGGGCTCCTGCAAGAAAAAGGGAGGCGGCAGCAATTGGTAAGGAAAATTGGGTGTTGGAGAATGTTTTGTAGGAGGGTTTTGAAGAAAAGTATCAGAAATCACTGGATCACTAACATTCATAGTGGGAGGAGAAGACAGGGGCTGTTCAAGGTGAACGGCCTCTTTAAAGGCGGGTTTCAGGCGATCGATGGAGACAGTATCTTGCTTGGTGCCAAACTGTAGTGCATAGATGACGAGGCAGGGTCGTTCATATACTGGCTGCAAGGAAAATAGAGGTGAGTCGCGACGGACAAAAACCTGAGAATAGGTTGCCATCCCCTTTGGCACCAAAGTTGTCTGATGAGCAGGTACACTTGGGGCGGTCGGCTTAACTTCAGACATCGCCTGTACTAAATTAAGTACGTATGCAGCAGGATAAACATAAGATGGTAGAGGATGATCAGAAAAAAAATGACCAGGAAGACGAAGTTGAGTCCTATAGACAAGTTATAACGCAAAACAAGCCAAATCCTCTTTCAAGAATGCACGCACTCACAGAGCTGCTACAAATACACCCCCCCCCCCAAGAGAGTTACTCGCCCATCCCCCAAAATTCTAAACATGGACTATAAATTTTTAATTCAGATACCGACGAGGTCTAACAACGCGTCCAGAACGTGTCACGGTGCCAACTGGCAGATTTCGACCATGAGGACACAATTGACTGGCAGTGCCAATCATTTTCGGCACAATACTGTCACGCACTAGGGCAGGAGGGGCGAAAGACATCCGTTCTATTGCCCATAAACTGGCGTCTGACGTGGAGGGGGGGGTCACGTTGTGAGGGCTGCTGACGAGGGCTCCTGCAAGAAAAAGGGAGGCGGCAGCAATTGGTAAGGAAAATTGGGTGTTGGAGAATGTTTTGTAGGAGGGTTTTGAAGAAAAGTATCAGAAATCACTGGATCACTAACATTCATAGTGGGAGGAGAAGACAGTGGCTGTTCAAGGTGAACGGCCTCTTTAAAGGCGGGTTTCAGGCGATCGATGGAGACAGTATCTTGCTTGGTGCCAAACTGTAGTGCATAGATGACGAGGCAGGGTCGTTCATATACTGGCTGCAAGAAAAATAGAGGTGAGTCGCGACGGACAAAAACCTGAGAATAGGTTGCCATCCCCTTTGGCACCAAAGTTGTCTGATGAGCAGGTACTCTTGGGAGGGTCGGCTTAACTTCAGACATCGCCTGTACTAAATTACGTACGTATGCAGCAGGATGAACATAAGATGGTAGAGCATGATCAGAAAAAAAATGACCAGGAAGACGAAGTTGAGTCCTATAGACAAGTTCCAACGCAAAACAAGCCAAATCCTCTTTCAAGGATGCACGCACTCACAGAGCTGCTACAAATACACCCCCTCCCCAAGAGAGTCACTCGCCCATCCCCCCAAATTCTAAACATGGACTATAAATTTTTAATTCAGATACCGACGAGGTCTTACAACGCGTCCAGAACGTGTCACGGTGCCATGTGGCAGATTTCGACCATTAGGACACAATGACTGGCAGTGCCAATCATTTTCAGCACAATACTGTCACGCACTAGGGCAGGAGGGGCGAAAGACATCCGTTCTATTGCCCCCAAACTGGCGTCTGACGTGGGGGGGTGCGTTGTGAGGGCTGCTGACGAGGGCTCCTGCAAGAAAAAGGGAGGCGGCAGCAATTGGTAAGGAAAATTGGGTGTTGGAGAATGTTTTGTAGGAGGGTTTTGAAGAAAAGTATCAGAAATCACTGGATCACTAACATTCATAGTGGGAGGAGAAGACAGTGGCTGTTCAAGGTGAACGGCCTCTTTAAAGGCGGGTTTCAGGCGATCGATGGAGACAGTATCTTGCTTGGTGCCAAACTGTAGTGCATAGATGACGAGGCAGGGTCGTTCATATACTGGCTGCAAGGAAAATAGAGGTGAGTCGCGACGGACAAAAACCTGAGAATAGGTTGCCATTCCCTTTGACACCAAAGTTGTCTGATGAGCAGGTACACTTGGGGCGGTCGGCTTAACTTCAGACATCGCCTGTATTAAATTACGTACGTATGCAGCAGGATGAACATAAGATGGTAGAGCATGATCACAAAAAAAAAAATGACCAGGAAGACGAAGTTGAGTCCTATAGACAAGTTCCAACGCAAAACAAGCCAAATCCTCTTTCAAGGATGCACGCACTCACAGAGCTGCTACAAATACACCCCCCCCAAGAGAGTTACTCGCCCATCCCCCAAAATTCTAAACATGGACTATAAATTTTTAATTCAGATACCGACGAGGTCTAACAACGCGTCCAGAACGTGTCACGGTGCCATGTGGCAGATTTCGACCATGAGGACACAATTGACTGGCAGTGCCAATCATTTTCGGCACAATACTGTCACGCACTAGGGTAGGAGGGGCGAAAGACTTCCGTTCTATTGCCCCCAAACTGGCGTCTGACGGGGGGGGAGCGCGTTGTGAGGGCTGCTGACGAGGGCTCCTGCAAGAAAAAGGGAGGCGGCAGCAATTGGTAAGGAAAATTGGGTGTTGGAGAATGTTTTGTAGGAGGGTTTTGAAGAAAAGTATCAGAAATCACTGGATCACTAACATTCATAGTGGGAGGAGAAGACAGGGGCTGTTCAAGGTGAACGGCCTCTTTAAAGGCGGGTTTCAGGCGATCGATGGAGACAGTATCTTGCTTGGTGCCAAACTGTAGTGCATAGATGACGAGGCAGGGTCGTTCATATACTGCCTGCAAGGAAAATAGAGGTGAGTCGCGACGGACAAAAACCTGAGAATAGGTTGCCATCCCCTTTGGCACCAAAGTTGTCTGATGAGCAGGTACACTTGGGGCGGTCGGCTTAACTTCAGACATCGCCTGTACTAAATTACGTACGTATGCAGCAGGATAAACATAAGATGGTAGAGGATGATCAGAAAAAAATGACCAGGAAGACGAAGTTGAGTCCTATAGACAAGTTATAACGCAAAACAAGCCAAATCCTCTTTCAAGGATGCACGCACTCACAGAGCTGCTACAAATACACCCCCCCCCCAAGAGAGTTACTCGCCCATCCCCCAAAATTCTAAACATGGACTATAAATTTTTAATTCAGATACCGACGAGGTCTAACAACGCGTCCAGAACGTGTCACGGTGCCAACTGGCAGATTTCGACCATGAGGACACAATTGACTGGCAGTGCCAATCATTTTCGGCACAATACTGTCACGCACTAGGGCAGGAGGGGCGAAAGACATCCGTTCTATTGCCCCCAAACTGGCGTCTGACGTGGGGGGGTGCGTTGTGAGGGCTGCTGACGAGGGCTCCTGCAAGAAAAAGGGAGGCGGCAGCAATTGGTAAGGAAAATTGGGTGTTGGAGAATGTTTTGTAGGAGGGTTTTGAAGAAAAGTATCAGAAATCACTGGATCACTAACATTCATAGTGGGAGGAGAAGACAGTGGCTGTTCAAGGTGAACGGCCTCTTTAAAAGCGGGTTTCAGGCGATCGATGGAGACAGTATCTTGCTTGGTGCCAAACTGTAGTGCATAGATGACGAGGCAGGGTCGTTCATATACTGGCTGCAAGGAAAATAGCGGTGAGTCGCGACGGACAAAAACCTGAGAATAGGTTGCCATCCCCTTTGGCACCAAAGTTGTCTGATGAGCAGGTACACTTGGGGCGGTCGGCTTAACTTCAGACATCGCCTGTACTAAATTACGTACGTATGCAGCAGGATAAACATAAGATGGTAGAGGATGATCAGAAAAAAAAATGACCAGGAAGACGAAGTTGAGTCCTATAGACAGGTTCCAACGCAAAACAAGCCAAATCCTCTTTCAAGGATGCACGCACTCACAGAGCTGCTACAAATACACCCCCCTCCCCAAGAGAGTTACTCGCCCATCCCCCAAAATTCTAAACATGGACTATAAATTTTTTAATTCAGATACCGACGAGGTCTAACAACGCGTCCAGAACGTGTCACGGTGCCATGTGGCAGATTTCGACCATTAGGACACAATTGACTGGCAGTGCCAATCATTGTCGGCACAATACTGTCACGCACTATGGCAGGAGGGGCGAAAGACATCCGTTCTATTGCCCCCAAACTGGCGTCTGACGTGGGGGGGTGCGTTGTGAGGGCTGCTGACGAGGGCTCCTGCAAGAAAAAGGGAGGCGGCAGCAATTGGTAAGGAAAATTGGGTGTTGGAGAATGTTTTGTAGGAGGGTTTTGAAGAAAAGTATCAGAAATCACTGGATCACTAACATTCATAGTGGGAGGAGAAGACAGTGGCTGTTCAAGGTGAACGGCCTCTTTAAAGGCGGGTTTCAGGCGATCGATGGAGACAGTATCTTGCTTGGTGCCAAACTGTAGTGCATAGATGACGAGGCAGGGTCGTTCATATACTGGCTGCAAGGAAAATAGAGGTGAGTCGCGACGGACAAAAACCTGAGAATAGGTTGCCATCCCCTTTGACACCAAAGTTGTCTGATGAGCAGGTACACTTGGGGCGGTCGGCTTAACTTCAGACATCGCCTGTATTAAATTACGTACGTATGCAGCAGGATGAACATAAGATGGTAGAGCATGATCACAAAAAAAAAATGACCAGGAAGACGAAGTTGAGTCCTATAGACAAGTTCCAACGCAAAACAAGCCAAATCCTCTTTCAAGGATGCACGCACTCACAGAGCTGCTACAAATACACCCCCCCCAAGAGAGTTACTCGCCCATCCCCCAAAATTCTAAACATGGACTATAAATTTTTAATTCAGATACCGACGAGGTCTAACAACGCGTCCAGAACGTGTCACGGTGCCATGTGGCAGATTTCGACCATGAGGACACAATTGACTGGCAGTGCCAATCATTTTCGGCACAATACTGTCACGCACTAGGGCAGGAGGGGCGAAAGACTTCCGTTCTATTGCCCCCAAACTGGCGTCTGACGGGGGGGGGGCGCGTTGTGAGGGCTGCTGACGAGGGCTCCTGCAAGAAAAAGGGAGGCGGCAGCAATTGGTAAGGAAAATTGGGTGTTGGAGAATGTTTTGTAGGAGGGTTTTGAAGAAAAGTATCAGAAATCACTGGATCACTAACATTCATAGTGGGAGGAGAAGACAGGGGCTGTTCAAGGTGAACGGCCTCTTTAAAGGCGGGTTTCAGGCGATCGATGGAGACAGTATCTTGCTTGGTGCCAAACTGTAGTGCATAGATGACGAGGCAGGGTCGTTCATATACTGGCTGCAAGGAAAATAGAGGTGAGTCGCGACGGACAAAAACCTGAGAATAGGTTGCCATCCCCTTTGGCACCAAAGTTGTCTGATGAGCAGGTACACTTGGGGCGGTCGGCTTAACTTCAGACATCGCCTGTACTAAATTACGTACGTATGCAGCAGGATAAACATAAGATGGTAGAGGATGATCAGAAAAAAATGACCAGGAAGACGAAGTTGAGTCCTATAGACAAGTTATAACGCAAAACAAGCCAAATCCTCTTTCAAGGATGCACGCACTCACAGAGCTGCTACAAATACACCCCCCCCCCAAGAGAGTTACTCGCCCATCCCCCAAAATTCTAAACATGGACTATAAATTTTTAATTCAGATACCGACGAGGTCTAACAACGCGTCCAGAACGTGTCACGGTGCCATGTGGCAGATTTCGACCATTAGGACACAATTGACTGGCAGTGCCAATCATTTTCGGCACAATACTGTCACGCACTAGGGCAGGAGGGGCGAAAGACTTCCGTTCTATTGCCCCCAAACTGGCATCTGACGTGGGGGGGGTGCGTTGTGAGGGCTGCTGACGAGGGCTCCTGCAAGAAAAAGGGAGGCGGCAGCAATTGGTAAGGAAAATTGGGTGTTGGAGAATGTTTTGTAGGAGGGTTTTGAAGAAAAGTATCAGAAATCACTGGATCACTAACATTCATAGTGGGAGGAGAAGACAGTGGCTGTTCAAGGTGAACGGCCTCTTTAAAGGCGGGTTTCAGGCGATCGATGGAGACAGTATCTTGCTTGGTGCCAAACTGTAGTGCATAGATGACGAGGCAGGGTCGTTCATATACTGGCTGCAAGGAAAATAGAGGTGAGTCGCGACGGACAAAAACCTGAGAATAGGTGGCCATCCCCTTTGGCACCAAAGTTGTCTGATGAGCAGGTACACTTGGGGCGGTCGGCTTAACTTCAGACATCGCCTGTACTAAATTACGTACGTATGCAGCAGGATAAACATAAGATGGTAGAGGATGATCAGAAAAAAAAATGACCAGGAAGACGAAGTTGAGTCCTATAGACAAGTTCCAACGCAAAACAAGCCAAATCCTCTTTCAAGGATGCACGCACTCACAGAGCTGCTACAAATACACCCCCCCCCCAAGAGAGTTACTCGCCCATCCCCTAAAATTCTAAACATGGACTATAAATTTTTAATTCAGATACCGACGAGGTCTAACAACGCGTCCAGAACGTGTCACGGTGCCATGTGGCAGATTTCGACCATTAGGACACAATTGACTGGCAGTGCCAATCATTTTCGGCACAATACTGTCACGCACTAGGGCAGGAGGGGCGAAAGACATCCGTTCTATTGCCCCCAAACTGGCGTCTGACGTGGGGGGGTGCGTTGTGAGGGCTGCTGACGAGGTCTCCTGCAAGAAAAAGGGAGGCGGCAGCAATTGGTAAGGAAAATTGGGTGTTGGAGAATGTTTTGTAGGAGGGTTTTGAAGAAAAGTATCAGAAATCACTGGATCACTAACATTCATATTGGGAGGAGAAGACAGTGGCTGTTCAAGGTGAACGGCCTCTTTAAAGGCGGGTTTCAGGCGATCGATGGAGACAGTATCTTGCTTGGTGCCAAACTGTAGTGCATAGATGACGAGGCAGGGTCGTTCATATACTGGCTGCAAGAAAAATAGAGGTGAGTCGCGACGGACAAAAACCTGAGAATAGGTTGCCACCCCCTTTGGCACCAAAGTTGTCTGATGAGCAGGTACACTTGGGGCGGTCGGCTTAACTTCAGACATCGCCTGTACTAAATTACGTACGTATGCAGCAGGATGAACATAAGATGGTAGAGCATGATCAGAAAAAAAATGACCAGGAAGACGAAGTTGAGTCCTATAGACAAGTTCCAACGCAAAACAAGCCAAATCCTCTTTCAAGGATGCACGCACTCACAGAGCTGCTACAAATACACCCCCCTCCCCAAGAGAGTCACTCGCCCATCCCCTAAAATTCTAAACATGGACTATAAATTTTTAATTCAGATACCGACGAGGTCTTACAACGCGTCCAGAACGTGTCACGGTGCCATGTGGCAGATTTCGACCATTAGGACACAATTGACTGGCAGTGCCAATCCTTTTCGGCACAATACTGTCACGCACTAGGGCAGGAGGGGTGAAAGACATCCGTTCTATTGCCCCCAAACCGGCGTCTGACGTGGGGGGGTGCGTTGTGAGGGCTGCTGACGAGGGCTCCTGCAAGAAAAAGGGAGGCGGCAGCAATTGGTAAGGAAAATTGGGTGTTGGAGAATGTTTTGTAGGAGGGTTTTGAAGAAAAGTATCAGAAATCACTGGATCACTAACATTCATAGTGGGAGGAGAAGACAGTGGCTGTTCAAGGTGAACGGCCTCTTTAAAGGCGGGTTTCAGGCGATTGATGGAGACAGTATCTTGCTTGGTGCCAAACTGTAGTGCATAGATGACGAGGCAGGGTCGTTCATATACTGGCTGCAAGAAAAATAGAGGTGAGTCGCGACGGACAAAAACCTGAGAATAGGTTGCCATCCCCTTTGACACCAAAGTTGTCTGATGAGCAGGTACACTTGGGGCGGTCGGCTTAACTTCAGACATCGCCTGTATTAAATTACGTACGTATGCAGCAGGATGAACATAAGATGGTAGAGCATGATCACAAAAAAAAAATGACCAGGAAGACGAAGTTGAGTCCTATAGACAAGTTCCAACGCAAAACAAGCCAAATCCTCTTTCAAGGATGCACGCACTCACAGAGCTGCTACAAATACACCCCCCCCAAGAGAGTTACTCGCCCATCCCCCAAAATTCTAAACATGGACTATAAATTTTTAATTCAGATACCGACGAGGTCTAACAACGCGTCCAGAACGTGTCACGGTGCCATGTGGCAGATTTCGACCATGAGGACACAATTGACTGGCAGTGCCAATCATTTTCGGCACAATACTGTCACGCACTAGGGCAGGAGGGGCGAAAGACTTCCGTTCTATTGCCCCCAAACTGGCGTCTGACGGGGGGGGGGCGCGTTGTGAGGGCTGCTGACGAGGGCTCCTGCAAGAAAAAGGGAGGCGGCAGCAATTGGTAAGGAAAATTGGGTGTTGGAGAATGTTTTGTAGGAGGGTTTTGAAGAAAAGTATCAGAAATCACTGGATCACTAACATTCATAGTGGGAGGAGAAGACAGGGGCTGTTCAAGGTGAACGGCCTCTTTAAAGGCGGGTTTCAGGCGATCGATGGAGACAGTATCTTGCTTGGTGCCAAACTGTAGTGCATAGATGACGAGGCAGGGTCGTTCATATACTGGCTGCAAGGAAAATAGAGGTGAGTCGCGACGGACAAAAACCTGAGAATAGGTTGCCATCCCCTTTGGCACCAAAGTTGTCTGATGAGCAGGTACACTTGGGGCGGTCGGCTTAACTTCAGACATCGCCTGTACTAAATTACGTACGTATGCAGCAGGATAAACATAAGATGGTAGAGGATGATCAGAAAAAAATGACCAGGAAGACGAAGTTGAGTCCTATAGACAAGTTATAACGCAAAACAAGCCAAATCCTCTTTCAAGGATGCACGCACTCACAGAGCTGCTACAAATACACCCCCCCCCCAAGAGAGTTACTCGCCCATCCCCCAAAATTCTAAACATGGACTATAAATTTTTAATTCAGATACCGACGAGGTCTAACAACGCGTCCAGAACGTGTCACGGTGCCATGTGGCAGATTTCGACCATTAGGACACAATTGACTGGCAGTGCCAATCATTTTCGGCACAATACTGTCACGCACTAGGGCAGGAGGGGCGAAAGACTTCCGTTCTATTGCCCCCAAACTGGCATCTGACGTGGGGGGGGTGCGTTGTGAGGGCTGCTGACGAGGGCTCCTGCAAGAAAAAGGGAGGCGGCAGCAATTGGTAAGGAAAATTGGGTGTTGGAGAATGTTTTGTAGGAGGGTTTTGAAGAAAAGTATCAGAAATCACTGGATCACTAACATTCATAGTGGGAGGAGAAGACAGTGGCTGTTCAAGGTGAACGGCCTCTTTAAAGGCGGGTTTCAGGCGATTGATGGAGACAGTATCTTGCTTGGTGCCAAACTGTAGTGCATAGATGACGAGGCAGGGTCGTTCATATACTGGCTGCAAGGAAAATAGAGGTGAGTCGCGACGGACAAAAACCTGAGAATAGGTGGCCATCCCCTTTGGCACCAAAGTTGTCTGATGAGCAGGTACACTTGGGGCGGTCGGCTTAACTTCAGACATCGCCTGTACTAAATTACGTACGTATGCAGCAGGATAAACATAAGATGGTAGAGGATGATCAGAAAAAAAAATGACCAGGAAGACGAAGTTGAGTCCTATAGACAAGTTCCAACGCAAAACAAGCCAAATCCTCTTTCAAGGATGCACGCACTCACAGAGCTGCTACAAATACACCCCCCCCCCAAGAGAGTTACTCGCCCATCCCCTAAAATTCTAAACATGGACTATAAATTTTTAATTCAGATACCGACGAGGTCTAACAACGCGTCCAGAACGTGTCACGGTGCCATGTGGCAGATTTCGACCATTAGGACACAATTGACTGGCAGTGCCAATCATTTTCGGCACAATACTGTCACGCACTAGGGCAGGAGGGGCGAAAGACATCCGTTCTATTGCCCCCAAACTGGCGTCTGACGTGGGGGGGTGCGTTGTGAGGGCTGCTGACGAGGTCTCCTGCAAGAAAAAGGGAGGCGGCAGCAATTGGTAAGGAAAATTGGGTGTTGGAGAATGTTTTGTAGGAGGGTTTTGAAGAAAAGTATCAGAAATCACTGGATCACTAACATTCATATTGGGAGGAGAAGACAGTGGCTGTTCAAGGTGAACGGCCTCTTTAAAGGCGGGTTTCAGGCGATCGATGGAGACAGTATCTTGCTTGGTGCCAAACTGTAGTGCATAGATGACGAGGCAGGGTCGTTCATATACTGGCTGCAAGAAAAATAGAGGTGAGTCGCGACGGACAAAAACCTGAGAATAGGTTGCCACCCCCTTTGGCACCAAAGTTGTCTGATGAGCAGGTACACTTGGGGCGGTCGGCTTAACTTCAGACATCGCCTGTACTAAATTACGTACGTATGCAGCAGGATGAACATAAGATGGTAGAGCATGATCAGAAAAAAAATGACCAGGAAGACGAAGTTGAGTCCTATAGACAAGTTCCAACGCAAAACAAGCCAAATCCTCTTTCAAGGATGCACGCACTCACAGAGCTGCTACAAATACACCCCCCTCCCCAAGAGAGTCACTCGCCCATCCCCTAAAATTCTAAACATGGACTATAAATTTTTAATTCAGATACCGACGAGGTCTTACAACGCGTCCAGAACGTGTCACGGTGCCATGTGGCAGATTTCGACCATTAGGACACAATTGACTGGCAGTGCCAATCCTTTTCGGCACAATACTGTCACGCACTAGGGCAGGAGGGGTGAAAGACATCCGTTCTATTGCCCCCAAACCGGCGTCTGACGTGGGGGGGTGCGTTGTGAGGGCTGCTGACGAGGGCTCCTGCAAGAAAAAGGGAGGCGGCAGCAATTGGTAAGGAAAATTGGGTGTTGGAGAATGTTTTGTAGGAGGGTTTTGAAGAAAAGTATCAGAAATCACTGGATCACTAACATTCATAGTGGGAGGAGAAGACAGTGGCTGTTCAAGGTGAACGGCCTCTTTAAAGGCGGGTTTCAGGCGATCGATGGAGACAGTATCTTGCTTGGTGCCAAACTGTAGTGCATAGATGACGAGGCAGGGTCGTTCATATACTGGCTGCAAGAAAAATAGAGGTGAGTCGCGACGGACAAAAACCTGAGAATAGGTTGCCACCCCCTTTGGCACCAAAGTTGTCTGATGAGCAGGTACACTTGGGGCGGTCGGCTTAACTTCAGACATCGCCTGTACTAAATTACGTACGTATGCAGCAGGATGAACATAAGATGGTAGAGCATGATCAGAAAAAAAATGACCAGGAAGACGAAGTTGAGTCCTATAGACAAGTTCCAACGCAAAACAAGCCAAATCCTCTTTCAAGGATGCACGCACTCACAGAGCTGCTACAAATACACCCCCCTCCCCAAGAGAGTCACTCGCCCATCCCCTAAAATTCTAAACATGGACTATAAATTTTTAATTCAGATACCGACGAGGTCTTACAACGCGTCCAGAACGTGTCACGGTGCCATGTGGCAGATTTCGACCATTAGGACACAATTGACTGGCAGTGCCAATCCTTTTCGGCACAATACTGTCACGCACTAGGGCAGGAGGGGTGAAAGACATCCGTTCTATTGCCCCCAAACCGGCGTCTGACGTGGGGGGGTGCGTTGTGAGGGCTGCTGACGAGGGCTCCTGCAAGAAAAAGGGAGGCGGCAGCAATTGGTAAGGAAAATTGGGTGTTGGAGAATGTTTTGTAGGAGGGTTTTGAAGAAAAGTATCAGAAATCACTGGATCACTAACATTCATAGTGGGAGGAGAAGACAGTGGCTGTTCAAGGTGAACGGCCTCTTTAAAGGCGGGTTTCAGGCGATTGATGGAGACAGTA
This sequence comes from Ceratothoa steindachneri, assembly GCA_963969495.1. Lineage (NCBI taxonomy): Eukaryota > Metazoa > Arthropoda > Malacostraca > Isopoda > Cymothoidae > Ceratothoa > Ceratothoa steindachneri. Next base: position 29,558,238 of record OZ018326.1, read on the forward strand.
TCTTGCTTGGTGCCAAACTGTAGTGCATAGATGACGAGGCAGGGTCGTTCATATACTGGCTGCAAGAAAAATAGAGGTGAGTCGCGACGGACAAAAACCTGAGAATAGGTTGCCATCCCCTTTGGCACCAAAGTTGTCTGATGAGCAGGTACTCTTGGGGCGGTCGGCTTAACTTCAGACATCGCCTGTACTAAATTACGTACGTATGCAGCAGGATGAACATAAGATGGTAGAGCATGATCAGAAAAAAAATGACTAGGAAGACGAAGTTGAGTCCTATAGACAAGTTCCAACGCAAAACAAGCCAAATCCTCTTTCAAGGATGCACGCACTCACAGAGCTGCTACAAATACACCCCCCTCCCCAAGAGAGTCACTCGCCCATCCCCCCAAATTCTAAACATGGACTATAAATTTTTAATTCAGATACCGACGAGGTCTTACAACGCGTCCAGAACGTGTCACGGTGCCATGTGGCAGATTTCGACCATTAGGACACAATTGACTGGCAGTGCCAATCATTTTCGGCACAATACTGTCACGCACTAGGGCAGGAGGGGCGAAAGACATCCGTTCTATTGCCCCCAAACTGGCGTCTGACGTGGGGGGGTGCGTTGTGAGGGCTGCTGACGAGGGCTCCTGCAAGAAAAAGGGAGGCGGCAGCAATTGGTAAGGAAAATTGGGTGTTGGAGAATGTTTTGTAGGAGGGTTTTGAAGAAAAGTATCAGAAATCACTGGATCACTAACATTCATAGTGGGAGGAGAAGACAGGGGCTGTTCAAGGTGAACGGCCTCTTTAAAGGCGGGTTTCAGGCGATCGATGGAGACAGTATCTTGCTTGGTGCCAAACTGTAGTGCATAGATGACGAGGCAGGGTCGTTCATATACTGGCTGCAAGGAAAATAGAGGTGAGTCGCGACGGACAAAAACCTGAGAATAGGTTGCCATCCCCTTTGGCACCAAAGTTGTCTGATGAGCAGGTACACTTGGGGCGGTCGGCTTAACTTCAGACATCGCCTGTACTAAATTACGTACGTATGCAGCAGGATAAACATAAGATGGTAGAGGATGATCAGAAAAAAAATGACCAGGAAGACGAAGTTGAGTCCTATAGACAAGTTATAACGCAAAACAAGCCAAATCCTCTTTCAAGAATGCACGCACTCACAGAGCTGCTACAAATACACCCCCCCCCCCAAGAGAGTTACTCGCCCATCCCCCAAAATTCTAAACATGGACTATAAATTTTTAATTCAGATACCGACGAGGTCTAACAACGCGTCCAGAACGTGTCACGGTGCCAACTGGCAGATTTCGACCATGAGGACACAATTGACTGGCAGTGCCAATCATTTTCGGCACAATACTGTCACGCACTAGGGCAGGAGGGGCGAAAGACATCCGTTCTATTGCCCCCAAACTGGCGTCTGACGTGGAGGGGGGGGTCACGTTGTGAGGGCTGCTGACGAGGGCTCCTGCAAGAAAAAGGGAGGCGGCAGCAATTGGTAAGGAAAATTGGGTGTTGGAGAATGTTTTGTAGGAGGGTTTTGAAGAAAAGTATCAGAAATCACTGGATCACTAACATTCATAGTGGGAGGAGAAGACAGTGGCTGTTCAAGGTGAACGGCCTCTTTAAAGGCGGGTTTCAGGCGATCGATGGAGACAGTATCTTGCTTGGTGCCAAACTGTAGTGCATAGATGACGAGGCAGGGTCGTTCATATACTGGCTGCAAGAAAAATAGAGGTGAGTCGCGACGGACAAAAACCTGAGAATAGGTTGCCATCCCCTTTGGCACCAAAGTTGTCTGATGAGCAGGTACTCTTGGGAGGGTCGGCTTAACTTCAGACATCGCCTGTACTAAATTACGTACGTATGCAGCAGGATGAACATAAGATGGTAGAGCATGATCAGAAAAAAAATGACCAGGAAGACGAAGTTGAGTCCTATAGACAAGTTCCAACGCAAAACAAGCCAAATCCTCTTTCAAGGATGCACGCACTCACAGAGCTGCTACAAATACACCCCCTCCCCAAGAGAGTCACTCGCCCATCCCCCCAAATTCTAAACATGGACTATAAATTTTTAATTCAGATACCGACGAGGTCTTACAACGCGTCCAGAACGTGTCACGGTGCCATGTGGCAGATTTCGACCATTAGGACACAATGACTGGCAGTGCCAATCATTTTCAGCACAATACTGTCACGCACTAGGGCAGGAGGGGCGAAAGACATCCGTTCTATTGCCCCCAAACTGGCGTCTGACGTGGGGGGGTGCGTTGTGAGGGCTGCTGACGAGGGCTCCTGCAAGAAAAAGGGAGGCGGCAGCAATTGGTAAGGAAAATTGGGTGTTGGAGAATGTTTTGTAGGAGGGTTTTGAAGAAAAGTATCAGAAATCACTGGATCACTAACATTCATAGTGGGAGGAGAAGACAGTGGCTGTTCAAGGTGAACGGCCTCTTTAAAGGCGGGTTTCAGGCGATCGATGGAGACAGTATCTTGCTTGGTGCCAAACTGTAGTGCATAGATGACGAGGCAGGGTCGTTCATATACTGGCTGCAAGGAAAATAGAGGTGAGTCGCGACGGACAAAAACCTGAGAATAGGTTGCCATTCCCTTTGACACCAAAGTTGTCTGATGAGCAGGTACACTTGGGGCGGTCGGCTTAACTTCAGACATCGCCTGTATTAAATTACGTACGTATGCAGCAGGATGAACATAAGATGGTAGAGCATGATCACAAAAAAAAAATGACCAGGAAGACGAAGTTGAGTCCTATAGACAAGTTCCAACGCAAAACAAGCCAAATCCTCTTTCAAGGATGCACGCACTCACAGAGCTGCTACAAATACACCCCCCCCAAGAGAGTTACTCGCCCATCCCCCAAAATTCTAAACATGGACTATAAATTTTTAATTCAGATACCGACGAGGTCTAACAACGCGTCCAGAACGTGTCACGGTGCCATGTGGCAGATTTCGACCATGAGGACACAATTGACTGGCAGTGCCAATCATTTTCGGCACAATACTGTCACGCACTAGGGTAGGAGGGGCGAAAGACTTCCGTTCTATTGCCCCCAAACTGGCGTCTGACGGGGGGGGAGCGCGTTGTGAGGGCTGCTGACGAGGGCTCCTGCAAGAAAAAGGGAGGCGGCAGCAATTGGTAAGGAAAATTGGGTGTTGGAGAATGTTTTGTAGGAGGGTTTTGAAGAAAAGTATCAGAAATCACTGGATCACTAACATTCATAGTGGGAGGAGAAGACAGGGGCTGTTCAAGGTGAACGGCCTCTTTAAAGGCGGGTTTCAGGCGATCGATGGAGACAGTATCTTGCTTGGTGCCAAACTGTAGTGCATAGATGACGAGGCAGGGTCGTTCATATACTGCCTGCAAGGAAAATAGAGGTGAGTCGCGACGGACAAAAACCTGAGAATAGGTTGCCATCCCCTTTGGCACCAAAGTTGTCTGATGAGCAGGTACACTTGGGGCGGTCGGCTTAACTTCAGACATCGCCTGTACTAAATTACGTACGTATGCAGCAGGATAAACATAAGATGGTAGAGGATGATCAGAAAAAAATGACCAGGAAGACGAAGTTGAGTCCTATAGACAAGTTATAACGCAAAACAAGCCAAATCCTCTTTCAAGGATGCACGCACTCACAGAGCTGCTACAAATACACCCCCCCCCAAGAGAGTTACTCGCCCATCCCCCAAAATTCTAAACATGGACTATAAATTTTTAATTCAGATACCGACGAGGTCTAACAACGCGTCCAGAACGTGTCACGGTGCCAACTGGCAGATTTCGACCATGAGGACACAATTGACTGGCAGTGCCAATCCTTTTCGGCACAATACTGTCACGCACTAGGGCAGGAGGGGCGAAAGACATCCGTTCTATTGCCCCCAAACTGGCGTCTGACGTGGGGGGGTGCGTTGTGAGGGCTGCTGACGAGGGCTCCTGCAAGAAAAAGGGAGGCGGCAGCAATTGGTAAGGAAAATTGGGTGTTGGAGAATGTTTTGTAGGAGGGTTTTGAAGAAAAGTATCAGAAATCACTGGATCACTAACATTCATAGTGGGAGGAGAAGACAGTGGCTGTTCAAGGTGAACGGCCTCTTTAAAAGCGGGTTTCAGGCGATCGATGGAGACAGTATCTTGCTTGGTGCCAAACTGTAGTGCATAGATGACGAGGCAGGGTCGTTCATATACTGGCTGCAAGGAAAATAGCGGTGAGTCGCGACGGACAAAAACCTGAGAATAGGTTGCCATCCCCTTTGGCACCAAAGTTGTCTGATGAGCAGGTACACTTGGGGCGGTCGGCTTAACTTCAGACATCGCCTGTACTAAATTACGTACGTATGCAGCAGGATAAACATAAGATGGTAGAGGATGATCAGAAAAAAAAATGACCAGGAAGACGAAGTTGAGTCCTATAGACAGGTTCCAACGCAAAACAAGCCAAATCCTCTTTCAAGGATGCACGCACTCACAGAGCTGCTACAAATACACCCCCCTCCCCAAGAGAGTTACTCGCCCATCCCCCAAAATTCTAAACATGGACTATAAATTTTTTAATTCAGATACCGACGAGGTCTAACAACGCGTCCAGAACGTGTCACGGTGCCATGTGGCAGATTTCGACCATTAGGACACAATTGACTGGCAGTGCCAATCATTGTCGGCACAATACTGTCACGCACTATGGCAGGAGGGGCGAAAGACATCCGTTCTATTGCCCCCAAACTGGCGTCTGACGTGGGGGGGTGCGTTGTGAGGGCTGCTGACGAGGGCTCCTGCAAGAAAAAGGGAGGCGGCAGCAATTGGTAAGGAAAATTGGGTGTTGGAGAATGTTTTGTAGGAGGGTTTTGAAGAAAAGTATCAGAAATCACTGGATCACTAACATTCATAGTGGGAGGAGAAGACAGTGGCTGTTCAAGGTGAACGGCCTCTTTAAAGGCGGGTTTCAGGCGATCGATGGAGACAGTATCTTGCTTGGTGCCAAACTGTAGTGCATAGATGACGAGGCAGGGTCGTTCATATACTGGCTGCAAGGAAAATAGAGGTGAGTCGCGACGGACAAAAACCTGAGAATAGGTTGCCATCCCCTTTGGCACCAAAGTTGTCTGATGAGCAGGTACACTTGGGGCGGTCGGCTTAACTTCAGACATCGCCTGTATTAAATTACGTACGTATGCAGCAGGATGAACATAAGATGGTAGAGCATGATCACAAAAAAAAAATGACCAGGAAGACGAAGTTGAGTCCTATAGACAAGTTTCAACGCAAAACAAGCCAAATCCTCTTTCAAGGATGCACGCACTCACAGAGCTGCTACAAATACCCCCCCCCCCCAAGAGAGTTAGTCGCCCATCCCCCAAAATAATAAACATGGACTATAAATTTTTAATTCAGATACCGACGAGGTCTAACAACGCGTCCAGAACGTGTCACGGTGCCATGTGGCAGATTTCGACCATTAGGACACAATTGACTGGCAGTGCCAATCATTGTCGCACAATACTGTCACGCACTAGGGCTGGAGGGGCGAAAGACTTCCGTTCTATTGCCCCCAAACTGGCATCTGACGTGGGGGGGGTGCGTTGTGAGGGCTGCTGACGAGGGCTCCTGCAAGAAAAAGGGAGGCGGCAGCAATTGGTAAGGAAAATTGGGTGTTGGAGAATGTTTTGTAGGAGGGTTTTGAAGAAAAGTATCAGAAATCACTGGATCACTAACATTCATAGTGGGAGGAGAAGACAGTGGCTGTTCAAGGTGAACGGCCTCTTTAAAGGCGGGTTTCAGGCGATCGATGGAGACAGTATCTTGCTTGGTGCCAAACTGTAGTGCATAGATGACGAGGCAGGGTCGTTCATATACTGGCTGCAAGGAAAATAGAGGTGAGTCGCGACGGACAAAAACCTGAGAATAGGTGGCCATCCCCTTTGGCACCAAAGTTGTCTGATGAGCAGGTACACTTGGGGCGGTCGGCTTAACTTCAGACATCGCCTGTACTAAATTACGTACGTATGCAGCAGGATAAACATAAGATGGTAGAGGATGATCAGAAAAAAAAATGACCAGGAAGACGAAGTTGAGTCCTATAGACAAGTTCCAACGCAAAACAAGCCAAATTCTCTTTCAAGGATGCACGCACTCACAGAGCTGCTACAAATACACCCCCCCCCCCCCAAGAGAGTTACTCGCCCATCCCCCAAAATTCTAAACATGGACTATAAATTTTTAATTCAGATACCGACGAGGTCTAACAACGCGTCCAGAACGTGTCACGGTGCCATGTGGCAGATTTCGACCATTAGGACACAATTGACTGGCAGTGCCAATCATTTTCGGCACAATACTGTCACGCACTAGGGCAGGAGGGGCGAAAGACATCCGTTCTATTGCCCCCAAACTGGCGTCTGACGTGGGGGGGTGCGTTGTGAGGGCTGCTGACGAGGTCTCCTGCAAGAAAAAGGGAGGCGGCAGCAATTGGTAAGGAAAATTGGGTGTTGGAGAATGTTTTGTAGGAGGGTTTTGAAGAAAAGTATCAGAAATCACTGGATCACTAACATTCATATTGGGAGGAGAAGACAGTGGCTGTTCAAGGTGAACGGCCTCTTTAAAGGCGGGTTTCAGGCGATCGATGGAGACAGTATCTTGCTTGGTGCCAAACTGTAGTGCATAGATGACGAGGCAGGGTCGTTCATATACTGGCTGCAAGAAAAATAGAGGTGAGTCGCGACGGACAAAAACCTGAGAATAGGTTGCCACCCCCTTTGGCACCAAAGTTGTCTGATGGAGCAGGTACACTTGGGGCGGTCGGCTTCACTTCAGACATCGCCTGTACTAAATTACGTACGTATGCAGCAGGATGAACATAAGATGGTAGAGCATGATCAGAAAAAAAATGACCAGGAAGACGAAGTTGAGTCCTATAGACAAGTTCCAACGCAAAACAAGCCAAATCCTCTTTCAAGGATGCACGCACTCACAGAGCTGCTACAAATACACCCCCCTCCCCAAGAGAGTCACTCGCCCATCCCCCAAAATTCTAAACATGGACTATAAATTTTTAATTCAGATACCGACGAGGTCTTACAACGCGTCCAGAACGTGTCACGGTGCCATGTGGCAGATTTCGACCATTAGGACACAATTGACTGGCAGTGCCAATCATTTTCGGCACAATACTGTCACGCACTAGGGCAGGAGGGGTGAAAGACATCCGTTCTATTGCCCCCAAACCGGCGTCTGACGTGGGGGGGTGCGTTGTGAGGGCTGCTGACGAGGGCTCCTGCAAGAAAAAGGGAGGCGGCAGCAATTGGTAAGGAAAATTGGGTGTTGGAGAATGTTTTGTAGGAGGGTTTTGAAGAAAAGTATCAGAAATCACTGGATCACTAACATTCATAGTGGGAGGAGAAGACAGTGGCTGTTCAAGGTGAACGGCCTCTTTAAAGGCGGGTTTCAGGCGATCGATGGAGACAGTATCTTGCTTGGTGCCAAACTGTAGTGCATAGATGACGAGGCAGGGTCGTTCATATACTGGCTGCAAGAAAAATAGAGGTGAGTCGCGACGGACAAAAACCTGAGAATAGGTTGCCATCCCCTTTGACACCAAAGTTGTCTGATGAGCAGGTACTCTTGGGGCGGTCGGCTTAACTTCAGACATCGCCTGTACTAAATTACGTACGTATGCAGCAGGATGAACATAAGATGGTAGAGCATGATCACAAAAAAAATGACCAGGAAGACGAAGTTGAGTCCTATAGACAAGTTCCAACGCAAAACAAGCCAAATCCTCTTTCAAGGATGCACGCACTCACAGAGCTGCTACAAATACACCCCCCTCCCCAAGAGAGTCACTCGCCCATCCCCCAAAATTCTAAACATGGACTATAAATTTTTAATTCAGATACCGACGAGGTCTTACAACGCGTCCAGAACGTGTCACGGTGCCATGTGGCAGATTTCGACCATTAGGACACAATTGACTGGCAGTGCCAATCATTTTCGGCACAATACTGTCACGCACTAAGGCAGGAGGGGCGAAAGACATCCGTTCTATTGCCCCCAAACTGGCGTCTGACGTGGGGGGGTGCGTTGTGAGGGCTGCTGACGAGGGCTCCTGCAAGAAAAAGGGAGGCGGCAGCAATTGGTAAGGAAAATTGGGTGTTGGAGAATGTTTTGTAGGAGGGTTTTGAAGAAAAGTATCAGAAATCACTGGATCACTAACATTCATAGTGGGAGGAGAAGACAGTGGCTGTTCAAGGTGAACGGCCTCTTTAAAGGCGGGTTTCAGGCGATCGATGGAGACAGTATCTTGCTTGGTGCCAAACTGTAGTGCATAGATGACGAGGCAGGGTCGTTCATATACTGGCTGCAAGAAAAATAGAGGTGAGTCGCGACGGACAAAAACCTGAGAATAGGTTGCCATCCCCTTTGACACCAAAGTTGTCTGATGAGCAGGTACTCTTGGGGCGGTCGGCTTAACTTCAGACATCGCCTGTACTAAATTACGTACGTATGCAGCAGGATGAACATAAGATGGTAGAGCATGATCACAAAAAAAATGACCAGGAAGACGAAGTTGAGTCCTATAGACAAGTTCCAACGCAAAACAAGCCAAATCCTCTTTCAAGGATGCACGCACTCACAGAGCTGCTACAAATACACCCCCCTCCCCAAGAGAGTCACTCGCCCATCCCCCCAAATTCTAAACATGGACTATAAATTTTTAATTCAGATACCGACGAGGTCTTACAACGCGTCCAGAACGTGTCACGGTGCCATGTGGCAGATTTCGACCATTAGGACACAATTGACTGGCAGTGCCAATCATTTTCGGCACAATACTGTCACGCACTAGGGCAGGAGGGGCGAAAGACATCCGTTCTATTGCCCCCAAACTGGCGTCTGACGTGGGGGGGTGCGTTGTGAGGGCTGCTGACGAGGGCTCCTGCAAGAAAAAGGGAGGCGGCAGCAATTGGTAAGGAAAATTGGGTGTTGGAGAATGTTTTGTAGGAGGGTTTTGAAGAAAAGTATCAGAAATCACTGGATCACTAACATTCATAGTGGGAGGAGAAGACAGTGGCTGTTCAAGGTGAACGGCCTCTTTAAAGGCGGGTTTCAGGCGATCGATGGAGACAGTATCTTGCTTGGTGCCAAACTGTAGTGCATAGATGACGAGGCAGGGTCGTTCATATACTGGCTGCAAGGAAAATAGAGGTGAGTCACGACGGACAAAAACCTGAGAATAGGTTGCCATCCCCTTTGGCACCAAAGTTGTCTGATGAGCAGGTACACTTGGGGCGGTCGGCTTAACTTCAGACATCGCCTGTACTAAATTACGTACGTATGCAGCAGGATGAACATAAGATGGTAGAGCATGATCATAAAAAAAAATGACCAGGAAGACGAAGTTGAGTCCTATAGACAAGTTCCAACGCAAAACAAGCCAAATCCTCTTTCAAGGATGCACGCACTCACAGAGCTGCTACAAATACACCCCCCCCCCCCCAAGAGAGTTACTCGCCCATCCCCCAAAATTCTAAACATGGACTATAAATTTTTAATTCAGATACCGACGAGGTCTAACAACGCGTCCAGAACGTGTCACGGTGCCATGTGGCAGATTTCGACCATTAGGACACAATTGACTGGCAGTGCCAATCATTTTCGGCACAATACTGTCACGCACTAGGGCAGGAGGGGCGAAAGACATCCGTTCTATTGCCCCCAAACTGGCGTCTGTCGTGGGGGGGGGGTGCGTTGTGAGGGCTGCTGACGAGGGCTCCTGCAAGAAAAAGGGAGGCGGCAGCAATTGGTAAGGAAAATTGGGTGTTGGAGAATGTTTTGTAGGAGGGTTTTGAAGAAAAGTATCAGAAATCACTGGATCACTAACATTCATAGTGGGAGGAGAAGACAGTGGCTGTTCAAGGTGAACGGCCTCTTTAAAGGCGGGTTTCAGGCGATCGATGGAGACAGTATCTTGCTTGGTGCCAAACTGTAGTGCATAGATGACGAGGCAGGGTCGTTCATATACTGGCTGCAAGAAAAATAGAGGTGAGTCGCGACGGACAAAAACCTGAGAATAGGTTGCCATCCCCTTTGGCACCAAAGTTGTCTGATGAGCAGGTACTCTTGGGGCGGTCGGCTTAACTTCAGACATCGCCTGTACTAAATTACGTACGTATGCAGCAGGATGAACATAAGATGGTAGAGGATGATCAGAAAAAAAAATGACCAGGAAGACGAAGTTGAGTCCTATAGACAAGTTCCAACGCAAAACAAGCCAAATCCTCTTTCAAGGATGCACGCACTCACAGGAGAATTAAGGGCATAGGTGGGCGCAATAACCGATAAATCGATAATTGATAAATACAAAATTATAATACAATATTTATTATTGAATATATACATATAACGTTATTTTATAATACAATAGTAAAAATATTTGAATACTGTTTCTTAGTTTCATACCTGATGAGGCTCTCCTTCATCTCCTTATAAGTTTTGAGGATCCTCCTCGCAGCTTGGACCTACATATTTCTGCCTCCAAAGCACGCATGGCTCGCCCCTGTGCTAAACTGGAACCAAAAATTGAACTGAAATTATCGATTATCGCTAGTTTGGAACCAAAATTATCGGAGATACCGATTAATCGATAACGCAGAAAAATATTGGATAACCCGATATCATTAACGTGATAACGCCCACTGATGATTAAGAGTAGATTGTCTACCCAAGTGCTGTTGGGATCAGTGGAGAGTAAGCTTGCCATGAAAGTCCTGTGCAATCAGTCGACCTTGGCGTTGCTTTGGGGATGATAGCTAGTGGTACGAAGATGAAAAGAGCCAAGCACTGACATCAGTGCATCCCATTGGTGGGATTCAAATTTGCTACCACGATCAGTCATGATTGTTGAAGGAACACCAAAACGAGCAACCCATGGTGAGACGAAAGCTCGAGTTACAGTGGAAGCTCTGATGTCCGAGATAGCAACTGCATCTGGCCAACGAGAGAAACAGGTGATCATGGTGAGAAGATAGGTGCAACCACGCGAAAAGGGCACTTGGCCTACCAGATGGATGTGAACGACGTCAAAACGTGCCGATGGAAGAGGAAAAGCAGCCAGAGGGGTCTTTGTGTGGCGTTGAATCTTTGCGCGTTAACACGGCACACATACGCGGGTCCATTTGGCCACGTCAGCGTCCATTCCTCGCCACACATAACGTTGTGTGGTGAGCTTGTTAGTTGCTCGAATGCCAGGATGGGAGAGACCGTGAATTTGGTCAAAAATATGCCGACGGTAAACGAGAGGAATGAGGGGACGAGGACAGTCAAGCAATGAATAGTCAACCAGAATGCGCCTTGAAACACTGTTCGGCAAGTCGATTTCGCGAAGGACGAGTTGAGAAGAGTGATACATTGTTTGCATGCCTTCTTCTTCTTCTTCTTCCCGGGCGAGCGCTATTGTCGCATGATCGATGAGCGCAGTGTGCGAGAGTTGCGTGCCCGAAATCGATTATATGCGAGAGAAAGCGTCCGGAACGACGTTTGATGGACCAGGAACGTAACGAATATCGTTTGTCATCTACAGAATGAAGTCAAGATGACGTGTATCAACGGCAGAATGCAGAGCAAAGGTGCTACTTGCGTCAAGTGCACCAACCAACGGTTTATTATCGGTAAAACTAGTAAATTCACGCCCTCTCAAGTATTGGCAGAAGTGGCGGAGGGCGAGATAAACACTGAGGAGAAGGAATAAGTGCTTTGGAGAAGAAAGTGAGTGGTTGTCAAGAGTCACCAACCTTCTGCTGCAACATCGCGCCAACATGGGTAGCGGACGCATCCGAAGCAACGCTTATGGAAGCTCCTGGGCAAAGATGGGACAGGAAAACATTGGAAGCCATGGCATCTTTGGTGCGAGAGAAAGCCTCGCATGCTACGGAAGACTAAGATAGAGGAAAGTTCTTCTTGGGGTTTGAAAACAGATCGTAGAGATTTGCATGATGTTAGCAATGTTGGGAATGAATCTGTGGTAAAGGGTTACCATCCCACAGAATCTACGAAGTTGCTTGAGTGTAGAAACGCGGGAAAAATCCCGAATAATTGCAACTTTACCCTCGAGAGGACGAATTCCGTCAGGGGAAATGTGGTGTCCCCCAAAAGAGAGTTGAGTGACACCGAAAAAGACACTTAGAAGTGTTGCATACGATACCATACTCTTCTAAACGAGTGAAAACCTGATGAAAATGCCTTTAGGAGGTCTTGTATGCAGCAATATACGAAGGGGAGAACTCTCAGAACCTGATCCATAAACCGTTGGAATGTCTGACCACTGTCACGAAGACCGTAAGGCATTCGCTTCATGGCGAAGGAACCGAATGGCGTGGTTATAGCCGTCTTTGAGACGTCATCTGGGTGAATAGGGATTTGGTTGAAAGCACGAATCTAATCGAGTCGAGAAAGGATCGAACTACCGAAAAAAACAGAATTAAAATCAGACAGGTAAGGAGGAGGATATCTATCTGGAATGGTACAAGCGTTGAGTCACCTGTAATCACTCACAGCCCTGAACTCACTCAGCGTAGACCTTGGCACTACGTGAAGCGGTGAAGCCCAGGGAGAGGTAGATGGAAAAGCTATCCCGGCCTCCACAATAAACTTGAACTCCCGCTTCATTAGAACAAATTCTATCCGGAGCCAGTCAACGGGGGTGTGAGGATATAGGCCCTCCTGTCGTCTCTATCTTATGAACCACATCGTGCTTGATAGGCCTGTCCTTTGAAGATGGCAGACTAAGGCCATGAAATTTCCGCAAGAGTTGGAAGTATGGGGCAGTTGTATGGAGATCAACAGACAGGAAAGAACTCTGAGAAGGCAAAAACGAACCAGAAACGGTCAGAGTAGTGGTTCTGTTGACAAAATGAATGTTAACATCAGCGACGATGAAGGTCCATGGAAAAACACGACGTAACCCAAGAGAGAGCTCGAGGTAACGCCTTCCATATGTCCTTATATCCGAAGAGTTAGCGGCTTTAAGAACAAGGTCATACAGGCAAGCTTTGTCGTCCGGAGAGGTTAGAATGACACTGCATTGAGTACCGGCGTCAACCAAAAATAAAAAACCGGATAGTGGGTCGTAAATACTAAAAGGACGATCGATCTGAGGAAAACCTGAGCTTGCAGAGGTGATAGAATCACGAATCACTTGCGTTTTTAGTTTAAAGGATTATGCTGTGCTGATAAGCTTGAAATTGGGGTAAGGGAACCCGTAGAGTTTTGTTAATTTTGCGCGTTTGAGGTGGGTGAAATTAGGGTATGTGAAGGAGTTGGCGTTGAAAAACGCACATGATGTTGGTACGTGCATGGGCGTAAGCATTTTTCTGCCTTTGCACCAAACCTGCCATGGTACGAGCACCAATTTAAAAGGGTGAGAAAAGAAACTTGAGCAGCATGATTTGTCGGAGGGGGAAATTTTTTCGAATAAGGATTAGGTGAAGAGCAAGGATTAAATGCGTGGTAGAAGCTACAAGGCTGTACACAACATACGGCGTTGTTACCATATTTAGAATGATACCAGCAGAGACCCTGATAATTATCGTCAGGATAGGCTGCATTGGGACGAGAATGAAAAGGATTCTACCATGCCTCACCTCTTTAGCTGGAGTTCCCTCGTTGGTTTCTTTTTCGGGAGGAAGAACAGCGTTGGCCTTCCCCTCTGCCCTGCTCACGACTGTACTCTCGCTGCACCCCTCGTCGCACCTTTAGGGCACGAAGATCGCTTTTTATCCTCTTCAACACAGCATCAAGATCCTGCACTGTGGCCTTGTGACTTAAGTGCGAATTCTGGTCGGTTGTCTGAAGACTCCCTCGGTAAACGAACGTGTGAAATAGACACATTTGAACATGGTTCTTTAAAGATTGCCATAGTTCCCCAGCTTACGTATGGGTTATTGAACAACTCATCGGCTGCCTTTGCCATTTGCTCCACATTAGTGGGTGATGTCATTTGGATGAGTGGCCTAATATTTTCAGGAATCCCACGCATAAATATTTCTGTGAGCAAAGAGTCTAAAAATTATAATTTAGCTCCCTTAGTTCGAATTAAGTCTTTTAGATGCTCCAGAAATCGCGTGGGACGCCGGTCACCCATCTCCTGAGTATTCAATAGCATCCTTAGACCTTCGACTTGCGATCTCACAAACTCCTCCCTAAAAGCCTCTTTTAATTTGTCCCAAGCCCCAATTCTACCACTTTCTAGCAATATGTTTTTAAAAAGCGAAAAGATACTCAGTGGTAAATTTTGTGTGATGCAGGAAATTCGGTTTTGTTCAGAGATGGCGTGATGCATCATTATAATTTCTGTCATTTCTAACCAGGCAATGGGATTGCCTGAATCATATTTTGGGAGAACAATCGAGGAAGAAAGGAATCAAGATCGATCGTCTTGAATGTTGCACGAATGATGAAGGATGCTTGTGGGAGTAACATTAGAGATACTCGTATTGGGTGAAGCAGTAAGGCCAGCCTGTGATGTCGTAATGGTATGAGTTGTCAACGAAGCTGCTGATGTAACCATCGTGATTTTTAACTAGCATGAAGTGTGTGTATCGTGTGTGTGTATGTGTAAAACTCACACCCGCGAATGAGCGTAAAATAAAAATTATCGGAAAAAGAAATATTATTCACTCGTTGTATTTATATAGATATAATAAATATAATTTAATAATGATATTATTAATTCAATTAAGGATGTAATTGGAAACTTGGGTGTCGTAGAATTCTTTCTGATAAGAACCCCACACCTGACACCACTTTAATTATGTCGTAGAATTCTTTCTGATAAGAACCCTACTTACCTGACACCACTTTTATTTAGTTTGTGTCGTAGAATGCCCCTCCTTTTAGTTCTAGTCTCTAAGAGTGCTAAGAGTGTCTAATATATTGATATTATAAGAATATCTTAAAGCACAGAGCCGTTACCAAACACGTAAGGATATATATAAGAGAAACGAACATTAATCCCAAAATAAACTTATATTTTACCTTTATCCATTGAATACATAACATTTATACTTTAACTACAGCAATACTCTAAATATTATTATAAACAAGAATTAATTAAATTAGTTTCCCCACAAAAATTGGTTAACGTTTTCTCTAGACAAAACAATAATATAAGAATTAGGCTTACGGACTCATGTGGAGTTTAAAGGCCTCAGAAATGTTTACTCTTGACGCGTGTAGATGGGCGGAATTCCACGGTCGTCTTGGCGAGGGTAGCAGCTGGGGGGTCCACACGTTCTTCCGGGGGGAAAGGGTTCTTCAAGGACGAGAACCAATACGGTGCTCTATGCAACACCCAGGCAGTCGTGGTCTCTCTGGCGAGAGTGAGTCAAACTTCGTTCTTAATTCAAGTTAAATTGGAGTGCGGTGTGATCACCGAGTAACGAGCTCGAGGAGGAGCTTTTCTCCTTCGTTACTAATTTCCTTATGGACGAGGCCTGAACTTGGGGAGGGTCTTCTTCACGGACGAGGATAACGGAGGGAGGTTCCTCTGGCGAGAATAAATTACTTAACGTTTGGTGTGGCCACCGAATAACGGGCTTGAGGGGGAGCCTTTTCCTTCTTCTTTTCTTAATTCCTCAAGGACGAGGAATATCCCTGGTGTTTAAGGTGCACCAGGATATGAGGAGTCTCTCTGGCGAGAGTAAATCGAACTTACCAAAGTTCACTTATCGTTTGGTTTGATAACCAGGGACTTAGCTCAAGGATGAGCTTTTTCTTAGCCCCTTAAGGTAGGTAGCCCTGCCTCTCTTGCAGGGTACTTCTTGGTCTGGCGACCCAAGTAAACTACCTCTCCAGTCTCGGTAGCTCGGTTGTGGATCCGAGGACTTCGTCACCTAGAGACTGACGTATACTACCAATCCAGTCTAGGTAGCTCGGTTTTGGATCCGAGGACTTCGTCACCTGGCCTGACGTATACTACCAATCCAGTCTAGGTAGCTCGGTTTTGGATCCGAGGACTTCGTCATCTGGCCTGACGTATACTACCTATCCAGTCTAGGTAGCTCGGTTTTGGATCCGAGGACTTCGTCACCTGGCCTGACGTATACTACCACGATTTTCCTCAGAGTTCCTCATTTATACCTCGCACCCCCCACTGGGGGAGTGGTAAGGGGGAGAGGGGCTTGAGGACGGCCCCAGGAGAGTTCTTTTTCCTAACGGTCTTTCCCACGAAGTCAAACATCGGCTTTTCGTTAGCCATCGAGATTGGGAGAAACCCGTCTCCAATTTCTTGTTCGACGTGAAACTGGATCTCACTCTCCTGGGGGAGATCTTACCATTTTGACCTTTAGGGTCTTACATGGCCCCGAGTTGTGCCACACTGTGGTTAAACACTGACCCGCCGATGCCTGGGGCGGATGTCCTTGCGGTAACCACCGCCTTGGGACTGCATCACGAGTAAACGGGGGGGGGGGGAAGTGACCATTCCCTTACACACCTCCCACCGAAGAACTTAATGGGGAGAGGGGGATGCCCCCGGGAACTCAAAACAACTTACTCAACCTAGTCGAGCTTAGCAAAGTTGTATTTCTTTGAGCCCTCTCTTACATTAAGTTTCCTTACACATGAGCGCCCACGCGCGCGTTTACACAGGCAATTTGTCGAGCTAGACCTACTCGCAATACAATTTTACATGGAAATTTAAAAAAAACCTTAATTCATCGATTACCCACACAAAAAAAAACAACAAAACAAGCTACTTCCTTACATTTCTAAGTTTTTGAGAACTTAACTCCTACCGATAAATATTAACACGAACAACAAATGAAAACATGGTTTCACGCTCATTAGGTACTGAAATAACCCTCCATGGTTTTTCGTCTCCACCTATAGAGCAGCTGTACATTATCGGCTCCTTTGATGTAGCTGATCCTAAAATGGTGCTCTGTGACCATTATTCTACCGCGCCTGAGTCGGCCGTTCTGGTTATTGAGTCTACCCAAGTATGGTACTAAATGGTAGCGGTATTTCAACCTACTCGAATTACCCTTTTTTTGGTACTTGACTACCTTTAAACTGAACATTATGGCTAGAGCGGCCTGTTGTAGCGGGGCATAATTGATGGGAGCGTAGGTCCCATACCTCTCCTTTAACCAGGTACACGGGCAGATCGTGTCTGGGTTCGATCTTTGGGGATCGAGAAAACTTTTCCCTGCGAGGTCGTTAATGGGCTTGGCGCTCACTACGACTTGGCAATTTAGCGGTAACTCCGTGGACGTTCCGATCGGGGAGGAGACTACTAGGGGTAGGGGATACTCATCCGCGTCTACCATTTGACTAGTCTTACCTGAAGGTTTTGCAATAGCACCTCTTTCCTCCTTCCTTGTCAACTCATTTGACTCACATCTCTTAGTAGGTAGTTCCTCAGGTACACCTGCTCGTACCTCTATTCTACATTCTTCTTCTTCCCTGATAACCCCATTTGGCTGGGTTCTCCTCGTAGGCTCTTCCTTAGGTACTCCTGCTGGTACCTCATTCCTACTTCTTATTTCTTCCATCGTTACCCCCATTTGGCTGGGTTTCCCTCGATGGTCCTTTCTTAGGTTCAGGCCGGGCTACAACTTCCTCGGCCTCTATGAGATTCTCGATGGGTGCTCTTTCGAGTGCGAGCAATCTTTCCTTTTCTTCTCTCTCTTCTCTTTCAGCTTGAGCACGTTCTTTTTCCCTCTTCATTCTTCTTTCATCTATTTCTTTTTTAATCTTTATTCTCCTCTCTTTCGTCTCTTTGTCCCTCTTCATTCTCCTTTCCTCGGCTTCTTGTTCTGCTTTCGCTATTTCGTTTTCCCGTCGAGTTCTTCTTTCTTCATCTTCCAGCTTTATCTTTAGTCTTCTTTGTTCATCTTCCATTTCTATCCTTATTCTGAATTCTCGTGCTTCTCTTTTCAACAGTTTTATTCTTTCGCTTGTTTTACCTCCTCTCAGCATTCTTCTTTCCTCTGTTTCTATTTTTCGCTGTATTCGGGATTCTTCACTTTTCCGGTTAATCCATATTTCCATTAATTCACGTTCTCTTTTATCCTCTCTTATTATATCCTCTGTTTCTCTCTCAAACTTTATTAATTCTTGTTCTTTTTCTATATCCCAAATTCTTTCTTCTTCTACACAATCTATTCTTAGTTCTGCAATGACGTAGTCATGCATTTCTATGCCTTCAAGTCCCAGACTTTGGGCTTGTTGGTAAAATCTTGTGACTGGATCCATTTCGTGTTGGTCCGTCGATTTTTCCTTTCTGTATTCTCAGGTAATTATGCCACCACTCACCAGGTAGCGCTCAGCATAACTTACCCTTAATCCCACTACTATGCTGATTGAAATACCACTCCCGACAACAAATTTACCACTTGACCTGCCAATTACCTTTATATTGTTACCACCCCTAACTCTACCAATTTTCCTCTCGTCAATTATTCTCTTGTTCCTGATATTCCTTTACGTGTTGGCTCTTTCTTAATTAGACACTGCTGGGTTCTTTCTAATAACAACCTACAAAACCTGACACCACTTTAATTATGTCGTAGAATTCTTTCTGATAAGAACCCCACACCTGACACCACTTTAATTATGTCGTAGAATTCTTTCTGATAAGAACCCTACTTACCTGACACCACTTTTATTTAGTTAGTGTCGTAGAATGCCCCTCCTTTTAGTTCTAGTCTCTAAGAGTGCTAAGAGTGTCTAATATATTGATATTATAAGAATATCTTAAAGCACAGACCGTTACCAAACACGTAAGGATATATATAAGAGAAACGAACATTAATCCCAAAATAAACTTATATTTTATCTTTAACCATTGAATACACAACCTTTATACTTTAACTACAGCAATACTCTAAATATTATTATAAACAAGAATTAATTAAATTAGTTTCCCCACAAAAATTGGTTAACGTTTCCTCTAGACAAAACAATAATATAAGAATTAGGCTTACGGACTCATGTGGAGTTTAAAGGCCTCAGAAATGTTTACTCTTGACGCGTGTAGATGGGCGGAATTCCACGGTCGTCTTGGCGAGGGTAGCAGCTGGGGGGTCCACACGTTCTTCCGGGGGGGGAAGGGTTCTTCAAGGACGAGAACCAATACGGTGCTCTATGCAACACCCAGGCAGTCGTGGTCTCTCTGGCGAGAGTGAGTCGAACTTCGTTCTTAATTCAAGTTAAATTGGAGTGCGGTGTGATCACCGAGTAACGAGCTCGAGGAGGAGCTTTTCTCCTTCGTTACTAATTTCCTTATGGACGAGGCCTGAACTTGGGGAGGGTCTTCTTCACGGGCGAGGATAACGGAGGGGGGTTTCTCTGGCGAGAATAAATTACTTAACGTTTGGTGTGGCCACCGAATAACGGGCTTGAGGGGGAGCCTTTTCCTTCTTCTTTTCTTAATTCCTCAAGGACGAGGAATATCCCTGGTGTTTAAGGTGCACCAGGATATGAGGAGTCTCTCTGGCGAGAGTAAATCGAACTTACCAAAGTTCACTTATCGTTTGGTTTGATAACCAGGGACTTAGCTCAAGGATGAGCTTTTTCTTAGCCCCTTAAGGTAGGTAGCCCTGCCTCTCTTGCAGGGTACTTCTTGGTCTGGCGACCCAAGTAAACTACCTCTCCAGTCTCGGTAGCTCGGTTGTGGATCCGAGGACTTCGTCACCTAGAGACTGACGTATACTACCAATCCAGTCTAGGTAGCTCGGTTTTGGATCCGAGGACTTCGTCACCTGGCCTGACGTATACTACCAATCCAGTCTAGGTAGCTCGGTTTTGGATCCGAGGACTTCGTCATCTGGCCTGACGTATACTACCTATCCAGTCTAGGTAGCTCGGTTTTGGATCCGAGGACTTCGTCACCTGGCCTGACGTATACTACCACGATTTTCCTCAGAGTTCCTCATTTATACCTCGCACCCCCCACTGGGGGAGTGGTAAGGGGGAGAGGGGCTTGATGACGGCCCCAGGAGAGTTCTTTTTCCTAACGGTCTTTCCCACGAAATCAAACATCGGCTCCTCGTTAGCCATCGAGATTGGGAGAAACCCGTCTCCAATTTCTTGTTCGACGTGAAACTGGATCTCACTCTCCTGGGGGAGATCTTACCATTTTGACCTTTAGGGTCTTACATGGCCCCGAGTTGTGCCACACTGTGGTTAAACACTGACCCGCCGATGCCTGGGGCGGATGTCCTTGCGGTAACCACCGCCTTGGGACTGCATCACGAGTGAACGAGGGGGGGGGGGGGAAGTGACCATTCCCTTACATTGGGATTAGAAACTAACACGTGTTGACAGTCTACGCTCAGAAAAATCACCCCCTGAGTAAGTGACTCGAACAATATGAAACCATGTGACTGGGTTGAAATTTTATATTATATTTTATAATAGATGGACGTACGGGAGATAATTAAACAAATTCCGGGCACCAATTTATAGATATAGGACCATAGTGGTATGAATCTAGAGAGCAACTTCACAACAAATCTATATCTATAAGTTTTTGAGGAGAGTTATTGAATCGTAAAAAATGACTCGAGCGGCTAATCTTATGGCGAAGTTAGGCTTAATGGTTGTATAAGTTTTTTAGATGAATATTGCGTCAATATCCTAGATAGCTCTGATCACAATAAACATAAAACCTATATTTCTTTATTCAAGGGAATGAAGTTAAATGCGAACGCGAAGTCTCAATTTTGCAGACGAATTCCTTAGGCCTAAATCTCCGCGACGTTGGAGGAATATGTGAATTAAAAACAAAGAGTTAAGAAAAATATATATTGTTGAATAAACAGTTAAATTGTTTAAAGGTGAATTTATACAGTAACAGTTTATGATTGGATTGAATTACGCGTGAGAATTAAATTTGCATAAGTTAACGAGAATGGATTTAAAATTGATGAATATGGTTCGGTAATTAGAGTACAACATATGGTTATTGATAATTAAAATATAATTGGTAATTGGATAATGCTTAAATAGATTATATTATAAGTATTTGTAGGTAGTAATTGTTAAATAGATTAGATAATCGTTAAATAGTAATTTGTAAATTGATTATTGATGATTAGATTGGGTAGTGTTAAATGGTTTTATAAATAGTAATCGGTAAATATTTTGATAAATATAAATACTAAATAGATTATAAATTGGTAAATGTTTTATAAGCAATTGGATGATAAATTGGATTACAGTTAAATGGATAAATAGTTAAATGGTATGATAAATAGTGGTAAATCGTTTGATAAAAATTAAGTAGATTATAAATTGGTAAATGGGCAAATATTGGTAAATCGTTTGATAAATATCAAATAGGTTATAAAGTGGTAAATGTTGGTAAATTGTTAAATGTGTAAATAGATTATGTGTAAATATTTAAATAGTATGATAAATAGATTATTACGTAGTTGGAAGGGTCTGTAAATGAGAAAAGAATCAGGCATTGATTCGGGATTCTTTGGGGAAATTTTTAGTTAAACAATTACAATTCATATATTTACAGACCTGATTCACCGAGACGAGGACAGCAAGGCGAATGCACCTCATAGTTAATTTTAAGACGCCTTGGAGAGCGGGTGTACCAATCTCAAGATTTAAGTCATGGTTGCCACCTCAGCTTGAAATATATATTATATATAATATATATATATATATATATATATATATATATATATATATATATATATATATATATATATATATATATATATATATATATATATATAGTTAGTTAGTTAGTTAGTTAGAAATAAATATTTACACTTGTAGGGGTATAGACCGGCACAATTGGACACGAACTCGTTAAGGAATAAATGAAATACAACGAGGATACAACAAAATATATATTATTATAGATTAACAAGAATGTTACATATTTGAAATTATATTGATTGGATTTGAACTTAATTATAAAAAAAGGAACATGAGTTTAACATTGATTTTTTGTCGTGACTAAATTTGGCGTAAGGTAGATAGGTAATTAATTCCAATGTATTTCTAACTAATTGAAATGTAATTAAAATAATTGAAGTCATGAATTGTGGGTGAATGTCATTGAAATCACGAATTGTGGGTAAATGTTTTTGAAATCACGAATTGTGGGTGAGTGTAATTGAAATCATTGAAAATATCATTAAAATTTAATTAAAATAATTGAAATCAGGAATTGTGGGTAAATGTAATTGAGATCACGGATTATGTATAAATGTAATTGAAATCATTGAAATGTAATTGTAACTATTAAAATCACGATGGTTAAAAGGGGAAATGTATGAGAGTCAGGAGAAAAGGGAATATAAGGAATTAGACAGTGTTTTTTTTTTGTAAAATCTAAGGATTATATGGAGAAAGAATTCAACTGACCTTGATTTGAAGAAAGCGAGGGCACAAGTGAATATTTTTGTCTTGTATGCGGAACATTTGGAAGCGTTAGTCGTGCGTATAAATGTTGCCAATTGTTTTTGAAGACTTTTTTGAAAATATATAATATTTAAGAAAAATTATATAAATTTATATATATATATATATATATATATATATATATATATATATATATATATATATATATATATATATATATATATATATATATATATATATATATATATATATATTTCCAAAAATGACACTTATTTTCTGAGTTGAGGATTTATGAGTATACCATAGGTGTGCTATTCCGTGAATTTTGTTTTTGTTTGGGGGTACTGTTTACACTAGCTCAAGTACAAAATGGAATGTTTATGCAGGTTTTTCTACTAATAGGTCGGTGCCCCTCTTCCCCTCCTTCCCTGACCTTCTAAGTTCCCGCGGAATGAAAAATATTAAGTCTACTCTAAGATTCATTAACTTTCCCTCCCCCCCAAAAATCTATGATCATCTTTAACTAGCCTACATTAAAGCGAGAAGATAGTTATATACCCTTTTGGAGCAAATCCGTAGCCACCAAGCCGAATCAAGAAACCTATCGTGCTACCGAGAAGTGGTGTAGCAACTGGCGTGTACGTCAACCATATTGTAAATGTTAATTAGCTTTACGAGTAATAATCTAGGATAAATGCTACGTATGGCAATTATGGTAGGATTTAAGAATCCATAACAATTGTTACCCTAAGAAAATAACTTATATTAAATGTAGAAAAACAAATTTTGTAAAGGTCAAGGTTCAATTGCAGCAGGTAAACGACTCCGTCGACTTAAGGGCGGACGACTGTAGCAACGGGCGTGTACGTCTAAAATAGGACACAGGCAAGAGTCGCTACACACATAAAGTACACACACACAGAAAAGTAAAGTTAGCGCCGTTTGCGAGAATGTCACACGGTAGTAAACGGAGCACAGTTCTCTCGTAAGAGTTAATCGAGGCAATCTTTGGCAAACATAATAATAAAAGCAGAATCCAAAATAAACCGGTTAGCTATCACTGCTTAACAAATAAAAGCCAGCCAGGTCAGAAAGCTGTCTCCATGGCAACATGCCATCGCCAACAGAGAATTTTACTTGAAAGTCGGAGTGCCTTTCTTATCAATATGTTCGGCAGTAGTCAATCAAAACTCAAGTTTTGTTAATACCGTGTAGTGGTCTGCACCCCTACAAGTGGAAATATTGAATCATAACTATATATATATATATATATATATATATTTTATATATATATATATATATATATATATATATATATATATATATATATATATATATATATATATATATATATATATATATATATATTATTTCAAGAAGGGTTGGTTTCCATAACCTAAATCGTGTGATTGGTACGCCCGATCTCCGAGCGTCTTAAATTAAAATCACATGCTTAATGATTCACTTTGCTCAGCTCATCCGAATCATACCCTTCCAACTCCGTTGTAATCTATTTATTTAATCTATTCATATATAGGTTGTCAAGTGTTATTACGCCAATACACTTGACAGCTCTGGTCGTAATAAACCCCAAACCTATATTTTTGTTATACAAGGAGAATAAAGTTAATCGCTAACAGAAAGTCCGAATTTGCAGACGAAATCTCCTTAGGCCTAAGTCGGCAACGTCGTGCGAATACGTGTATTAAAACAAAGAGATACGAAAAATATATATTATCGAATTAACAGTTATGATTAAAACGTGAAATTATAGTTTATGATTAGATTGAATTTTATGCTGTTGAATTAACTTTGCACAAGTTAATGAGAATTAGAGTACACATGTAGGGGTGCGAAGATGTAGCAGAGAAAAATTCCCTCCAAATCGATAATATAAATAGCCCATTAAATTACCAACTCAAAACGGGCTAAGCCTTGGCGTAATGGCTAAGAGCATCGACGTTATAATTTATCGGTACCGAGTTCGAAACTCTATAGTCCAAAACCTTTTACGAAGAAATCTCCAGAAGAAAACGGAACTCAAGGAAAACGCTGAAGGACTAACTCAAGATAAAATGGATCGCCTCAAGAAAGAAAAAGGGAAGAAAACGACTTCAAGGACTAACTCATCAAGAAGCAAGAAGAACTCATCAAATCATCAAGAATCAAGAAGGAATCATCACATCAAGATAATTGGAAGAAAATGAACATGCAATATCTAGGATATTGCGTCAATATCCTAGATAGCTCTGATCACAATAAACATAAAACCTATATTTCTTTATTCAAGGGAATGAAGTTAAATGCGAACGCGAAGTCTCAATTTTGCAGACGAATTCCTTAGGCCTAAATCTCCGCGACGTTGGAGGAATATGTGAATTAAAAACAAAGAGTTAAGAAAAATATATATTGTTGAATAAACAGTTAAATTGTTTAAAGGTGAATTTATACAGTAACAGTTTATGATTGGATTGAATTACGCGTGAGAATTAAATTTGCATAAGTTAACGAGAATGGATTTAAAATTGATGAATATGGTTCGGTAATTAGAGTACAACATATGGTTATTGATAATTAAAATATAATTGGTAATTGGATAATGCTTAAATAGATTATATTATAAGTATTTGTAGGTAGTAATTGTTAAATAGATTAGATAATCGTTAAATAGTAATTTGTAAATTGATTATTGATGATTAGATTGGGTAGTGTTAAATGGTTTTATAAATAGTAATCGGTAAATATTTTGATAAATATAAATACTAAATAGATTATAAATTGGTAAATGTTTTATAAGCAATTGGATGATAAATTGGATTACAGTTAAATGGATAAATAGTTAAATGGTATGATAAATAGTGGTAAATCGTTTGATAAAAATTAAGTAGATTATAAATTGGTAAATGGGCAAATATTGGTAAATCGTTTGATAAATATCAAATAGGTTATAAAGTGGTAAATGTTGGTAAATTGTTAAATGTGTAAATAGATTATGTGTAAATATTTAAATAGTATGATAAATAGATTATTACGTAGTTGGAAGGGTCTGTAAATGAGAAAAGAATCAGGCATTGATTCGGGATTCTTTGGGGAAATTTTTAGTTAAACAATTACAATTCATATATTTACAGACCTGATTCACCGAGACGAGGACAGCAAGGCGAATGCACCTCATAGTTAATTTTAAGACGCCTTGGAGAGCGGGTGTACCAATCTCAAGATTTAAGTCATGGTTGCCACCTCAGCTTGAAATATATATTATATATATATATATATATATATATATATATATATATATATATATATATATATATATATATATATATATATATATATATATATATAGTTAGTTAGTTAGTTAGTTAGAAATAAATATTTACACTTGTAGGGGTATAGACCGGCACAATTGGACACGAACTCGTTAAGGAATAAATGAAATACAACGAGGATACAACAAAATATATATTATTATAGATTAACAAGAATGTTACATATTTGAAATTATATTGATTGGATTTGAACTTAATTATAAAAAAAGGAACATGAGTTTAACATTGATTTTTTGTCGTGACTAAATTTGGCGTAAGGTAGATAGGTAATTAATTCCAATGTATTTCTAACTAATTGAAATGTAATTAAAATAATTGAAGTCATGAATTGTGGGTGAATGTCATTGAAATCACGAATTGTGGGTAAATGTTTTTGAAATCACGAATTGTGGGTGAGTGTAATTGAAATCATTGAAAATATCATTAAAATTTAATTAAAATAATTGAAATCAGGAATTGTGGGTAAATGTAATTGAGATCACGGATTATGTATAAATGTAATTGAAATCATTGAAATGTAATTGTAACTATTAAAATCACGATGGTTAAAAGGGGAAATGTATGAGAGTCAGGAGAAAAGGGAATATAAGGAATTAGACAGTGTTTTTTTTTTGTAAAATCTAAGGATTATATGGAGAAAGAATTCAACTGACCTTGATTTGAAGAAAGCGAGGGCACAAGTGAATATTTTTGTCTTGTATGCGGAACATTTGGAAGCGTTAGTCGTGCGTATAAATGTTGCCAATTGTTTTTGAAGACTTTTTTGAAAATATATAATATTTGAGAAAAATTATATAAATTTATATATATATATATATATATATATATATATATATATATATATATATATATATATATATATATATATATATATATATATATATATATATATATTTCCAAAAATGACACTTATTTTCTGAGTTGAGGATTTATGAGTATACCATAGGTGTGCTATTCCGTGAATTTTGTTTTTGTTTGGGGGTACTGTTTACACTAGCTCAAGTACAAAATGGAATGTTTATGCAGGTTTTTCTACTAATAGGTCGGTGCCCCTCTTCCCCTCCTTCCCTGACCTTCTAAGTTCCCGCGGAATGAAAAATATTAAGTCTACTCTAAGATTCATTAACTTTCCCTCCCCCCCAAAAATCTATGATCATCTTTAACTAGCCTACATTAAAGCGAGAAGATAGTTATATACCCTTTTGGAGCAAATCCGTAGCCACCAAGCCGAATCAAGAAACCTATCGTGCTACCGAGAAGTGGTGTAGCAACTGGCGTGTACGTCAACCATATTGTAAATGTTAATTAGCTTTACGAGTAATAATCTAGGATAAATGCTACGTATGGCAATTATGGTAGGATTTAAGAATCCATAACAATTGTTACCCTAAGAAAATAACTTATATTAAATGTAGAAAAACAAATTTTGTAAAGGTCAAGGTTCAATTGCAGCAGGTAAACGACTCCGTCGACTTAAGGGCGGACGACTGTAGCAACGGGCGTGTACGTCTAAAATAGGACACAGGCAAGAGTCGCTACACACATAAAGTACACACACACAGAAAAGTAAAGTTAGCGCCGTTTGCGAGAATGTCACACGGTAGTAAACGGAGCACAGTTCTCTCGTAAGAGTTAATCGAGGCAATCTTTGGCAAACATAATAATAAAAGCAGAATCCAAAATAAACCGGTTAGCTATCACTGCTTAACAAATAAAAGCCAGCCAGGTCAGAAAGCTGTCTCCATGGCAACATGCCATCGCCAACAGAGAATTTTACTTGAAAGTCGGAGTGCCTTTCTTATCAATATGTTCGGCAGTAGTCAATCAAAACTCAAGTTTTGTTAATACCGTGTAGTGGTCTGCACCCCTACAAGTGGAAATATTGAATCATAACTATATATATATATATATATATATATATATTTTATATATATATATATATATATATATATATATATATATATATATATATATATATATATATATATATATATATATATATATATATATATATATATATTATTTCAAGAAGGGTTGGTTTCCATAACCTAAATCGTGTGATTGGTACGCCCGATCTCCGAGCGTCTTAAATTAAAATCACATGCTTAATGATTCACTTTGCTCAGCTCATCCGAATCATACCCTTCCAACTCCGTTGTAATCTATTTATTTAATCTATTCATATATAGGTTGTCAAGTGTTATTACGCCAATACACTTGACAGCTCTGGTCGTAATAAACCCCAAACCTATATTTTTGTTATACAAGGAGAATAAAGTTAATCGCTAACAGAAAGTCCGAATTTGCAGACGAAATCTCCTTAGGCCTAAGTCGGCAACGTCGTGCGAATACGTGTATTAAAACAAAGAGATACGAAAAATATATATTATCGAATTAACAGTTATGATTAAAACGTGAAATTATAGTTTATGATTAGATTGAATTTTATGCTGTTGAATTAACTTTGCACAAGTTAATGAGAATTAGAGTACACATGTAGGGGTGCGAAGATGTAGCAGAGAAAAATTCCCTCCAAATCGATAATATAAATAGCCCATTAAATTACCAACTCAAAACGGGCTAAGCCTTGGCGTAATGGCTAAGAGCATCGACGTTATAATTTATCGGTACCGAGTTCGAAACTCTATAGTCCAAAACCTTTTACGAAGAAATCTCCAGAAGAAAACGGAACTCAAGGAAAACGCTGAAGGACTAACTCAAGATAAAATGGATCGCCTCAAGAAAGAAAAAGGGAAGAAAACGACTTCAAGGACTAACTCATCAAGAAGCAAGAAGAACTCATCAAATCATCAAGAATCAAGAAGGAATCATCACATCAAGATAATTGGAAGAAAATGAACATGCATACAGAAAGAAACAAATCGAAGATCAAGAAGTAACCCAACCAACAAGAATATTAAGTCAAGATAAATGGAAGACAATGTTTGAAGGGCCAACTTAAAGTTAAAACGAAATTCTGAAAGTATAGATTCGATAAAGATAAAATTCTAGATTAAATAAAAATAAAGTAAAATGATAAAGAAATGCCCCCCCCCCTACAGATATGATGATTGACAAACATTAATTAGATTATAATTTAATGGATTGGGTAAATATTAATATAAATTTATATGTATAAATAGATTGTATGGATTAAAATGGATACATAAATAGATTAAATAGCTTCAATAAATAGATTATATAAATAGGTAATATAAATAATTATATAAATAGATTACAACGTAGTTGGGAGGGTCTGTAAATGAGAGAAAGAATCACGTATTAAACCGAGATTCTTTTGGGACATATTTAGCTAAATATTACAATTTCAATATTACAGACCTGATTCCGATGAGCCGAACAAAGTGAATGAATGAGGATGTGATTTTATTTGAAAACGCTCGAGAGATCGGGCGTACCAATCACACGATTTAAGTTATGGTTACCAACCCTTGTTGAAATAATATATATATATATATATATATATATATATATATATATATATATATATATATATATATATATATATATATATATATATACAGTTATGATTAAATATTTGCGTTTGTAGGGGTGTAGACCGCTACATATATAATCTATTTATATAAGCTATTTAGTAAATCTATTTATGTATCCATTTTAATCCATACAATCTATTTATACCAATATTTATATGTACGAGGGGCGGTCAATAAGTTTTGAAATTCGGATATAAGGAAACGAGATATGAGGAAAAATGTTTTATTATTTTTCAATATAACTACCCTCGACTTCAATGCACTTGGGCCACTTGTCCCTGAGGCTTCGAATTCCCGATAACCAGAAATCTCCAGACTGCTGTTCAATTCACTCCTGGATGGTGACCTGGACATCTGCATCGTCCTCAAACCGGCGTCCACGAAGTGCAGCCTTGAGCTGCCGGAATAAGAAGTAGTCGCTAGGGGCCAGATCTGGACTGTAAGGGGGATGATTGAGCTCCTAGAATCCGAACTCGCGCAGGGCAGCTTGTGCAACTATGGCCTTGTGGATTTTGACGACGTTGAAGTCGATCATGGGGCGTGAGGTTTCGTGATGTTTCTAGGGACCCAACGGGCAGAGACCTTGGTCATGGCCAAATTGTCGTGGATGATGTTGATAACACTTCCATGTGATATTCCAAGTTCTCGCTCGATTTCTTCGACCTTCACCCGTCGATTTTCGATGATCATCCTCTCCACACGGGCCACATTTTCCTCGTTGGTCACGTCTGACGGGCGTCCCGGACTGGGGTCGTCTTCAAGGGACTCACGATCATCGCAGAACTCCCTATTCCAGCGAGCAATGGTTGCATAGGAAGGGGCAGTGTCGGTGCACACTGCAACCATGCGTTCATGGATCTCTTTTGCATTCTTGCATTCCTTGGTCAAAAATCTGATCATTGTGTGGTGCTCAACCTTCTCCATTGTTGAAAAATTTGTGGCTAACGATCTGCGATCAGCCACTGCTTCTTAAATAGACGAGGCAGGAGCGTGCGGATGCAGGTCATGACTTGTCATAACTTGTCCTAACATCCCCACAAACAGCCATTCCCCTTCCTCTGTTTTGCCCTACTGATTCGCAAAACTTATTGACCACCCCTCGTAATAATCTATTTAATATTTACCCTATTTATTTAATATTGACCCATTCCATTTACCTATATAATCTATTTTCTCATATAATCTATTTATCAATCCATATAAATATTTATCATACATTCATACGATTCACTCATTTAACATTCAACTATAAACTAATAAATATTTGTCAATCTCATTATCAATCATCATATGAGTACTCTAATTCTCATTAACTCATGCAAATTTAATTCACCCGCATAAAATTCAATCCAATCATAAAGTGTATAATTTCACTTTTTAATCATAACTGTTCATTCCATAATATATATTTTTTATATCTCTTTGTTTTAATACACATATTCTCACGACATTGCCGATTTAAGCCTAAGGAAGTTTTCTCTGCAAATTTAGACTTCCCGTTAGCAATTAACTTCATTCCCCTCGTATAACAAAAATATAGGTTTTGGGGTTTATTGTGACCTGAATTATCTAGTGTATTGGTGCAATAATCATCTAACAGCCTAAAACCGACAAATCAACAGGCCGGTACATAAGATGGAGGTGTGGCTTAGTTGGACGAGGAACCTGTAGGGCGTGCCTTAAATTGACTATATAACTGTATGAAGCCAGAACAAAAAGGAGAATTAGATTACTGTTTTAGATAGCAATATATCACGTTATAGATCGTTCAGTCCGATCTCTCGGACTAGCGTAATTCATCTTAGGATATAGTCGTGTACATAACGCAGACATTAAGGTGTAACTCTTAAAGGCTCTTTTCGTCCGGCCTCTTTCAGAACTTCGCCCACTCTTGACCTCGAACTTAATTTATGTCAGAATTTAGAACTTAATTAAAGAACTTTTGTAAAGTGCACTAAGATCTAGTTTAGTATTAATTCTATTCTTGCTTTGGTGACTTCAATATCGTGACGTTACTCAATCTTCCTGCTTCAAGGCCTTATTTTACCGGGAAAACAACCGTTGCGCATTCTCTTCGTTAATCGCAATTCCTCGCGATTACATAACTCCCGAAATACTGGTGTTCTACCCTTGTGTGGTCTATCCTCATCCTCCGGGCTATTTTGACCCTGTCGCTAGAATAAGACCGCCCTTCGGCTTAAGGCACCCCATAGAAATCAACAAAATAACTCTCGTGAGAAATAAGGAAGGGCAACGCCATCCAACCGGGTCCTTGCCAAAAGATTACGCGATAACTCGGCAATCTATCACCATTACTGGCAACCAGCGTCCCCCTTCCAAGGCTCTTGGGTTGTCCTCACGATTACCTTCAAGGGTCCCTCATAATAAGGGACGACCTTCAAAAGAGCCTCCCATAGTGATACCAAATATTTGGTGACAAAATCATCCTTGGTAATCACGTCACTCACAAGGAGCTTAGATTCCGACCATAGATTAATTTCTTCTCCGGCAACCTCATCGCCGTGGGCCTAAGTACTATTCCAAGAATGTCTCGACATTTTGGAGGCTGACTGCTGCTGCAAGGTCAGCTGTGTGGCACTGTCGTCAAACAGAAGCGTTATGCCTATATGCTATTTAACTGTCAGTGGATTTCGTCGAGCTATGGCTGGGTTTCAGTATGTTTCGAAACACGCCCACCGCTATTCCTGGCAGGCATAGTTCTCTTCACTTAAGGGGAAGAGGCCCTCTTTCAGATGTGTGGAAGCGAATCAAAATGATTCGCTGCAAGTTATCGTAGGGACTCGCCTCCCGTTCCCCAGGAGAAAGGAATGGGATGCAATAGGTATATCGCGTCCGTGGGAAAATTCTTCGCGACCGCTTTCTCTTACCGGGATGTCGCTCCGCCAGCATTAAAGGCAGGTCATGATGTTCCTGAATGCCGCCAACTGGACGTTACCTCCAGAGGCAGACCCTTCAAAGACTGGTAAACATTGAGTGAGTTGCATCGCGTTTGGCTTCGTGAGTGGACCATGTTCTGTATCCTATGCTTCGGGACGCAGTTGAGCTAGGCATGACCTTCTCTTAGATATGTCCAACCGGATCTGGACAGTGTATTCTTTCCGACTCCTGGTGAATGGTTACCCTGCTCGATTTACTCAAATCGGGAAGGGGGGTGGGGAGATCAATCTAACCAGTCTAGCTTCCGGTCAGCCTTTTTAACGTACTGTGAGTGCAAGTTAAAGGAGAAATTGGTAAATGTTAGACTGCCTTTCTCCTGGACAATGGAGGTCACCTGTATTCCCCAATTTTCACTCAGTCTATTGCTCTGCTGCGACTGGAAAATGCAGTCTGCGAAGCCTTCCTTCGTAGACAGCACTACGCCATGGTGCTTTACGATCTGAGGGCCTATAATACCGCATCATGGACTCTCTCCACACGATGAGGGCGGCTCTCAATCTTTTTGAGTTTTTGCGAGATCGTTGATTACGTGCATAGGTGGGGAGGAGCACCGTCCCGCAGAGAATTGCCCTCAGCTTCATACTCTTTGCCCTGAGCCTCAACAGTATCACCTCGGTGCTATCGGAAAATGCTCTCGCTACGTTATACGTGAACGACCTATTTTGTTGCGGCCTAGATTTCACCCACAAGCATTGAACCGCATCTCTAGCTATACAAAGCACACACACGTCTCGCTTTTCCTTGACCAAGACCAATGTGGGGCACTTCTGCCTCCATTCGCCCCAACCCGGACTTTTTTTCAACAGGATTCGCACCCCTTCATTCGTCTTGTTTGCGACCGACGGCTCACCTAGTAGCCTTTGAGCAATAAGGTATCTTGTACTTGCGCCATGGGCATTCTTCGTTCCTCGACGTTCAGCCTCACTTGTAATGCTGACTTGCTTTTCTATAGATCCTTTGTTCTCTCGAATCTCGACAACCTATTCCTTCTGTTTGATCTCAGTGGGGCTTCAGTAGTCGATGCACGTCTTCACGGCCAAGCTGGTTGTGATATACAGCTCGTTATGTGAGATAACTAGTCTTGCCCATTTCGGAAGTCGTATTGTGATATTTAGCAACTCACAGAGCGCCCAGACTTGTCTCGGGCAATTGGAATCTCCACACCTCTTGGTTCGAGTTATCGGTGATAATACGGTTACCGCGAGCCGGTGAGATGTCTAGTCTTCTGCAGAGTTCATGGCATTTGGGGATTGCGGGGAATGAAGGCGCCAGAGTCTGAGAGGACTGGGCGAAGAGACGAGCGTTTCAATCTTCCTCAAACCGACTATATGGCAGGAATTAGGGCAACCCTTTGGGGTGCTGGGATAAGATGGAAAACGGTATAAGGGGAACTTAAAGTTGCCTCCCATTGGGTTGAGACTCTTCCCAAAGCTGCCACGGTTTCAGGTCGCTTTGTCTTCAAATATGGACACTGGCGGGACAAAACGAAATTTGATTAACGCAGCGTTCGGCACATTATCGTTGAATGTCCCAGACAGGGTGATCTTCGCGCTCGTTACCTTTCTCGGTAACAGGACGAGCGGTCTCTACCGCTTCTCTCTTGTACTTTAGATGTTGCGTTCGTGGACACAGTGTGAACTGAGTTTTGTGGGGAGGCTGGCCCCCCTTCATATTTCTATTGTTGTTCTCATGTTACTTCATCTTGTTCATTTTTGATCTTTAGTTTGGTTCGGGAATTTTTAGTAGCCTAGACCGCACTATGCTGAAATTTAATTACGGCGACTTATGCCTTTGAAGGCAGTCGCCAGGCGAGTGATTTAAAAGAAACAAACAATCACTCCCTCCTTTCTACCGACGCCACTAGTGGTCAATCACGAGTAAAATGCTTATTTATAAATACATAGGGCATAATCAGGATTAGCGACCGTACTATCCGATAGAGATGGAACCGATTAATGAGAAATCGGTTCGATGCTTGCCGGTACATTTATTTGTTTGTCCAGTGAACTTGTCGCGACGTTACATGTGGAGGAATCGGATGCAACATCCAGAAAGTTTGAGGGTTGGCTAATCGAGAGGGAGACAAAACAAAAGAAGTTATTTATTTCATTCAACTCGTATCCATTTCTTCTTCGGATTCATTGCTCTGCTCATCGTCGTCGTCATCGTCGTCGTCATCGTCATCGTCCTCATCATCTTCCATGTCGGAATCGGATTCAAACCATTCTAAATCTTCATCATTCAGCTTCACTATCGTATTCCATTCTTCAAGTTTATTTAAATCTGGAAGAAAAATGTATCAGCAATCATTGATATGATAATCCGCAGTTCTCTCTATTAATTTTGAAAAATCAATTTCCGGGTGAAAGCGAATTTTAGAAATTCAATTAATCCTTACTTTTTAGTATTACCAAGTCAATAATAATAATAATCTTAACTATTGCCTTCCCTTTTGATGGCACGGATATACTATTGATGAGACCCCCCCGTCCCGACCGGGAAAGCAACTTCTTGCCGAGGGACCCAAATATGATCACATCCAAGCATGAGATTGCGTAGATGCCAGGTTAGGAGCGGGCGCTCTTATATAATAAACCAACAACTACCGGTTTCACACCAAGTGGGGTATGCCCGCATCAACGCAACTAAAAAACTACCCACCCCTCCATACCCTATCAAGCACAAAATTACCGTTTTATTCACGCCCAAATGACCATTCATAGCGATGGGCTGCTATGTGCTGTAGCGTTTTCGTACAGTCAGGGTTCAATCCTGGGTAGACGGTCCTAAGAAGGCCCCTCATAACCACCTGTCATATAATATTACCCACTTGCTCTGCGATCAGCCCTTTCTCTCTCAAACACTCATTCACATCATCGACCCACTTTTGCACACCTTCACACTCACATACTCTTCACAAATCTACTTCTATCCTCTTTCTTTTACACGTCTTTCGACCCCTTAGGGAGATACTACGGCACCAGGCAGGCAAAGCTATGCTTTTTAGACTCTGGCCACCCTGTAGGGAAAGAGCTAAAGGAAGTGTAGAGTAGTCAGTCATTCCCAAGTGTACATGACACTCCCACTCGAGCTGGAATCAATCCTGGAGTGGGACCACCACACTTGGATGTATTCCGCTTGAGGTTAAGTTGCAATAGAACTTCCACTTCCTAGCTGCTGCTTAGACCGCTAGCACATGGGCAGGGTGTAAAATTCCCACAGCATGCAACAGCCTCATTCCCCTCTAACCTGGTGCCTCAGGACAGTCTCACATAAAGTTCTGCACCACCTAAATGTGGTGACTGACGTGCCCACCACTCACTAGCTTCCATCCTTGGCAACTCATGACATAATCTTCGATTCACCAAAATACACTTCCTATAGAATTACACATCCCAGTAGACCTCCAATCCAAACAACTAATCACATACTCCCTACAACAAAACTCATTTCTCCAATTCAACACCAAAGGCATCCGAAAGAAGCAGCAATTAAAAAAATATTAAACGCCTACAACATCAACATTTACCTAATCCAGGAATCACACTTAACTCTCCAATCACACCTAAAAATTTCCGCAATTCCACTCACGCTGACGTGATGTACACACAGCACATCCAAGCTTACTTTCCTTGATACACAAGGAACTCTCATTTTCCCAAATAACCACTGCTACAGAACAACTACACTACTATACTGCAATTAGTTGCCATAAAGGTCATCAAACACATACATAACAACACAGATACACCATATCTAACTTCACATTCGAGCAATATCCTTTCCGCCTACAGGGCACTATCACACTTCAACATAATCTACTAAACTAGCCTAATCTTCGGCTATTTAAAAAACACAAAAAAAAACGGGAAGCAACCAAAAGACGAACAAAAGAATAAAGCTAAACAAGTAACCAACAGAACAAAAAAGGTATGGTCCCGCGTCGGAGGAAGGTCTGCTTTCACCCGACCATGGAACCATGCTCGCGTACAAACCAAGACTGCCTACAATGGCACGAGTCACCGCAATTAAAGTAGCTTAAAAATTAGGATATATTAAAAACAACAACGAAACAAAAGTCAACCAAAATTCACAAAAACGACTACAGTAAAACAAAAAAACAAAAGAAAGGCAGAGAAAAGCGCGCTCTGGCGTTGGAGGGAGCCCCGTCTCCCTCTCGGCGCCTGAGTAAGCACACACCACCAAAGAAATTAAAATAAAATGGATGAGGCATCATTCTTAAATGCTATAGTCTCCAAATCTGAGTGCACGAACTCGTCCCGAAAACGGGACCGTGAGAGATCCCTTAGACTGGAAAACTCAACAAGAATGTGACGAGCAGTAAGATGGAACGGAGCGCTCCGTCCCACGAGTGCTGAATTCGAAGATGACAGATGGCAACTTGAAGCCGCAGCCCCATTAAGGGGCTATGTAAGTCTACGGGAACAATCACAGCGCGATGGCACGCAACATTAAGTTCCTGTCGGCCGTCTCCTATCTTCTTCGCCAGGCAGCAGGGAGAGGCGACCCGATTCCAGCTATGTAGTTCCCGTACCGAGCGGTGTATTGCAACCAGCTCTACCGTGAAGATAGACGCTGAAAGTAGAATGTAACTAGAGCGTAGTGATATTTTTTCTGCCGCACCGAGATGATACTGTTGATGCTCAGGGCAAATAGTGTGACACTAAGGAAAACAATGCGAGGGGCTTTTCCTAGCCTATTGTGCCGAAGAGATCTCACCTCGCCTATACGAAGAATCGACGATCTCGCAGAAATTCAGAAATGAAAATTGGGAAGCGTCCTCCCCCACTCCATCATGTGGATCGACTCATGATACCGTATCGCCATGCAGTATCGTATGCCTTCTCCAAATCGAAAAGCCAGTTTTGAAGTGCTATATAAGATGGAAGGCCTCGCAGAGGGCATTTTCCAGTTGGAGCAGAGCATTCGACGTGGAGTGGAACTTGCGGAAGCCGCACTGTGCAGAATACAGGTGGCCTCCGTTATCCCCAAACAAGGCTAGTGTAACATTTACCAATTTCGCCATCAAATTTAACACGCAGGAGGTTAGAGAAATTGAGCGCAAACTACTCGAAGTAAAGTGAACGCTCCTGTTTGCGAAAAGCGAGCATATTATCTATTCGCAAGGAGTCTGGGGGTATACTCTCTCTCTCTCTAGATTCTGAACAAATCTAACAAGAATCACATGCCTCAGTCATCTAGATTGTTGTTGTTTATAGGTCCCGGGGAGCAAATTGATTCTTTGCTTGCTCCGAAAACTTGGGAGATTAAAGGAGAAAGCTTTAACCCTTTCAGTCACTTGTCCAATACACTGGACAAATTTTCAGCCTTAATTAAAATTGGAATATAAAATATATTTGAGTTAAGTCACATTGGCCAATTCATTAGCCACCTCTTTCACGCATTTATACTCAAAAGCACGTGATTCAGATTTAGTGTTTGCCTAGAAGTCATACAAGATGGCAGCATCCCCTCGCAAATCTAACAGGTGTAAGTATATTGTAAATTTTTTACCTAATATAAGAGATTGTTATTTATTCTCGTCAATATTTAGTTTACTGTAAATTATAGCATTTACAATGTTTATAGTAAAATAGAACTAAATTGTAATTTATCAAATCAAAGTGAATCAAGGTCAGGGCTTCCTAAACCGTATGATTTGTTGAAAGAGTACATTCCTGATTCCCTCATGGAACTCAGGAGAAAGTTTGAGAACAAATGCAAATGAAATTGAAGTGGTAATTGGAATACACATAAAAATGGGGACATTAGGGTTTCCTAGGCTTAAAATGTATTGGTCTGCAAAATCAGGTACTAGAATTTCAGCAATTGCTGATGTAATGCCCGTAAATATATTTTTCAAAATGCGTCCCCACCAACATCTAGTTGATATTGAAAAGAAGCCTAATAATAATGCTAAGTTGTGAAAAATTAGAGCTTGACTTGATTCCATCAAAAAAAGATGCAGAAAAGTTACTAGAGAAGAGATTTATTGTATTGATGAAATGATCTTTCCTTTTACAGGAAAGTTAGATATAAAGCAATATATAAAGGGCAAACCAAATACATGGGCTAAAAAATAGTTTTCTATTATGCACACCTGATGGCCTTGTCACTAATATTTTAGTCTATCAAGGTAAAACTACCCCCCCCCATTGATGAAAATTTTGGGGGTTTAGGAGCTAGTATTGTACTCTGGTTGCAATTTCAAAGTAATATTTGACAACTATTTTACATCTTTGTCTATGATGCATCATTTGAAAACAATGGGATTTTTCTGTATTGGGACAATCAGAAATAACAGAACTGAGCAATGTCCACTGGCCACAGAAAGAGAACTAAAAAAAGAAAGGCAGAGGTGCTAAAGACTATAGAGTTGATAGCAATATAGATGTT
The DNA here is from genome assembly GCA_963969495.1 of Ceratothoa steindachneri. Classification (NCBI taxonomy): domain Eukaryota; kingdom Metazoa; phylum Arthropoda; class Malacostraca; order Isopoda; family Cymothoidae; genus Ceratothoa; species Ceratothoa steindachneri. The sequence continues at coordinate 29,596,866 of OZ018326.1, forward strand.
TTTGTGCTTCGTTGGTTTGACAATAAAGCAGTGACATTAGCATATTCTTTTTCTGGACTTGGAGAAGAAACCAATGTCAAACGATGGAACAAAAATTCAAAGTTATATTGATGTTCTAATGCCAAAAGTGATTGATATTTCTAATTAAAAAAATGGGTGGGGTTGATTTGATGGGGCAACCTGTTTCTTTATATAGAATTTTTATTCGATCACGTAAATGGAATCTTAAGAGAGGGCTGTAAACAGAAATCTATGACAGGTTGTGATAAGTGCAAAAAAAGCATTATGTTTGAAGAGGGATACAAACTTTTTTGTTTTATATCATACGTAGATACAAAAGAGCTATCTAAGTCACATTGTCCAATACATGTGACATGCATTCTTGTCAATATTTGTCATTATTTCATTAAAAATCCACTTAATATATGTTTTTACCTGCATTTCTATACAAATATTTTTTTTTTCTTTTTATTATGCATGACTGAAGGAGTTAATTCTAGAGCCTGTGCTTTAAACCACACCAACATCACCAGAATTAAGTAAGGCTGCACTTTCTGTGAGGTTGTCCTGTATGATGTGGGAATTTAATAGCACCCTCCCACCTATGCTAGCAGTCTATGCAACAGCTAGGAAGAGGAAATCTATTGCAACTTAATCTCAAGTGGAACAAATAAACCCTAGTGGGGTAGTCCCACTACAGAATTACAACCAGGTGGGGTGGTTGTCATATCCACTTGGGAATAACTGACCACTTTTTTCAAAAATTTTCTCTTAACCGACAGAGGGTGACTTAAATAGTTTAAAAATCTCAGCCTTGCCTGCTGGGCAGTGGTCAAATAGGTCCGGACTAGGGGCGGTGTCTGCGCACGAAGCGAGAGCGGAACGCAACTCACTCAGCGTAAACCTGTCGTTGAATGGTTCTTCCGCTTCTGGAGTTTGGGGTCCAGTCGTCGGGTTTAAGCGACATCAAAACGTGCATTGAATGCTGGCGGAGCAGCGTCACAGGTATATAATAGGGAGAAATTGATCGCGAAAGACTCCGCCACGGAGAGATGCGATGTAAGAGATTACGGTCCTGTTGTCGTGAAGAACGATAAGGGGTCCTGCGATAACTTACCCGAATCCTCAAGATTCGCTTCCATACTTTTGCAAAAAGTCTTCCCGTTGTGAAGACGGATATGACAGCCAAGAAGCGCGGCGGCCGTGCTTCGAAACATACTGGAACCTAGCCCTAGCTCGATGAAATTCACCGAGAGTGAAATCGTCCGGGTGGCGCTTATAGCACATGTAGGCATATCGGTTCTGTCTGAGGTTCGTATCACACTCGGACGACTACCAAGGAACCAGGGGGTGTACAAATGTTCATATGTTCTAGGAATAGTAGTTAGGCCTACAGCGATGGGGTTGCCAGAGAACTCAATGGTCTCATCCATCGACCTAAACTCCTCGACTGAAATAGAGAAATCAGTCATTTCTTGAAATGTGGACCACCGCCTCTCAGAAAATGATAGTTGAATTTGTAAAGTGGTCACTATCATGAAAGTCATCGAGCACCGCCCGCCCAAAATCAGGCTGTGCATAGGGAGAGCCAGGGGCAGATTGAGACCTGGAACTCCTACACTTGTGACCTTTAAGAAGAAAAAAAAGGGGATTAGCGGCTACATCCTACGTCCAGTCGTTCCCGCCTATCCCGTCTCAGGTTTTTCGACTTTTCAGTTATCCACTCTAGCTGTGTTAACGGTGTTCGCGAAATGTGCAACGAAACCATTGACCAGTCACTCTCTCTAAAAGCCACAACAACCAACAGAGGAGCCAGTGAGGCAGGCGTATTTCCTTAATAAGACGTACTGATAATAATCATCGACAGGATGAGACGCAGAAATAGGACCGGAGACTTTTAGTTCCTCTGGCAGCCAATAAAGCAGAAAAAGCCCTGCTGCCATAAGCAGTAGAGCCTTATGTAACCAAGAACGGGCGTAGGGAGGCGGTCAGCAGGCAAGGGGTTATTGGGGTAAAACCGATCTTCCTATTAATCGTGCACCAACGCCCAGGAACCCTCTACTTCTCCTGCCTTGCGATCTGTGGGTGTTGTTTACGGAGCTTCTAAAGCCTCTCTTCAGACCCGGGATGTAGCTGGTCAAGTTCTTAAGCCTAGACAAAGGGTTGAGAGGATAGTCGTAGCATGAAAGAGAATACTGATAGGGAACGAGGAGGAAACACACCAACTTCCCACGGGCCAGTCAGAGTTCAACTCAAGCCAGTTAAGGGGCTTCCCTAATTTGCACTCAGGCCGCAAGGACGTGCAACTTTCCATAGGTACCAAGTTCAACAAGCTATACAAGCTACCCCACTTGCGGGGTAGGTGACTAGAAGTGACCCTGAGAAACGGGGCAGGATGCCCGCCTCATTCATTAATCAACATGGGTAGAATGCGAGCCAGCCACATCACGCTGTCTTACCCAAGGAGTAGAAGTCAGTGAGGGTCAGCTGCTTATCCCCATCTTCGTACATGCCACCGTACAAATACAGAATTCCCTTCTTCACTACTAGTCCGGGGTTTATCCTAGGAGGGGGCATGAAAACATTGGTATCCGAATCCCGTTTGCTGTGGGGATCACTACCCCCAGCCACTGCTGAAGAAGGTCCGACAGTAACCTAGAAGTAAACAAGTTTTAAAATTCCATCATGGTGGCGACCAAAGAGGACATCCACTGCAGCACTCGACTAGGAAGCCCTTAATCTTTATCCCATAATTGAGAGGAAAAACCAACGAGGGCATCTCACGCAGAGTGATGAAAATATGTGCAAGATATACCGCCGCAGAGGCCCCAAAAGATAATGGGGGCGGGGGCGGCGGCACGCGATTCTCCAGATGTCAGCTTCAGCAGTTTCCATGTTACAGTTAAGACCGCCTTCCAGGGGATAGTAAAATAAGAGAAAATAGGAGGAGAAGCAGAAAAGGGGAGGAAGAAAGCAGGCGTTAACTAACTCATCACCCTAACAGATCAAAGGTGAGGGAAGTGAACTCCCCTAACCAGGGCTGGGCGGACGAAAGAGGGGTCGTCGACTAGCCTGCAAAATTATCCACAAAGAAATGGAAAAAAAGAAGAGAAATGGAGATATTAAGATATAAAAAAGCCCAGGTAGTTTCAATCTAGATTCAGACTACCGGGAGGACGTGCCGCTCCTCCAGGTGCTTGGTTTAACAATCGACACCCCCAAACCCTCTTGCGGGATATAAATAACCTTGCTGAATTAATGGTGATAGGAGTAGAAGAGACGTCCTCGCACCCAATTGGGCACGTTCTGGCATCGGGTAGGGGGTGATGCCCGCCTTCCCTGGCACCGTATCATGTGACCAACAAGAAAGGGAGTTAGATAAAATGAAGGAGGCCAGCCTCTTTTAAAATGTCAGATAGTCCACAAGTCTGTATGGACGAGAGTTCCAAGTAAAAGGGACAAGCGGTAACGACCCCGTTCCTCCCGGTAGCAGGACAGGTAACGTGCGCGAAGATCACCCAGAATGGAACATTCAACAAGAATGTGCCGAGCAGTCCAGAGGACAACGCAGTCGCAGCAGTAAGGTGTAGGGGAGCGTTCCATCAAATGGCGGAGTGTCCCGGGAGTATACTCAATTCGAAGAGGACAGAAAGCGACCTGAAGCCATTGCGGCATTGTTGGGTAGGTCCATGAGAACAGTCGCTGTGGAATGGTAGGCAACTTTAAGTTCCCCTCAACCGTCTCCTATCTTATTTGCCAAGCAGCTCGCATTCCTGCCATGTAGGCAGGAGATTCCAAGCCGTAAACAAAAAGGGTATGACTGGCGTCTCTCGGCGGCATAGGCACCGTCGAGATCAGCTGCGGAAGCAGTGAGAGCTGTTGGCGACTGAGTGAGGTACCGGGCTCGCGCGTACAGGCACTGTGCACGGCGCATCTCCCCAGCATCGACAAGTAGGCCCTCAATGGGGGACGGGCGGAAGGCACCGGTCGCAAGGCGAAGGCCGGTGTGGTGGATCGAATCCACCTTCCGCAATACATACTCGGCTGCGGATGCATAAAACTCGCATCCGTAATCGAGCTTCGAACCACCAAAGGATCGATAAAAAAAGTAAGGCAGTAGCCCTATCAGCGCCCCAGGCGTTGAAAGTCACGGAGCGAAGAATGTCCATGGCGCAGGGACAAGAGGCACCAAGGCTGCGAATAAGAGCCTCCCAAGTGAGGCGTCGGTCGAATACAAGACCAAAGAAACGTTGCGAGTCCACCACTTCCAGGCGAACCCCATTTAGAAACACGTCTGGGTCAGGGTGGAGCCAGGGATGGCGGTAGAAGTGCACTAAGGAAAACCAAAGCCTGTGCGCTTCGGCATAGCGAGAGAAGCGGTTCAATGGATGTTGGAGTCGACGCTCCTGAGTTGGCATCTGGGCCGCGGCAAAGAAGATCGAAAGGTCGTCCACGTGGAACGTAGCGAGAACATCTTCCGTTAGCACCAAGGTGAAACCGTTGATGCTCAGAGCAAAGAGTGTGACACTGAGGACACTTTCTGCTCCATTGGGCCGGAAAGGCCTCCCCCCCCCCCCACACCTGTACGCAGAATCGATGATCTCGGAAAAATTCGGATATACAAATTGGGAGTAGTCCCCTCGATCCCATCTTGTGGAGAGTCTCCATAATACCGTATCGCCATGCGGTATCATAAGCCTTCTCCAGATCGAAAAATACGGTGGCGTAGTGCTATCTACGAAGGAAGACCTCGCAGACGGCTTTTTCCAGTCGAACCACAGCATCCGACGTGGAATTGAACGTGCGGAAGCCGCACTGTGCAGAAGACAGATGGCCTCCGCTGTCCAGAAAAAAGACTAATCTAATATTTACCAATTTCTCCATCAACTTGCACACGCAGGAGGTTAGAGAGATTGGGCAGAAACCGGCCGGAGTACAGTGATCTCTCCCCGGTTTGCGAAAAGCGAGCACAGTAGCGATTCGGCAAGTCTGGGAGGATACCCTCTATCAAGATCCTGTTAAACGAATCTAATAGAAAATCCATGCCTCGCTCACCCAGGTGTCGAAGCATCGTCTGGCCAAAGGGCAGTGTCCGCGCACGAAGCGAGAGTGGAACGCAACTCACTAAAAGTAAACCTATCGTTGAACGGTTCTCCGTCTCTGGAGGTAAAGTCCAGTAGGCAGCTTTCGGCTACATCATGATGCGCATTGAATGCTGGCGGAGCAGCATCACGGTGAGAGAATGCGGACGTGGATTCTGCCACGGACGAAGGGTCCAAGATTGCGGTCCCATTCTCCGGGAGGGGGTTCCTGCGAAAAATTACCCAGAATCTTTTTGACTCGTTTCCACGCCTCTGCTAGAGGGGTCTTCCCGTTAAGTGAAGAGGGGTCTTTCCGTTAAGTGAAGAGGGGTCTTTCCGTTAAGTGAAGAGAGGTATACCCGCCAAGAAGAGAGGCGGGCGTCCTTCGAAAATACCGGAGCCTAGCCCAGGCTGGATGAAATCTACTAAGAGTGAAATCGTTCCGGCGGCACTTATAGCGCATGTAGGCATAACGCTTCTGTTTGAGGGCCGCATCACACTCAGCTGACCACCACGGGAGCGGTCGGTGTGCAAAACGGCCAGACGTTCTAGGAATAGTAGTTAGCTCCACGGTGATGAGGTTGCCGGAGAAGAACTCAACGACCTCATCTACCGACTGAGACAGACCATTTGAGAGACATGTCATTTCTTAAAATGCGCACCACCGGGGTGGGCTCTCAGGCGGCAGCGGCCCACAAAATGATATTTGAATGGCAAGTGATCACTACCATGGAGGTCATCGACTACCCCCAAACCCAAATCAAGCTGTACATCCGGTGAGCACAAAGATAGATCGAGACAGGAAAATGAAGCGGTTCTCAGCAGACAGTGATGCGTAAACTACTCTACATTTAGGACACTTATCTCCAGCTCGTCGATCAGGTCGAGAAGGACGAGACACTTGGGATTGATCGAGTAATTTTCCTAAAGGGGGTGTCTATCGTTTAGATCCCCGAGCAAGAGAAAGGACCTCGGCAACCGTGCCACGACGCAGCGGAAGTCCCCCGCGTCGAAGTCGGCTGACGGTGGAATGTACGCAGAAATAACAGTATACCTCCTATCCAGGTGCAGCTGCCCAGCTACTGCCTGCAAGGAGGTGTCTAAAGCTAAGAGAAGAACGGAGACATTATGCCGGGTGTAAAACTTTTATACCCCAGGAGGGTGGGCAGGGGGCACGCGCCCAGCATGGTCTCCTGCAAAAAGATAGCTAATGGAAAACGGGACTAGACGAGCCTCCGCAGCTCCTCCTAGTTGGCCCGGAGTCCGCGGCAATTCCATTGAGGAATATGCCTAGGACCATGTCTAGCTCGGAGGAGATGCGGGGGCCCTCTTCGAAGAGAAGACCCTCACGGAAATGGTCGTAAGCTTTCCGGAGGCAGAACTCCGGGCGTGTTGGCCAGACAATGTGCTGAAGGCGCAAGGCGCTGTTGCCTTCGAGGGCTTATCGGGGAAGGTTGGGTTCGTCGTGCGTCTTTCCCCCCACTCCGCCACGAAACCTTAGGGACGCGGGGATTCACCGTCTTCGAGTCACCCAGCCAAGCACACGGTGTAGGTGCAGGAGCCGAAACTTCTTTAGTGTTGTTCTTCTTTCGGGAGGCAGCTTTAGAAACCCCGGAAGATGGCCTCACACCCAACTTCAGGTGTGTTGCCTCCTGTGAGTCTAACGACTCGGTGGAGGCGCGTTGCCGTTTCGCCTTAATGGAAACGGTCATGCTGGGGAAAGGAGAGGGAACCCTGGATTAGGCCGGAAGTGGGTGTAGACCCTTTATGCCGCCAGCTCTACCAGGGGAGTGCCCAGGGTGGGTAGAACCCGCACAAGGGTTCCAAATGGGCGCGGAAACGACCGTGCTCGTTTGCCTGGATGGGCCAGGAGTAGAGGGTGTCTTTCTTAACATTGAGGCATAAGACGTCCCAAGCAGAGTCGGGCACGCCAGGACCAAATCCTTAGCCTCGCGAAATGTGGAAGATTCTGAGCCTGAACGGCCAGGATTCCTTTCTCAAAGAAATACGCACCACATTGCTTCGAAGAAGCCGAGTCCGGCTCTCCGCAATTAACACACTTGGCCGTACACGATTTGGACTCATTATGTGCGGCCTTGGAGCAACTTACATAAGACTTCGGGTAACCCCGACTTTGCGCGTCTACAGGAGCGATTCGTATGGCCGAAGCGGTTGCAGTCGTAGCACTTCCGCGGTAGTGGCATGAATGCCTTCACGCGGTATCGATACCAAGGGGCACGCACCGACTCAGGGAGCTTATCACAGTCGAAGGTGAGGAAGAGTATAGGGTGGGTATCGAAGCCACTCTTTGTTTTCTCATTACACGTTTGACCTTGGTCGCTTCATGATCGGCCAGCTCTAAGGTGATGTCATCTATGGAGTAGTCCAAGAGTTTCCTCGTATAAACCACTCCTTTCAAGAAGTTCATGGTATAGTGCAGCGTCACACTCACCGGTGTGCCATAAAGTGTTCGAAGGGCACTAATCATTGCCGCCTCGGAGGGATTCGACGCATTCGCCAGAAGGGTCTCCATCCGATAAACGGCTCACCCTCGGCTCTCTACAATAACGCTAGCTAAAGCTTTCCTCTGATTGATCAGGTTGCCCTTAGCCAACATGATGCCATCAGTGGAGCGAATAACAAGGAAGCGTTTGAAGCCAGCGGGCTCGAAAACGCTAGGTAACCTCTGAATAAGGGGCCCCAACATAATCAAGGCTCCGCTCTGCCAACTTTTGGTCTCAGTTTGGGACTCCTCCACCTGGGGGAGATACGGACGTGCCTATCTTGGCTTGGTTGCATGCCGAAACGGCAGCGGCTCTATCCGTCCCCATGGCTCACGCGGAGCGAGAAGAGCCCGCCCCTCCCTCGAGTCTTTTTTGTATTTCTTTTTAGGAGATGAGGGCGGGGAAAGAACCTGCTTATCTCCTCCGCTGGCAGAAGCCCCTGGTCCAGATGGACCGGCCTCAGCAAGATCCTCCTCTGAAATGGAGGAGGTCTTGGCTGCAAAGGGGCATCAACCGGGAAAGGAGATCCCTCCTCTTCTTGTAAGGCTCCGGGGGCCTGAGCCGTCTGAGGAGGACCTTGCACAGGTGCGGACTCGGGTTCAGTGCTCGACCCCATGGGAGATCCTACCATCTAGAGCTGGTTCACCTCAGGGAGCAAGTCCATTTGAGGGAGAACCTCCATGTGCCCCCTCCCCAAAGACATCCTGGATCCCCTTCGAGCATCTTATGTCTCGTTGTCTGCCGGCGAACCGGCATCCGTCGGTGAAGAGAGGCGGGCATGTACAGTGACCCCCTTTAGACTCTTAACGCGAGTCCAGGACGTTAGGGGGCAGGGACCCACGGGGCCCTGCCTTCCCTTACTCCCCTAAGGCGATTGGCCCTATCGAGGTGGGAGCGGTCATTTTGAGCCGCCTGCGTGCTTTCTCGGTAGTCCCCTGCGAAAAAAAAGTAGGCACTGCCACTGGAAAGCGGGACTCGCCCAAGGGCGACTCCAGAGAAGGGGATGAGGAGGGGGGGAAGTCCCCTATCCCCGTAGGCCTGGAGTAAGTCTCCTCTCTGGTCGAAGAGTTTTGGAGGATCCCCTGCGAAAGCACGGGGGGGGGGGGACCTTCTTTTTTTCAGTGGAGCTGCCCGATGGCGGCACCAGTGATGGTAGAGGGGAAGGTAAAGGGAGGGAAGAATTTTTTTTTTATTGACTCATCATTGGGCATGGTGACCCTTTGTAATTCATGGGATGCAAACGCTCATACCTTCACGCAGTAACCGGCTCTGTGAAGGGTGAACACGCGGTCGGCAAAACCAGCTGCCGCCATTTCATGGTATTCCTCCCGCTGAGTGGCCTGGCGGCTCTACCTTGGACGCGAAGTAAAATCGATAGACAGTGAAAGGAGAAAGATAGGGAATGTAAGGGAGGTGGTGGTGGTGGTGGGGGTGAAGCAGGTTGAGAAAAACCCACCCCCCTAAACCGGAGCTAGGAGGGGGGGGGGCGTTGTCCCCTTCCCTCTCAGCCCCGATCCGGGATGGTTGGCTGCCAGGAAGCTGGTCGGGTCTACCCTGTGAAATTAGAGGCCAACCAGAGAAGGTTGTATGGAAAGTGAGCAAGCCGGCTAAGAAGAAAGGGTGTTAGAAAGAAGGAGAAGAGGCTAAGCTGGGACAGACGGGACGCAGAGTTCCACCAGCACGGTGGCCACTAAAGCAAATCGCCCTGCCCCTTACGGGGGAGCGTTCCATTAAATAGCGGCGGCCCCATCATCAGAGTTCATGTCAACCCAGTGACAGGGTTTCCCTAGTTTGCACTCAGGCTGTGAGGATGTGCAACTCCTATGGGTACCAAGTACAACAAGCTACACAGGGTACGCCCCTGCAGACAGGTGCCAGAGGAGTTTAAAGCAGCTTGGTGCGATGGTCTTATAGCATTTTTCCAAGAGGAGGGAAAGGAAATAATAAAGTGCACACAAATAGACATTCTGGGTTTCTGCAGCAATCTTATCACTAAGATTTTCATAGTGCGCTGTCATTTTTTTGTGGCATCTTGCAAACCCCTTCTCAGGAATAGATAAGACCAGAAAGCATATAAGTAGGACCATATGCTAGTTGCGAAGAAGTACCCAATTGACAAAGAAAGTGACAAACTCAAGTTATACCGTAAATACATTATCCTTGTAAACTTCCGTTTCTTCACTCTCCTCCACTTTGAGTTCCTCTGTTTGTGCAATCATCTGAAAAGGATAAAATGAGCGGTGCATTATTCAAGATTAACAGGCGAATTCAGTATTGAAAACGAGATAGAGTAAAAAGCGTAGTATGCAGATTTGCAAGGGGTATGGCCTAGCAGTGGAGATACCGCTCGAATACAGCAAAGTTAAGCAACATCGGGTGTGGTTAAGTTACGAAATGGAGCCCTGAAGTGCTTCCACACCTCGTTACCAGATTCGATTCCAGACCAGAGTAGACATATAAAACTTCCACTGGCCTGGGGTTGCCTGTGGCTCAGTGGGGTGTCAAAACACACCGCACCCGATCTCTACTCTTCTCAATCGAATGAAGACCGGCACTTGAGGCCTGATGCAGTGACTAATACACGACGCTATAGCGACCCGTGATAAAGATCACTTGTTAAAGTATAGTGTCCCATTGAAGCATAAAAGGACCCCCCCCCCCCCGCCAAAAAAAAGAGTACCAATCATTGGGAATTATTATTTAAACAGAATTGTCAAAACACCTTTATCTCTTCTTTAATAGAGACGCCGGTTCGATCCCTATGGTGGACCAGTGGTCGCAGTAAACAAGGAAGAGGCGTCTCATCATGTCAAGACTTTATCTCCTGCATGATGAGGTTCCAAGCACTTCTACCATTCACGACTACGCCGCTTGCTCGGATAACACACATTCTTCTCTCTTATATTATTCACTCACAGTATTATTCAAAATAAAGCAGAAACTAACAAATGCATCGTCTCATTATTAAAAAATTGGTCATTCAAAAAAGTGTGAAGTCAAAGGATGTAATAATGTGTGAGAAATACATAACCACCTTACCCAGTTAAGATAAGGTGCTAATTCCACCATTTTCTGGACAGACCCAACCCTGCCACTACAAAATTATTGTGGCAGGTAGAAATCTTCCATACTCCTATTCCTTTCGCTCATATTCACAAAACTCTGGCAAAATAAATTTTAGCATAAACATATCAAAATACATCATAGTAGCACTTTTCAATCAACAACTGAGGCATACCCTCTAGCACCCACACATACTAGTAAAAGACTCAAATTCATCTCACTCAATGCAAGCTGGTCAAATCCTCTTTTTCAGAATGTGAGGAACTTTCTCAATTTTAGTCATCTCACAAAAATCTTCAGGATTACAGAATGAGTAGTCTGACATACAAGGGTATGAGACATGGAGTGTAATGTCGGTATGTCTGCTTAAAATGTATATGGATAAAGTGCTGAGAAAATTAAAACAAATGTAAATGAGAGACAAGTGTGCAAGAATGAGGTAAAGATGCTGTTTATGTTGAACTATGATGATTGGTGTTTGGCAGGGTATGCATGAAGAGAGTATAAAGGTAATTGTATGATTTTCTTTATTATTTCTTTTTATGTTATATTAATGCATGTATTATATTTAAAAAATTTTCTTTTGTTTGAGGTTATGACAGAACTTACGGTGAATAAAGCTTAAGACTAAGGCACATGAGTGATCCCTCAATAGAACAATAATAATGCCATATCAGTGATCCTCAATAGGACTAATTGCAGAAAATATTAACGTAATGGGGTTTAGTGGTGAAAATTGGGTGGGGGGCATGTGATAGTAGTCTTTGCTGTGTGCCTTGAGCAATGCGATGCTTTAAAAGCACATAAGGTGTGCTATGAATTAAAGTGGTGCAGACCAGGCAGATTGGTAACAAGGTTCTAAATGGAATGAAAGTCTGTGATGATAAGTTCAGCTTTTGCTTAGGATTGAAGTATGCCGAAATGTTACAGAAGAGTATGGTTGTACCAATATTAGTACATGGGTAGTGAAAATAAGGTAAGGATGGAAAAAGAAAGGATTGAAAACAGTTCAAATGCACACTTTAAAAGGAATAATGGGTGTGGAAACGGTAGTGTGTTTTGTGGGTAGAATGGGTAAGAATTATATATGGTGTTGGAAGGTGTCAAAGTTGTGACTGATAATGTTCTCTGGTGAAATGGGATGTAAGAATAGATGTGTGAAGAGGAGAGATGAAAGTGACGAGTTGGAAGACAGAGTAAACTATAAATTATTTTTTAGTGTTTCAAAGATGACCGCAGTCTGAGAGAAATGTGTGAATGACATTGGGGGTTCATGAGGGTGCCTTCCACCCTGGGATATAAACTGAAAAGAATTCTAACTTGGATAGCACTCCATTGCTATGACTGGGCACTTATGTGGATAAAATGAAGAGTAGCTTTTGGTGCTTAAAATGACATGAAGGAGTGAGGTGGGGAGAATACTTTTTGTGGCAATGGTGTGCCTCTCCCCAACACGACCACCTTGTGGGAAAATTGTGAAATTTGAAGCTGAACTAACCTCTTCTGTACTCGTATCGTCCTCCTCTTTAGCTCTTCTTCTTTTTTTCTTGTCGCAGTCTTCTTTCTCCACACCAGTAACAAACACTAGAATGCCAAAATAAAACTATCAATTATAAAGGGTGTTCCAATAACTTGGACAGATTTTAAATGTGAGTCAAGTTTAAGCGTCTAATGATTTTTTTTCTTTTTCGTTCAGATTTAACAACTTCAGTCTTTGGCAATTTAACCATAGAAAGATTAACAATCGAACAACGTGTTAAAGTTATCGAAGCCTGCCACACAGCCAATGCAACAATGGCTTTATTGAATGAGAAGTTCCCAGGTCGCATGATCTCTCGAAACAGCGAGGTCAATTGGACACCACGATCGTGTTTTTTTTTTTATAGAGCCCATCTGGCAACTACCCACTTGGGCATAAGTCGCCGAAAAACACCACAGTCTAGAACTAGGCTACTTTAAAAAAAATATATGAAAACATAACGATATAAATTGGAAAACTTAACAATCAGGAAGCAGTCTCCGGCAGTGGGGGGAGGTTCCCCTCACCCCGATGCAGGAGAGTGCAACCTACAAAACAACAATATCAAATTAAAAAAAAAGAACCTTAAATAAAGGGGAGAAGCCCGGCCTCCCCCCAAAAGTCAACAAGTCAATGTACACGAACTCGTCCCGAGCACAAGGGACAGGCGGTAGCGACGCCGCCCATCCCGGTACCGGGACAAGAATCGTGCGCGAAGATCACCCAGACTGGAACATTCGACAAGAATGTGCCGAACAGTCTGGGGGACTACGCAGTCGTTGCAATAGGGCGCAGGCGAGCGCTCCATCAAATAGCCATGCGTCACACGAGTGTGTCCGATTCGGAGACGACAGAAAGCAACCTGAAGCCGCCGCGGCATTGGGGGATAGGTCCATGGGAACAGTCGCAGCGCAATGTCACGCAACTTTAAGTTCCCTTCGACCGTCTCCCATCTTCTTTGCCAATACGGTTCCGTATTCCTGCCATGTAGTCGGTGTGAGGAAGAGCGAAACGCTGGTCCGGTCGCAGAGTCCTCGCGGACTCTTTGGCGCACTCATTCCCCGCAATTCCTACATGTCCAGGAACCCAGCAGAAGATAATCTCGACATCTGCCCGGCTCGTCAAAACCGTGGCGTCACGGATATCGCGAACCAGGGGATGCGGAGATTCCAATGCCCCGAGAGCACTCAGGGCGCTTTGTGAGTCGCTATAGATCACAATCCGGTCTCCGAACCGGGCACGTCGCGTTATCTCCCATACCGAGTGGTGTATTGCCACCAGCTCGGCCGTGAAGACAGACGCAGCGCCTGGTAGAGCCCCGCTGACTTCAAACAGAGGGGATACGGCGTGGAAACCGACCCCCTCTTGGGACTTGGAGCCATCTGTATACACTGGCACGGTTCCAGCGTGACACGATGTGTGCTCCAAAAAGGTCGAACGCAATACACCCGGCGCAGTATAAGCTTTGGGAGCAGATGCGTGGCGACAAATAGCCAAATGTGGTACCCTCCAGGGTGGCGTCCTGGGCAGAACCAGGGGCGCCACCGGCCCGAGAGCTATATCTACCTCTCGAAGGAGTTTCCTGGCCCTAAGGTATGACTGGCGTCTCTCGGCGGCATAGGCACCATCGAGATCAGCTGCGGATGCAGTGAGAGCTGTTGGCGACTGAGGGAGGCGCTGGGCTCGCGCGTAAAGGCGAGTGATGCACTGCACGCGGCGCAGAGCGAGTGGCATCTTCCCAGCATCGACCAACAGGCTCTCAATGGGGGAAGTGCGGAAGGCACCGGTCGCAAGGCGAAGGCCGGTGTGGTGAATCGAATCCACCTTCCGCAATAAACGCTGGGCTGCGGATGCATAAAACTCGCATCCGTAGTCGAGCTTCGAGCGAACAAAGGATCGATAAAAAAGTAAGGCAGTAGCCCTATCAGCGCCCCAAGCGCTGAACGTTACGGAACGGAGAATGTCCATGGGGCGGGTACAAGAGACCCTAAGGCTGCGAATATGAGCCTCCCAGGTGAGGCGTCGATCTAATACAAGACCAAGGAAACGGTGCGACTCAACCACATCCAGGCGCACCCCATTAAGAAACAAATCTGGGTCGGGGTGAAGCCGTGGATGGCGGCAAAAGTGCACCACCTTAGTCTTGGCCAAAGAAAACCGAAACCTGTGCGCTTCGGCATAGCGAGAGACGCGGTTCAATGCCTGTTGGAGTCGACGCTCCAGAGTTGGCATCTGGGCCGCGCCAAAAGAGATCGAAAGGTCGTCCACTTAGAGCGTAGCGAGAACATCTTCCGGCAGCACCGAGGTGATGCCCTTGATGCTCAGGGCAAAAAGTGTGACACTGAGGACACTTCCCTGCGGGACACCCTCTTCCTGCTCCTTTGGGCCGGAGAGGGCTCCCCCCCACCCGTACGCGGAATCGACGATCTCGCAAAAATTCAGATATAAACATTGGGAGGCGTCCCCTCGCCCCCATCATGTGGAGAGTCTCCATGATACCGTATCGCCACAAGGTATCATAGGCCTTCTCCAGATCGAAAATCACCGTGGCGTAGTGCTGTCTACGAAGGAAAGCCTCGCAGACGGCATTTTCCAGTCGGAGCAGAGCATCCGACGTCGAATGGAACTTGCGGAAGACAGATGGCCTCCGCTATCCAGGAAAAAGGCTAATCTAACATTTACCAATTTCTCCATCAACTTGCACACGCAAGAGGTTAGAGAGATTGGGCGGAAACCGGTCGGAGTAGAGTGATCTCTCCCCGGTTTGCGAAAGGCGAGCACAGTAGCTATTCGCCAGGAGTCTGGGAGAAGACCTTCCACCCAGATCCTGTTGAACAAATCTAACTGAAAGGCCATGCCTCGCTCACTCAGGTGTCGAAGCATGGCGTACGGAACATCGTCCGGACCATGGGCGGTGTCCGCGCACGAAGCGAGAGCGGAACGCAACTCACTCACAGTAAACTTGTCGTTGAAGGGTTCTCCGCCTCTGAAGGTAAAGTCCAGCCGGCGGCCTTCCGCAACATCACGACGTGCATTGAATGCTGGCGGAGCAGCATCACGGCTAGAGAATGCGGAAAAAGCAGTCGCTAAGGATTACGCCACGGAGGCGAGGTCCGAGATTGCAGCCCCATTCTCCTGGAGAACGGGAGGGGGGGTCCTTCGAGAACTTGCCCCGAATCCTTTTGACTCGCTTCCACACCTCAGCTAAAGGGGTCTTCCCGTTAAGTGAAGACACGTATGCCCGCCAAGAAGAGCGGCGTGCGTGCTTCGAAATATACCGGAACCTAGCCCTAGCCCGACGAAATTCAGCGACAGTGAAATCGTTCGGGCGGCTCTGATAGCGCATGTAGGCATAACGCTTCTGTTTCAGGGCCGTCTCACACTCAGCCGACCACCATGGAAGTGGTCGCCGTGCAAAACGGCTAGACGTCCTAGGAATAGTAGTCAGGCCCACGGCGATGAGGTTGCCGGAGAAGAACTCAACAGCCTCATCTACCGATCTAAACTCTTCGACTGAGATAGAGAATTCAGTCATTTCCTGAAATGCAGGCCACCGCACCCGCGCCAAGCACCACCGAGGTGGTCTCTAAGACGGCAGTTGCCCTGAAAATGATATTTGAATGGGAAAGTGATCACTACCATGGAGGTCATCGACCACCCCCCAATCAAAATCAGGCTGTGTATCCGATGAGCACAAAGATAGGTCAAGGCAAGAAAATGAAGCGGTTCTCGGACAGTGATGCGTAAACTCATCCACGTTTAGGACACCCATCTCAAGCTCTTCGATCAGATCGGCAAGGACTTGTCCCCTGGGATTTATGGAGCAATCTTCACAGAGAGGATGCCTGCTGTTCAGATCTCCAAGCAAGAGATAGGGCCTCGGCAACCGTGCCACGACGCGGCGGAAGTCCCCCGCGTCGAAGTCAGCTGACGGTGGAATGTACCCAGAAATGATAGTATTCCTCCTATCCAGGTGCACCTGCACAGCCACTGCCTGAAAGGGGGTATCTAAAGAGAAAGGAAGAACGGAGACATCATGCCGGGTGTAAACCGCGCATCCCCCAGCCCGGCCATCGCGCGGTGGTGGGGTCGCAAGACCCTTATACCCCGGGAGGGCGGGCAGGGAAAACGCGCCTAGCATGGTCTCCTGCAAAAAGATAGCTAATGGGGAACGGGACGAGACGAGCCTCCGCAGCTCCTCCCAGTTGGCCCGGAGTCCACGGCAATTCCATTGAAGGAATATGCCCTCCAGGCCTAGCTCGGAGGAGACGCGGAGGCCCTCCTCGAACTGAAGACCCTCACGTGAATGGCCGTACGCTTCCCGGGGGCAGAACCCCGGGCGCTGTTGGCCGGACAAAGCGCTGAAGGCGCTGTCACCTTCGGGGACTTATTGGGGGAGGTTGGGCTCGCTACGCGAGTCTTTTCCTCCCTCCGCCTCGAAACCTTAGGCGGGCGTTGCGGCTTCGGAGGCAGGGGGCCCTCTTTTCGAGGAACCACCGTCTCCCAGCCACTCGCTACACCTCGGGGCGTGGGCGAAGGAGCCGAAGCTCCTTTGTTGCTGTCCTCCTTTCGGGGGACAGCTTTAGGAACCCCGGAAGATGGCCTAGCGACAATCTTCAGGGGTGTTGCCTCCTGTGAGTAACGACTCGGTGGAAGCGCGTGGCCCTTTCGCCTTACGGGAAACGATCACGCTGGGGGAAGAGGGGGGAGCGCTGGGTTTAGCCGGGGCTGGGTATGAACCCGTTTTGCCGCCAGCTTTACCAGGGGAGCGCCCGGGTTGGGTAGAGCCCGCAGAAGGGGTCCCAATGGGCGCGGAAACAACCGTGCTCGTTGGCCTGGATGGGCCAGGAGCAGAGGGTGCCTTTCTAACTACTGAGGCATATGACGTCCCAGGCAGAGCCGGGCGCACAAGGACCAAGTCCTTAGCCTCGCGGAATGAGAGACGATCCTGGGCCTGAACGGCCAGGATTTCTTTCTCAAGGAGATATGCACCACATTGCTTCGAAGAAGCGGGGTGCGGCTTTCCGCAATTGACACACTTGGCCACACACGATTTGGACTTATCGTGTGCTACCTTGGAGCAATTTACACAGACTTCGGGTGACTTCGACTTTGCACGTCTACATGAGCAATTCGTATGGCCGAAGCGGTGACAGTAATAGCACCGCCGCGACAGTGGCACGAATGCCTTCACGCGGTAGCGGTACCAACCGGCACGCACCGACTCAGGGAGCTTGTCACAGTCGAACGTGACGAAGAGTGTAGGGGTGGGTCTCGAGGCCCCTCCCTGTTTTCTCATCACACGTTCGACCTTGACCGCCCCATGGTCGGCCAGCTCTAGGGTGATGTCCTCAATGGAGTAGTCAACGAGTTCCCTCGCATTAACTACTCCTTTCACAAAGTTCATGGTAGAGTGCGGCGTCACACTCACCGGGGTGCCACCACGATCGTGTGACTTTAAATTTCTTTCTTTGGGGTCATCTCAAAAGTAAGGTCTATGCCAACAAGCCAACAACAATTCAAAAGCTGAAGGATGGGATAATAAGGCAATTGGTGAGATCGAGGAGCAACTATGCAGAGACCCAAAAATTATGACCATCGAGTGGAGGTGTGCTGCCGAAGCCTTGACGGACATTTAGGCGATATTATTTTTCACACATAATTGCCATGACTCAATAACATGATCCAATAATGAAATCAATAAATTTTCACCGATAACATTGTTTTATTTACTGCTAACTTCGATCCACCTTAATGGAACACCCTTTAGATGCAATGATAAGAGGGTGCTAACACTGCCCATTGTATTTATTCATCATAACCTGGATGCTAAGCTGGCTTTTATTCCTGAAAGATTCCACTATTCAACTGGGAATTATTTTTCTTTTGTGGACAAACCCAAACATTGTGGGTTGTGGGTGGCCTTGACAGTGAACTTCTCATCTGTCTACAGAACTGCAGGCTGTGAGTCATCCAGGAGCCATTGGAGAAGCAGCTTTGCTCTTTATGCTTTTTTCTTTTTGTTGGGGTTAAAAAGCAGATGTCCTTTAGCTATCTTGAATGATTGAAGTTTCAGATTACTTTTCAACAATTTTTGCATGTCATATGGCTCACTTTGGCCTCCAAAGCAAGTTGTCTGGCATGCCTCATTGGATTACACCCAATCTTGTTCATAATGTTCTTAATGAGGATTCGAGTACTCAATGATCGGGGCGAGGTGGTCCTTACTCTTGGAAGACCACTGCCTGTCTCTTTAAGCCATTTTAAAGCTAAAAAAAAAAGTCTGCTCACAGTGGGGTCCAACATTTTGAAAATATTGCTCTGTCTTCCTGCTTTACATTTATCAGTCATATTTGTAAATGAATGTTGTTTTTATGAATTAAGACTGATATACAAAATTAAAAAAATCCTAAAAGAGCTTGCAAGAAAGTAATTAATTAACAGTATGAAAACATTTAAAATGATTTGTAAATATCAGTCTAAACAGTGATTCCACACTGTACTTTCCCCCTGACAATAAGTTGGTACCAAAAAGTGAGACCAGAATATTTGAATAGAAAAGCTGAAATAATGCTAATATTTTAATAGTTTTTGCCATGGGATCCAAACCACAGATTGCTAGAGCACAAGGCAGCTGCCATAAATTCAAGACAAATCAGGACTCCATCTGGTGACTTATGCACCCTGATGTGGCATCACTTCCAAGTAATTAAAAGCATCCTCTCTATTCAGTTAGGCCATTCATTGCCTGAGAGTTAAAAAGAAAGTGAGAGAATGAGGAGAGGGGAAACCATGATATTTAATGTATTCATGGGATTATTCTACAGGTTCCCAACTCAGTGTCTCCTAACATTTCATACATGAGTGACATCTGATTTATTCACCTTCTATGATGCAAAGCAGGCAACGAGGCATTGGTGTTCTCATTTCCCTCAGTATCTTTTTGTATAAAAGTAAAGCAGAGTAAGTGAACATATATAGAGATGGTGCAGAGCTCAAGGAGACTACTTGTAGTAGAGGTGGAGGGATTGGCCCCATGCCACAGTACCCTTATGGGTCCGAATAGATCTATTGGCCTGTGTCTAACCTCCTATTCCAAAGTCTGAACTTTGCCAAATTCAGCAATGGGCATCCAATATGATGCAAATCTGTGGTAAAAAACACACCGCAAAATTTACAAATTCCTCATTTTCCAGACTCACTTTCATGCCACATCATCTTTGTGAGATCAAGCTGAAAGAGGTCATTGAAAAATACCCCTTCGAGTTCTTCATCATTTTCTTGAGCATCAAAGACACCACCAAACATAATCGCTCTGTCATTCCCGATCAAACTCAATGAGAAAGCGCAACGAGGAGAAGGCTTGACACCACCTTGCTTCACAGATATCCATTTCCATTTAAGGCCTGTAGTGTCGTGCTCTGTCAAAGTGGCAAGATCAGAGACAATTAAAATCACAACTAAAACAAAAACTTTTATATGTTCATAAAAATGCTGCATGCAAACATTTACAACAGACATCATATAAATTAAAAGCAACTACGCAACAGAAAATAATTTACAGAAATATGAAACTCAAGAAACTATGAAAGATGACACTGATAGAACTCACTATCTGGGATAAGTGCAAACATGTCTGAATGAGTAATGCCAATATCAACATCCTTCTTCCTCTTATCTTTGCTGTAACCACCATATACAACAATCCTTCCATCTGACACTGGCAGCATTTGACACCCAGACCGCGGAGATGGCGCATTTCCTGCAAAACAGAATTACAAATTCTTCTTTCGCTTAGCACACCCGAGAGTAATTACTTTCAACTGTTCACCCCTTAACACTGCCATTGATAGCGTTCATTAGACTTTTTTACCATCCTGAAACTCATTAAACAATGGCTAAGCTTTGGTTGGCAGCTATCAATGCCATAAAATAGAGAGCTTGGTAAAAGACCAGGAAACGGGTCGTGGTTTTGATTTGGTTAGGTGATTTAACCCATACATCTGATTATTATAAAGAAGATTTGCAAACCAGTGCATCCATCCATTTCATACATATATGTGTACAGTCACCTTTTAAGAAGAATTTTTTTTAATGAGCCTAACTGGCAAATTCCTCCAAGGGCATAATTTGCTGTAGTTAAAATCTCAGCTTAGTAATAGGATACCTTAAAACTACCAAAACCAAACTAAACAAAGAAAAACCCCCAGCAAAAAATAGACAAAACCAGAGCAAAACAAAAAAGGAAGCACATTCCTGCATCAGCGGGCCTCCCACTGGCGATTTTATGAGACACATGAGACCAGGGTAGTTAGTAGCACTCTTACTTCTCTCCAGTTAGTGGATAGACTAAATTAGGAGCACCCAGCACTACAAGACAATTAAGCTTGATCACTTGAACTTCTAAGATCTAAGACAAAGTTCTTACAAGTGCCCAAATTGACCTTAGTCCCAGAATTCATTCTACATGACCAAGAAACACAGTATTTGAACACATGCTGCGAGTGAATTTTTGTTTTGCCATTCTATAACCAAGTTATTTCATCATATTTTCTTTAGTTTTTCTTCATCACATTTGTTTGACTTGCTTGTGCTTTGTAAAGATTTTTTCATTTTTGACCATCATTACATCTATCCATCATGGAAGAAAGAATAAACAAATTGAAATAATAAAAAATGAAAAAAAACTAATAAACTAGTTTCTAGAACAAATGTCAACACTCCCCAACCTCCCTTGAATTTAAAGCCAAATACCAATGAGGGTGTATCACACAAAAGTTTGTTAAAGAGACCAGTAAAGAAAGTTGTGAAAATGCACCTCATCCAGCCTTTGACAGGAGTGAAGGAACCGAGGCTCGATTGTTGCTGCTCTCATTTTGGGGACAGATTAGCAAACCCCAGAATAGCCTGGTGACCACCTCAGGAGATGTGAACAACTTTGAGGCACGTGACAGTTGTGACAATTTAAATGATGAGATGGTAGACTTGGGCAGGTGTCTGCTACCTTAGAGGCTGGAGGTGTCTCCAACTACCCCAGAAAAAGCTCGACTCTTCTGGCACTGGTTCTTCATCACTCACTACATAGAGACTGAGGGTGATAGAATGGACTCTGCAAAGCTGGGAGTCCCAGCTAGCCTACTTCTCCTGGAAACTTCAAGTAGTTGTCAACCGTCAGACTTACTCCTAAGCCCTCAAAACCCTAAAAAATGTCTTTATCCAGCCTGCCAACAAGATTGCTGCTTGCGACCAACTGGCCATTCACAGGAAGATCCAATCTGAGTCTATTGATGAGTTTTTGCACTCCCTTCAAAAGTGTAGCCTGGAGTGCAATTTCTGCAGTCTGTGACACCTTTATAAATGGCCTGGTTTCCAACACAATCCAGATATGGCTGTTAGAAAATCAAACACTTACTCTAACAGACATGATTAACCAGTGCCAAGCCTTGGAAATTGCCGAGAGATTCTCAGTTGTATGCGACCCCAACGCTTGTCACACACAATATATCTGAACAGGCAGCTCTAAGGAATGCCTTGAGTGACTTAAGAGTGGAATACTGTTGCTGTAGTCTGCAACTCTTGCTACTTCTACGTAGGAGGTCTCCACGAGAGTTGTCCTAGATGTCCGTGCAAGGAGGCTGTATGTAAATGCCTCTGGCAGAGAGAGGAAAAAAACATGCAAGGAAGCACAAGGAACAAGAGAGGAAATACACACGGCATGCCAAACGACCCCCATCTCAATGGCTGTTTGATGGATAGCAGCTGCAATGTCACAACCATTTTTTAGATAATTGTTTAAAATTGCACTAACCCATTCAATATGTCCTTTCCTTCATTCATTTTGAACTGAGAGAAATTATCAATGGGTTGCAAAATGCCGGGCCGCACAATTTGCGTATCATTTCTGAGTTCCATATTCTTAAACCTGTGTCTTCAGGCAATAAAAATGGAAATATTCAAATTCAATATCAAAGAAAAGGAAAAGTGTGCAACCAGAAGGAAAATAAAATAAAAAGACAAAAAAAGAAAAGGGGAAGGTTTTGGCTCCAATGTACCATCAAATATGAATATTGGCAATATTTTTCGGGAGTTGATGCTGATTTTTCTACTTCCAGGCATGTGATACATTTCAAAAAACATACTAATTAAAAATTCAGAATCTTAGAATATATATTATTCAATATTATACAGGTTTGACCATTATTTATCGTAGAATGTCAAAAAACTGAATTACCATCTGAACTTGCTGATGACAAAAATGTTTTGTCAATTTAGCACCTATATTTGCTTCCAGAACTTTTGGTGCAATGCTGTTCCAGAATTTTTAAAAAAATATTATAATTGGTATGAATCAAAAGCTTGTTTAATTTCCAACAATTTAAGTACCTGATTGATACTGTAGCTCTAAAAAATGTGGAATTAAATGTGTCTAGTAGACAGGTATATATATAATTCCACCCAGGCACCATGTCTGGCAAACTGGATTTTGTCTAGGTGAGTGAAAAAAAGTCCCTCCTGGTACAAAGTGCGGGTAGACAAAGGGGTGAGGGGATAGTTTAAATACATAAATAGAGATAAGGTAGTGCTGAGAGGGAGAGAGAGAGGGGGAAGCTCACCAACAACTTTCCCAGGCCCCATCATAGAGTTCGAGTCAATCCAGTGACAAGGCCTCCCAAATTTGCACTCAGGCCAGGAGGATGTGCTGCTCCTCTGGGTACCAAGTATAACAGGCTAATTATGGTACCCACCACCCTCTAACCTTAAAATAATTAAGCTATGAAATTTTCCATTAAAATGCATTTACTTAAAAATAATTGGTTGTACCTGCACCCCATGGTATGTGGGCAGGATATATATATATTTTTTTTAAAGAGCCCATGTGGCGACTGCCTACTTGGGCATAAGTTGCTGTACTCAATACAACCTACAACTAGGCTATATTAAAAAAACCCCAAATAAGTAAATAACAAATAACAAGGATAAAAAGATCATACACTAGAAAAAAAAACAAAAAGCAAAGAGGTAATAAGAATGAAGCACACTGCAGTGTATAGGGGTAGCTCCACCTACTGGTGAAGGAGCATGCGCCCCACAACAAAGAGTCAAATAAAGTGGAGGGCAACCTCTTCCAAAATGTGGTATAGTCCGCAAGTCGGTGTGCACGAACCAGTCCTGAGTACAAGGGACAAGCAGTATCGACCCCGCTCATCCTGGTACCCGGACAGGGAACGTGTATGAAGATCAAGCAGAATGGAACATTCAACAAGAATGTGCTGAACAGTCATCACAGCAAGGCGCAGGAGAGCGCTCCATCAAATGGCAGTGCGTCCCGCGAGTGTGTCCAAGTCGGAGACTTGGGAGGGTAGTTCCATGGGAACAGTCGCGGCGCAATGGCACGTAACTTTAAAGTTCCCCTTGACCATGTCCTATCTTCTTTGCAAAGCCGCCCGGAGGGCAGCCAGTATTCCTGCCATGTAGTCGGTGTGATGAAGAGCGAAACGCTGGTTTGGTCGCCCAATGCCCGCCAACTTTTTGGCGCCCTCATTTCTTGCAATTCCTACATGTCCAGGAACCCAGCAGAAGATAATCTGGACATCCGCCCGGCTCGCCAAAACCTTGGTGTCATGGATATAGCGACCGAGAGGATGAGGAGATTCCAGTCTCGAGAAGACTCAGGGCGCTTTGTGAGTCGCAATAAATCACGATCCGGTCTCGGAATGGGGCACGTAGCGTCTTGGGCAGAACCAGGGTTGCCACCGGCCCGAGACCTATACCAAGCTCTTGAAGGAGTTTCCCAACCCTAAACACAAAGGGGTTAGGGTATGACTGGTATCTCTCGGCGGGATAAGCACCGTCGACGAGATCAGCTGCGGAAGCAGTGAGAGCTGTTGACGACTGAGGGAGGGGTCGGGCTCGCGCGTACAGGCGAATACAACACTGTGCCAACGCGCAGAGTGAGTGACATCTTCCCAGAATCGACAAGTAGGTTCTTAATGGGGGAAGTGCGGAAGGCACCAGGGCAAGGCCAGTGTGGTGAATCGAGTCCACCTTCTGCAATACACGGTCGGTCGCGAAGGATTCCGGGCTCGCGTGTAGCGCGCGAGCACGGCTTAAAGCGAGTGGAATCTCCCCAGCATCGAGTAGGCGGCTCTCAATGGGGGAAGTGCGGAAGGCACTGGTCGCCAGGCGAAGGCCAGTGTGGTGGATCGAGTCACTTTCCGCAATACACGCTCGACGAACAAAGGATATATACAAAGGTAAGCCAGTAGTCCTATCAGCGCCCCAGGCGCTGAACGTCACGGAACAAAGAAGACACCCTAAGGCTGCGAATATGAGCCTCCCATGTGAGGTGTCGGTCAAATACAAGACCATTGTAACATAGTCCACCAGTTCCAGGCGTATCACATTAAGAAACAAGTCTGGGTCAGGGTGGAGCCGTGGATAGTGGCAGATGTGCACCACCTTAGTCTTGGCCAAGGAAAACTGAAGCCCCTGCGCTTCGGCATAGCGAGAGACGCGGTTCAATGCCTGTTGGAGTCAACGCTCAAGAGTTGGCATCTGAGCCGCGCCAAAAGAGATCGAAAGGTTGTCCACGTAGAGCGTAGCGAGACCATCTTCGGCAGCACCGATTTTTTTTTTATTAAAGAGCTCATCTGGCGACTGCCTACTTGGGCATTAGTCGCCGTATTAAAAACTGGCCTATAACTAGGCTACTTTAAGATAAAATTAGGATAAAAAACAACTCCCCCCCCCAAAAAAGGGAAAGGGAAGCAGTAAGCAAGCTCCTGCGTCGGGGGGAGGTCCCCCCAGCGCAGGAGCGTGCAACCTCTAAGAGAAAAAACAAACTAAGCAAAAACAACAAAAAAAACCCCCAAACCCTGCTTAAATAATAGGGAGAAGGCCGGCCTACCCCCAAAGTCAACAAGTCCACCAGTCAATGTGCACGCACTCGTCCCGAGTGCAAAGGACAGGCGGTAGCGACCCCGCCCATCCTGGTACCGGGACAGGTAACGTGCGCAAAGATCATCCAAACTGGGACATTCAACAAGAATGTGCCGAACAGTCTGGGGGACGACGCAGTCGTCGCAATAGGGCGCAGGCGAGCGCTCTATCAAATAGCGATACGTCACACGAGTGTGTCCGATTCGGAGACGACAGAAAGCGACCTGAAGCCGTCGCGGCATTGGGGGATAGGTCCATGGGAACAGTCGCGGCGCAATGGCACGCAACTTTAAGTTCCCTTCGACCGTCTCCCATCTTCTTCGCCAAGCAGTCTGAAGAGCTGCCCGTATTTCTGCCATGTAGTCGGTGTGAGGAAAAGCGAAAGGCTGGTCCGGTCGCAGAGTCCTCGCGGACTCTTTGCGGCGAATGAGCGCGCCGATGGCGCCCTTATCGGCGCGCTCATTCGCCGCAATTCCTACATGTCCAGGAACCCAGCAGAAGATAATCTCGACATCAGCCCGGCTCGCCAAAACCGTGGCGTCACGGATATCGCGAACCAGGGAATGCGGAGATTCCAATGCCCCGAGAGCACTCAGGGCGCTTTGTGAGTCGCTATAGATCACAATCCGGTCTCCGAACCAGGCATCAGCAGCACCCGAGGTGATGCCGTTGATGATCAGGGCAAAGAGTGCGACAATGAGGAGACTTCCCTATGGTACACCCTCTTCCTGCTACATTGGGCCGGAGAGAACTCCCCCACACCCGTACTCGGAATCGATGATCTTGCAAAAATTCAGATATAAACATTGGGAGGCGTCCCCTCGCCCTCGTATGCAGTCTCCATAGGCCTTCTCCAGATCGAAGAACACCGTGGCGTAGTGCTGTCTACGAAGGAAGGCCTCGCAGATAGCATTTTCTAGTCGGAGCATAGCATCCGATGTGTAGTGGAACTTGCGGAAACTGCACTGTACCCAAGACAGATGGCCTCCGCTGTCCAGAAAGAAGTCTAATCTAACATTTACCATTTTTTTCAATCACCTTGCACACGCAGGTTAGAAAGATTGGGTAGAAACCAGCCAGGGTAGAGTGATCTCTCCTCGGTTTGCGAGAAGCGAACGCAGTAGCGATTCGTCAGGAATCTGGGAGGATACCCTCTATCAAGATCGTGTTGAACAAATCTAACAGAAGGGCTATGCCTCGCTTATCCAGGTGTCGAAGCATGGCGTACAGGACATCGTCCAGGCCAGGGGCGGTGTCCGCGCACGAAGCGAGAGCGGAACGCAACTCACTCAAAGTACACCTGTCGTTGAAGGGTTCTCCGCCTCTGGAGGTAAAGTCCAGTCGGCGGCCTTCCGCGACATCACGACACACATTGAATGCTGGCGGAGCAGCATCCCGGCTAGATAATGCGGAGAAAGCGGTGCGAAGGATTCCGCCACGGACGCGGGGTCCGAGATTGCGGTCCCATTCTCCTGGAGAATGGGAGGGGAGGGGAGGACCTGTGAGAACTTGCCCAAATCCTTTTGACTCTTTTCCACACCTCTGCTAGAGGGGATTTCCCGTTAAGGTCGGCAAGGACTTGATCCCTGGGATTAATCGAGTAGTCTCCCAAGAGGGAGTGTCTTCCGTTCAGATTTCCGAGCAAGAGAAAGAGCCTCAGCAACTGTGCCACAACGCGGCGGAAGTCCCCCGCGTCGAATTCGACTGACGGTGGAATGTACGCGGAAATAACAGTGTACCTCTAACCAGGTACAGCTGCACTGCTACTGTCTCAAAGGAGGTATTTAAAGCGAAGAGAAGAACAAAGACATCATGCCATGTGTAAATCGCGCATCCTCTCGCCCGGCCCCCATCCTGTGGGGATGGGATCGCAAAACCTTTATATCCGGCGGAGGGTGGGCAGGAGGCACGCGCCCAGCAGGGTCTGCAAAAAAAGATAGCTAACAGGGAACGGGAGGAGACGAGTCTCCGCAGCTCTTCCCAGTTGGCCCGGAGTCCGCGGCAATTCCAATGAAGGAATATGCCCTCCAGGCCAAGCTTGGAGGAGATGCGGGGACACTCTTCGAAGAGAAGACCCTCACGGGAATGGCCGTACGCTTTCCGGAGGCAGAACTCCAGGCGCTGTCGCCTTTGAGGACTTATTGGGGGAGGTTGGGCTCGCCATGAGAGTCTTTTCCACCCTCCGCCTCGAAACCTTAGGCGAGCGGGAGGAGAGGCTTCGGAGGCGAAGGTCCCTCATTTGGAGGATCCACAGTCTCAGAGTCATCCAGCTAACCACTGGGTGTGGGTGAAGGACTCGAAGCTCCTTTAGTGCTGTCCTCCTTTCGGGGAACAGCTTTAGCAATCTCGGAAGATGACTTCATGACCATCTTTGGGTGTGTTGCCTCCTGTGAGTCTAACGACTTGGTGGAGGAGCGTGGCAGTTTCGACTGACGGGAAACGCTCACACTGGGGGAAGGTAGGGGAGCTCTGGTTTTAGCCGGGACGGGGTCTGAACCATTTGTGCTGCAAGCTTTACCAGGGAAGCGCCGGGGGGTGGGTAGAACCCGCAGAAGGGTTCTTAATGAGGCGCGGAAACGACTGTGCTCGTAGGCCTGGACGGGCCAGGAGTAGAGGGCGTCTTTCTTAACATTGAAGTATAGGATGTCCCAGGCAGCGCCGTGGGCGCCAGGACCAAGTCCTTAGCCTCGCGAAATGAGAGACAATCCTGGGCCTGAACCGTTAGGTTTTCCTTCTCAAGGAGATACGCACCACATTGTTTCGAAGAAGCAGTGTGCGGCTTCCTGCAATTGACAATCAGCCCCACAGGATTTAGACTTTTCATGTGCGGCATTAGAGCAACTTAGACAGGCTTCAGGTTACCCCGACTTTGCATGTCTACAGGAGCGATTAGTATGGCCGAAGCGGTGACAGTAATAGCACCTCCGTGGCAGTGGCACGAATGCCTTCACGCCGTAGCGATACCAAACGGCATTCCCAGACTCGAGGAGGTTGTCACAATCGATCGTGACAAAGAGTGTAGGGCTGGGTCTCGAGGCCCCTCCCCGTTTTCTCATCACACGTTCCGACCTTGACTGCCCCATGGTCGGCCAACTCTAAGGTGATGTCATCTATGGAGTACTCGACGAGTTCCCTTGTATAAACTACTCCTTGCACGAAGTTCATGATAGAGTGCAGCGTCACACTCACAGGCGTGCCAACAAGTGTCCGAAGGGCACTAATCATGGCCGCCTCGGAGGGATTCGACGCATTCGTCAAAAGACTCCCATCCGAGAAACGGGTCACCTTCGGCTCTCTACAAATCACACTAGCTAGAGCTCTCCTCTGATGGATCATGTTGGCCTTAGCCAACATGCTGCCATCAGTAGAGCGAATAACAAGGAACCGTTTGAAGTCAGCGGCAATGAAAATGCCAGGTAGCCTCTGAATGAGGGTCCTTGCCGTAATCGAGGCTCCGCTCTGCGCAGTTCTGGTCTTCGTCTGGGACTCCCCACCCAGGTAAGCAACGGGACCAGACATGCCGATCTAGGCTTCGTCTCATACCGAAACAACAGCGACCTCATCCGTCCCCATGGGTCCCACGGAGGGAGAGGAGCCCAGTCTTTTTTGCATTGTTTTTCTTTTTAGGAGAGAGGGCAGGGCATGAACCGACTTTTCCTCTCCACCAGCAGGAGCCCCTAGGCCAGATGGACCGGACTGAGCAAGATCCTTCTCTGAAATGGAGAAGGTCTTGGCTGTCATCCCTCGCCCCCTTAAAGGGGTTGGCCTTATCGGGGAGCGGTCAATTATGGGTTTCCTGCCTGCTTTCTTGTAAGTCCCCTTGGAAAGCAAAAGGGGGACTGCCACTGGAAGAAGTGAGTCAGCGACTCTAGAGAAGGGGGTGAGATGGAGTCCCCTACGCCTGTATGCATAGGAGAGGTTTGGAGGGCCCTCTGAAAGCATAGGGGGCAGGGGACCTCCACTTTTTCATTGGAGCTACCCAAGGGTGGCTCCAACGCTGGTAAAGGGGAAGGGAAGAGAGAGTTTTAATTACATTTTCATCATCAGGCATGGTGACCCTATAGTTTACATGCGATGCAAACGCTAATCACCCTACGCAGTAGCCTGCTCTGCGAGGGGTGAACATAGGCTGGTAGAACCCACTGCCACAATTTAGGATCACACCTTTCCGCCCAGTGGCTAGGCAGCTCCACCTTGGGCTTGGCGTAAATTCAATATAGATTCAAAGGAGAGAGAGAGGGGTATGAGGAAGGTGTGAGTGGGGATGAAGCAAGTTGTCAAAAACCCACCATCCCAGACCAGAGCTCAAGGGTGAGGGAACATTGTCCCCTCCCCCCCTCAGCCTGATCCGGGATAGTTGGGCAAGAGGAAGCTGGTCAGCGTCTACCCTGTGAAATTAGAAGCCAATCAGAGAAAGTTGTGGAAAAGGTTGTAGGGAGAGTGAGGAAGTAGGCTAAGCTGGTGCCCGACGGGGCGCTGAGTCCCGTCCGTACGGCGGCCAGGAAGGCAAATTGCCGCGCCCATTATGGGGTGTGGCAGGAGAAAGTGGCATTGAAAAGGTAGAGGATTCTTAGATCAGAAACACTGAGTGAGTCAAACCTTCCTCGCAGGCAATCGGGATGTGAGGATTTCCTGCCTCTCTAGGTACCAGTTGTAGCAGTCTCCATACAGTACCTCCCTGTGGGGTAAGATTCAGACAACACAGAAAAGCACACACTCAAAGCACTACTTGCAAACCTCTTGGGGGTAATCCAACGAGTCCATCTCCTAATCCTAAAAGCAGTACATCTACTCCAAACTCTCCTCCTTATATTTTAAGGCAATACACAAGACAAAAAGCATGACACATTGACATTGGAGCAGTTCTTCAAATTCAATTCCTCATCATATTTACCTGGACACTTAGATGAACAAACACAGGTAGATGATGTCATAACCATACTTTGCTACCATTTGTTAAAGGTCCATACACACACGCATAGTTCAGAGTCAACTGACTTCTTGCATGCTGCCAGCCCTGATATTGTAGAGCTAGCTGTGACATCACATGTGGGCTTGTGTGTGATTGGCTGACCATAAACAAAAGACGATCATGGAAGAATACACCTCCACATCAACACATCTGGTCGACAGTTTATCAACATTACAAAATAAAAATGAGACACCTCTACCACTCCATGTGAGACCCATAGCACCTGGTATCTCACAATCTCCAAACCAGTATCACATGCAAACACACCATCTAATCCTCGAGTCCAAACCAAAATGAAAATGCCTTCCCACTAGATATCAACCCAGAAGAGAGACCACCTAAAACACAGGCTTCACTAAACACACCAGTACCTGAAGCTACCAAGAACCAGACAGCTAAACACATTTACAAGATGGTCAACATTTGAACAACAGATAAAATATGCAGAAACAGAAGATTTTTTTTCTCCAAAATCTAAAGCAAAAAGGAAGGAATGCAGAAAGTTTGTAAAGAGAGATCAATAAAGAAAGTAGTGAAGATAAAGAAATGAAAATATGTGAAAGATATAGCTGCAAATCTAACTACAGGCAGTTGAGTGGGTGGGTAGGAATGCATTGACAGTGGGCCACCTCTTGTTCTGGGAGTTGATCTTCTGGTCTTGGTAGTAATTCTTTTTGTGTGAGAAAAGCCACAGCTTGTCTGGCTCCACTTGGTATTTCAACTTGTTGATCAGCTTTTTGGTGTACTTGAGTAGCTTTTCCTGCATCACCTTGGACAGAAATTGTCCCTCATCTTGTATGAAAAGTAGTGGAGATCCTTATGCCCCACCGGACCGATGAGCTTTTCATTCACACATTTCTCCCTTGCAATTCCGAGATCATTGTTGATGATCCACTGGATCTCAACAACAAATCCCCAAATTTTGATGGTGTCAGATCATCGACCATGTGTTTTCCACTCTGCTGTCGCCACATAGTCAAATCCTGAATCTTCTAGCTCTTTTCTGACCTTTTCTACCATTCTTCTGCAAACAGTGAGTAAGTCTAAAATCTCCTTGTTTGTCCTTCTGGCATGGATTCTGAGGAGGACTCCATGCCTCTTCCACAAATTGGGGGTGGCTCAAAATTTTCCCTAGTCAATTATTCTGCAAAAATAGTTATTGTTTTGAAGAAAAAAATGAGGAAGACAATGAAGTTAAAATAAATAGGAATAAAATTAGTAGTTTAAAATTTGCCCATGAATATCCTCACCACCCTGTATAACTTCCAGGTTACCAAGTATCGCTACATGGGGTGGCACCACTGGGGAGATACACAGAGTGCTGGATATCTGAAAGAAACCCATCAGTGCAGTTCATCGAGGTTACTGGCTTAAAAAATAGTATGTAAGGCAGGGCAACCTGGAAGGGGGGGAGGGGCTCTATTCTATACACAATGACGTCTTAAAATTCTTAAAGCTAATATCTTCAATTCAAATTTAAGAGTTGAGGATTTTAATCGCCTATGCCATTTCTCTTAAATGAGTAATAACTTACTTTCCCCAACAATTCAAATCATATTGGTTTTATATAAAAAATTCTCTAGAATTTGTATAGAAATAAACTCAAGCTTTAAAAATCTTCAGAATTAATGAATGAGCTCAGCTTCTACAAGTAGCAACCCAAGTTAATCCAAAAAAGATAAAATGAGGGAAGTGATACCAGAGGGCTCAATCTTGTGCCATGTATATTCTTCTAAATTGAAAATGTGGACATCATTGAAGTATTTATATTCCCTTGTATTGTCATGGAAGCCACCAAAAATGACTAGTTGCTTTTTTAGTCCAATCATGCGATGACCACTTCTAGATGAAGGACCCGTGCCTTTTGTGCTGCATGGGAGAAATAAAATAGTTAAAAAACAAATTAAAACCAATAATGGTGTATCCAAAGATTCTTTCAGACAAGATGTTTGAAAACTCTCCCAAATTTGTAATCTAATCAACCAATGGCTTGGAAATTCCTATTAAAGTTGTGAATTATTTATAAAGACAAAAATTTTCATGTGAACTTTTTAATTAAAATATGAAAATACGTATAATCCAGCATCTCAACCATTTTAGAGTGGGAAAACTATCAAATGTTTTTGTATGATGAAATCTGAATAACAAACAGTACGAGCAGATCAAGATTACTCCAGGGAAGAACAAAGTTAGGCTTGGTTGTTGTTGATGACTCTCAAACTGTCTGGCTGAGAGAAGCTGCGAGACCCTTAAGAAGGATATGGCATGTACTAGGTTTTCTACAGAGCCCTCAGGGAGTGCATATAGTACCACAAGCATGTGTCATTGTGTGAAGTGTAGTCTTCCATTGTACTTAATTGTGCGAGTTAGTGCAATGCATTCTAGTGAGGCATCCTTGATGGCCAGGACCTCTTTCTAGAAGATACAAGTCATATTGCTTTAAGGAAGCAGGCTGAAGCTCACTGCAATTCACACAATTGGCCTTACAGATTTATCATGCTAGGTCTTAGAGCAGTTTGCACGGATTTTTGGTTGACCTGACTTGACATGCATACAAGTACGATTTGAGTGGCCCAAGTGGTAGAACAGTAACAATGGCACTTATGCATTAATGTAGCAGTGATGCCAATCAGGATACACTGAATCGAGGATACTGCCATGGGTGAATGTAGTGCATAGTGTAAGGGTGTGTGTGTGGGGCGGGGTCTCAATGCCTCTCCCTGTTTTCTCATCACACATTTATTAACCTTGACCACTCACTGGTTGACCAACTTCTGTGATGTCTTCCAAGGAGTAGTCAAGTTCCTCACAGACTACTTTCACAAATTTTCAGGTGAGTGTGGTCACCTGTACAGGCAAGCCATCAAGTGTCTGAAGTGCACTCAATACCTGCCTAGTCAGGAAAGACCACATTTACCAGAAGATTCCCAGCTAAGAAACAGGTGACCCTAAGTTCTCTACTGAGATACTCGGAAGTGCCTGATGTTGATAAAGCATGTGTCCTTTGACAGTATGCTGCCATCAGTAGAACGAATCATGAGAAAGATTTGAGGCAGGCCAGCGCTGGCATTATTGAGGCTCTGTCTTCTGGGTGTGATATCTCATCTGTGGTATAGTGGTAGAAAGGTTTTATTTGTTGTGCTGTTAGGTTTGTTTCTTGGATGAATGTTATGTGTATGTTGTGTTTGTGAAGGAAGTTTTGTAGCTCAGTATGTTTGGGGTAGATGGAGTTATATATTGAGTTGTAAGATATTCAGTGTCTTGGTCTGATGTATTGTTTGCAGTGGGTAGTTGGTCTGTGCATGTGATAAATGTAATTTGTGGTATATTGTTCTGTGATGGGGAGGTCAGAAGAGCGGACTGCACCATATGGAGCCATGACCTCTGTGTATTGTGTGTTGGCATGTGCAACATGAGTAGGTGATGAGACTGGGATTGAGTTCTATGGGAGAAAACCAGAGGGGGAAATAAAAGGAAACTTTAAGTATGTCTGTTTGAAGCAGTGCAATTGACAAGATGCATCAAGATTGAGGATGAATGAATGTAAATTATAGCTAATTAGTGAGTTTAGTGAGCCTTGGGAATGATTTCCTATAGGGACATAGAATGTCTATGCCTACTCAAGAAAGTAAGATTGGTAGGGATGGACAATAGGAAATGTATATGAGTGATGATGGTATGATTTTTAAGAAATATCACATAAAGCAAATAAAAAATGGGGCTCTGACCTCCAAAATAAAAACATACAGAAACAGACCTAAAAATCTGTATATTGTTGTTCAAACTTTCAAGTGCACATAGTAAAAATAGAATATTTTTCTATCAAATCTAATTATAAAATAAGTATTAAAAATATATACTTACGCAACTTTTTCCCAGGTTTTGGATTTAAAGTGGAAAACCCAGAGGTCTTTATAATGATAAAACTGTGATTGGGAGGGAGATGTGAACTCCCCACCAAATATCCACAATTGGCCACCAGCCTGAAATAAAAGGTGAAACTTTATATATTTCCATTACAATTTATATAATTTGTAACAAAACAAAATATATGTGTACAAGACAAATGAAAATTGGCAACTAATGAAGGCTTTGATTTTCTAAAGACAGCTAATACTAATATGAACTATTTAAGTGAAATCAGACACATACTCGTAGTTTAAAATGATCCTCATCACTTAAAAAAGCAAAATATTCAAGAATATATGGGAAGAAAAACCAAAATTTAACTGAAGATGTGAAAAAAGCCACTTACCCGAGAGAATGCTACAGCTTGATGAGAACTTCGAGGTGGAGGACCACCAGGAGAGGTCACTTTAATCCACCGATCTTGTTTAATATGATAGAAACAGAGATCATTGTAAATAAGTGTCTGGGAAAAAAAGAAGAAAAAAAGAAAACTGAACATTTGGTCTTTAAATAAAAGAAATAGGGTGTTCTCTTTTAAGACAAGCTAAAATACCAAAATACATACATTGCTTCCATTGAAATATTCACCGCCAAATAAAATTAGCTGATCTTTGTCTGGATGTGCAGTCAGTGAAAATGCACTTCTTTTAGATGGAGGAGGAATAGCTTCTTCTAATATAGCATTTTTTTCCTTATCTTCCTTGGAAAATTTTGCCAGAAGGCTTTCAATATCTTCCTACAAAAAAAAATTATACTCAAATAAAAATGAAAAAAAAATATATATATTTGAAAACTACAATGCATAATAGAAGGGATCATAAAAATAAGATGCATAGAAAGCCTCTAGAGCCTTTATATATACCTAAATTGTTCTTTGGAGACATGATCTTAACCCTTAAAGTGCCCGCTAAAAAAAATGGAGGACCCTGTCAGCCCTAGAAAAAAACTACTCTTAGGAATTCACTAGAAATTTCCATAGGCTTAAAACCATAAGAACACCAAATGGTATGAGCAGCACTTGTATGCTCGGGACATTTTGGTTCATGCAGCGCTTTAAGGGTTAAGATCTTTTAGTTAAACAGATCCCCAAATTATAAAATAAATGTGTGAGGGATTTTGAAACTTCCTTTTCTTAGTGGGGACTCAAATTTTATGGCAGCCACCATAAAATTCACCTTTAACAGGTATGCATCCAATAATAAATAACATTCAGTGTAGCTTAACTTCACTGTAATCTGAGGCAGTATTCCACCGAGGAGGGCTGTCCAGCAAATTTCAATTATAAAATTCTGAGTAAAGCTTTTGCCTGCCTGTGGGCCAGGATGAAGACCTGGAGTGTTGTGAAAAGGGACTAGAGCCAGATAGGAAGCACTGGCCTTGTTTCTGCAAATTAGAAAGTACAAGTGCATATCGCTGCCCAATAACAGAAAATGCCCTACCTTGCAAAACTGACCAAGTAGGCAAGGGTGTGCTTTTTGATTCTAGCCACCCTGTAGGCAAGAGAAAAGTTGTAGGGTGGTCACTCATTCCCAGGGAATATGACATGACCACCCTACCTGGTATGGGACCACTCCACTTAGATATATTCCAAGTTCAGTTGCAAAAGAACTTACACTTCCTAACTGTTGCATGGACCACTAGTACATGTGTGTGTGTGGGGGGGGGGGGCGCGATAAAATTCCCATAGCACACAACAGCCTCCCTCCACTCTAACCTGATCCCCCCAGGACAGTTTCGCCAAAAGTGCAGTCCCACTTAATTGTGGTACTTACAGCAAAAGCACATATAGCTATGCTTTCTCATTTAATCTCTCAAGCAATTAGAGGGAGCAGAGATGTCATCTGAGCTATAACAAACAACAACATGTTAGAGTGAAGAAGTGATCCTTAATCTGAATCTGTCCCTAAATCTGTCAATAACTTTTTGATCTATCTTGTATACAACTGGCCTATAAATCTGATCATATAAACATCCAACAAATCTTTAGATCAAAGTGAATAAATAAGGGTGGGTAGTATCATGGCTGTGCTCTGACTCTGCTTTGTGAGTAAGTGGCTGATGATGAAATATAAGGAACAGAGCTTTGCAAACTACATCTCAACACTTTGTGCAACCAATAATCTTTAGGTATGCCATGAATATAATTTTCATATTTTATTTTTTTACTAGTTTAAGCTAGTCTTTAGGGAAGATGTGAACTGCTGAAATGAAAATCTCCATGTTCTGAGGAATCCGAATATGAATTGGGTCAGTCAACATTTGAGAGAAAGCACAGAAACACAGCAATTCAATTATTTATTTATAGAAATTTATACAAGATTCATTATTCACAATTTTTTTACAAATGCTAATTGAAAATTTGGCCCACAATCTAATCTAAACTGACTTGGCTAGATGTCAACAATATATTGAGAGAAAATAACTCAAATTTCAAAATCAAGCTAATTCAAATAAAAAAATTCAAGTTACAATGTATATAGCATTAATTTATATAAATGAAAGCAACTAATACGGATACAAACAAGATCAATTGTTACTAACACATCTCTCAGATTTTGCTGAAATTTGGTTTATAGGGAACTAGTTTTCCTATTTCTGAATCGATTTCTGAAAATTTAAGCTCAATCTGACAAAAGAGTTCAGAAGATATGACCTCAGGCATTTTGAGATCACCAATATTTGGTGACCTATAACTTGGGTAATAATGGCTATTTTTATATAAAAGTATATATAATTAGAATCAGAAAAAGAAAGAAAATCTGAATATGCAAATTTTAGAACTCAAGGTTGAACCCCCCACTGCAACCAAATTTTGAGGTTATAATTTGACACCTGGCATATGTTATTCATGAGGGTTAACAGTTTATGGGATGCTGGGCATGTACCAGTTTAGAGGAGGAATAACTTGGGGGTGAGCCTGGGTTACCCGTACAGAGGTGTCAGACGAAAGCGTTTGAGGTTTCACCATAGAGTTTTGCTCTGACTCTCTAAAGTTCTTACAAGGAATCCATTTATAGGCAGGGTTCGAAAAGTAACTTGGTTATCACTGGGTTAAAAGGACTCAAAAAGAAAATGGTGTTTTGTAGGCTTTATTCTTGGCTTAGGTCTACTTTAATTGGGGCAAGTGAAATAGTTGAGTCTTATGCAGCTTTGTTTAAGTTTACCTCTATGTTAGATGATTGGAACTAATGACAGCTGGATTTAACGATGAGAAACAGAATTGTGATGCCAATAAGATAAATGTGAATACAGAATCAAGAGAGATGAATATATCCTACTAATAAATAGTGATGTTACTCCTCCTGGGAATTCTCTGCCTGTCTTATTTATATGAACATCCATTAAGGAGCGTGATTTAGCTATTTTTAATCAGAGCGAGAGCTGGAGCCTCATAGGTCAAAGTATGTTCCTTTGAATTGAGACTGCTGGGTGGAGTCAAAAGGTGTGTATGTTTCAATGTAGACACATTTGGTCGCATCTGGGCTGGCATCAATAGCAAGGTGATAGCAAAGTTGATTTTGTCATTTCCTAGGTACCATGTCAACTTTAGCTGGTCAAACCCAACTCCGCTCTGGCTGCCTCATTATCTTGTATCAAGACCTTTTGGCTCACAGCCGTTTCCTCGCATGTGTATATTTGTGCATTTGCATGGGAAACTCCAATTATTCACTTGCCTGCTTACATTAACGTTTTTCTTAAGACATGTGCAATTGTGATTTAACATATATATGTATTTTGCTTTATTCTACATTAGTCCATTGCTACTACATGGTATATTATTTCAGTAGTTATTATGTGTGCCCAATTTCAAGATTTCATAGGTCCAACAGGGTGCTCATCTGTGAGGTTCCTCCCTAAGCCTCCTTCACCATGCAATTTGATCATCGCTACATATAAAATGTGACTTTTTTATAAATATTATATTGAATTGTTAAAGGGATCTTGAATTGAAGAGATGTTACTCAAGCCACTGATGAAAATTCATTTGAATCCTGCTCAGATTCTGTATTCAGTTGTACCTACCAGGTATAGTAGAGTTTTTCATTATCAGTGTCCAGCAGTTCACACACAACAATGAGTGGTTTTTTTTTCACTCTTCCAGCACATTTTTCAACAAGTACATCAGTAACTTTTCTAAGATTGATTGTTATGCATTTCTTAGTAGGGTCTATTAGTATTTCAAGTGGCAAACCATGGTATTTGATAGATTTTACTTTGGTATAGTTTTATCTATAAAAATAAAGGATTTATAATTAGGTAATTTATATATATATATATATATATATATATATATATATATATATATATATATATATATATATATATATATATATATATATATATAAAAATAAATAAATAAATAATATAGCTATGCACATAATACAGTGGCCACATTGGAAATTTATACATCTACAATTTTAGGCTAATAAAACAAGTCAACTTACAGGCTTTTATTTTCAAATATATTAGTATTTTGTCATTGTATCCATATGGAGCCACAACTTCCTCAGTGTCTCCTTCATTACTTGGAAGTTAGACAGATGTTCCTTCGTAATCTCATATTTTATGATGTTCCAGGCCTTCTCAAGGGGATTCAAGTTACCAGACCACTCTAAAACACTATTATTATTGTCTTTAAGAAAGTTTTTAACTGACATGGACCTGTGGGCAGGGGTGCTATCACCCTGAAAAGTGCTACACTTGGGTATCAAATTATCACACAACACTTCCAATAATTGGCACTTTTCATAGTTTCATTTTTGGTAAGAAAAAACAGTCCTTCCCTACCCATGTTTCGATTAAAAACACCCCATACCATAACACTGTTGGCTACTTAAGGTGTATTTGAGGTCAAACCGTGATACTCCATTTGGATGTTGCACTGTCTTTGATCAGGGTGTCTACTTGTTTGGTGATTTTGAATTCAATGACTTTTCAAGGTTTCAAGGACTTTTTAAAAAATAATCAAGGACTGGTTTTAGCCATTGTTTTTTTTTCTTTAAATTATTTGTTACATGATCCTTTTATGTTTTATTATATTTATGAGACATTTCTTTAATTAAATAATTTCTATCATCAAAATCCATCCATTTCATGAAAATTTAGTAGCTACATTTGGAAATGCTTCCATTTTCAGGTATAAAAATAT
This sequence comes from Ceratothoa steindachneri, assembly GCA_963969495.1. Taxonomy (NCBI): domain Eukaryota; kingdom Metazoa; phylum Arthropoda; class Malacostraca; order Isopoda; family Cymothoidae; genus Ceratothoa; species Ceratothoa steindachneri. The sequence goes on from OZ018326.1 coordinate 29,636,002, forward strand.
ATTTTAAAGCATTTATTTTTACTCAGCCACGCAATTACCTAAATTATACTTAGCAAAAATATCCATTACTTTCCACTCTTCATAACAAAGAATTTTTTGTTTCAAAATGACCCCCAAACAAAGAATCATGAAGCATTTAAGAAAAAATCTGAAATATTTCAATTGAAAATTAAATGTATTACAAAACAGAATGAACATTCATGATTCAGAGGTTACCTTTTAATTTTATATTTTATTTAATCATGCTTGATGGTTACAATCTCCTTATCAAGAAGAATCATTTTTGCTTCAAAATCCATTTTTAGTCTTTGTTTCTTATCTTCTTTTTCTTTGATAAGAGCCTCAGTTCGTGTTTTCTTGGCTTTTATGTCTGTAAGACTTTTGTCCTGCTTCCTTTTCTTTTCAAGATCTTCTTTGTACAGTCAAGAAGAATTCCTAACTGCGTGCATAAGTGACTTAGTCACTTTAAACTCAGTTGCAACCAAGGCATCGTGTACAACTCGCTGAGCAATCTTAGATTTCTGTTGAAGATTTTTAACCAAGATTTCTTTGTTAATATTGAAACCCTGTTCAACAGCTGCTTGTCCATGAGTGAGGCACAATATCTCATAAATAAAGCTCTTGAAGAGGGAGGTTACCTTGAATTTTACTACCTGGAATAAGTGCTCAAAATGAGCATCAAGATGAGTTTCTCTGAAGAACTTTTTATTTGATTCACAGACATTATTGTCAGTGACAAATCGCTTTTACTCTGTTTTGATGTCATCAGCAACTTTCCTGGACAGTTTTTCTATAGACACAAGTTCTCTCAGAAGGATCTCAATCCTGGACTCATACTTGGATACATTCAACATCACATTTGTATTCAAACAGCTAAAGCCTTTAACAACCAAATACTTGAGAGGGTTCCTCTCATTGATTTTTTTTTTACTACAGCTATGAAGAAGTTCACTGCTTCCTTCCGAAACTGAAGAATGTCAGTGTTGGTCAGTTGTTCTTGAGCTTTTCTAATCTCTTCTTTAACAGCAAAGATTTTCCTTCAACTAAATCTTTCTTGATAAAATGTAGCAAGAGAGTCGACAGCATGGCACACAAATCCTCATAAAGGAATGGCATCAGAAATCCTTCCAATTCCGATAAAATCTTCAGAAAAAAAGCAATCTTAGCAGATAGAAGCTTATTGCACAGAGCCACTTTCATCGTGACATGTGATGCACTTTTTGGTTCTTTGTGAGTATTCTTGATTGTTTCAACAAACATCTTTGGGGAGAAGACTAATCACCCTTTGTGCAACTCTTGTTTTTCTACCCATCTTGTTGGACAAAATTTCATAGGGAAATCAGATTGATGAACTTCATTTGGTGGCAAAATCAATTTTTGTCTCATTGGAGCATCTTTGAAAACATAATATAATGTAGACAAAGATTTGCCAACATTCCAAAAAACGTTCTTATCAGCAAACTTGAAGCTGCCAGAAACTACATGCAATGATCATGTGCCATAATCAAGTAGAGGAGGAGAATTGCCACTTCTTTCAGAATTCAGCAGCCTCAGAAACTTATGGTTAACGTTCAGGCCATCCATCGATACCTGAATAATTTTTGATTTGTTGAGATTCGATACCCCTTCATTAAAAGCTTTAGCAAGTCTTCAGCTCTTCCTCTGCTTAGAAAAACTGAAGAATGAAGAGGGGTCTGACAGCACAGCAGAGGGTAGGTGAAATGAAAACAGAAAAAGACCTAGGCTGGGGCCTGAGTGGGTGCCGGTTTTCACTACATAGAGTTGACCAGAAAGCCAACTGTATCCCACACAAAGTAGAATTATGCAAAATAGAATAGCAAAAAATAAAAAAGTGCAATAAACATTATGGGACATTGATGAAGGTGAGGTATTTAAGGGAAAAATGGGTTATAAGCAAAGCATAACCAAAATCAACCAAAAAAACAAGAACAAGGTATCCAAGTGACAGTCACAGAAGTATAACAAGCATCCATCATAAAATACAATGCATCCAAAGCATACATATGTTCACTCACATTGTTGAGTAGATTAACTTAAATATTATTATTTTCCTAATAGACATTAAAAAGTATATAAATAGTAAGTTTGAAAAATCATTTGAACAATCAATGATTTATTTTTTAAATTCAAGGACCATCTAACTTTTTCATCAAATTCAAGGATTATCTACCTTTTCATCAAATTCAAGGACTTTTCAAGGATTTCAAGGGCAAAAAATAAATTCAAGGACTTCAAGGGCAGTAGACACCCTGTTGATGCACTCCTGATCAGCCTGAAGGTGGATCTATCACTGAACATTACCGTTTTCCACTGTTCAGGAGTCCAGTGAAGATATTTCCCGCAGAACTTCAGCCTTTCCTGTTTCATGTAGTGGGTGAGGAGGGCTTCTTTTCTTGCTTGATTGTTCGTATAGTGATGTCCTCCAGGAGTTTGGGATACCTTTTCTTGATTTACGAAGGAGTTATAGATGGGTTGGACATCACTTCTTGTTTCATTAAGTTGTCAATTCATACACTTGTGTTTTTCTTATGGCCACAAGAGCCTGATTTCCTATGTGTTACTGTTCCTCGAGGTACTGACTTGGATGCTTTCATCAGGTTGTAAATAGCCATTTGTGAGAACTTAAGGTCTGGGGGTCATACGTATCACAGACAGGCCATTTTCTAATAATGCCAAGGCACAACTTTTCTCTACCATGGAAAGTTTAGATTACCACATTCTGACTTCAAGGAGCAAAGTTATAGGGGGTCAAATTTAGCATAAAAGCAAAAATGAGGCTGTCCAGAAAATGCATGAGGACAACCTTTTGCAGTAAGCTCTGAATGAGCACTGAGCAGCATTTTGCCAAGAGTATGTATGTCACTAGAGACTATTACACCATCAGATGCCATAACAAGCTCCTTCCACTCAATTTGTGGCCAGAACTAATGTAAGGCCTATGAGCATTTTCTGATGTATAGATTTTGATGTGCTCACTGTATTTTGTAAATTTGAGGATTATGTCCACCTTTGAATTTTGTGGCTCTTTGTTATAAATATCTCTATTTAAAAAAAAAAAAATGCAAATGCTATATAGAGTATATCTATATAGCACTTTGAATACTTAGTGTGGGCAAAATTTCTAATTATGATGTTATGATAAAAAATAGATTGGTTGCCACCTTGGGAGGCATATATGTCTGAAGTGATGGAAAAACTAGAGGCCTAACGACATTTAACAATCCCCTTTTGAATTTGAATCTAATGTTAGGTTTTTAATTAGGAATATTATGAGTTTATTTAAAAATTGAAGGGTGCATGAAGAGTGCAGCCCCCACAATTAAGTGGGGGATATAGAGGGCGAAGCTCCCACTTCAAAATTATCTTAAAAATGATATAAAATACAATGATGCGAATACAATAGCCTAAAAAAACCGGAAAAAAATTCTTTTTGTAATTTTCCTAAGAAAAACATTGTCTACATTAAAAAACTATTTTTAAACATATATACCTATATATAAATTAACCAAAAGTTCAAGGGTGGGCATAATCCTAAAATTAACCCAATATTATGGGCCTTGATAGTTTCTGAGGCTTAATAACATACTGGGTTTTGCAAAAGTGCTATTACACTTGTTATGATGATCTCAACAAAGGACTGATAGTTTTGATGCAGTTAGAGACATTTTTATTGTTGTAACATATAAATATGTGTTTATATTGTAATATTAATCAATGTGGAGACACTTGACGGCAAATAATTGCTCCAGGCGAGATCTGTAAGTTGTGCACACATTTGGACAAAGTCCTCATGCTGGCCCACACACAGCTGATGGAGGACCTCAGCTCATCGATGTTGCTGTTTTGGACCTTGCAGCTCTTGCCCTAGAGATGAAACCACATACTGTAGTTGAGGGATTGAGGTCAGGCGACTGCTGTAATCAAAAGACATTTGAGCAGAAGTTCATGTTCAACCCCAACCACTCTTGCATGGTCTTGTCTGTGTGAGGCAGTGCACCATCATGCCGTAAAACTTAGTCCACCTTCTTCATAATCTAGCTCATCAGGAAACAACTTTTGTGGCCAAAATGTATCTATAATCAGCCACAGGAAGATAGTAAAAAACCGCAAACCCCAGCGGCAGCATCTCGCCATTTGAAGCCGCAATGCTGAACATCACAGAGGCTGGGTGCTTGGTCATGACACATAGCGGACCTGGCTGAAGCTTACCACATTGTCATTCTGTAAGGTTGATGACTGGATAGATTGTGAAAGTTTTTTATCAGAAAAAAATAGAATTTGATAGCCATGATTCTTTGAGTTGTTGAGAAGGCAATGACAGTAGTCCCAACATTCTTGCATACAGCCAGTGAGTAGGGTCTTTCCATGCATCTCAAGCTCTCACCACCTTCCTCCTTGACTGCACTGGACACCATGGGTACTGAGATGTTCTTCTTCACAAGTACAGTCATTTTGGGAGCACTTTCAAAGGCATTTCTCACAGCCAAACGGTTGACAACTTGAGGTTCATCTGAACAAGGTAAACCTTTGAGTTAGTCCCCATTCTTGAGCCTCTCCATGACTCAGTGCTGGCTGGTACTGTACTAGCTTGCAATATACAAGGAAGTGAAACCAGCTGTGTTTGATTCTGCACTTACAGTCATGACCAAAAGTTTTGAACTTACTATATTTTTCATAAAGAGAAAATTAATAGATGCTCAGGGCAAAGAGTGTGACACTGAGGACACTTCCCTGCCCAGTTGGGCCAGAGAGGGTTAATGAGATAAGGAGAGTTGGTACAAAAAGGCAGGAAATAAATGTTAGTGGAAGGAAGAGAGGCTAAGCTGGTGAGTCCTGTTAGCATGGCGACCAGGAACACACACCACCATGCCTCTTATGGGGGCATTGTGCCTCAATAAGTAAAGTTACTTATGATGGTGATGCCTGTTGGTCAATCATGCTGCAAGGTTAGCTAGAAATGGTGGGGACAGATTTAAAAAAACAAAACACACAGAATACAACCCTGCTGGGCAGTGTTGGGAGGAGGTAGATGCTGACAATGTTGTATGTGGTTTTGTTGATTTTATAGCAATTGATTGTAGTTTAGTAATGCCAATTTGTAGGAGGGTTTCTGTTCTGGTGATCTTAGAAAACGAAATGTCTTTGTGCACTAAGGTATGGAGTGCTGGGTATATATCATGTCTAAGTGTAGTATAGTTGTGGATAGTTTTAGGCTAGATTGGTGAGTTAAGTGGCATTCTTGGCTTATGAAAATAAGAATGTTGTAGGTTTTTAGTGTTTTTGTAATTCTTGTTCCTTGTTTGGGATGTTGTTGAGGCAGTGGGTGGGTTGTGGGTAGTTGTGCATGGATAACAGGTCTACTGCTGGGGGAGTGTACTTGTTTAGAGACGAAGTTGGTGCAGTGGATATATTGACATTTGTTGCATGTATTGCAGAGAATAGAATCTTGTGATGGGCTCATGTCACAAGTAGGGAGATATGTAAGGGAGGAAGGGGGCCAGAGTTCTGTTCTGTCTCCAGCTTAGGTGAGGAGGAGATGAGTAGTCATCATAGTACTACTCATCATGAAAAAAAGGTAGAGAGATATAGGAATGAGTGAGGGGGTGGAGATCCCAGGAATAACCAGGCTGGGCAAGAGTCTGAAGCTGCATCCCTTTCCAGGGATTAGTGAAATTATGGTCTTTGCTCATGGTTTGGAAATAGCAGGTTGTTTTAATTCAATGCACTTTTATTTCCACAAAACAATTTTGGGCAAAATATTCTTGCCCTATTCTGTATTCCAGAATTAATAATTGAAATGTTTAATTGGTATTAACAATAAAGTAAGGACATAGTTCAATACCTCTTTCATATACAATTTTGAAAAAAAATATCAAAAGATAAAAAAGGTGGGAAATTCTCCCACCTCCTCAATCACACAACAAAGGAAGAGTACGATGACAGCGGAGGCAAAGTAGTGAAAATTCTAATCCTAAGAAAAATGGAGAGACTGGCTTCCACATAAAAATCAATCACATGCCACATGCTGGAAAATATTTAATTTGCTATAGTTATTCAATTGAATCACTCATTTTCTCTACTACTGGAGCTTTCTGGTAGTGCAAGTTACCATTAATATAGTACCTATGTGTAGCTAGCAGCAAATGATAGCAGACACACTCAAAAGGTAAGTATTTTATTTTAGACATTTTTAGTGGTTAATTTCATATTTGTGATACAAGAAAAATAAATGGCTCAAATACTAAATTAACTGTTACAAAAAAATATATTTAAAAAAAAGAAAGATGTGCAAATAATATGAAAAAAATTGGAACATTTTATACTAGAGTAATTTATATATAAAAAAATTAGAAATACAATTGTTAGTGTTAAAAGCAAAGAATAAATGGAAAATAGTAAGAGGCAATTAAATATTTATTACCTAGAAAATAATATATTAAATAATTAACTTTTTAAACAGTAAGTACAAATCATAGGTTCTTACCTCTCCTTTCTGTGCTAATTCCTTTTTAAGCTTCTTATTAAACTTTTTTTCAGTTTTAACAGCAGTTTTTTCAGCCCCTTTACCCCTTTTCTTATCTTTTTTCCCCATGTTATCAGTCTAATGCTATATTTTCTTTCATAAGTGATCTCTAGAAAAGCTGAAAAACATTCAGTAGAATTTTAGTTATATGAGAGGGAAAGATCATAAGAACATAAGAAAAGAAGGAGACGGCAAAATACCATTCATGGCCTACACTTGGGAGCTCCTGTTCCAGTCAACACACAAAAGATTTCTTACCAGAGAAAAGTCATCAACATTGTCACCCTTTACAGGAGTTTGTCAGATTTAATCTACAATACACATAAAATGCATCCAGAGGATTATGTCCATTCATGCAACCACAAAATATAAAAATATAATCTCTCTACTCCTTAGAAAAATATATACATATGTACATAAAAAAAAGTCAGTCCCATCTAGCAGTTTCATCCATATATTTATCTAATCTATTCTTAAAACTACCCAGAGAGGAGGCTTCTATCACATGTCTAGTGAGCCTATTCCATTCATCTACCACACGATTTGTAAACCAATTCCTCCCAATCTCCTTCCTGAACCTATACTTATCAAGCTTAAACCCATTGCTACGTGTCCTGTCATGTTCACTAAGTATAAGAAATTTATCCAGATCCCCTTTATTATATCCTTTTACCCATTTGAAGACTTCAATCAATTCCCCTCTGACTCTTCTCCTTTCCAATGTATGTAGATTTAGTTTTCTGAGCCTTTGACCATAAGATAAGTTCCTTAGCCCACCAATCATCTTTGTCATCCTTCTCTGCACAGACTCAAGCAAATCAATAATATGGTGACCAAAATTGTACTGCATATTCTAGATGAGGCCTAACTAGCGCCAGATACAGTTTTAGAATGACTTCAGCACTCTTATTGCTTACACTCCTCCTAATGAATCCCAATATCCTATTAGCTTTATTCTTAGCATTTAGGCATTGCTTTCTAGGATGAAGGTCTGAACTTACCAAAATACCCAAGTCCCACTCACAATCGGTCCTCCCTAAAATTCTCCCATTTAATTTCTAACTATTCAATGGATTATTTCTACCTATACTAAGTACACTACATTTGTCGATGTTAAACTTCATTTGCCATTTCTTGGCCCAATTGGACAGAATGGTCAATTCCTCCTGCATTACAACAGCATCAGAATCAGCCCTAATGGCCCTACCTAGCTTAGTATCATCAGCAAATTTACTCAGATCACTACTTATACCTATGTCAAGATCATTAATATAAATTAAGAATAGCAAGGGACCCAAAACAGATCCTTGCGGAACTCCACTGCTAACACACCCCCACTCAGATTTAACTCCATCTATACTAACTCTTTGCTGTCTGTCACTAAGCCATGACTGAATCCACCTAAATATACTGCCATCGATCCCGTGTGCTTTAACTTTGCTCAGAAGCCGTAAGTGTGGCACTCGATCAAAAGCCTTACTAAAGTCCAAGTATAAAATATCATAGTTTTCATCATTATCTGCTGCTTCATACACCTTACTATAAAAAGACAGCAAATTAGTCAGACAGGATTTACCATTACTAAAGCCATGCTGTGATTCTTTTATCAACTTATGCTTATCCAAGTGATCTCTAATATTCCTTGCTATAATAGATTCCATCATTTTCCCTACCACTGATGTCAAACTTACTGGTCTGTAATTAGACATATTTGTTTTATCCCCTTTCTTAAATATAGGTATCACATTGGCTTTCTTCCATGCCACTGGCACAATGCCACTCTCCAATGATTTTCTAAAGATGCATGCTAGGGGCTCACTTAACACATCCTTACATTCTTTCAAAATTCTAGGAAAGAGCTCATCAGGACCGGGTGCTTTACTACTTTTGATTTTATCAATTTCCTTTGTCACTATCTCCTTTGTGATCAAGATATCCTTTAATTTCTCTTCATCATTACCCCGAAAGATCGTTGACACCTCGGGTATATTTAGAGTATCCTCCTGTGTAAATACTGAGAGGACAAAGTCATTTAGCATTCCAGCCATTGAGTCCCTATCACTCACTAATTCTCCATTGGAATCTATAAGTGGGCCTATTTTATCTCTAACCTTAGTTTTGTATAATTGATAAAAACTTTTAGGATCTTCCTTTGCCCTATTTGCCACTTTAATTTCATAATTTCTCCTTGCGACTCTAATTAAATTTTAACATCTCTTGCTAGTTCATTATATCCCTGCCTTAAGTGATCCTCTCCATTTTTTATTTTCCTATAAATGCTCTTTTTAATGCCAATATAATGCTTTATTTTATCTGTCATTCCTTTTGGGTCATTATTTTTAGTCCTAATCTCCTTATATGGAATGTTAATCATCTGACCTGTATTTAATTGCTCAATTATTCTTTCATACTCCTCTTCAATTGTAATCTCTTCCTCCAGGTGATATCATTGAATCTATTCCTGATTTGATTTCATTGCCTGGTTTCTGTACAACTGCCTCCAGGTAAGTCCTTAGCCCATTATAATTTGCTCTTCTAAAGTCAGGAATTTTAACATTGTTCATGCTACTATCAATACCATTCCATTTCATCTTGAATCTAATTTCACAATGGTCACTATTAGCCAAATTTCCTCCAATCTCAGTATCCTTAATAACTTCTTCCCTATTTGTCAGAACTAAATCCAGTATATTATTACCTCTAGTGGGTTCGTTAATAATCTGCCTCAGAAAATTATCTTGGACAACATTCAAAAATTCCTCAGCCAGCTGATCACCCACAAGAGCTTCCCAGTCTATATTTCTGTAATTAAAATCGCCCATTATACACACATGCTTACTTCTACATGCCCGTTCTATCTCATGCCACAGAAGATTTGAAGTTTCCTTACAAAGATTTGGTGGTCTGTATAATAATCCTATGACAAGCTTGTTTTTACCTTCCTTTACATTTAGCCATAATGACTCTGTGTTATCATCTAATTTAATTGTACTGTTTACACAACACTGGAGATTATCTTTAATATAAATAATAACCCCTCCTCCTCTCTTCCTATTCCTATCTGTATGGAACATGTTAAAGCCCTCAATCTCAACCTCAGGTTTAAAGTGATTACCTGCCAAATCAAGCCATGACTCTGTTATCGCAATTATATCAAAATTCTCTTCACTCGCTAACGCTCTTAAGAGATCTATCTTATTCTTTATACTCCGACCATTTGTGTAGTATATTTTAAAGTTTTTTTTTATTATTCCCATCTTCATTGCATCATGCTTTTTTATTCCTAGTTATCTGCTCATTCCATAAGCAGTCATGGGTAAATGAAGTCAAATTTAATGAAAGTAACAATGAATATGAACTAAATGATTACAATATGCACATGACCAAGGGTTGCAAAAGTTATAGTACACTAATTTTTTTCTAATCTTTCAAGCGGTTTATGTGTGGGATAGATAAAGTTCCATCAAACGAAACAAAGTTCTGATTTTCCAGCATGTCATTAAAACATTTTTCATTGTGTGAAGATGTATCAAGATGGAAGTGAAAATAATGGAGATCTCTGCTCTCTTGCATGCAGTCCACAACAAGTCTGATATTGCTAAGCAGCTAAACATCAGCTGGATGACCATCCACAGAGTCACAGAGAGACTCAAGAATAGGTAAAACCTCAGAGATCAATTTCATTCAGGCAGACCTTATATTGTCAACCATTTGGCTGTGAGAAAGTGCTCTGAAGCTCAAAATGATGCTTGTGAAGAACATCTTGGTGGCTCCAGTGTCCAGGGCTGTTAAAGAGGAGAGCAACAAGAGCTTGAGATGTAGGGAATGTACTCTTACTCACCAACTTTATGCAAATGACTTGTAAAATCATGGCAATTGAATTATATTATTTTCTGATGTAAAAACCTTTACAGTTGATCCAGTCATAAACAAACAGAGCACCTATGTGGTCAGCTTCAGCGAGGATGTCTCTAAGGTCCACTATGTGTCCACAACCAAGCACCCTGCCTCCCTGATGATGGTAAGCATTGTGGCTTGAAATGGTGAAAAGATGCTGTTGGTATGGTTTGAGCCAGTTACAGGCTCACAGTGGATGATTACAGGAACATCTTGGCCACGAAAGTCCGGCCCTGGGTGAGAAAGATCACAACATCTTTCAGCAGGATGGTACCATGCCCACATGACCAAGACCATACAAGAGTAGTTGGGGTTGAACATGCTGTTTTCTGATTTAGCAAGTTATGTGATTTATTGAAATCTCCCCTATAAAAATTTGGAGTTTTTGTGGAGTTTGTTGTTCTTCCTTTCACTATTCCTAAGTTAACACGAACCATCTGATAATCACTATTTCCCAATGCTTTCCTGACAGTTAATTCCTGAACCAAGTAATCATCATTTGAAAGAATGAAATCTAATATATTGGCACCCCTTGCTGGCTTATTAACAAATAGCATCAAAAATTATCCTCAAAGCATTCTATAAACTTACAACTTGTTCTATCCCTTACTATCATATTTTCCCAATCCAGAGAATTTAAATTAAAGTTATCAAGAATAACTTATCTACTTCACATCCTTTACTTATTTCCCTGATGATTAACTCATCAATACAATCGGTCTGTAAAAGGCCCCTAAGTGTAATATCCTATTTTTACTAACACTAATATCTATCCACAGTGACTCAACTCCTTGCTTTATAGAATTACTTAGATTTGAAGCAATGCTATTTTTTATATAAATAATCAACCCACCACCAGTCCTATTTTTCCTTTGACTAATGTACATATCATAACCCTGTAGTTCAAATTCACTCACATTGTCATTAAATTTATTTTCATTAACCCATGATTCTATTACACATATTATATCTATATCTTCATCAATAATATAACTAAATAACTCATCCTTCATTTCTAAGAACACGAGCATTGGTATAAAGACAACTTAGCCCTCCTCTCCCTGAAGCAACTCTTTTAGCATATATACCTTCTGCTCTATCTCCTCTGTACTCTTCCATCTTCTTTGCTAAGCAGCCAGTATCCGGCCATGTAATTTGTGTAAGGAAGAGCGAAATGCTGGTCTGGTCACCCAGCCCTCGCACTCTTTGGCACCCTCCGCCGTGCACTCATTCCTCGCAATTTTTAAATGTCCAGGACCCCAGCAGGAGGGTCATTCCGCACGAAATCAGGTAAATTTCAAAAACACTTGGATTTTCTTCATTTATGGATATGTTGATACAAGACATACAAGAACTTAACATGCAAAATTATAGCTCTGTACCTCAAACAGTTTCGGAGATATAGCCCACATAACTTTTTTGGCTTTTTAGAGACTAAGTCGATTTTTCAAATTCACCAACTTTGAGGCCTCATAAAACATGCAGTTTGAAAGATATAGGTCTGAAAAGTTCAGGTCCTACAGAATTAGGACCATAGATTCCCCAAAAAGTAATCAAAACCAGTCTATCTCTAACCATCAAAGAGTTATAAGCTAGCAAAAACTGAAATATTGAACAAATCGTCACATCTGAACCAACTTCCGATTCAAACTATTCATACTTAGAATCAATACTAAAAGTTATAACTGATAGGATATGATGATATATCTCTTTCATTGTATTTAAAACCTTTTCTGGCAGTTGAACATACATAGCAGGTGAGAAATAGTGTTTCAAATATAGTTAATTTTCATGATTTTTAGAAAATGACCTTGACCTTTTTGACTCCATGGAAACATGAGGACCCCCTTCAAATTTTTTGTGCTTGAAGGGGAAGGTCTATACACTAACTATACTAAATGACTTATTTGTTCCATTATTCCTTCCTTCATTTTCAAAATGCTGAATTCAGGACACTATCAGCGTTACAGCAGGGTCCCTTTATATCATGAATTCTGTATAACATGGTTTCTATTTGAAATCTCTGATATTTTTGCCTTTTAATGTATTGGGCTGATAGTTAGGGATGCGTGTAATGATACTTCAATGTTAGCATTGAAATTCCAATTTGCTTAGCAGGGTTGCTGATGCAAAAGCTGAGTCTAGCAAATGCTGTATTGTAAATTATCTGAAGGAGGATTGCCACAGCACTAATTTTTCATGGAAAAAAAGGTGTCTTATCTTTGGAAGACTTATCCAATGACAGTGTTAAATTGTTAGAAGTAAGAAGTGGATATAAATGCAAAGAAGGTGACTCACTTTGTTATCATCATGAGAAAGTCTTTTTGAGTAGATATCAAAATTTGCAGATAAGTTGTGCTGATCCATTCCAAAATCATAAAAAACGAGTGACTGGTAAGTAGAAATTCAATAGTTCTTTATGTAAAGTTACATTTTAGAAATAAGTTTAATTTCATATTATAGGGACCTTAATATATGATTTATTTATACACTAAATACAAAACTCATTACAGTTTTTGTGAATAATATTTACAATTATCTAGTCCAGGAAATGCCCCTAGCTTGAAGGATGTACAACGTGAAAAAAATGAGACAGGGGGGATAAGCCTTGTGTTTTGTTGAGTAGTAGAAGTTCTATCTATTTATTGTCCCCATCTTTTTTAGGATCATTGCAGGCTGTGAAAAGCCCAAGAGCTGAAATGTACAACCTTAAACCTGGGCAGAAGGTCTGTCCACATTGTGATACCCAGATGAAAGCACCTTCAGATTACCCCACGTTTGAAGAAACAACAACGATGCCAGGGAGGTAATTTGAAGAGACCTTCGAATCCCTCAACTCAAGTGTTTTACTACTAGAATGTTCCCCAATTAAGACTAACATAAGAATGAGAGACAAGGTAAATTATAGTAAGCGGAAAGTATTGGAGTTTCAAGAAGTTGTAGTAAAAAAGGTAGCCACTGTTCTCAACATTACCGAAGAACTGATACAGGTAGAGGATGCCACCAAAGAAGCCTGTACAAAATGTTCTGACTTAGACAGACTGATTCATTTGATGAAGGAGAAATTGAAAAATTACAAATCTGAACAGGACAAAATTCAAATATTGACACTTGTTCCAGAAAGCTGGACTATTGAAAAAACATGCAATGAATTTGGTGTTTCAAAATATGCAATAAACCACAAGCTAGAGATATAAAAAAGAAATCTGGAATCCTTGAACGACCCGATGCCTATCTTGGGAGTAAGACACTGTCACAAGATATTATTATTATTGCTGTTGAATTGTTTTATCAAGATGATGAGCTTTTCAGAATGTGCCCAGGAAAGAAAGACGGTTTCTGCCAGAATCAATTGTGAAAAAGTTTGCAAACAGAAAAAACTGATTTTGGTAAATATTGCAGAATTGTACGCAATTTTCAAGGCGAAGTTCCCCAATTTTAAGATTGGTATATCAAAGTTGTTTAAGCTTTGGCCTAAATGGTGTGGACATGTGGGGAGTAAGAGCTCTCACTCTGTTTGCGTGTGTGAGAAACACCAGAATGCCAAGTTTTTACTCAATGGGTTACCCACTGCAGCCGTCAACAGTACTGATTACAAAGATATTTTGTCAATGGCTGTTTGTGACATATCTAAGCGGCACTGTATGTTGAGAATCTGTGAAAAATATCCTGGTGTTCAGAAAATTAGAGAGAACATTTGATGTGGGTTAGGAATGAGTCAGGTAAAAACAACTCTGAAAACATTATCTTGTACAGTTGAGAATTTAATTGACAAGTTATGTTCAGTGTATGAAGCATCGCTTTCTCACCAGTTCATCACAAAAGCCCAAACACAGCATTTAAGCAACCTGTTGTTCATCAAGATGCAGTTCAAGGCCACCACTGGACTAACAGTCAAGCCACACTGCACCCATTTGTCATCTACTATATGGTAGATGACAAGTTGAATGTTTTGAATATGTGTGTGATATCAGATTGTATGAATCATGAAACCAATACTGTTCATGCTTTTCTAGAGGTTGTTATCAAACATATCAAAACAGTGATACCCACTTTAACAGATATACAGTACTTCAGTGATGGTGCTGCTTCTCAGTATAAGAATTACAAAAACCTTGTGAATCTTTGCTGCCACAAAGATGATTTTGGAATACCTGCACAGTGGAATTTCTTTGCCACTAGTCATGGTAAGAGTCCCTGTGATGGCATAGGTGGCACTGTCAAACGTCTAGTTGCATGTGCAAGTTTGCAGGCCACTATCTCTGGACAAATTCTAACCCCTCTAGAAATGCATGATTGGTGTGTCATCAATGAGTAAAGTATATAATTCTTTTTATGTATCAGCAACAGTTGTCATCAATAGTTGTGAGCGGTTGAAGTTAGAGGAAAGGTATAGTCATGTGTCTACGGTCCCAGGTACACATTCCCATCATAGTTTTGTGCCAGTTGGGGACATTAAACTTGAGATTAGGCAAATTTCGGTAGACACCATTGTTAAAACAGTTCAGATGGGAGGCTTACAGGGTATCAAGCCACAAAATGATAGTGCTTTTGAGGTAGGAAAGTATGTAGCTTGCATGTATGATGAAGACTGGTATATTGGGATTGTAGAAGATTGCTCTGACGAACAGCACGACTAACCCCTCTAGAAATGCATGATTGGTGTGTCATCAATGTGAAAGGTATAAAAGTCTTTTATGTATCAGCGACAGATGTCATCAATAGTTGTGAACGGTTCAAGTTAGAGGAAAGGTATAGTCATGTGTCTACAGTCCCAGGTACACATTCCCATCATAGTTTTGTGCCAGTTGGGGACATGAAACTTGAGATTAGGCAAATTTCAGTAGACACCATCTTTAAAAGAGTTCAGATAGGAGGCTTACAGGGTATCAAGCCACAAAATGATAGTGCTTTTGAGGTAGGAAAGTATGTAGTTTGCATGTATGATGAAGACTGGTATATTGGGATTGTAGAAGATTGCTCTGACGAACCATGCAACTTGCTTGTCAACTTCATGCAGAAGGGTGCAACAGAGCAGTCACTTTCATGGCCATGAAAACATGACATTTGCTGGAATCCTTTCCAAGATGTAATCTGCAGAGTTGATGTCCCTAGTGCCCAAGGGGCAAGTGGCAGGCAGTATTTCTTGTCAAATTCTGATTTGCAGAGTTCTGCAATACTGTGAGAAATCATAAATATCTGATTGATCATTCTAGGGCAGACCATAAAGTGACTGCAAAAAAAGGGGGGCTGATTTATGGTTTATATACGCATAGGTGGGTATTTTTTCCCCGAATTATCGATTCATCCGTATCACCGATACTTTTGGTTCCAAACTAGCGATAATCGATAATTTCAGTTTTTGGTTCTAGTTTAGCACAGGGGCGAGCCACGCGTACCTTGAAGGCAGAAATAGGTAGGTCCGAGCTGGAAAGTGGATCCTCAAAACCTATGAGGAGATGAAGGAGAGCCTCACCAGGTAAGAAACTAAGAAACAGTATTCAAATATTCTTACTATTGTATTATAAACTAACGCTATATATAGTCAATAATCAATATTGTATTATAATTTTGGATTTATCGGTTATCACCTTATCGGGCAATAAATTTATCGCCAGTTATTGATTATTGGTTATCATTATCGCTATAAATTTTTTCCGTTGTCGCGCCCACCTATGTACATAAGTCTAAACAGCCATTTTTTGAGGACTCTTCCTTTTGGGAGGAGGGGGGGGTCAATACACTTATTTTTTTTGTTTTTCAACCAATTAAAATCAATTCAAAATCATCCAATTAAAATCAGCATATTATTCAAAGAGAACTAAGGGAAGAAGGCCTATTCAGCCCCAAAATAAGTGAATATATATATTTTTTATTAACCAAATTTTTAAAATTCCATCATATAAAAATGATATCAATAAATATAAGCAACTTTGAGCAACAAGTAAATATTTCATAACATAACATAACATAATTTCATGGATGACAAAAGCCACAAGGGCCTATCAAAGGTCATCTGCATCCATCAAAACCCACCCACATAGGACTATATAAGATCATTTAACTATTTTATAAACAATCCATAGGATTGTGTCAGATCACGCGCCCATAATATACAATTTAAACCAGCTACACAAGCGGATAAAAAACAAAAAGCACCATCGCCAGGAAAAGAGAAAATCAAAGTCCCCCACAATATAATATTGTAGCGGGCCGAAAATATATCTCTAATCCCAATCGATCCAACCCGCTTCCTACACTGTCCGGACGTGAGAAATCAAGGGAGAATGAAATGGATTGTATATACAGTCCCTTTAATTACAAAAGAATACAGTTATATTTACAGCAATTTTATATTTACAAGGGAAGTGTGCACACTTCAAAATGAGGCCAAATTTCCCAATCCAAATAAGATACCAAAAAAGAATTTTATAACAGGCGAATACAACAAATTTACTTATATATCTACACAAAACATAAAAAAACACAACAACAACTGAATGAAAAGGGGAACGCGCTATCACTTGTGTGCTGGAGGTGGGTGGTAGTAAGCTAACATAAAAGGAGGCAGGATTGTCAACCAAGGCGGGTATGGTGGTCCAGGTGTTTAGTAAGGTATGAAAGCTCTCCGTCTCAGGGCTGGGCGGAGCACTCGTCTAGAGAACCCTTCTTGCCGTCAGTCTACGCTTCCACTCTCTGTAGAAGAGATATATCCTCTGTTTATGACCCATTTATTTTTATTTTATACATGGAAGGGAAACTAATAAGTGGGCATTACCCGAGTAAATTTATCGACTAGCTTACCTCTTTCCAGAATATGGCGCTTTGCTAAAAGAATATTATAAACAAAGTACAATCTTGTTTTAATTATAGTGATATCTCAAAACTAGCTACTATCTTTCCAGAATATGACGCCTGGAAAGAAAGAAAAACATGGTAATCATTTTATACATAAAATAAACAAAAACAAAACAAACCCATTCCCATTCACACACATTCTTACAGAGGGAGGGAGAGGGTACTGAGAAAAGGGGTGGGAGAATGGCCCTTTTACACACACTCACATTCGCTCCATCACACCCCTCCTTCCTTAAGCCATTCAACCAGCCACTCACAAAACCCTTTCAATCACTCTTCACGGTACCACTTGTGCTCAATCGCACCATTCTGCACCCATTCACACTCTTCTACTGGTCCCTGGCTACGCGTAGCAATTAGTCGGGGTTGTTCGTCAGTCGTCCTGTCAGTCTCATCGTCACTATTTATCATCTCATCAACCATACTCTTAGCCCTCATTACCAGTTCTCCCATCTCACGACAGAATTCTTTCATACTCTTCCGTTCAGAACCCTCACTCTTCATACCCCCATTCATCAGCTCCTCACTCACAGCTCTCATCCAACTCAAGGTACATTCTTGCGAAACAGACAGGTCACTCACATCCCCTGTATTCTCAACAGGCATACCAGAAACCCCTTCGACTGGTTCCCACCAGAAACCTGAAAAATCAGCCACTTCATCAAACTCACCCCTACTATTACCATTCATAAAACCCGAAAAATCAGCCACACTAGGTTCATTCTGCCCAAACACACTATCATTCATACTGTTCCCAAAACCAGAAAAATCAGGCACAGGCAGCTCACTCACTCGTCTACTTATACCAGCCAAATCACTCACCTGTTTACGCAAAAACTCAATCTCCCTTTCAAGATCCCCCATACCAGAAACACTCTGCTCAGACTTACTTTCATTCTTCCTTTCACTCTTCTTTGTACGCTTTCTACTCCTCGAGACTAAGACTAGCTCTTTCCCAGACAGATCCATACTATCACATTCAATCTCATCATCATGCACTTTACCTCTCTCTCTACACAGTCCATACACCGGATGGCTCACCAGGTAGTCAGGAGGTTCTCTCCATCTCCTTAACTGACTCTGATGAGCCCGCACTCTCTCAGTCATACCGTCATTCAAGCTCTCCAAAACATACGTCACTCCATTTTCCCAAACCCTCACAACTCTATAAGGTCCATCAAACTTCTCACTCATCTTTGACACATTCAACCTACCCTTCACTTCTTTCACCTTCAATACTTTTGCACCTAATTCAAATGAACGGAACCTTTCATGTGCCTCACGCCATACACTCTGCTCACTTTCACTCAAACGAAACCTATCTTTCACTCGCCTTTCAAAATTCATCACAAACTGACATGGGGACATTCCGGTTGCACTATGCACAGTTGAATTATATGCCCACAACACTCTCCCCAGACACACATCCCAGTCATTCACTGTCGTACTCATCATTCTCAACATCTCACACAAGGTTCTTATAGTCCGTTCAGCCAATCCATTTGAAGACGGTACATACGGAGTTGTTCTCACATGCTCCACACCATTCTCTCTCAACATTTGCTCAAACACTTCCCCTACAAATCCAGGCCCATTATCACTCAGACATCTTCTAGGCTTCCATACACACATAGGAAAAAACAACTGCTCAACCACACGCGCAACAGTCACACTCCTTTTATCTCTCACAGGCGCTGCATACACAAACTTACTTTTATGATCAACCATCACAACCATACCAACATTCCCAGCACTCGTACGCGGCAAAGACACACAATCAATCACTACCAATTCAAACGGTTCTTTCGCATCAACTTTTAACATTGGTGGTTTCACTTGCACACTTTGCACCTTTCGCTTCTGACACCTTTCACACGTAGTTGCAACATCATTCACAACAGTTCTCAGAAACTGATGGAACACACGCTCCTTCATACACTCCCACAGCTTAAACTTACCCATATGCCCATAATTATCATGCACAACCTTCACCAGACCAATCATACCAACTAAGGACATCACAGGTACATACATATCATCACCACCCTTCACATGCCTCACAAAATATACAACATCCATACAAACAACAAAATCCTTAGCATACCTTTTAAAATCACTTAAACACTCTGGTCATTCATTCAAATCAACACGCATCATTACACACCTCTTCAACTCACTAACAAAAGGACACATCTCTTGCATCTCTAGAATATCATCATCACTTAAAATCTCATTCTCATCATCCATGACCAACTCAATCATGCCACAAAATTTGACAACATTCTTCGCACACTCATTCAACTTCATCACCTCACATTCACCTTTCATAAGACAATCCCTATCAGCATCCAAAGACAAATCATTCAATCTCATAAAGTCTACACCAAGCAAGAAACAACACGGCATTTGCTCATCCTTCAGAATCACAAAGTCATGTTTCACATTCACACCATTACCCAAACTTACTTTCAGACTAACCTGTTCCCATGCCACTATCAAGCCATTCCCTAATCCACTTATCCGTAACTTCACAGGTTTATGCTGGCAACATTTAAACTCATCATACTTACTCAGAATCCTCTCATTCACTAAAGACACCTGCGCTCCAGTATCAATCAAACCACAGAACAACCTTTCACCAACTTTCACTCTCGCTTCCATCATATCAGGTCCACCATGTTCGCAATACACCGAAGGAACAAGCACACCAACATCAGCACTGATATCCACACTGTCATTAACTCCCATATCATCACTCACCACACGCTCATCTTCATCCAGACAATCATTCTTCTCTCTTATATATGAAAACTTTTCAATCACCCAATTGTAGTGCACACCGCTCAAAAATTGCAGATGTACCACATTAGGATTCAAACCCTTCATCTTCTCATCCTTGTACACAATCAACCTCTCACCACCAAAGTGCACATAAACAATCACTCCATACAAACGACTCACTACAATCAACACTTCCTGAAATGGCGGGACCCCTTGCATACAGACGGCTCTCAATTCTTTCATGAAGTTCCGCACCTTTGCCATACCAATGCTTTCAGGCTTCCTACACACTTCATTCATTACTTCCTTCCTTAAATCATCCACACTATCGGGCACTTTTACGCCTACTCCATCACTCTTTAAATCTTGCAAACCATTCCATACACTCTCAAACAAGGAATCACCACCACCCTTACTCTCTTTTCCATTCATAATTCCTTTCGGCAAATACTCAGGATCACTCAGTCCACACACATTTTCATCATTCGTACCAGGATACCTTGACATCAAATCAGCCACTCCATTCCGTTCACCAGGCACATATTCAATCACATAGTCAAAGTCACTCAAATCTTCCAAAGTCCTTGCAATCCTACTATCAGCCCACTTCATATGCTGCAGATACACAAGAGGTTGATGATCGGTTTTTATCACAAACCTCACACCATACAAAAATGGACGCAACACTTTCAAACAATATCTTATCGCAGCCAGCGCTCGTTTCACAGTCGAATACTTTCGTTCTGCAACATTCATAGCCTTGGATACATACCCAATTATTCGCCTGACATTCTCCCCATTCAAACGCTGCTCTTGCATCAGAAAACCTCCCATACAATACCCACTCGCATCTGTATACAATTCAAGCATTTTAGCATTTACACTATAATTTGGGTAAGCCAATTCAACATCTTCGGCCGCTGCCTCTTTCAGTCTCTTATAGGCCTCATTCATCTTATCATTCCACTTGACAACCGTACTACCTTTCTTGCCCATCCACTCAGTCAGAGGCTTACTCACACCAGAACAATCATGTATAAACTTTCGCTGGAACTCAATCAAACCCAAAAATGACTTCAGTTGCTTCACAGTCACCGGTTAAGGAAACATTCGCACCTTCTCAACATACTTCGGTGATTTTTGCAACCCATTCTCACTCACCATATGTCCAAGAAATTCCACTTCTTTCGCAAACCATTCACACTTCGCCACTTTCACCTTCACACCAACACTCTCCAACGTTCTCAACACATCATTCACCAATCTCATATGCTCCTCAAAAGTCTCAGTCATACTCAAAATATCATCTATAAACGCAATCACATTCTTACTCACAAACTTACTCAACACAACATTCATTGCCCGCTGGAAGGCTCCGGGAGCATTAGCCAACCCAAAGCTGAGGTTCCGGAACTGGTAATGCCTCTTTGAGGAAGAGAAGGCAGTTACTGGCCGGCTCTCCTCAGCAATGGGCATCTGGTAATACCAACGTACCAGATCCAGCTTCGTAAACCACTCCATCCCATGCATACTATACACACATTCAGATACCACACACATCTTAAACCTTTCTTTCACAGTCCTTTCATTCACCTTTCGATAATCCACACACAGACGCAATCTTCCATCCGGCTTACGTACAGGTACAATTGGACTATTCCATGCACTCTCGCTCTCTTCAATCATCCCAAATTGCTCCAATTCCAAACACTGCTCCTCAATCTCATCAGCAACCGGACGTGGGAAATGCCTCGGCTGCTGATAGATTGGGGAGTCCTCCTTCAGGACAATCTTGAATTCCGGGAGCTTTGCAACCCCGAAATCCAGATCACCCTTACTGAGGGCTCCCTTTCGCTCAAATATCATTCAATACACATCCTCCCTTTCATACTCAGTCAAACATCCATCCAATTTCACCATGTCCTTCACCTCATTATACATCCATTCACATGTCTTTTCATTCGCAACATTCACCCTGATATCCGTACTATCATCCATACCTACCTCATTGACAGTGGAGAGGTGGCCCAGTACATCTCCAACTTGGATTCCCCTCATCTGCCCTTTCACACTGGGGTCCGCCTGCACACATACAAAAGGATCATTCATTCTCATCAAGCCATCAAACACACAAGCAACACGCCTTACCTTATAACATGCATCCTTTCCATCCAATATCACAGTGTTATCACTCACATTCAAACTAACATCCTTACTACAACTCACTCTAACAGACACCTTTTCACCCTTCACAAGCCTTACATTCTCCATAGCAGTCACCTCAATACCAGTAAACACACTCCTCAAAACGCTACCATCTTTCCCTACATACAACTTATACACCCCATTTTTACCAATCTTTCTCTCAATCTGATCACTCGCAGGATGCACAACCATACGATTCATTTTCATAAAATCATACCCCAAAATCACACCATACTCACTACTCACCTTATCAATCACAGAAAATTCACATTCATTCATCATCATACCATGCATTCGAACAGCTGACCTTATCATTCCAATCACAGGCACTCTCCTATTACCAATACCCACCAAACTACCCTTGCACTCAGACAGGAGGGCTTTCTCACTAAACTTGTCATACACATCTTTATACACCAAGCTCGCCTTGCATCCAGAATCTATTAAAGCCGAACACTGAATTCCATTCAACTCCACCTTCACACTCAGACTTCCTACCAGACAGCACTTTCACACTAAACAGACTTACCAACACATTACTCACACTCATGCACCCAGAGGATACTTCAGCAGGTACCCTCTTACCATACAGTTTCCCGCTTCAGACTTTCCATTCACACCTTGCGCTCTCAGTCTAATCCAACACTTTTCACTTGAATGTCCTTCCATCGCACAATAGCTACATACATTCCTCTGGTCACGACACATCCTTGCATAATGACCAGCCTTTCCACAATTACCTCATGCATATTTCATACTTTCCCCACCAGTTGCTCCACCATTCAACCTCGGACAATCTTTCTTCAAATGGCCTATTTCTTTACACTTGAAGCACTCTTTCACACTTTCCTGGCAATCCTTTATCATATGCCCTTTCTTACCACACCCAAAACATGCACCAGATGTCCACCTACATTCTGCCAACATATGACCTTTCCTTCCACACCGACGACATTCCACAATCTTTCTCCCACCATTCAGTCTCTCGTTTGCTGGGACATACCTCAGTATCTCTCTCATATATCCGTTCCCATGCTTGAAATTCATCTGCCCCCTTCCATTCTGCCGGCCCAGGAAGTTTGACATCACTCCAGCTGGTGCAGCCTTCAGGGCATCCCTGTAGCTGACAAACTGCTGGGGTGGATGAAAGCTCCTGGGCTTCTTACCCCCAACATTCACACTGTACCATCCATCCTCTTCTAGATCACTTTCATCATCAAATCGTCCATCTTCTAACAGTTCCAACACATCCTCCCACATCAACCGTTCACCTGTAAGTCTCACTCTCTCCTTTCTCTTTCCCCTCAGCCATTCACTCACCTTTCGCGGGATCGTGTCCAAAAACTTTCTCATGAGTGGTTTACATTCATTTACATCATCATCACCATACCTCGTTCTTGCCATACTCTCAAGCCTATGTGCATACATATTCACACTTTCACTCTTCCCCATTCGAGCCTTCTCAAATTCATTCACCCTTTTATACTTCACACTCTCTTTCATTCATTTCACCTGCCCAATCAATCTCTTCTTCACTACATCGTACTTTGGCTCTCCCACACTCGTTATCACTCGCAAGAACTCCGACACTTTCCCATCCAAACAATCTCCCAGAACACTCACCCAGTGACCCTTGTTCTGCGGGTACTTGAGCTTGCAGTACCGCTCAAAATCCCCGAAAAACTCATCCATACTCTTTCCCCCATGCAATCTAAACTTATCATTCCTTGGCACTTCCCTAATCAAAATTCCTTTTCCCACATTCACTTCACTCTCCGAAGAGCTACTCTTGGTCTCACTCATTCCAATCATATCATCACTCTCTCCCTCATCTGAGTATAGTGAATCCACACTCTTCCCTCTTGCCTTCCTATCCTTAACCTTAGAACCATGCTTACTTCCTCTCTTACTTTCCACTCTCTTCCATTCACCCCTTTCCTACCACTCACAGTATCTTCTTTAGACTCAATGATACTGCCATCCATTCCATTTAGCGGAGTCCCTTCAGTAGGAGCAGGGGTCAGGGTTGTAGGTCCTGGAGCTGATCCAGCCCCTGTCATCATGTTATACAGGTCCTGCATCCGTCGGTCCGTCTGATCCTGTCAGTCTCCCATTTCCTTCTTCATCCTATCAGTCTTTTCATTCATCCCTTTTATTTTATTCTCCATTCCCTCCATCATTCCCCGCAACATTTCACACTCGTCTTCTTTCTTTCTCAACTCCAGTCTCAATCGCACTACTTCTTCATTCAATGTTTCCGCTACAGCCATTGTTCCCAAGTTAGTAAAAAGATAGGAGGAGGGAAAAATCAGTCAAACTACTTGTCATACTAATTGGGTATGGACTGCAATCCAATCCAGTCACGCTCCCGGTTTCAAAGTCTCCTGTCCCTATTCGGGCGCCAAATGTAGCGGGCTGAAAATATATCTCTAATCCCAATCGATCCAACCCGCTTCCTACACTGTCCGGACGTGAGAAATCAAGGGAGAATGAAATGGATTGTATATACAGTCCCTTTACTTACAAAAGAATACAGTTATATTTACAGCAATTTTATATTTACAAGGGAAGTGTGCACACTTCAAAATGAGGCCAAATTTCCCAATCCAAATAAGATACCAAAAAAGAATTTTATAACAGGCGAATACAACAAATTTACTTATATATCTACACAAAACATAAAAAAACACAACAACAACCGAACGAAAAGGGGAACGCGCTATCACTTGTGTGCTGGAGGTGGGTGGTAGTAAGCTAACATAAAAGGAGGCAGGATTGTCAACCAAGGCGGGTATGGTGGTCCAGGTGTTTAACGAAGTATGAAAGCTCTCCGTCTCAGCGCTGGGCGGAGCACTCATCTAGAGAACCCTTCTTGCCGTCAGTCTACGCTTCCACTCTCTGTAGAAGAGATATATCCTCCGATATGACCCATTTATTTTTATACATGGAAGGGAAACTAATAAGTGGGCATTACCCGAGTAAATTTATCGACTAGCTTACCTCTTTCCAGAATATGGCGCTTTGCTAAAAGAATATTATAAACAAAGTACAATCTTGTTTTAATTATAGTGATATCTCAAAACTAGCTACTATCTTTCCAGAATATGATGCCTGGAAAGAAAGAAAAACATGGTAATCATTTTATACATAAAATAAACAAAACAAACCCATTCCCATTCACACACATTCTTAAAGGGAGAGGGTACTGAGAAAAGGGGTGGGAGAATGGCCCTTTTACACACACTCACATTCGCTCCACCACAATATAACAGATGACAAAAGCCACAAGGGCCCATCATAGGTCATCTGAGTCAAACGGCATCTTTTTTAAGGCACCCAAACTCCCAAGAAAACTACATCCAGAGGATTGCATCCAGAAACAAGGGTATCACCAATCAAGGCTTGTCAAGAACTAAATCATGCAGCTATAGATATATACAAACAATATTAATATATACAAAACTTAGGAAGCATCACAACCTTCCCTTCCCATAAACTCATCCAACCTACTCTTAAATACATTTAAATTTGGACTACTTACTACCCTCGGCGGCAATTTGTTCCAGAAGTCCACCACTCTATTTGTGAAAAAATATTTTCTTAAATCCAACCTATACCCTTGCTTTTTAATTTTCAAGTGGTGACCTCTAGTCTGATTTCCATCATCTAACTCAAAGAACTTGCTAACATCCAATTTATCTATCCCAGAAATTTTTTTAGAAAGCTCAATCATATCCCCTCTCACATACCTCCTTTCAAATGAGAAAATATTTAATACCCTCAGTCTATCTATATATTCAAGGTGCCTCAGGGAAGGAATAATCTTTGTTGCCCTCCGTTGCAGTGACTCAAGAAGGTTAATATCGTGTCTAAAATCTATGAACCATGCCTGTATACAGTACTCTAGATGTGGCCTAACATAAAGAGTTATAGAGTTTAAGAATAATCTCCTTACTTTTGTAACTGACATTTCTCTTAATGAAACCCAGCACTTATTTGCCCTATTTCTTGCTTCAATACACTGCTTAGAAAACCTTAATGACTTATCTATTACTACTCCTAGATCCTTCTCATCCTCTACTGAGCTCAGCCAATGCCCATCCATTTCATAGTTAAATTCTCCTTTTATCTTTTCCCACGATAATAACTTTGCCCTTATCAAGGTTGAAAGTCATTTGCCACTTATGTGCCCAGGATAACAATTTATTTAAATCCCCCTGCACTTTAAAATTATCATCAATATCTTTAACTACAGCTGCTAATTTGGTATCATCAGCAAAAATTGACACTTTATTATTAACTGCCTCCCCAAGATCGTTTATATAGATGACATATAATAATGGACCGAGAACTGATCCCTGAGGAACCCCACTGATAACATCCCTACACTCTGACTTTACACCATTTAGCACTACCCTTTGCTTCCTATCTTTCAGCCACTTAGCTATCCAATTTGAAACACCCCCACATATCCCAATCATTCTTAATTTATGAACTAGTCTCCTATGTGGTACCTTATCAAATGATTTACAAAAATCCAAGTAAATTACATCTACATTCTTTCTCTTATCTACTTGATTTGTTACAAACTCCAGAAAGTCTAGTAAATTAGTCAAACAAGATCTACCTGATCTAAACCAATGCTGAGCATCGCTGATTAACCCCGCCCTCTCTAGATGTTGGCAAATCCCTTTTTTAACTATTTTCTCAAGAATTTTACAGACTACAGGAGTTAGGCTACCGGGCTAAAGTTATTTGGATCCTCTTTACTACCCTTCTTGAAAATGGGGACTACATTTGCTCTCTTCCAATCATCGGGTATTTCTCCATATTCCAGTGACCTAGTATACAACTTCTCCAGAGCTATTGAGATACTTTCTACCCCTATTTCAAGTATCCTAGAATGAATATTATCAGGGCTGGAGGCCTTGGTAGCATCTAACTCACCTATTAGTCCTTTTATCATCCTCCAATCCACACTAATGGTAGTAAACAGCTCTTTCTCTGACCCATGAGTACTATACATAAGACTATTTAGTTTCTCCTTTGTAAATACTGATGCAAAATGACCATTTAGTACCTCAACTATTTCCTCATCAGTTTCTCTCTCAACCCCTTCATATTTGATAGGTCCTATTTTAACTCTGCCAGACTTGTTATTAATTTTATAGCAACTAAAGAACTTTCTAGAATCTTTGTTGCTATCCTGAGCTAATTTAATTTCTGACACTCTTTTGTTCTTCTTTATAATCTTATTTAACTCATTCCTAGCCATTCTATAATCACTTAAATTTTGAATATTATTTTCTACCTGTAATTTTTTGTATGCCCTTTTCTTCTCTGGAATTTTTCTAGCTATCTCCTGATTCCACCATAATGGTTTCCTACTTTTGTTCCTAATGGCCTTCATTCGGATACATTGCTCATGGACTACATTTATTATATGCTTGAAAGTATCCCACATCAAATAAGCATTTTTACCTCTGAATTCTACATCCCAGTCTACCAAATTTAGCAAGCTTCAAAGTTTTACATAATCTCCCTTATGAAAATTTGGAACTTTTACAGCATTCTCAGTTATTTTGCCCTTCTCAATTCCCAAGTTAAAACAAACTATTTGATGGTCACCATTTCCCAATGCTTCCCCAACAGTCAATTCTTGAACTAAATGATCCCTGTTAGAAAGTACTAAATCTAATATATTGTCCTCCTCGTTCGCTCATTAACAAATTGATTCAAAAAAATATCCTCAAAGCATTCTATGAACCTGCCACTTGTTCTATCCCTACCCATCATATTTTCCCAGTCCACAGAGTTTAAGTTGAAGTCCCCAATAATAACTGCATCTGTTTCACATCCCTTACTTATTTCCCTTATCATTAGTTCATCTATATCATCAGTCTGCCCAGGTGACCGGTCTGTAAAAAGCTCCCAATGCACCATTCTATTTTTACTGAACCTAATATCTATCCAAAGTGACAACTCCATTCTGCTTTATTGAAGTATTTAAATTTGAAACTAACGTTGTTTTTTATATAGATAATTATTCCTCCACCAATCCTACCTGTCCTTTGACTAATGTACATATTATAACCCTGTAAATCAAATTCACTTATAGTATCACTAAATTCTATTTCATTAACCCATGATTCAGTAACACATAATATATCTATATCCTCATCGCTAATATAACTAAATAGCCTATCTTTCTTGTTTCTAAGACTACGAGCATTTATATAGAAACAATTTGACCCCCCTATCCCTGAAGCACCTCTTCCAACCTGAATGACCTCACCTCTATCGCCTTGGAACCTATTTCTGTTATCTGCCAAGTTTTGGGAGTTAGATGATGGAAATCGGACTAGAGGTCACCACTTGAAAATTAAAAAGCAAGGGTGTAGGTTGGATTTAAGAAAATATTTTTTCACCAATAGAGTGGTAGACTTCTGGAACAAATTGCTGCGGAGGGTAGTAGATAGTCCAAATTTAAATGTGTTTAAGAGTAGGTTGGATGAGTTTATGGGAAGGGAAGGTTGTGATGGTTCCTAAGTGATGGTACCTTTGTGTGGTAGATGAATGGAATAGGCTCACAAGACATGTGATAGAAGCCTCCTCTCTGGGTAGTTTTAAGAATAGATTAGATAAATATATGGATGAAGCTGCTAGATGGGACTGACTTTTTTTTATGTACATATGTATATATTTTTCTAAGGAGTGGGGAGATTATATTTTGCGGTTGCATAAATGGACATAATCCTCTGGATGCATTTTATGTATATTGTAGATTAGATCTGACGAACTCCTGTAAAGGGTGACAATGTTGTTGACTTTTCTCTGGTAAGAAATCTTTTGTGGTTTGAATGGAACAGGAGCTGCCAAGTGTAGGCCATGAATGGTCTTTTGCAGTCTCCTTCTTTTCTTATGTTCTTATATATTAACATTGTTTGTATATATCTATAGCTGAATGATTTAGTTCTTGACAAGCCTTGATTGGTGATACCCTTGTTTCTGGACGCAATCCTCTGCAAGTAGTTTTCTTGGGAGTTTGGGTGCCTTAAAAATGAGTCTGTTAGACTCGGATGACTTATGATGGGCCCTTGGGGCTTTTGTTATATTGTGGGGACTTTGATTTTGTCTTCCCCTGGTGATGGTGCTTTTTGTGGGTGGGATGACCATTGATAGGCCCTTGTGGCTTTTGTCATCCATGAAATTATGTTATGTTTTAAAGTATTATGTACTATTACACCTAAACCTTTTCTGTAACAGCATTTTCAATATCTTGTGCTAGGCTATATACAGCATTTATATTATTAAATCCTACATTTACAGTTTTACACATTCTAACATTGAAAATTATCTGCCAATCCTCTGACCATTAATGAAGTTTTCTTAACTCTTTCTGAAGCACTCTAATTTTCTCATCATTGAGCTAGTCCCAAAGATCTTTATATCATCAGCAAATTTTAGAATATTTGATTTAATATTTTCATCAATATCAATAATAAATACTAGAAATAATGTCGGCCCCAATACTGAGCCTTGCTGCACACCACTACTTATACGAGGGGCGGTCAATAAGTTTTGCAATTCAGATATAACGAGATATTGAGGAAAAATGTTTTATTATTTTTCAATATAACTACCCTCAACTTCAATGCACTTGCGCTGTAGCGGGCCGAAAATAGATCTCTAATCCCAATCGATAATCGATCCAACCCGCTTCCTACACTGTCCGGACATGAGAAATCGAGGGAGAATAAAACGGATTGTATATACAGTCCCTTTACTTACAAAAAAATACAATGATAGTTACAGTATATATTTACAAAATTTTATATTTACTAGGGAAGTGTGCACACTTCAAAATGAGGCTAAATTCCCCAATCAAAATAACGATACCAAACGAGAATCTTATAACCGGCGGATACAACAATTTACGTATATTCTACACACAAAAAAAAAAAACACAACTACAACCGAACGAAAAGGGGACACTCGCTATCACTTGCTGGAGGTGGGTGGTAGTTGGCTAACTAGAAGGAGGCAGGATTGTCAACGAAGGCAGGTATGGCGGTTCAGGTGGTTAGAGACACGAAAGCCCTCCTCTCAGGGCTGGGTGGAGCACTCGTCTATAGAACCCCTCTTGCTGCCAGTCCACACTTCCACTCTCTGAAGAAGAGATATATCCTCCTTCAGTGACCCATTTATTTATACATGGATGGCGAAACTAATAAGTGGGCATTACTCGAAAATACATCGACTAACTTACCTCTTTCCAGAATAACGCTTCGTTAAATTTACTTAATACAAAGTAATATCTTATTATAGTGATATCTCAAAATTAGCTATTATCTTTCCAGAATAACGCATCTCATCAACCATACTCTTAGCCCTCATTACCAGTTCTCCCATCTCACGACAGAATTCTTTCATACTCTTCCGTTCAGAACCCTCACTCTTCATACCCCCATTCATCAGCTCCTCACTCACAGCTCTCATCCAACTCAAGGTACATTCTTGCGAAACAGACAGGTCACTCACATCCCCTGTATTCTCAACAGGCATACCAGAAACCCCTTCGACTGGTTCCCACCAGAAACCTGAAAAATCAGCCACTTCATCATTCACTACATCAAACTCACCCCTACTATTACCATTCATAAAACCCAAAAAATCAGCCACACTAGGTTCATTCTGCCCAAACACACTATCATTCATACTGTTCCCAAAACCAGAAAAATCAGGCACAGGCAGCTCACTCACTCGTCTACTTATACCAGCCAAATCACTCACCTGTTTACGCAAAAACTCAATCTCCCTTTCAAGATCCCCTATACCAGAAACACTCTGCTCAGACTTACTTTCATTCGTACTTGCATTCTTCCTTTCACCCTTCTTTGTACGCTTTCTACTCCTCGAGACTAAGACTAGCTCTTTCCCAGACAGATCCATACTATCACATTCAATCTCATCATCATGCACTTTACCTCTCTCTCTACACAGTCCATACACCGGATGGCTCACCAGGTAGTCAGGAGGTTCTCTCCATCTCCTTAACTGACTCTGATGAGCCCGCACTCTCTCAGTTATGCCGTCATTCAAACTCTCCAAAACATACGTTACCCCATTTTCCCAAACTCTCACAACTCTATAAGGTCCATCAAACTTCTCACTCATCTTTGATACATTCAACCTACCCTTCACTTCTTTCACCTTCAATACTTTTGTACCTAATTCAAATGAACGGAACCTTTCATGCGCCTCACGCCATACACTCTGCTCACTTTCACTCAAACGAAACCTATCTTTCACTCGCCTTTCAAAATTCATCACAAACTGACATGGGGACATTCCAGTTGCACTATGCACAGTTGAATTATATGCCCACAACACTCTCCCCAGACACACATCCCAGTCATTCACTGTCGTACTCATCATTCTCAACACCTCACACAAGGTTCTTATAGTCCGTTCAGCCAATCCATTTGAAGACGGTACATACGGAGTTGTTCTCACATGCTCCACACCATTCTCTCTCAACATTTGCTCAAACACTTCCCCTACAAATTCAGGCCCATTATCACTCAGACATCTTCTAGGCTTCCATACACACATAGGAAAGAACAACTGCTCAACCACACGCGCAACAGTCACACTCCTTTTATCTCTCACAGGCGCTGCATACACAAACTTACTTTTATGGTCAACCATCACAACCATACCAACATTCCCAGCACTCGTACGCGGCAAAGACACACAATCAATCACTACCAATTCAAACGGTTCTTTCGCATCAACTTTCAACATCGGTGGTTTCACTTGCACACCTTGCACCTTTCGCTTCTGACACCTTTCACACGTAGTTGCAACATCATTCACAACAGTTCTCAGAAACAGGTGGAACACATGCTCCTTCATACACTCCCACAGCTTAAATTTACCCATATGCCCATAATTATCATGCACAACCTTCACCAGACCAATCATACCAACTAAGGACATCACAGGTACATACATATCATCACCACCCTTCACATGCCTCACAAAATATACAACATCCATACAAACAACAAAATCCTTAGCATACCTTTTAAAATCACTTAAACACTCTGGCTATTCATTCAAATCAACACGCATCATTACACACCTCTTCAACTCACTAACAAAAGGACACATCTCTTGCATCTCTAGAATATCATCACTTAAAATCTCATTCTCATCATCCATGACCAACTCAATCATACCGCAAAACTTGACAACATTTTTTTGCACACTCATTCAACCTCATCACCTCACATTCACCTTTCATAAGACAATCCTTATCAGCATCCAAAGACAAATCATTCAATCTCATAAAGTCTACACCAAGCAAGAAACAACAAGGCATTTGCTCACCTTTCAGAATCACAAAGTCATGCTTCACATTCACACCATTACCCAAACTCACTTTCAGACTAACCTGTTCCCATGCCACTATCATGCCATTCCCTAATCCACTTATCCGTAACTTCACAGGTTTATGCTCGCAAAATCTAAACTCTTCATACTTACTCAGAATCTTCTCATTCACTAAAGACACCTGCGCTCCAGTATCAATCAAACCACAGAACAACCTTTCACCAACTTTCACTCTCGCTTCCATCATATCAGGTCCACCATGTTCGCAATACACCGAAGGAACAAGCACACCAACATCAGCACTGATATCCACACTGTCATTAACTCCCATATCATCACTCAACACACACTCATCTTCATCCAGACAATCATTCTTCTCTCTTATATATGAACACTTTTCAATTACCCAATTGTAGTGCACACCGCTCAAACATTGCAGATGTACCACATTAGGATTCAAACCCTTCATCTTCTCATCCTTGTACACAATCGGCCTCTCACCACCAAAGTGCACATAAACAATCACTCCATACAAACGACTCACTACAATCAACACTTCCTGAAATGGCGGGACCCCTTGCATACACATCGCTCTCAATTCTTTCATGAAGTTCCGCACCTTTGCCATACCAATGCTTTCAGGCTTCCTACACACTTCATTCATTACCTCCTTCCTTAAATCATCTACACTATCGGGCACTCTCACATCTACTCCATCACTCTTCAAATCTTGCAAACCATTCCATACACTCTCAAACAAGGAATCACCACAACCCTTACTCTCTTTTCCATTCATAATCCCTTTCGGCAAATACTCAGGATCACTCACTCCACACACATTTTCATCATTCGTACCAGGATACCTTGACATCAAATCAGCCACTCCATTCCGTTCACCAGGCACATACTCAATCACATAGTCAAAGTCACTCAAATCTTCCAAAGTCCTTGCAATCCTACTATCAGCCCACTTCATACGCTGCAGATACACAAGAGGTTGATGATCGGTTTTTATCACAAACCTCACACCATACAAAAATGGACGCAACACTTTCAAACAATATCTTATCGCAGCCAGCTTTCGTTCCACAGTCGAATACTTTCGTTCTGCAACATTCATAGCCTTGGATACATACCCAATTATTCGCCTGACATTCTATCCATTCAAACGCTGCTCTTGCATCAGAAAACCTCCCATACAATACCCACTCGCATCTGTATACAATTCAAGCATTTTAGTAGCATTTACACTATAATCTGGGTAAGCTAATTCAACATCTTCAGCCGCTGCCTCTTTCAGTCTCTCATACGCCTCATTCGTCTTATCATTCCACTTGACAACCGTACTACCTTTCTTGCCCATCCACTCAGTCAGAGGCTTACTCACACCAGAACAATCACGTATAAACTTTCGCTGGAACTCAATCAAACCCAAAAATGACTTCAGTTGCTTCACAGTCACCGGTTTAGGAAACATTCGCACCTTCTCAACATCCTTTGGTGATTTTCGCAACCTATTCTCACTCACCATATGCCCAAGGAATTCCACTTCTTTCGCAAACCATTCACACTTCGCCACTTTCACCTTCACACCAACACTCTCCAACGTTCTCAACACATCATTCACCAATCTCATATGCTCCTCAAAAGTCTCAGTCATAATCAAAATATCATCTATAAACGCAATCACATTCTTACTCGCAAACTTACTCAACACAACATTCATTGCCCGCTGGAAGGCTCCGGGAGCATTAGCCAACCCAAAGCTGAGGTTCCGGAACTGGTAATGCCTCTTTGAGGAAGAGAAGGCAGTTACTGGCCGGCTCTCCTCAGCAATGGGCATCTGGTAATACCCTCGTACCAGATCCAGCTTCGTAAACCACTCCATCCCATGCATACTATACACACACTCAGATACCACACACATCGGAAACCTTTCTTTCACAGTCCTTTCATTCACCTTTCGATAATCCACACACAGACGCAATCTTCCATCCGGCTTACGTACAGGTACAATTGGACTATTCCATGCACTCTCGCTCTCTTCAATCACCCCCAATTGCTCCAATTCCAAACACTGCTCCTCAATCTCATCAGCAACCGGACGTGGGAAATGCCTTGGCCGCTGATAGATTGGGGAATCCTCCTTCAGGACAATCTTGAATTCCGGGAGCTTTGCAACCCCGAAATCCAGATCACCCTTACTGAGGGCTCCCTTTCGTTCAAAGATCATTCGATACACATCCTCCCTATCATACTTAGTTAAACATCCATCCAATTCCACCATGCTCTTCACATCATTATACGTCCATTCAGACGTCTCTTCACCTGCAACATTCACCCTGACATCCGTACTATCATCCATACCTACCTCATTGACAGTAGAGAGGTGGCCCAGTACATCTCCGACTTGGATTCCCCTCACCTGCCCTTTCACACTGGGGTCCGCCTGCACACATACAAAAGGATCATTCATTCTCATCAAGCCATCAAACACACAAGCAACACGCCTTACCTTATAACACGCATCTGTTCCATCCAATATCACAGTGTTCTCACTCACATTCAAACTAACATCCTTACTCCAACTCACTCTAACAGACACCCTTTCACCCTTCACAAGCCTTATATTCTCCATAGCAGTCACCTCAATACCAGTAAACACACTCCTCAAAACGCTACCATCTTTCCCTACATACAACTTATACACCCCATTTTTACCAATCTTTCTCTCAATCTGATCACTCGCAGGATGCACAACCATACGATTCATTTTCATAAAATCATAGCCCCAAATCACACCATACTCACTACTCACCTTATCAATCACAGAAAATTCACATTCATTCATCATCATACCATGCATTCGAACAGCTGACCTTATCATTCCAATCACAGGCACTCTCCTATTACCAATACCTACCAAACTACCCTTCCACTCAGACAGGAGGGCTTTCTCGCT
This sequence comes from Ceratothoa steindachneri, assembly GCA_963969495.1. Classification (NCBI taxonomy): domain Eukaryota; kingdom Metazoa; phylum Arthropoda; class Malacostraca; order Isopoda; family Cymothoidae; genus Ceratothoa; species Ceratothoa steindachneri. Next base: position 29,671,647 of record OZ018326.1, read on the forward strand.
AAACTTGTCATACACATCTTTATACACCAAGCTCACCTTGCATCCAGAATCTATTAAAGCCAAACACTGAATTCCATTCAACTCCACCTTCACACTCAGACTTCCTACCAGACAGCACTTTCACACTAGACAGACTTACCAACACATTACTCACACTCATGCACCCAGAGGATACTTCAGCAGGTACCCTCTTACCATTCAGTTTCCCGCTTCAGACTTTCCATTCACACCTTGCGCTCTCAGTCTAATCCAACACTTTTCACTTGAATGTCCTTCCATCGCACAATAGCTACATACATTCCTCTGGTCACGACACATCCTTGCATAATGACCAGCCTTTCCACAATTACCACATGCATATTTCATACTTTCCCCACCAGTTGCTCCACCATTCAACCTCGGACAATCTTTCTTCAAATGGCCTATTTCTTTACACTCGAAGCACTCTTTCACACTTTCCTGGCAATCCTTTATCATATGCCCTTTCTTACCACAACCAAAACATGCACCAGATGTCCACCTACATTCTGCCAACATATGACCTTTCCTTCCACACCGACGACATTCCACAATCTTTCTCCCACCATTCGGTCTCTCGTTTGCTGGGACATACCTCGGTTTCTCTCTTATATATCCGTTCCCACGCTTGAAATTCATCTGCCCCCTTCCATTCGACCATCCATTCTGCCGGCCCAGGAAGTTTGACATCACTCCAGCTGGTGCAGCCTTCAGGGCATCCCTGTAGCTGACAAACTGCTGGGGTGGATGAAAGCTCCTGGGCTTCTTGCCCCCAACATTCACACTGTACCATCCATCCTCTTCTAGATCGCTTTCATCATCAAATCGTCCATCTTCTAACAGTTCCAACACATCCTCCCACATCAACCGTTCACCTGTCAGTCTCACTCTCTCCTTTCTCTTTCCACTCAGCCATTCACTCACCTTTCGCGGGATCATGTCCAAAAACTTCCTCATGAGTGGTTTACATTCATTTACATCATCATCACCATACCTCGTTCTTGCCATACTCTCAAGCCTATGTGCATACATATTCACACTTTCACTCTTCCCAATTCAAGCCTTCTCAAATTCATTCACCCTCTCTTTCATTCGTTTCACCTGCCCAATCAATCTCTTCTTCACTACATCGTACTTTGGCTCTCCCACACTCATTATCACTCGCAAGAACTCCAACACTTTCCCATCCAAACAATCTCCCAGAACACTCACCCAGTGACCCTTGTTCTGCGGGTACTTGAGCTTGCAGTACCGCTCAAAATCCCCAAAGAACTCATCCATACTCTTTCCCCCATGCAATCTAAACTTATCAATCCTTGGCACTTCCCTAATCAAAATTCCTTTCCCCACATTCACTTCATTCTCCGAAGAGCTACTCTCGGTCTCACTCATTCCAATCATATTGTCACTCTCTCCCTCATCTGAGTATAGCGAATCCACACTCTTCCCTCTCGCCTTCCTATCCTTAACCTTAGAACCATGCTTACTTCCTCTCTTACTTTCCACTCTCTTCCATTCACCCCCTTTCCTACCACTCACAGTATCTTCTTTAGACTCAACCCTACTGCCATCCATTCCATTTAGCGGAGTCCCTTCAGTAGGAGCAGGGGTTAGGGTTGTAGGTCCTGGGACTGATCCAGCCCCTGTCATCATGTTATACAGGTCCTGCATCCGTCGGTCCGTCTGATCCTGTCGGTCTCCCATTTCCTTCTTCATCTTATCAGTCTTTTCATTCATCCCTTTTATTTTATTCTCCATTCCCTCCATCATTCCCCGCAACATTTCACACTCCTCTTCTTTCTTTCTCAACTCCAGTCTCAATCGCACTACTTCTTCATTCAACGTTTCCGCTACAGCCATTGTTCCCAAGTTAGTAAAAAGATAGGAGAAGGGAAAAATCAATCAAACTACTTGTCACACTAATTGGGTATGGACTGCAATCCAATCCAGTCACGCTCCCAGTTTCGAAGTCTCACGTCCCTATTCGGGCGCCAAATGTAGCGGGCCAAAAATAGATCTCTAATCCCAATCGATAATCGATCCAACCCGCTTCCTACACTGTCCGGACGTGAGAAATCGAGGGAGAATAAAACGGATTGTATATACAGTCCCTTTACTTACAAAAAAATACAATGATAGTTACAGTTTATATTTACAAAATTTTATATTTACTAGGGAAGTGTGCACACTTCAAAATGAGGCTAAATTCCCCAATCAAAATAACGATACCAAACGAGAATCTTATAACCGGCGGATACAACAATTTACGTATATTCTACACAAAAAAAAAAAAAACACAACCACAACCGAACGAAAAGGGGACACTCGCTATCACTTGCTGGAGGTGGGTGGTAGTTGGCTAACTAGAAGGAGGCAGGATTGTCAACGAAGGCAGGTATGGCGGTTCAGGTGGTTAGAGACACGAAAGCCCTCCTCTCAGGGCTGGGTGGAGCACTCGTCTATAGAACCCCTCTTGCTGCCAGTCCACACTTCCACTCTCTGAAGAAGAGATATATCCTCCTTCAGTGACCCATTTATTTATACATGGATGGCGAAACTAATAAGTGGGCATTACTCGAAAATACATCGACTAGCTTACCTCTTTCCAGAATAACGCTTCGTTAAATTTACTTAATACAAAGTAATATCTTATTATAGTGATATCTCAAAATTAGCTATTATCTTTCCAGAATAACGCCTGGAAAGAAAGAAAAACATGGTAATCATTTTATACATGAAATAAACAAAAATAAAACAAACCCATTCCCATTCACACACATTCTTACAGAGGGAGGGAGAGGGTACTGAGAAAAGGGGTGGGAGAATGGCCCTTTTACACACACTCACATTCGCCCCACCACAGCGCTACTTGTCCCTGAGGCTTCAAATTCCTGACAACCAGAAATGTCCCGACTGCTGTTCAATCCACTCCTGGAAGGCGAGCTGGAACAGGAGCTGCCAAGTGTAGGCCATGAATGGTCTTTTGCAGTCTCCTCCTTTTCTTATGTTCTTATTATTGATTCTATAATAGCTAAAGAATTTTTTAGTATCTTTATTATTATTTTTAGCTAAATTAATTTCGGCTGTCCTTTTGGTCTTCTTAATAATCTTATTTAGTTCATTTCTGGTTGACCTATAATGGTTTAAATTATCTAAACTACTCTCACTTTATAATCTCTGGTATGCCCTTTTTTTCTCTGAAACTTTATTAGCTATTTCTTGATTCCACCATAATGGGTTCCTACATTTCTTCCTAATAGACTTCATTGGAATATACTGTTCCTGAACCATGTTTAATATAGTCTTAAATATATCCCATATCTCATAAGTATTCTTTCCATGGAATTCTATATACCACCTAATCTGATTTAGCATGCTGCGTAATTTGTCGTAATCTCTCCTATAAAAATTTTGAATTTTTGTGGAGTTTGTCGTTGTTCTACCCTTAACTATTTGCAAATTAAACTGAACCATCTGATGATCACTGTTTCCCAATGATTCCCCTACACTCAATCCTTGAACTAAGTGATCATCATTTGAAAGAATTAGATCTAATATGTTGGCAACCCTTGTTGGCTTATTAACAAATTGGGTCAAAAAGTTATCCTCAAAACACTCCATAAACTTACAACTTGCTCTATCTCTTCCTATCATATTTTCCCAGTCTGCAGAAGTTAAATTAAAGTCACCAAGAATAACTGTATCTTCTTTGCATCCTTTACTTATTTCCCTAATCATTAACTCATCAAAGCAATCAGTCTGTCCTGGTGGTCTATAAAAAGCTCCCAAGTGTATTTTCCTATTTTTACCAACCTTAATATCTATCCATAATGATTCACCTTCTCCTTGCTTCATAGAGTTATATAGATTTGAAGAAATGCTATTTCTGATATAAATAATCAACCCACCACCAGTCCTATCTCTCCTTTGACTAATGTACATAGTATAACCTTCTAGTTCAAATTCACTCACATTATCATTAAATATATTTTCATTAACCCATGATTCAACAATACATCTTATATCTATATCTTCATGAATGATATAACTAAATAATTCATCCCTTTTATTTCTAAGACTACGAGCATTTGTGTAAAAACAACTCAGCCCACCTATCCCTGAAGCACCTGAGGGCCTATCTCCTCTGCATCTCCTTTCTCTCCTTCCCCCGACCCTGTACTCTTGTATTTCCCTGACCACTATCACTACTCAAGTAATTTAACCCTAAAGCACTTCCATTAGCCTGCCTACCTTCTACAAATCTGTGTTTGCTTCCTTTCCCTGCCTCACTTTGAGCCATTAAATTTCCCTGACCACTATAAAAACCTAGTTTCCCGCCTCTAAAGACCTAATAACACTATCTAATTCCCGCCACAAAACCTCAACCCCATCTCATAAGAACATAAGAACATAAGAAAAGAAGGAGACTGCAAAAGACCATTCATGGCCTACACTTGGCAGCTCCTGTTCCATTCAACACACAAAAGATTTCTTACCAGAGAAAAGTCATCAACATTGTCACCCTTAACAGGAGTTCGTCAGATCTAATCTACAATATACATAAAATGCATCCAGAGGATTATGTCCATTCATGCAACCGCAAAATATAATCTTCCCACTCCTTAGAAAAATATATACATATGTACATAAAAAAAAGTCAGTCCCATCTAGCAGCTTCATCCATATATTTATCTAATCTATTCTTAAAACTACCCAGAGAGGAGGCTTCTATCACATGCCTAGTGAGCCTATTCCATTCATCTACCACACGATTTGTAAACCAATTCCTCCCAATCTCCTTCCTAAACCTATACTTATCAAGCTTAAACCCATTGCTACGTGTCCTGTCATGTTCACTAAGTATAAGAACCTTACCCAGATCCCCTTTATTATATCCTTTTACCCATTTGAAGACTTCAATCAATTCCCCTCTGACTCTTCTCCTTTCCAATGTATGTAGATTTAGTTTTCTGAGCCTTTCACCATAGGGTAAGTTCCTTAGCCCACCAATCATCTTTGTCATCCTTCTCTGCACAGACTCAAGCAAATCAATATCCTTCCTATAATATGGTGACCAAAATTGTACTGCATAGTCTAGATGAGGCCTAACTAGCCCCAGATACAGTTTTAGAATTACTTCAGCATTCTTATTGCTTACACTCCTCCTAATGAATCCCAATATCCTATTAGCTTTATTCTTAGCATTTAGACATTGCTTTCTAGGACGAAGGTCTGAACTTACCAAAATACCCAAGTCCCTCTCACAATCGGTCCTCCCTAAAATTCTCCCATTTAATTTATAACTATTCAATGGGTTATTTCTACCTATACTAAGTACACTACATTTGTCTATGTTAAACTTCATTTGCCATTTCTCGGCCCAATTGGACAGAATGGTCAATTCCTCCTGCATTACAACAGCATCAGAATCAGCCCTAATGGCCCTACCTAGCTTAGTATCATCAGCAAATTTACTCAGGTAACTACTTATACCTATGTCAAGATCATTAATATAAATTAAGAATAGCAAGGGACCCAAAACAGATCCTTGCGGAACTCCACTGCTAACACACCCCCACTCAGATTTAACTCCATCTATACTAACTCTTTGCTGTCTGTCACCAAGCCATGACTGAATCCACCTAAATATACTGCCATCGATCCTGTGTGCTTTAACTTTGCTCAGAAGCCGTAAGTGTGGCACTCGATCAAAAGCCCTACTAAAGTCCAAGTATAAAATATCATAGTTTTCATCATTATCTGCTGCTTCATACACCTTACTATAAAAAGACAGCAAATTAGTCAGACAGGATTTACCCTTACTAAAGCCAGCCTGTGATTCTTTTATCAAACACCTAACCTGTCCTAACTTATCTATTCTGTTTAGTTTCACCTACTACTCATCATCGCTTACTGCTTTCTTTTCCGTACGATAAGTAGTAGCGATTTTATATTCAATTATGTCTACTGGGTAAGGGTCGTTTTCTCGATTTTGGGACCTCGAGCGAAGGTTCAGCGTCAATAAATTTGGTAATCTTTGGGAAAGGGTGGATTTTCATACATCGCCCTGAAGAACGTAAGTAACCGCTCCGCGTCTAACGATATCTAATACTCTAAAATTTAGTTTTATTTTAGAGGACAAACCTTGACTCGAAGTTCAAAAATCAGGTCGAACATTTTAGCGCCCAGTCCGACTTAAACCTAATTTTCTCCCGGAAAGTTTCATTGGAGACGTAAGGGATTTATACTTACAGTTACTTCCAGAAGACTTCATGGAAGAGGCTTACGCCTGTGACTCCAGATCTATATTATCAACTTGTGGCAGCGTGTGGTGGATTATCTTTGCCTTGTAATTGTATTTCAATTCTTGATTAAACCAAAATTTATTAAGTCTGACCTCAAACTGGTTGACTGATGCTGCTGCAATCACCCACTCAGGCAACTGATTCCATCGCGTGGTCGCTTGGGTCGAAAATAAGCGTTATATGCGAAAATATAAAATTTCGAGCGGCCCGGCCGATAATATGTACTATTTCGTCCGTGTTCCAAAATGTTTCACGTTTTTGGAGTACATTTATAGGGGACGGCTCGTGGGGGGTTAAACACGATGCGTGGACCGCACTACGATGATCCTGAGTTTCATTAAATTGCGGGGGGTGTGGGGGGCACAGCCCCCCAGTATATAATCCTAATTTTTATAATGTTCTGACGTTTACAGAGGTGAATGCTTTAACTACATCATGTCAGCGCCTTTAATCGTTTTGCGAATTATAATAGGGGTTGGGGGTTGGGTATGAAGTCAGAAATTACATGGGTGAACGATAATATTTACACCAAAAAATTTTTTCCGGCCGGGCCGCTCATCTACATGTTTACCAAATTTCCTTCTCTCAGCTTTTTTTTGCGAGATATTGCCAAAAAAACGAAAAAAACATAAAACTATGAATAAAAACCGGGATTATGGGACAACCTTGATAAGCTGTATATAAATGGATGTGAGATTTCTTTTCCGAATCAAATGACCTTGGTTCAAATCGGCAGGTTAGTTCCTAAGATATTCGCTAAAATTTGGGCCTAAGCTCTTCGGGCTTAGGGTTAGGAAACTCCGAGAGATAGGTATAGCTCTCTGGCTGGTGGCGCCCCTGGTTATGCCCAGGACTCCACCCTGAAGGGTTACCACCTTTGGCTATTTGTCACCACGCCTCTGCTCCCAAAGCTTTTACAGCGCCGGGAGTATTGCGTTCAACCTCTTTAGAGCACACCTTGTGTCACGTTGGACTGCCAGTGTATACGGATGGCTCAAAGTCCTAAGAGGGGGTCGGCTTCCACGCTGTATCCCCTCTATATGAAGTTACGTGCCATTGGCCACAACTGTTCCCATGGACCTTCTGCCCAATGCCGCGAAGGCTTCAGGTTGCTTTCTGTTGTATCCGAATTGGACACACTCGCAGGACGTACCGCCCAGACTGGGCGATCTCCGCACATGTTACCTGTCCTGGTACCAGGATGGGCGGGGTTGCCACTGCCTGTCCCTTGTACTCAGGATGAGTTTGTGCACATTGACTGGTGGACTTATAGACTTTTGGGGGGAGGCCAGCCTTCTTCCCTTTATTTAACTAGTTGGTTTTTGGGGAGGATTTTTTTGTTATTTTAGTAGGTCGCACATTCCCGCATCTGGGGGAGTTGGACCTCCCCCTGATGCCGGAGCTTGCTTCCTGCTTATTAGCTTTTTTCTTTGTTTCACTTTTTTTATGTTTTTTTTTTTTATATCCTCTTTTAAAGATGCCTAATATTAGGCAGTGTTAAATACAGCAACTAATGCCCAAATAGGCAGTTGCCAGATGAGCTCTTAAAATTAAAAAAACCCTCTCTTATCTGCTCGGAAAATAGCATCAAATTCAGTCAGAGTCAGTTGACTCTTTAAGTGGAATGATATCTGTTCCATAAAAAATCTCTGAAGCAACTAAAATCTCAGGAGAATTTTCACAGACCTGAGACTCAGAAGTTTCCTCTAGTTTACTCAAGAAAGGGGTTTCATTTAATGGAAAACAATTATTGTCTTGAACAAATTCAGGTTCAGTTGACTTAAGAACATGGGACTCAACATTTTCAGGATTATTTTCTATTTCTAAATAAGTTGTTAGCTTGGGCTCAGAAGTGGCAGATGACTTTTAACCTTAATAAATGCAAAGTTATTAACATGGGGAGAGATAATAGGGAATTTAGCTATGAGATGGATGGGTATTGGCTTAATTCAGTTGAAGATGAGGACTAAGAGTAGTAGTAGATAGGTCACTGAAATTTTTAAAGCAGTGTATTGAGGCAAAAAATAGAGCAAATAGGGTGCTAGGTTACATTAAAAGAAATGTTAGCTACAAGAGTAAGGAGGTCATCCTTAAACTATACAACACTTATGTCAGGCCACATTTAGAGTACTGTATACAGGCATGGTCACCACATTTTAGACATGATATAAACTTATTAGAGTCAGTACAAAGGAGGGCAACAAAAATAATACCTTTCCTGAAGCACCTTGAATATGAAGATAGACTGAGGGTATTAAATGTTTTCATTTGAAAGAAGGTGTGTGAGGGGAGATATGATTAAGCTTTTTAAAATCTTTTCTGGGATGGATAAATTGGATTTCAGCAAGTTATTTGAGTTAGAAGGTAGTAATAGAACTAGAGGCCACCACTTAAAGATTAAAAAACAGAGGTGCAGACTGGATGTTAGAAAATATTTTTTCACTAACAGAGTGGTGGATTATTGGAATAGTTTGCCACCTGAGACTGTAGACAGCCCAAACTTGAATGTTTTCAAGCGCAGATTGGATGATTATATGGGGATGGAGGGTTAATTTCTTACTTTTTGGTATGTGGATATGTTTCTTGACTCATTCCTGTGGATGCAGTTTCTTTTTATTGTATATTTTGGGGGACTTTGAGTTTGTTTTTGACAGACTCCTATGGAGGCTTTAAATTATATATTGTAAATGCATGGTTGGACATAATCCTATGGATTGTTAAATTGTAGATGCATGATCTGACAAAATCCTATGGATGCATTATGTGGGTGGGATTTGATGGATACGGATGACCTTTGATAGGCCCCTGTCGCTTTTGTCATCCGTTAAATTATGTTATGTTAATCTGCTTCTCATCTTCAGGAGTCTTGAAATTTATCAGCTGAGTGACCATAGCCTCAATCTTGCCTAACTCTTCCTCAGCCAAATCACATTTAGATAGGGTAGCTTCATATACTGAAGTTTCATAAGGTACAGTATTAGTACCCTTATCCTCCAATGTAACCCTATCACTTACACTAGAGGGTCTTAGTTTAAAGGAGACTTTTATTTACAGAACCTCATTCTGAAGGTTCAACTTGGATGATGATGGGTACAGGATTGTCCTTTCCGAGCACCTTCTACATTATCACTACTAGAAGATGAACTGGTTCTTCTTCCAGAAGCTTCTACAATCTTAGGAAAATTCTGTTTAAGCTGTGGACAAATCTTTACAAAGTGATCTGTGTTACCACACCTAAGACATTGATTCGGATGACAGCAACATTCATTAAAGACATGGCCAAGTTTTTTGCAGCAATTACATTTAGGGAATGTTTTTGGAGACTGAATAGCAAGATTTGGGCACCTGCCCAAGGCTGAGCTGCTAAGATGTTCCAAGAATCAGAACCAACCAATCTTCGACCTATACTCCGATGAACAGCCTCATCCTGTGCCTCTAGGCTTACAAGAACATTATGCCAGGTGTTCTGTCCACCATTTGCTGCTCTCAGAAGTGCTAGATCTTGCTTTAAGCCATCTACTACACTTCTTGGTAAAGCATTGACTAGATGCCTCTTCAAATCTTTCCCATCCAAGGACTTGTTAGGATAAGCATTCCAGTATAAATGCTCCAATCAGGTAGCAAAAATGCGTAATCCCTCACCATCTTGAGGTCGTGCTTTCTCATACTGAGACTTTCAACTGGATAAAAGTCTTACCTTAGCACCTGCATACCAGTCTTGCAGCTTCCATTTCATATACTTAGGTATATTTCTGGTCATGACCACCACAAGCACGATATACCTGATGAGCCTTCCCCTTCAAGAAGTCCCAATTCAGGAGTCCACAAAGATTTTTGTTTACTAGTGTAATGGCTGGAACAATAAGCCTCAAAAGAGTCCAAAAATCTATCAAGTGCATATGCTTCAGGCTTTGGAGCACCACAACCTACCAATAAATCAGCCATTTCTTGCATCTCTAATTTATGCCTATTGGCACCATGAGAACCATCATCAGTATCTTCATCAGTGGAAGATGACAAGTCAATGAGAATTGTTGTATCCTTGCGACCAGGCCCAAAACTAATTTTCAATTTCAAAGGCAACTCTGAAAATTTGGGTAAATACTGATTGTCACCTTTGTATCAGAACTCAATACACTTATTGGAGCAAAGCCAACAGGAAATTTCACTGCTCCAGCAATTCCTGTAGACATGTAAGTACCAATCAAATTAGTACAAAAAGTCACATTCCGGGTAGTCCTAATATGAATAGAATCAGTTAAAGTCACTGAAGTACATGTAAATACAGAGGAGAGCTCTCTAAAAAAGCTATTCAGATTTGCAACTCATGCAAGTGCCTCATCATCTCTGAAATCTCTGCATCCTTAGCAGCAATATCCCTCTTCTGTTTCTCGATGAGGTTTAACAGATCAATCCGAGTTGCATCCTCTAATGCATTCCCATCCTCTTGAGAACCTGTCAAAAAATCCATCCTGAATTCCAGTAGTCATCAAACTAAATCAAGAGCAACCAAAATATTTGGTCCTGGGTCTGTGCGATCATAGTCAGTACAAACCAAAATTATATGTAGTGAATTCCGCTTGTTAGTCAGCATAACCCTCTACATTAGCCCCAACTCAAGCCAAAGATCTGGGTTGGTAAATCTGCCACTTATCCTCTGGGTACCACCTTCATATTCTGGCATGAAGGCAATCAGGCAATACCTAAGTCAATTCAACCTACTTTCTTCCAGATCTCTAATATTAGATAGGGATGCACCAGAACCAAATTTTCAGTAACCGGCTGAAACTGGCACTAGCCAGAATTTAACATAACATAACATAATGATCTTGACATAGGTATAAGTAGTGACCTGAGTAAATTTGCTGATGATACTAAGCTAGGTAGGGCCATTAGGGCTGATTCTGATGCTGTTGTAATGCAGGAGGAATTGACCATTCTGTCCAATTGGGCCGAGAAATGGCAAATGAAGTTTAACATAGACAAATGTAGTGTACTTAGTATAGGTAGAAATAATCCATTGAATAGTTATAAATTAAATGGCAGAATTTTAGGGAGGACTGATTGTGAGAGAGACTTGGGTATTTTGGTAAGTTCAGACCTTCGTCCTAGAAAGCAATGTCTAAATGCTAAGAATAAAGCTAATAGGATATTGGGATTCATTAGGAGGAGTGTAAGCAATAAGAGTGCTGAAGTCATTCTAAAACTGTATCTGGCGCTAGTTAGGCCTCATCTAGACTATGCAGTACAATTTTGGTCACCATATTATAGGAAGGATATTGATTTGCTTGAGTCTGTGCAGAGAAGGATGACAAAGATGATTGGTGGGCTAAGGAACTTACCCTATGGTGAAAGGCTCAGAAAACTAAATCTACATACATTGGAAAGGAGAAGAGTCAGAGGGGAATTGATTGAAGTCTTCAAACGGGTAAAAGGATATAATAAAGGGGATCTGGGTAAGGTTCTTATACTTAGTGAACATGACAGGACACGTAGCAATGGGTTTAAGCTTGATAAGTATAGGTTTAGGAAGGAGATTGGGAGGAATTGGTTTACAAATCGTGTGGTAGATGAATGGAATAAGCTCACTAGGCATGTGATAGAAGCCTCCTCTCTGGGTAGTTTTAAGAATAGATTAGATAAATATATGGATGAAGCTGCTAGATGGGACTGACTTTTTTTTATGTACATATGTATATATTTTTCTAAGGAGTGGGAAGATTATATTTTGCGGTTGCATGAATGGACATAATCCTCTGGATGCATTTTATGTATATTGTAGATTAGATCTGACGAACTCCTGTTAAGGGTGACAATGTTGATGACCTTTCTCTGGTAAGAAATCTTTTGTGTGTTGAATGGAACAGGAGCTGCCAAGTGTAGGCCATGAATGGTCTTTTGCAGTCTCCTTCTTTTCTTATGTTCTTATGTTCTTATAACATAACATAACATAATTTCCCGGATGACAAAAGCCACAAGGGCCTATCAAAGGTCATCCATATCCATCAAATCCCACCCATATAATGCATCCATAGGATTTTGTCAGATCATGCATCTACAATATACAATTTAACAATCCATAGGAATGTCCAACCATGCAGCTACAATATATAATTTAAAGCCTCCATAGGAGTCTGTCAAAAACAAAATCAAAGTCCCCCAAAATATACAATAAAAAGAAACTGCATCCACAGGAATGAGTCAAGAAACATATCCACATACCAAAAAGCAAGAAATCAACCCTCCATGCCCATATAATCATCCAATCTGCGCTTGCAAACATTCAAGTTTGGGCTGTCTATAGTCTCAGGTGGCAAACTATTCCAATAATCCACCACTCTGTTAGTGAAAAAATATTTTCTAAAGAACCAGCCAGAACTTAGTTCCAGCCATAAAAAATCTATTTCTGGATTGATATTATCTACATTTCAGGTACAGAAATATAATAGTGCATAAACTTTTGAATTCATTACTTTTCTTTCTTTTTTTCAGAATTTCGCTCTAGCAATTTAGTTATTTTACTTATTTAGTAATTGTCTGCTCAGATCATCTCAGATTATATATTTAAAATTTGTTGAATCAATTAGTTGGAAATAATTCTTATTGAAGATCAATCAGAAGAAGTTGCTGAATGTAAACTCTGTTTGAAGGGTATAAGAAAGGGCAGCAAAGGTAGTTTACAAGATATTTTTCAGACACAAGGATTCCTCAAAAAAAAAATTTCACATCAGATATATGGACCAGCCAGTACTCTATTGAGTGTTTTGTATCATTAACTGCATTGTATTACTGATGATTTACAAAGAAAAGATGCTATACTTGCAGCAAGACACTTTCCTGAAAGACATACAGGTGAAAATATTGAACATATGATTAAAAACATGATGACAGAATGGGAAATACCAGAAGAGAGGCAGCATATACTTGTCCATGATGGTGCTGCGAATATGTGCCTTAGTGTTAAATTAACAAAAGTAGAAAATGTTCATTGTTTTCTCCATATTCTTTATCTAGTAGTGAGAGAGACTATCTTATTCCAAATAACAGTAATAGATATTTGTAGCAATAGTCACTGTATAAGCACTCGATTTAACCAGCCAACCATGGCCTGAAGTGAGTTAAAAAATTATAGACAGAACAAAGTGTAAAAACCCCACTTTTTCTAGTTCAGGAGGTATCCACATGGTGGAACAATACATATTTAATGCTTGACAGAATGTCTACTTTAAAAAGGTCCATTTCACATATATACTGCTAACCATGATGTCCCAATATTGTCACACATTTCAAAAATTGCTTGATGTTATCTTTCATGCCCACCATCATCAGTCTATTCTGAACATTTATTTTATGAAGCTGGTAATATATTTGAAGAACATCGAGCCTATCTTCTACCTGCAACAGTAAATGTCCTTGCTACTTATTTGTGTATCAGCTGTAGTAGGCCTAAGTGTAAATACATCTGTTTGAAAAAAAAAACCGGTTATTAGGTTCCAGACACCTAAAAGTATAAGTTCCGGCAAAATCTCAGTTCCAGCCAGTTTCTAGGTTCTGGTGCACCCCTAATATTAGATAGAGAAAATAATAGGATGCTTTAAGATTAAATTTAATGAAAAAAACAAACTTATCTACCCTAATACATGTATACAATTCAATTATAAGAACATAAGAAAAGAAGGAGACTGCAAAAGACCATTCATGGCCTACACTTGGCAGCTCCTGTTCCAGTCAACTATCTGCATTTAAAAACCAGAAGAGTAATATATATATATATATATATATATATATATATATATATATATATATATATATATATATATATATATATATATATATATATATATATATATATATATATATATTTCAATTTTGATACACACACATCTTAGGAACCAGAATAGACTGAAGTAAAAGTCAGGAGGGATTACAACTGGTTAGTAACTACTAATCATGCAAAGAAAAGAGTCAGGCGAGTGTGTGTGATCATAATGCCATAACAGTAAAAAGTACATTTATTACAATAGTGCTCTATGCTTCCTTCTGAACTTCTAGCCTAAAAAGACACAAGCCCACAGTAACACAAAATAAGACAGTGAACATATCTCATGATAAATGCAAAACAAACACTATAACTACACAAAGTTCTGCCCTTCAACACAAACATTAAAGTTTCACATTACTCTCACAATGGTACAGTAAAGGCAATTTATATACTGATATTTTTTTTAAGTAGAATCACTAGTCATTAAAAAAAAGTTTAGGAATATAGTCACAAGACTAGTTTCAAGAATAAGATCTGAGCGCAAATAAGTTCAGTATTCTGACTTATTGAGGTCACTTGCCAAACAAAACCCTGAACACTTTCCTTAACTGGAATCAATTGTACATTAAAAACTTGATACTACACAGCTGCCCTGCACTCATTATAACCTTTTAATTTCATTGCTAAGAGATTTATTTTGGTCCTGAATATCTTATAAAGACTGGGTAAGCTTAGATTTTTTAGGTTCCCTTCTGGTTGCTGCTCACAAGGGCAGAACTGATAAGTAAGTTTAAAAATTAAACTGGATGATTCAATTAGGAGAATTATCCTTGTGTTATTGGGATTTTTTTTATATAATTTCCAGTAACAAAGGTATTACTGTGAGGTGCTATAAGGAGCATTGTTTGTTATTTATTTATTAAGATCATAATTATTAGTCTAATCAAGTGGCTAAAAAGTTTAAAGGAAAATTTTTGCTTTTATCTGAGTTTTGATATAAAAATCTAATCAATGAAATAGATACATATAATCAAATTTTTGCACTTGTATCTATTTTTTGCTGTATTTTATTATATGTATCTATTTTTTGCTGTATTTTATTATATAAAGCAACAAATTCCTTTCCAATTTTATAATACTTTCAGATATAGTGCTTAATTGATAAAATACTAGATATATACAATGTCCCTCTATTTAGAAAAATTATGTTGTAAAATAGTAAAAGAATATTTTGGAGAAATTGTGGCAGATACGGCCGAAGTTCTTATGAAGAGAGGAAGAAATTCTCTTACATATATAACTTCCGCTACAAACCTTCCCAGAAACAAGGTATCTATTATTTTACTGATATTTTGCACATAATTTATTAGATTTTAATGAAGCTGGAGTTATGGTGAAATCTACTAAAGTTGTTTGCTGCAACCATTTACAGCTATAGTGTACTATTCCATAATGGGGTGCAGCATTTCATTATGAACAGATATCCATGTTAGTCACATTCAGCCTCTTCTAGTAACTTAGGACTAGTAGTAGTGATTCACGACCCTGCCTTTATCCAGGTGGTTCCTGACTATAATGAAATGGATAACTTAGTAGTTGTGGGTGATGGCCACACTGCAGACATGCCAAGTGAACTCTGTTCTCACAGGAAAGGGTAGAAGTCAGGGGGCTTTGCATGCAAAATTTTGAGTGAAGTAGATATGTTTTGTATGGTCTGGAAAGTATTAAGGAATCTATGAGAGATGATTTTGTTTGTGACTTGATTTGTTAACATAACTGAAATATAAGTTACCAAAATATTTTGGGTGTGTTATGAGTGTTGTTTATAGTTGAGCAAGGCTGTATTGGTATTACTTTGTATCACTGGTGAGGTTGATAGCTGTGGATTTTGTTGGGACTGTTTTGACTGTGTGGTGAACCAAGTGTATAGTGTATTGTATTTAGTTAGGGTTGGAGGAGATGTGTAGTCATATCACTTCTTTGGTGCATGCATGTGAGTTGTCAGCTGCATATCTGTATTTTGGATGAGTGAGGTGATTATGTTGTAAAACTTGGTGCCACGATTTGTGGTTTTTGATGATTGATGTCTTACCAGCAAATGTCACATGAATATATCTGCCCACTAATTAGCCAGGCATCTTTTTGTTGTGTATTTTCTTAGTGAGGTTTTGGTGGTAAATAGCACTAAAGGCTTTATTGGTGTCTAGTGTTGCAAGAATTGTTTTGTGGTTCTGCTTTGTTGATGTCATCAAAGATTCATAATGTAAGATCGCTAAGAATAGCAATCTTAAAAAAATGTGTACAGCACATTTTGGGTAAATCAATAAAATCAATGTAAGTTAACATAACATAACATAATTTCATGGATGACAAAAGCCACAAGGGCCTATCAAAGTTACTTGACCTTGCGCTCATTCATTAAGAGTTTAGCTTTCATGCAGCTAACACCATATGTAGTTTCTTTTTCTGAGAATGTTAGCTGAAAGTGAAAAATTTTAGCCAAATGACAGTGTCACAAGCATTGCTCTGATACAATCAGGAATGAGAAATTCATTCACCAGTGTCAGGCAGAAGATCTCTTAAATGTTGACCTGGCTGTGTATCCTTCCGCAACTGTCCTTTGTTAATATGCAGCCAATCACAGCCTGCGAGACACCCTCTGAATGGCGCATTGTGGAGCCGTTTAGTTTACTCTGAACGGTGAGTATGTATAGTCAACCAACATTTGGTAGCAGAGAAAGGTTATGGCATCATCTACTAATGTTTGTTCATCTAAGTGGCCACCTAAATTTGATGATGAATTGAGTTATGAGAATTGGAAACATGATATACAAATATGATGTGAACTAACTAATCTAGACAAAAATAAGCATACACTGGCATCTCTGTCTGTCTGGTAGATCTAGAGCCACATTGTCGGAAATAAGTGGAGTGGATTTGAAGAAAGCTGATGAGGTTGACACCTTAATGAAGAAACTTGATTTGTTTTTACCTGATTAAGGAAGCAGGCAATTTCAAGCTTTTCATAATTTATACAAACTGCAGTGTTCAGATGCTATAAAGATTGATGATTTTGTAAGTAAAATTGAACATAGATATTTCAAGTTTACAAGTGAAAGATGACATTGCCCAATCCTGTTGTTACAACTGGTATGGAAGGTTATGCCAGTTATGATTGGTAACATCGTCTGTTACAACTGGAGAAGGCACAATGATGGGAATGTCAGCTGATACAAAGATAGAGGATACTCTTATCTTAGTATTAACCAATAGCATATAATTCAAGCTGATTAGAGATGGAGCCAGACAGGGTTTACCTAAGAATCTGTCTTTTTGCAAAGAAACAGTGAAATCACAGGAAATTAGTTGGTGGTATTAAAGAATTTTGCTACTTAAGAGGGAAGATTACTTGTTGATGTTATAGGGGTTAGCTGAAGCAAGGAGGCTGGGTCAGCAAGAAGGGTGTTGGGAAAATAGAATGCTGCATCAGATACTGCACTTTTAACTTCAGAAGGTAATGTACATTTGTGCAAATTTTTTAGCTCTTATTTCATGCCTATCTGATAATCCTTTACATTATTATTATTTTATAGCACAGTTGTAGTGCAATTTTAGGTAAGGATGTAATCCTAACACTGTTATGACTATGCTGCTGGCTTCTTACAATTTATCAGAAAGTGATGTACACCTGGTGATGTCTGCTATTACTACAGTGACTTATGATGCTATGAAGTCAGTTCTGAAACTTGTTTTTAGGTCTAACATCAGCATACCTTCTTCATCCTTGCCACTACCCCCTCTGTAGAAGTCAAGGTAAAACTAGTTTTCCATGACACCAGTGACAATTAAGATTCCACATTGTTTGCTCATAATAAAACTGTGATCGGTCATATTATTGGGGTGCAAGTGGTAGTGACAATTGTAGTACACAGGCCACCACCAGTCCGCAACACTTGGTGTATCCATCAGCTAGAAGAAGGCCAAATCTGATAGGGAATGATGGGCAGGTTTCTAGGCGTCTCATTTGTGTCTCCCATTTGCATTGGCCATGACACTGCCCCCAGGCTTATAAGAATGATACTAACAATGGAAATGAATCTGATTATGTTAATTATCACTTTTCATGGGCTACACACACAAAGTTTCAGGGAAAACGATGCTACAGTCTTAAATGAGTGAATCAAAGTATTGTGCAGTATTAGATACTGGCGGTTCGACTACAGTATGCGGTAGCCAGTGGCTGGATATTTATTTGCCATTGCTAACAGATTTTCGCATTCACAAATTTTTGAGGAACCCTCTAACTCCATGTTTACCTTTTGTGATGGTGTGACTATCTCATCCCTGAAGCATTATATTGCCATGCTAGATTGGAAATATGACAACTAATATTTCCACTAATGTTGTTGACTGCAATATTCCTTTTCAAATGAGCTATAAATCAATGAAGAAAGCTGAAATGATTTTGAATTTGAAAAAGAGACTCCAAATTGGGAAAGAAGTGATCAAACTTGTAAACACTGCTTCTGGTCACTTCATTCTCCCATTGTCGTTGTGACTAGATCAGGATTCTGCAGTTTTATTGTCTGGTGATGTAAATAAAGTTGCCTTTAAATTGCACAAGCAATTTGGATATCCAACTGCTAAAAAATTGAATACATTACTCAGAAATGCAGGTATGGAAAATTCTGAACTTGAAACTGAAATAAATAAGGTCAGCAAGTCTTGCAATATATGCATTAAGTTTAAGAAACCCATTCCACATCCTATTGTTAATATACCACTAGCAATGAAATAATGAAGTTGTTTCTATGGATTTGAAAGTGTATAATGTTTATTTTTTTTGTCATTGTTGGTATTACTACAAGGTTTTGTGTGCTGCTACTGTTATATGTGATAAACAATCCAGCATTATAATTAAAGATTTCTCTTTGTGCTGGATATCTACCTTTGGTCCTCCTAAAAAAACTGTTGTCAGACAATGGATGTGAATTTAATAATACAGAGATGCAACAGTTGGGTAAGGCATTTAATATTATGAAAGTAATGCCAACAGGGCAGAAAGCCCTTGGAGTATTGGTGTCTGTGAGCTTCTAAATGCAGTAATTGGGGATATTGTTAACAAGATACTTGCTAATACTTCATGTGATATTGAAGTTCATTTAGCATGGGCTGTGTCTGCACATAATGCTTTTGCAAATGTTTCATGTTTATTCCAAATCAACTTGTCTTTGCATTTAACCCTGCTATCCCTGAGGTTTTCCAAAGCCAGCCCCCTGCGTAGAAAGTGTTTCCTCATCCGTTATGGTTAAGAATAATCTGTGAGCAATGCATTCAGCTAGACAAGCCTTCCTTCAATGTGAATCAAGTGAAAAGTTGAAATGTGCTTTAAAGTCTAGCATGCAAAGCACTTCTGCTGAAACCCTAAGAAATGTCGATGAAATCTACTATAGTGTGTGATGAGTGTTTATTGAAAAATTAAGAACAATAAAACCATCACTAAAGCCACACTGGTAGTGTGTGGATTTGAGGAGGATGCTTGCAACTTGAAAAGAGACTCTCCGGCCTGCTCCAGAGAAGCTGTTCATTTGACTTGGCTTTAGCCGTCTCTAAACATTGGGATGTTCACACAGATGTAAAAGCAGCATACTTGCAAGGAGATGAAAACGATCATGATGTGTACCTGAGGCCTTCCCTGGGTACATCAATGGTAAACTATAGAAGCTAAAAAAAACAAAACTATGGTTTGTGCGATGCAGCAAGGGTATAGTATACACAAGTTAAGAGAGTGTTAGTTGTACTAACAATGAAGATGTGATCCCTTGATCAGTCATTGTTCTACTGGTATAATGAATAAAATCTTGCTGGCATCATTTGCGTGTATGTGGACAAATTTCTTTGGGCAGGAACAGCTGAATTTGAGCAAAACATTGTTGAAAAGGTGAAAGACATGTTCTCTACTGGAGGTTCAGCATCAGGATCATTCAAATATGTTGGCCTTAACATTATTACCACTGATGAGGGTATTGCTGTTTATCAGTTTCAATATGCATCTACAATTTCACCAATAAAGATAAGTTACCGGCGTGCTACTATAAAGGGGAGTAAAAATAGAAGATTGAGAGTGGATATTTTTGTTTTTTGGGACATACTCCACAAAGGAGAGGTAATTGAAGTTTCATTGGTTTCCTCACATCAGCAGCTCACTAACTCCCTCACAAAAAGAGGCTCCTGTACAAAGCAACTTCAAACCACTGTTTGTTGAGACTAAGCAAGTCTCTGCTGAAGTAGAAAAAGAGGAAGAAGTGTTACCTGGCTGTGTATCCTTTAATGACCATCCTTTGCTTATGGTCAGCCATTCGCATACAAGCTTGTGCGTGACATCACAGCCTGCGAGACAACCTCCAAATGGTGCATTGTGGAGCTGTTTAGTTTACTCCAAATGGTGAGTGTATAGTCAACCAACACTGAGGACCCTGGTTAGTCCATGGGCAAGCTTGCCAAGAAGATGAGTTTAAGCAAGGTAACCATCCACAGAGCAGTGCACTAAGACCTGGGCCATCATTCATATATGCTGAAGAGGCACCAGCTTCTCACATAGGCTACCAAAGAAAGCCATAAAGTGAAGGCACAAGCACTCATCAACGAAGTCAAGCCTTCTTTGTTTCTTCTCAGGTGAAAAAAATGTGCAGGGCAGGAAAGTTATTACGACCATTATGAGGCTAAGGAAATGCCATGTAATGTTTTATTTTAATTAACTAAAGAGAAAAAAACAAAACAAAAATTACAATAAGGTAAGCTGCAGAATGAACCCTGCAAAGAATAGGTTAGATGTCACCTGAACAATATTTATATCAAAGCTGGCATTTTACCCTTAAGGAGAGCAGGTTTCTATTGTATTGTACATAACATTTCAACTTAAAGGACATGACTTAAGGTTTCATTTAAGATATTTGTTTATCTAATTTCTCAAATAATTTCTAGAGAAAATTAGTAACAAACCACTACAAAGGTGAACTGGCAGAATGATTGCTGGCTGTGTGAAGACCCATAGAAAGTTTCTACAGTCATGCACAGCAAATTTCCTGTCTATTTGATGTTTCTGAGCATGGTCAGCAGCCAGGGCCTTATTATGCATCCTCACATCTTATCCTGGGGCCTTGAGGTTAATGCAGATGTTTGTTTTACATTGAGGTGCTGGATGGAGACTGTAATCAAGCCTTGGTTGGACCAAGTAGCCATAGAAAGGCCTTTCCAACAGGACTCTGTTCTCACACACAAGACAATGAAAACACCTGTGTGGTTGTTCAACAATGACCCACACCAATGAGCCCCAGACTGCAACCCCCTAGATTATTTTGTGTGGGGTGTTGTTGAGAAGGATGTCAACAAGGCTGCTCACAACACTTTAGGATCTGAGGGTTGCCATTGTGTAGGTAATATCATCCATTGACATGGATTCCCTAACCAGGGCATGCAGCCAGTTGAGGTCCTGCCTGGAGAAGGTTGTGAAGGCAGATGGGGCAATTTTTTAATGATTTTGCAACTATTTATTTCTCTATTTGTGTGTAAATTCTGAAACGATATTGCTTCATTTGGTACACAACTTTTTTTTCTTTTCCTGCAGATAATTTGTATCAATTTACCTGAAACCCTCTATAGGTGCTAAGCGAATGTCTGAAGTGATCTAGTTTAAGATGCGCTCTATGATTTTGGAAGTGATAGGTAGGAGAGGGCTAGGACAGTGCAAGGATGCTAGCATACAGTATTTGTTAGGTTTAGAGATTGTGATGATTGTACCATGTTGGTAAGCTTTTGTATTTTATGTGGTCCAAGGTGTCTGAAGCTATGTTAATGATGTTGCCTGGACCACAGGTAGCTGACTGTTTGAGGTCTTTCATCAGGCAGTTTGTAAAAGCTATGTAGTTTGTTCAGTGAAGAAGTCATTTACATCAGATAACTCATTGATTGTTAAATATGTTTTAAGTTGCTAGTGAGAGCGAGAAATGCTTATGGTTTGAGGGTATGGTCTGTTGTGGTAATTTTTGGATATGATTGTAGGGTGTTGATCTTGGAGAGTCACACCCCATTTTCTGCTCTAGTATTTTGTTTGCGATAAGAGCTTATATTTGGTGAGGGAGTGGTATGTAGTTGTATTTTAATGTGTCAAATGTCTGCTTAGACATTGAATTCCTGGTGTCAAATTGGAGTTGTTTTTCTTTTGTCTCTGGGGATGTTTTTTTGCTGGCATTTTGTATGATTGTATTAAAAATGTATGCAGCAGCATTATTTGTGGCACAGTGGTCCTAGCTCTTGGAAAATAACTGCCTGTCTCTTTATAAGCCATTTTGAAAGCTTTAAAAAAAAAACAGCTCTGCTGATGGTGAGGTTCAACATTTCAAAAATATTTCCCACTGTCTTCCTGCTTCTAAATAGATACACGATTATTTCACATTCAACAGTCATATTTGTAAATGTATGTTTTTTTAATACAAAATTCAATAAATCCTCAAAGAATGTGCAAAAAAGTAATTAATGGTATGTAAACATATTTAAAATAACTTGTAAAAAGAGTCTATACTTCATGTTTTGATTCTGTAATGTGTATTATGTAATCACATTTAAGTCTCAGGGTGCTTAGAGCATCGGTGGATTTTGTGCTTATGTGTGGAACATGCCAGGAAACTGTATGAGAATATGGTGATAGCATCTAGAATATGGGAGTGATGACTTTGATGGAAAGAAACGGGTGGAGTGGGAGCAGTATAAATTCACAATTTGAGAGGAATGTGAAGGGTAGATAGATTAAGGAACAACTGGGTAAGAGATGTTTATGTTGTGAAGAATTGTTTGAATGATGTGATTGAATTATAGTCACGTGGTTAATCATTTAAAAAGAATGGTTGTAAATAGACTTAGGAAGAGAATATACTAGTAGGGCAGGGTCATACTTTGGAGCAACCATATACCTTTAATGAAGGGTGCTTAAATGATAGATTTTCCAGTGTAGATTTTGAAAAAGAACTTTATTTTGTTATAAAATTACTCCTACCTACATCAATTTTCATTTAAATAAAAGTAAATTTTTCCCTTTTGTCATGAGCTTATGTAACCTATTTTTATTTAATCCAAGTACACACAAACACAAAGTAACCTCAAATTTACATGTTTATTAAGTGATAAAAGTGTATGCAAAGCTCCACATATAGCTGCATGGGTCACTTTGGGTCATATTCAAAAGTTAAACTTCACCAGAGCACACAAATCTTGCTTTGCCCAATTCTTGGACATCAGACGTCTACTTGTCTCTTGTGCCCTGATTCCTCCATCCCTCTTTTCATGTGAGAAATACTTGGAAGAAGCCTCACTCGCCATTCTTACAACCCTCTCAATGCTCTGTGTATGACAAGGCCAGTCAGGTACTTTCATAGGAGAGTCAATGAAGTTTTTCAATTCAGAAGTACTTAAAGAGCAAGTGAGAGGTGGCTCAGAGACATCCTCTGACCAATTGATCAGATCTCCAATCAAAGAGCAAGTGAGAGGTGGCTCAGAGACATCCTCTGACCAATTGATCAGATCTCCAATCCTGGTAGCATCACAATTGATGTCTGGTGTCCTTCTAAGCCTTACGAAGGAGTCTCCCAGTTGAGTATCTGGGTTCCTTTCTCTCCTGATGATATGGATTATTTTCACCCCTTCAGTTCTCTCCGCCTGATCTTCAGAGCATAGGAGGGTTTGGAGGATGGCTTCACTGTATGCATACCAAGCTGATCTCTTAACAGTTGGCAAAACAATATCCAATACCTCCTTCCTCTGAGACTTAAGGCAGTGAAGTTGATAAAGAATGTGCCTAGGTCCCTCTGTCCAAGAGTGCTTAATCGTATCGTTAAACCAGCATGGGTAATATAGACCAATGATGAACTCAACAATCAGTTGTGGATTCTTAAAGGCCTTTCCTTTGAGCTCATGCTTTGATACCCACAGCTGAAGAAGTCTGTTACCTGCGGTCAGCTAGCGACTGTAGTTTACTGGTCCTATTTCCAATAGAGAAAGCCGTGTAGGAACCACTCCATCTCTGATTGCTGATACAATTCTATAGCCGTAGTGTTGATCAATGGAAAGATCTTGCACCATTTCCTGAAGTATCTTGGTAAAGGAGGACTTAAAGATATTTGAGTGAAATTTGGGTTGATATCCAAGTCTGTAACAGAGTCAAGGAGCTTTCCTATTGGTCCTGAATATCTGTTTTCAGGTAGTGTTGGGGCATCCAGGTTGATAATTAGATGAGAGAAAGGGAGTTCCTCCAGTGTGCAGGTTACAGACCAACCAAACAAGCTTTCTGCTCAAATGGAGCTCCATTTTTCACATTACTCCAGCATTTACACCTGCATATGATTCTTCTTTTGTAGCCTTTTCTGGGACAAAGTGGGAGAAGTAATTGCTCCCAGGCTCACTGATGACAGTGTAATGCTCCTCTTTTGTTTTTGCTGGAAACAATTTTTCACTTCCCTCTGCCTCCATCATAAAATTTGTCACATCAATTTGTCCATCAAAGAGAACACAAGAAATTCACCCATCCTTCCTTAAGTTTTCCTCAAACTCATGTTCAATAACTGTCATTAGCTTTTCCTGTGCTCTCTTAACTCTATTCTTATCAATTACTTTACTTGTATCTTCCTCAGTAATGAATTCAGCATCTATTAAAGCTGCTGTTGCTATAGCTACAGTTGGTTTCAATCTGACACCACACCTTATACTAGCAAGAGCAATATTTGGAATTTCATCATAATTCTTTCTATTTCTGGTGAAAGATTCCGGCTCTTGGACAGCTTCAAAATTTACTTCATCACCCAAATTGTTGTCACCATCAGAATTTTCTGCCTCCAGATCTTCACCTTCTGTGAAAAAATGCTTGATTTCTTTTCTTGCTGCTTTTCCTGCTAAAACAGTGCTTTCTTCTTTACTTTTTCTCTTTCTTTCTGCTATCCTTTCTTTTTCTTTCCTTTCTGAAGCTCTTAATTGTCTATTATGCTCTGGAATATCAGGACCTCCAATTTGAAAGGTACCTTTACTTCCAACCTTCTCCTTTTGTCCTTTAATAAAGGCCAGTTCCCTAGTAGGTATTACAACCTACTTCCCCACAACTGGAAATTTGACATTTGCATGTTAATATATCAAATAACTTATCTAGTTTTGCAATGACCCTTTCTTTTACTTCAGTTTTTCCTTTACCAAGGGAAACTTTTACTGCCTCCTTCCACACCACCTTAACCTTTGATATTATTGTGACCTTTTGATTAACAACAGGGGGTTTAAAGAGAGCATCAGCTTTAGTCCACTGATTAATCAAGCCCTGATACATGTCTTTTACCAGCTGGTCCACTTCATAATTTCTCCGGTCATCTTCACTTTGCTCCCTCAGGTAGATGCCGTACCTCAAAATATCTTGTTATTGTTGGTAACTCAGACACCATCAGCTCTTGCCCAGTCCCAACAAAATTAGTCAGATGAGAACTTGATTTGGACCTTGTCTTGATTTTCGCCATTATCACACTAATTGCAGGTATATCTGCAAATGAAAAGATGGCACTTAGATTAAGAAATAATCTCTACCAAATATTTATATGTTGTTCTAAAATGATCCACAGCCTTTACTAGCATTCAAATAAAATGTAAATGCTTGGTAAACAGTTACCAGTTACAATAATTACCAGAACTGGCAACACTAATGGAATAGTGCCTTCCACTGAGTAATGAATACTGGCTACTTGCAATTTTAGAGTTAGACCAAACTAAATTAAGGGTCATTTTTAACAGGTTTCCTACTTCTCATGTCTCTTTAATACATTTTTACATTATTTTAGACAAATATCTTTCAGACTACATAAATGTATTGATGATAGAAAATGGTAAATTTGATCTTTTATGGGTAACTAAAATAATAGTAAAATATAGTAAATGACCCAGAACTAACAATACTTCAACTTCAAATTGATGTAGGTTAGATCACTCAGAATTCAACTTTTCTGCCAAAAGTATGTTCTTTTCACCAATATTCATCATTTGAATACCCCTCATCACCAGTTTCATAAAATTCTAGAGTATGACCTGCCCTAATATGCTAGTGTCATGGCAAAGCGTTAGAAGACTACATAAGATAGGTTGATTATAATGTAAATTAGTGTTTGAGAGAAAGTGGGCTGACTTTGGAAAAGTGGATGGTAGGTGGGTGTGCTTGATGTCATGCTACTGCACATAACACCCCATCACTATGAAGGGCAGATCTGGCCTAGAAAAAAATAGGAGTGGCTTTATGCGTGATAGTGTGGAAGGGGTGGGAAGTTTTTAGTGGTATTGATAGGCATCAACCCCACTGCAGGAGAGTGGTTGGTTATGATGAAATATTTGTGTTTAAAAGAGTAAATAAAATATTTTTACGAAGTGAAAATTCTTTCCATCAAAGACCACTTAAGTATTATAGGTACACAATTCTTCAACAAGCTGAAATGCCCCTCACACCCTCTTTTCCCACCCCTACCTTAACTACAAAAACTACCCCCATCCTGGGAGTCATAAAAACTGCCCACACACCCTGAATCACAAAACTGCCACCACTCCCAGAATCACCAAACTAGCCCTATCCGCAGAATCACAAAACTACCTGTATTCCCAGAATGACAAAACAACCACAACTTGCCCTTTTCCCTAAAAAAAAAATCCAGAATGACAAAAGCTACCATTATCATTCATTTATTGCCTAACCTTCTCCCAAACCCACCAAACCAGAACATAATAAAATACATTCACTTTATCTGCATAGCAGTTCAAAACCAGTCACAAAATGCCATACTCCAAAGCCATTCCAAATCACTGAACCAGAGTTTCTCTGGCCCATCAGCAATGAGAACATCACCCCTCCCTACATGAATACCAAAATTACATATACCCCACTTTCCCAGACTCCACCCATTACAACCTCCAGTAATCTGAAAACATTACCCATTGCATCTTATCTTGCCATCTTCCTCAACCATTTCAGAACTACTTTCAATATGACCTGTCTCAGAAATGTCTTCTGGGAATTAAAAAACATACCATGGTGTCATTCCTGAGTGGTGCCAGGTTCAACTGAAGAGAACCTGGGGGGTGACAAAGTAAGTTGAGAAATCTAGTACTAACATAGCCACTTGAGATGTTAAAATAAAAATAAACATGTTCCATGTACATTAACCTTGCCATTAGTACTGAATTGATCCATAAATAGACTTTCTCATTTTAATTTTCCTCTTGTATTGAGGGAGATAAGGATCCCAACATCACTACTTACTTGCTGCCCCCACAAGGGTGTATATTTATAGCATGGGCTACCTGGTGGCACAAGATATCTGGAGGATTGTGTGCCCTCCCAACCCCAATACCTACAGTTTACTCTCCTTGCTCCACTGCTTTCAGAAGGATCTATGGTTTTATATCTTCCACTTGCAGGAAATGCCCTCGTTGGTGCTGCCTTATAAATTTGAATGAAAAAATTGCCTGCCAGTTATGTCTCTTCTAATATTAATGAAATTCATCACTCTATTCAGGTCAGAGAAGCCATTGGTGTCTTAATTAAACATAATTTAGTTATATGGGATGAACTCAGACCGAATGTTCCTGGATACACACTTTTAAATGACAGAATCTTATTGTTTCTGAAATATCCAAGGTAGGTGTATAATTTCCTCTGTTGCAATTTGCATGGTTATCCACTTGCCTGAAATGCTAAAGTCTCTAATCCCTTTCCTCTGGAGCTCTCGCAAACTTAGTGGATACAGCGTTGGTCTTCTAATATTGAGGTACTGAGTTCAATCTCAGCAAGAACTGACACAGATCAGATATTGGTTAGGAGAATTACCTTTTCAATGGATTACCCTTAGAGTATCGCTTTTCTTTTTCACTTCTGCATTGTTTTTGCTGATGCAATACTATTTTCCTTTTTCTCCAAAATTTCCCTAGCAGTGCCTTTGTTTTATCTATATATTCTCTCTTAAATGGTCTTCATCTTCTATGTAAAGTTTATATCCTGTGTATAATAAAAGGAAGTGTCTTAATTCATCCCTCTCTCCTCCACACATTGGGCATTGCTGCTGCTCATTTTCTCTGCTCCCATTAGCTCTTAAGTTGTTGGCCCTACATCTAAAGAGAATTTGTGATTCAGGTGTATTATTGTATATGTCCTCCTCTACCCCTATTTCCTTCCTCCATTGTCTATATACATAAACCCAATGAGTACTTTTCCTCCATATCCTCTCTACATTTTTTTGTGTCCCATTTGTAAATTCTGCTTATCAAATCATCTTTATTAATGCCTATGAGTTGGTTTTGGTTCATAGTCAATTCCTTTAGGTAACCCTCTATCTCCTTTGTCCATTTGTCCTTTTTATTCTCTAAAACTTCACACATAACTCTCTTTACTAGTTCATTTGAGTATTTTGTCATGCTTTTAAAGGCGTACATAAGTTTATTCCTCATAATTCTGGTTGTTGCTGCCCTTCTAAGACAGCTTATTCCTATACTATAGTTTATCTCTTCGTTCGTCATCTTCATAATGCTTATGGTGTATAGCATTCCTGGTAGTACTAGATTTTCTAATACATTTTCCCAATGTTAAGTTTGTTGGAACTTTTTGCTATGATAATGTCATATTTGTCATCAGTTGTATCCTTTTCATCATTTTTATTTTTTGGTTTTTAAAATACATTTGTTATTGTTTATTATTACTCCCAAATATTTAATCTCTTTCACCACTATTATCTCTTGTATTACTTGAGGCTGGTTTTCCATATTAAATATTATAAAAATATTTTTATCTTTATTTATCTCTAATCATAATATGTTACTTCTGCTACAGATCTTAATTTCTCCACCGCTTCTCGATATGTCTATAGATCTGCATCCCATCATCAGCAAAGAATGTGTTGATTTTATAGTTTTTGTCCCTAAAGCCCTTGCTATTTTCCTGTATCGCATATATTATTCTATATGTAGTCAGCTTGAATAATATGCCTGAGAGGGTACATCCTTTTCTTATACCACTTTTAACCTCCATCTCAATCTCTTGCTCATTCATGTGTATCATTTATTTATCCTCCTCATATATTTTGATCAAGCTTGGTATTATATTAGTGTATCTGAAAGTATGTAAGTCTCTCTAAAAGGGTATCTCATTTTATTGAGTCATATGCTTTTGAAAAGTCTATTACTGCTAATATTAGTAGGAACTTTTCCTGTAGCATTCATTTATACAGGATCTTAGTATGAATATATTATCCTTTATGCATCTACCTTTCATAAATCCAACTTGTAGTTCACTGTCCTGTTTGTTTTCCTTAATATGCTCTTCTCTTTTATCTCTTAAGATGGCCATATATATCTTGTAATCTATGTTGGTGAGCACTATTGGCCTTGGCTCCTTTTTTCCTGGCTTTGCTGTTTTGGGGATCATTATTATTGTTCTAGATATGTCTAACTCTCTGGCTTCTTTCCCTCTTGCAATGTCTTATCATTGCATTTCTGCATCATTTTTATACACTTCTCACTTTTTGATAATGATTTGAGTAGCTCTGTTAGTATTTAGTTTAGTCCATTTGCTTTCCCATTCCATAGTTTATGTTTCCCTCTCTCTCTCTCTGAAATCTCTATTCTTGTATAATTATCCGCGGCGGCTTATACCTAAGTGGGTAGTCGCCAGATAGGCTCCTAAAATTTTAAAAAAATGTATACTTATCCTCTTATGTATTTCCTCTCCAGTAATTCTAACCTGTGCATCTAGCTGTTTTGGTATTTGATTATTTACTCTTATTGTACAAATTGCGTATGCCTCTCTATTCTCTTCCTGATTAAAGATTTTATAAGTTTCCCTTATTTCATTCCATATATTTCTAATTTTATTTCTGTGCTTTTAATAGATTCCTTGCCAGGCATCTTTCACCTTTGCCTCTTCTTGGCATAGCTTTGCCATTTTTATATATTTCAATATCCTTTCCTTTTTCTTGTTTCTCTCCTTTTAAGATGATTATATATTCCCATAACTTTTTGCTTCCATCCTACTTTATCTTATTTGTCAGCAGCTTTTCATATCTAGTTATTTCTTCCTTTATTAGTCCCTGTACTTTTTTCTTTTGCTTTAGGTATCTTTTATTTACCTTATCATAATCCCCACCTAGTTCTCTCTGTTCCTTTATTTGTTCTATTATCTTTGTTGATCCATGATTTATCTTTTATTGTCTGTTCTGTATCTCGACCTTATTAATAGATATGTGTTGGCTGTCTGCATTATCTCCTCTTCCTTCTCCTCAGCATTTCTTACTAGTCTGTTTTCAATCTTTCTCCCATGGCCTCTTTATAAGCCTACATGTCCTCCTTTCTCCTTTTATACCCTTCTTTCATTACCGTCTCCTTATCATAACTTTCTCCTCCTTTCATGTTTATTGCAATTAAGTTGTGGTTGAGATATGTCTCTACTTTATCTTCATCTATTATCATGCTACCAAAAATTTTGTAAGTGTTCTGATTCATCATTACATAATCTATCACACTCTTTACTTTATTCCTTTCCCATATGTAAAAAGCAGTGCAATTTTGATCTAGATTTAACATTATCAGGTCTAGGTTTCCATCCCTTTTAATTTCATTTTCCCATTTCCATCTGTTCTTTGGTAGCCCAATGTTCTATATGCCCATTAAAATCTCCTAATATCCTTAAAATTTTGTCCTCACTTTCTCTAATATTTTCCATTTCCTCCCTTAAAGCCTTTTTTTTTATCTCTGTCCCTCTGGTCATCTTTGTATTGTAAATATACCAATGATATCCTATATCTCTGACTGTTTATCTTTATGTTGACAAGCATTAAGTCTCTATTCATTACCACTTCTTTCTCTGCCTCTACTCCTGGATCATTGTGAAATAATATCATTAGCCCCTCCCCCTTTTGTATCTTTTAATTCTATCATGCTATCTTAATTGTTTATTATTAATTTTATGTTATCCAATCTTAACTGTGTCTCAGACACAAAAGCTCACTCAACCTTCTTTAGCTCTGGACAAGTTATATACTAGGTCATTGGAATATGGAGAAATACCCGATGATTGGAAGAGAGCGAATGTAGTCCCCATTTTCAAGAAGGGTAGTAAAGAGGATCCAAATAACTTTAGACCGGTTAGCCTAACTCCTGTAGTCTGTAAAATTCTTGAGAAAATAGTTAAAAAAGGGATTTGCCAACATCTAGAGAGAGAGGGGTTAATCAGCGATGCTCAGCATGGGTTTAGATCAGGTAGATCATGTTTGACTAACTTACTAGACTTTCTGGAGTTTGTAACAGATCAAGTAGATAAGGGAGAGAATGTAGATATAATTTACTTAGATTTTAGTAAAGCATTTGATAAGGTACCACACAGGAGACTAGTTCATAAATTAAAAATGATTGGGATATGTGGGGGTGTTTCAAATTGGATAGCTGAGTGGCTGAAAGACAGGAAGCAAAGGGTAGTGCTAAATGGTGTAAAGTCAGAGTGGAGGGATGTTATCAGTGGGGTTCCTCAGGGATCAGTTCTCGGTCCATTATTATTTGTCATCTATATAAACGATCTTGGGGAGGCAGTTAATAATAAAGTGTCAATTTTTGCGGATGATACCAAATTAGCAGCTGTAGTTAAAGATATTGATGATAATTTTAAAGTGCAGGGGGACTTAAATAAATTGTTATCCTGGGCACATAAGTGGCAAATGACTTTCAACCTTGATAAGTGCAAAGTTATTAACATGGGAAAAGATAATAGAGAATTTAACTATGAAATGGATGGGCATTGGCTGAGCTCAGTAGAGGATGAGAAAGATCTAGGAGTAGTAATAGATAAGTCATTAAGGTTTTCTAAGCAGTGTATTGAAGCAAGAAATAGGGCAAATAGAGTGCTGGGTTTTATTAAGAGAAATGTCAGTTACAAAAGTAAGGAGGTTATTCTTAAACTCTATAACTCTTATGTTAGGCCACATCTAGAGTACTGTATACAGGCATGGTCCCCACATTTTAGACACGACATTAACCTTCTTGAGTCAGTGCAACGGAGGGCAACAAAGATTATTCCTTCCCTGAGGCACCTTGAATATGAAGATAGACTGAGGGTATTAAATATGTTCTCGTTCGAAAGGAGGTGTGTGAGAGGGGATATGATTGAGCTGTTTAAAATTTTTTCCGGGATAGATAAATTGGATGTTAGCAAGTTTTTTGAGTTAGATGATGGAAATCGGACTAGAGGTCACCACTTGAAAATTAAAAAGCAAGGGTGTAGGTTGGATTTAAGAAAATATTTTTTCACCAATAGAGTGGTAGACTTCTGGAACAAATTGCCGCAGAGGGTAGTAGGTAGTCCAAATCTAAATGTATTTAAGAGTAGGTTGGATGAGTTTATGGGAAGGGAAGGTTGTGATGGTTCCTAAGTTTTGTATATATTAATATTGTTTGTATATATCTATAGCTGCATGATTTAGTTCTTGACAAGCCTTGATTGGTGATACCCTTGTTTCTGGATGCAATCCTCTGGATGTAGTTTTCCTGGGAGTTTGGGTGCCTTGAAAAAGAGGCCGCTTGACTCGGATGACCTATGATGAGCCCTTGTGGCTTTTGTCATCCGTTATATTATATTGTGGGGGACTTTGATTTTGTCTTCCCCTGGTGATGGTGCTTTTTGTGGGTGGGTTTTGACGGAGGCGGATGACCTTTGATAGGCCCTTGTGGCTTTTTTCATCCGTGTAATTATGTTATGTTATGTTATGTTATGTTAATAGTTCTATTACTCCCATTTTGCTCTTTGTTACTCCCATTTTAAGTAGCTTCAATCTGGATATTTTCCTCTGTCATTGTTGCTGGTATTTTACTATCTTTTCTCCTCTTATTTCCCATCCTCTCTCTTTTTTCTTTGTTCTCTCACAGTTCTTTTATTAGCTCTTGTTCTCATTCTGCCCCTTTGTAGTAAGTTCTTACTAATACCTATTTTGAATTCTGCCTTCTGTTCATTTTTCAACTTTGTTTCTTAAAAACTCATATTTCTCTTGTTCACTATTCGGTTTAATCAGAAGCAGTCTATTTTTTCCCTCTAGTTTCCTTCCTAATCTTATTCTTTGTTTTATTATAATGTTTGCTTTTAATTTTCCTCTTAGAATTATTTCATATTTAGGATTATCTTCATTTTGTCTTTACTCAACTCCCTCAAGTTGAATATAAGTTTTTCATCCATTTTTTCTTTTTCTTTTTTTGCATTTATATACTCTTCAACGTCATTTGTTACTTGCTCTGTCATGTCTTCCTTTATTTTATTTTCTATTCCATATCATTAATCTTTGTTCTCAGTTCCTTATTCTCTGTTGCAGAATCTCATCTAGTTAGGGTATTTTGCTAGCATATTATATAGTTCCAGAGGCACTGTTTCACATTCAAGATACCATCTTTCACACTAACCAGTTATCTTGATCCCTTACCATTCTCTTACACCCTGAGCATGTATGTTACATTTTTACTTCTACTTACTTCATTTTATGTTTGTCTTAGTCTAGCTTCTTGGTCCCTTTTGTTATTTATTGTATTCCTATTGCTCCTTCCCTCCATGTGACTACCCTATTCTAAATTAGGCTCGTCTTCCCTACATAGTACCATGCTGTCTAGATATCCCTCATGCTGCACCCATTATTCTTTTTCCTACATTCTCTTCTTTCTTCAATATTCCTTAATATCTTTCCTTTTTTTTCAATACTTATCTATTTTTCTTAAGCAACTCAGCAGCAGCTAGCCCTAATCCTGGGCTAACGTACATAGGGATCTTGTCCCTAGTTGGTGGATACACTGTACTTACCACTGCTGGGGTAGGTAGATCTTACATGGGTCATCACAGCCATCACAACACTATCTTCCACTTCTCATCTTCACAGCACAAGACATGCATACTTCTCTGTTCCAAGGAATCTGCTAATGGGCCATTGTATCCACAAAACCCTGATGCAAAATGGGTCCCCCTTTTCTCTGGTTTGTGTCAAAAACAAATACTCTCCCCCACATCCCTCTCCAAATGAGGACTATCAGCAATTATTATGCTGTTCTGTGTTGGTTTCATTTTCTGCTGGTCAGGGTGATCTTGTCCACTAGTGAAAGAGGGATGGCTCATCATAGTAGTAGTGGGATTAGAATTCATCATGGTTAGTTCTTCATGTGGCCAATGCCTTCACTTGAAAATCACTATCTGATATTTGTATCTGGTCTATCTCAAACAAGTTCATAATGATTGGGAGTACCTAAAGCAAAACAGCATCAGTCTCTAATTACTAGCTGTGAGTGAATGCTCAATTGCCTAATTTGTAAAATATTTTTATGAAATCTAGTTAGAGATAAATTTAGTGACTTTAAACCCATCAACAATAACAATCTAATCATAGTTGTAACATTGGCAAATATGATTCATGTATTTAGTGAAGGGTGCAAAGTAATAGTTATTTTCAGATTTTGCTCATTTGTCAGTCTTTCCTGAATGGATTTTATCCTGTAATCTTTCTTGAAATATTTTACTCTAGAGTTAAAGCTCATTTGTTATGATTAACCAAAATCTCAAAGTAGATTAAATTGACCTCGGATTAGATCCATAGAATTTTACCTGTCTCAATTTACCTAGAGGTAGCCATTTCTCTCTTATTTCCTTGCAGTGGCCATGTGTACATGGGTAGCTATGCTGCAGCTGAAATATAGACAAATATGGGCACACCACACCTAATTTGCCTGGGGAACTATCAACCTTTTCCCTCTAGGTGACAGGTTCTAGACCATTACTTCTCCCCCACCCCCTAATTCCAAGTGCCTCAAAAAGTCTCTTTAGAATATTTAAGGTAGATACCATTCACACACTTCACTTCTCCCATCTTCACCTTCTTTATGAACCTCTCCTCCTATCCTTCTGGCAGAGATGCGATAATTGGTGTGTGCTGGCCCCTCCAGGGTTTTTACTTCAAGGAGATCCCCAGACATACCCTACTAGCTAGTCCTAGAGGTCATTTTCCTTCAGTGAGATCTTCATGACTACAGCAGCTGTAAAGATTCATCTTCTCCCATTCCCCTTTAACTATTGCCATCAGGAGACTATGATGTGTACCTCCTGCTCACCCTCCCTGGGTATATGGGTTTTGCAACCCCACCACCATAGGATGGGAGCTGGGAAAGTGGATGTGGAATTTACATCCTATGTACTGCCTCCATCCTCTGTTTTGTTTTCAATACCTCCTTTCAGGCCATGGCAGTGTATCTGACCTCAGATGTGGCGGATTTCCAATGTGGCAGGGCCCTTTTTTCTCTGCCATTTGAACACTAGGCACCCTTTATGGAGAGATTACAATTGCAATCTTCAGGACCAGGTCCTGGTGAACCTCATTGAAAAGTTGAAGAAATGTATCCTAAATGTGGATGAATTCACTTATTTTTCCCTAACTGCTTCATGTTCTTGCCTCGATCATTCCCTGTACACTCGAGACACAAGTTGATTTTGTAGGGTCAATGACCTTCATGGTAGTGATCAGATTCCCATCCAAATATATATATTTTTGGGCTGCTACCACCCCAGAAAACACCTTGTCAGTACTTGGAAAATTACCAGGAAATTACTGATTTCTACATCTCATCTGAGAAATTTAGATCAGTGATGCGACTTGTTTATCTCAAGGCAGCCACATTGCCAACTATCTGATTACCAGTCCCTGAACATATTACCATTTTTCACACTATTTGCTTCCTTGATGAGTGGCCAAGTGTGAGAAGGCCTTCAGAGAGAAGTGATATACCTATATGTACTACAAGCACTACCTGAATGATTCACTGACAGTGAATTTTGTCAAGCATAAGCCAGTTTCCAGTATGTTTTGAAGCATGCTCTCAACACACTCTTCTTTCAGAGGTGTGGAAGCAGGACACCCCCTCATATACTACAGGAGGACAGAACCACAATCTTGGACAAATTTACAGTGCCTATGAAAAGTATCTGATCACCTTCAAATTTTGTATTTTGAACATAAAAAAACATGTTTAATATTGACTAACCTTATATTAGTATTTTGTCATCTTTCCTTTGGATTTGATGACTTGTTGTAGACACTTTGGCATGGATTTGATCAAGTTTTGACAAACTTTGACTGATATTTTGTTGCACCATACCTTTATCATGGCTTCTTTTAATTTTTTGATGGAGCCTGTGTCTTGGCTTTCAACCTTATTTTTTATTATTAGCCATAAATTTTCTATGGGATTGAGATCTGGGCTATTACCAAGCCAATCCAAAATATTAAATTTATTGTCAGTAAGCCATTTTGTCACAATTTTAGCACATTGTGACAAGGTGCCCCATTATCCATGAATGTTTGACTCATGGATTGTCATTACCACTGGAAGTTTCTCCTCTAACATTGCTAAATACTGTGCACCATTCATAGTTATGCTCTTAGGAAGGAAATATATGCTTCATCTCCCTTAGAAACTGAAACAACCCCAAATCATCACACTTGGAAGGTGTTTCATTTTCTTTTGGGTGTATTTAGGGTCCATTCTATTTGAGCCAATGGGGTGATGAACCTTTTTAGGACAGCTTCTGAATATTAAAAATATTAACTCATTGCTGAATATAACTTTTTGCCCACTCTTCAATAGTCCAATGAATGTATTTTTTTACAAAATGCAACACGTTTGTTACACATTTTTTCATTAATGAATGGTTTCTTTGCAGCATGGCAAATAGTAATCCAAGTTTTTTTTGTAGCCGCTCCTGGATAGTTCATTCAGAAACATCAGATAATAAATTATTCATATTAAATTTTAGTTCTTTTGCAGTTGTTGTTGGATTATTCACTACTAAATGTTTCATAAACATGTCTGTTCCCAAATTTGTTTTTCTTGGTCTGCCAGATCATTTTTTTAGGTACTGGTGTAGATAGGATAACATTGTTTTTAGCACCTGAAACACATAAATTAACAGTACTTTGGGCTATGTTTAATTCATTAGCTATCGGTCTCTGAGATTTCCCACATATATGAAGAGCAACAATAACACCTCGACAATCACTCTCGAGTTGTTTCTTAGCATATATTAGAAATAAATTTTATTTATACCACTTTCTGTAAAAAAAAAATCATAAAATACTAATAAAATGGAAAAAAACATGAAATAGGACAAATTTGACTCATGCCCACATGCAACGAAAGCGACCACAATACTAACTTAAGATTGGATTGGAAATCGCTCATATCCGAGCATTATATGAAAGCTACCAGATGTTGCTAGAACAAATAGAAAGTGAATTATGCATCTGTGAATATCATTAAAAATAATTAAATTATTTTCACACTGAGTGAGAACAGAACACGCAATCATGGCTTCAAACTTTAACTGAAGCGTTACAACCGCAATCTGTGTGGAAATTTTTTCACCTACAGTATCTGCGGTAAGTGGAATGCACTTCCAGTGGAAGTTGTCAACAGTGAATCTGTTGACCAGTTCAAGCCAAGACTTAGACAAAGTCTTGAAAAGTGGCCGTTTAGGGACGCAAAACAATTGAGCAGCCATGTGCCCGCTCGATTGCTAGTCCAAAGGTACCCTCCTTGAATGGACCATAAGGTCTCCTAGGGTACTTTCTTTCCTTGTAACTCCTTGTAACTTCTTGTAACCATCATATAAAACATGTTCTAGCTCACTGAAAGTTGCCAATTGGATTATACATCCTGAGGCAGGGAATGTTTCAACAACTTCTTGTTGCACTTACTTCAGACACAAATATCCCCCATGATCTGGATGATATCCTGTATGTCACTAGCTTTGTTCAATGGGAAATGAATTGATAGTATCCTCTCAGATTCCAGGCCATCGAGCTGAACCCCGGCCTTATAAGACTAAAGGAGAAGTACCGCCGAACTTAGCCTCGACTGTCTTATTACAAGCTGTGGAGAGATCATTCTACCCATGCTGGTTTCTTCCCAACTTCTCAAAATTCTTGCTTGTGCAAGTTGATGGAAAAATTGGTTAATTTTAGGTTGGGTTATTTCTTAGACACTGTGGTCATCTATCTCCTGCGCAGTCCAGCTTTTTAAGTTCCACTCCACATCTGATGCTCTACTCTGGCTGTAAAATGCTTTCTGTGAAGCTTTCCTTTGTGGATAGTACTTTGCCACTGTGTTCTTTGATAGGGATAAGGCCAATGATACAACATGGAGACCCTCCACACAGTGGGGCTCTGCCAGGCACAGCATCTATCTTTACTAGATTGTGATCTTTAGTGACTCACAAAATGGCCTGAGTGCTCTTGGGGCATTGAAATCTCTGCACATCTTGGTTTGTGGTATCCATGGTACCACAGATGAAAAAAGCCATGCGGATGTCAATATTATCTTTTGATGGGTTCCTAGACACATAGAGATTTCAAGGACTGATGGTACCATATAGTCTGTGAGGACTGGACAACCAGACCAGTGTTTTGCCCTGCCTCACACTAATTAAATGGCAGGATCAGGTCATCCCTCCAGGCTACCTGGAAAAGATGTGAGACAGCCTATGGGAACTTAAAATTGCATTGCATCTCACTGTGACTGTTGATGTGGACCTTCCCCTCCCCATTGTCCCCCGTAAGGGGCGCGGCGATTTGCCATCCTGGCCGCCGTGCTGACGGGATCCAGCGCTCAGTCCGGCCCCAACTTAGCCTCTCTTCCTTCCTTCAGATAGCCTGTATTTCTCCCCTACCTCGTCGCTTTTCATACAACCTCTCCTACAACTTTCTCTGGTCAGCCTCTAATTTCACAGGGTAGATGCTGACCTTCTTCTCAAGCCAACCATGGATCGGGGCTGAGGGGGGAGGGGACAATGTTCCCTAACCCCCGAGCTCCGGTTTGGGATGGGTTC